>OY390724.1:16120676-16720676 GCA_959613375.1 Heteropelma amictum
CGGGTTTTGTAGCTTGAAGATGCAAATAGCCGCTCTCTCGCAGTATGAAAGAGAAATGACGCCCGAGCGGATATACTTTGGCTTCGTGCTCGGGGCTGACGACGAAAGCCGGATAGTAAGCCGAGACGAGCTTGTAAACCATCGATTTAGCATTGTTGATGAAGCACATGTTGGAATGACTCCCGATGACCCTGCAAATTGTCGCTCGGTGTCACGGGTCAGCCAAGTACACAATCGGAATTTAAAATGAAAATTTGTAGCCATTGTTTCGTGGCATTCATCAAGACCTAAAATAGAAAACGTGATTATTCCGGCAAAGATAAAACGAAACGCTCGATAATCAATCGATAATGTCATCGCGTTGACGAGTCATCAACATAATCATTTTTCGATATTTCAATATCTCGGAAAAAAAGTGCGCGTCATTGGCAGACGCTCTGAAAAAAAGTGTGCACTGAAAATGGCCGAAGCCATCAGTCGCAACGCGAGTTTTTCGCGTACTTTTGGAACTCTGATTTTTTTCGTTGACGATTCTTTGATCTTTTTTTTTTTATCGAAAGTTTTCTCACGCCCGATTGATATTTTCCATTCCGTTTTATCGTCGCTCGAATAACAGCCGCGCTGACCTGTCCGGAAACGCGCTGGCCATGATGGAGGTGATGATGGCGCCCCAGTCGCCACCTTGGATGTAAAATTGGCCGAAACCGAGCCTCGTCATGAGATTCTTCAGCACGACTCCCATCTGCGACGGAAAAACGTCTCGCGTGGAATTAGGCCTGGTGCGAACAAACGCCGTGCGTAAAAACATCCTGGAGGAGAGTTTACCTGCGCCGGAGCGAGTCCAGGGCGGACCGCACCGTCCGAGAAACCGTAACCGGGGAGCGAAGGTGCCACCACCTCGAAAACGTAATCGCGATCTTGCCTGGGTGTCGTCAGCATTGGGATGATTTTTTGAAATTCGACGACCGATCCTGGCCATCCGTGGACCATCAGCAGCGGCAGGACTCGTAGTTTTTTACCATCGGCCACCGGTCGCGGTTTCACGTGATAAAAATGAATGTCCAATCCTTGAATTTTATTTGAATCGACGATTAAACGTATATTCTCACGACGGGAGCATATGCAGTACGCGTCGTTTTCCGAAAAGTCGAAAAAACTTGTTGGTTCTCGTTGAGAAAGAAAAAATAATCGTGATCGATTTTGAGGTAAAAAATAATCGTGGAATTCTAAGACGAGTTTTTGTTTTCGAAAGTCCTCGAAACTTCAAATGGCGCGTACTGTATGATTCGTTAAGTTTGCGTAGAAAAATTCATTACCCTGGATATTTGTGAGAAACTGAGGATACACGTTGAGCAGAGCTTGTCTCTTTTGCCAATCGTATTTTGTTCTCCAATACTCCGCAACGGTTTCCATGTATTTTCCCGAAATGCCGTATTCCCACGCGGTTTCTTCCAGCGGGTCGGTTAGCTTTCTTCTCCGTGCCAGACGCTCGTTTAAATCTTTCACAACCTTGAAGGAACAAAGAGGAAGAGAGAAAGGGAGAGAGACAGTCGCGAGAATTTCGAGTATATTTATTATCAATATCTTCGGCGATATGCTTAATTGGGGAATTATATACGTACATACAGTGCAAGCCACTAAAGACAGCCGCGCGAAGCTTTTTATTCACCGCAAAACATTAATGCTTACATCAATGCTTTCCGTCTTAGGTGTAAAAAATTGAATATTCGGGTGGTCTGTTCAAACCTCGTTGAATGATTGTTTCGTTCGTTTTTTCCCCGAGAAAAAAATACAGAAATATTCTCACCTCTTGGGAAACGTTTATGCTGAATGGTCTGATGCTTTCGTCGTGTTTTCGCGGTTCCAAGGGTCCCCAATAAGCGTCCGGCAATTTCGGCACTTCCGGATCCGCATCTTGCCCAAGATAGCTGAAAGAGCGACGGTCGAACGGTGAGCGAACAAAGAAAAAGACGTTTGTCGTTTCCCCCCTCGTTCGGGCGGATCAAAATGCACGTGTTTATTTACTCGAAAATATACGTCGCCCCCAATCCCAGGAGAAAGACGAGACCGGCCACTTTCAGCATTATCGCGCGTCGTAGTATTCACGCGAGATTCAACAGTCTTCCGCGAAGTTCAGCCTCGTGCGTCGTGTGTGTTCGTCGCTCGACGTCCCGCGTTCGACTGAACGAATTCCGCCGCGGCGGATACTCTTTTCGCGATACAGAAGTACCGTACCCCGTACCTTCGATCGCCCCGCTCACCCTCTCGTCGCCGGACGTTCCATTCGCCTTCCGCATCTCCTGCCCGCGCTCGTACGAGCAGACTTATCGTCAGACAGGCGTCACAACGCGGGGAACCGTATCGGTCCCGCAACCAACACTAACGTTTTACGCTCGTATCGGATTTTCTATCGATTTTTTCCCTCTATTTTCCCACTGTCATAGTGAATATAATAGCCGTTCTCTCTTCCCTGTAATTACATCATCTTCGTACGGTTGCGTGTGGGTTTTTATTTTTTGTTTTTCAATCATTTTTATCCGATGAAATCCAAGATCTTGCGGGCTGCGCAGTTTTATGGTTATGTCGGCAGAGGACACTCCTCTCGCTCGTGTACGGCGCGAGTCGTATCTTTTTCCTTTCTTTTTTTCTTTTCTCGCATCAACATTGTATCGCGAGTCACGGTCGCGTCGCGTGACGAGGCAATTTGTATTTTTAACGCCGATTACGCGACTCTTTATTCCGATTGTTAATTAGCCATTGAGGAGAATGATTTTTTCGTGCTGCAATCGAGTGGGAAATTTGACGAACGGGTTCGAAGATTAAATGGAACATTTCGTCGTTTTTTTTTCTCAAATTTTGGATTTTGGTTAAATTTATCATACGATTTTCGCCAAAATTGGAGAATGTGAAACATGTAGGTACATGTACGAGTTTCGACTTTTTATTGTTCTACCGCATGTACCGACTGTTGATAAAAAGAGCGAGAGAAATTACATTGGTGCGATGTGTCTTTTCGCCATCAGCGAATCTGCTTGAATCCGCAGTTTTATAAAGAGTTTGATAAGCGTGTCATTGTTGTAAAATTGCCAATTAACAAAAAAAGCAGCGCAAATCGCGTTAGACCGTGCGGCTCGTCTCGATCACCCTCATTTTTTCCTCTCGCGTCCGAGATGCTCCATCGCCGCGACGCTCCGCCAGATGTCGTTGGCCAGCAGTCGCGGCTCCTCCATAGCGGCAAAGTGACCGCCGCGAGGCATTTTTGTCACACTTATCAAATTTTTGAAACGCTCGGCGAGAAATTCCTCGGGGTGATGTTGGATCTCGTGGGGAAACTGGGCGCAAGCGCTGGGAACGGTGATCGGGATGCTGCCGGGAATAACGGAAAAAAACGACAACACGATAATAACGTTTGTTCGAATTTTCCGATCTTTTGCATTTTCGGAAAATTTGGAGTTTCACTTTCGAAAACCAAACGTTCCGGAAGTGAAAAAACTTACGCGTCGATGCCGAGGTCGCGAGTACGAGGATTAAAGGTCTCGGCGTAAATCCTCATGGCCGTCGTCATGCTGTTCGGTATCCAGTACATCATGAGATTATCGACGAGTTCGTCGGCCGTGAACTTTTCCAAGAGGCCGCCGTCCCGTCTGAATCGATAAGACGGATTCGTACCGGTGGAGAATTTCTCCAGGACGTAAGCGGCGAGGCCGGCCGGCGAGTCGCTCGGCCCGATGCCTGAGACCGAACATAACCTCAAACGCTTTGAAATCCTCGAGATTCGCGCGCGTTGCGATCGATTAATTTTCCCTTACCCACCGTGTCCGGCTTGGTGGCTTGGATGTGCAAATAACCGGTTTCCCGGATCATTCCGATCAAGCGTTTCCCCAGAGGATACATAAGCTCGCGATCTTCCGCCGACAGAAGCAGCGAGAACGGCACGAGCGAGTACAGAATCATTTTCAGGGCGTTCTTTGCGCACATCGAGACGCACATGTTCGAGTGCATTCCCAGGACGCTGCTTTCGCGATCATTTTTGTTTTTATTGAAATACAAACACGCGCGGAATAAAAATACACTACGAGAGCGCCAAAGGGTATACCGACTGTTGGGGAAACAGAGCGGCGAGATGCGCCGTCGTTACGGCTCCCAAATCCCCCCCCTGCGTGTAAAATCTCCGAAAACCGAGGCGAAGCATGAGATTCTTCAGGACGACCGCCATTTGCGGACTCGACAAGCCCGGTTTCGTCGCGGAAGTGGAGAATCCAAAACCGGGAAGCGAGGGCGCGACAACCTGAAAGACAAAGTCGTGCTCGTCGCGTGGCGCCACCAGCATCGGTAGAATCTTGTGAAACTCCACGATCGAGCCGGGCCAACCGTGCTGCAGCAGGAGAGGCAGGACGCGCTTTTTCGCGGCGACGCTCTCGCTCGGTCTCACGTGGACGTAGTGAACGTCCAAGCCTGTCGAGGAACGACGATGAATTTCCTCGTGACTCGCAGCGCGAAGAACAACATTAATTTGTCGCACGAAATTTGAGAAAGAAACACGAATGTAAAATCTACTCGGTTTTTTTTTGCTTTTGTTTTATCACGCGAGTGGTCTCAAACTTCGATTCGGCGCACACCGCTGGCCGACAGTTTGAGAGCCTCTCGATAATCTTGCTGCAATTGTGAGAAAAAAATAAAACGAAACGAAAACTCTGTCGGTACTGTGACATCTCACCCTGAATATTCGTGACGAATTGGGGAAAACGATTGAGATGAGATTCGCGTTTTTTAAAATCGTACTCGTACAGCCAGTGATGAACGATGGTCCTCGAGAGAGTTCCACCGTCAACGCCGTAGGTCCAGCCAGTGCCGTTCAAAGCATCCGCGGATTTTCTCGTGTTCCTCAATCGTTTCTTGAGATCGTTTATGTCCTGCGCAACGAGATACGCGTATAACCTCAAAACTACATTCTCGCGCGTCATTAGGACGAAAAATCGAACGCCGTTTACCGCATCGGAGAAGAGTATTTTGAAGGGCCTGATCGCGACGTCGGCGGTCGCGTTGCTCCACCACGTTTCCGCTAATTCCGGCACCGGGGCACTTTCGTACGAGCGACGCGACAATAAAGCAACGAGCGCGCACGCCAACGACGATAAAAGCGACAGAGCGACGCTCGACGGTATACCCGCGATTTTCAAACAGCCGAGCATCGCTGCCGACACAACGCGAATTCGATGCGGAGCTGAACACTCGCCAGAGCCAGCCGCCAGAGGGCGCGCGTCGCTTGTTTTCGCGAGCTCGGCGGACGAGCGAGAAGCGAGAACTGACCGCGGGATGTCGCGTCGGTTGGCTTTATACAACACCGACTCCCTCCAGTGCCGTTTCCTCAGTCCACTTCCGCATCCGCCGTACCTACGATCTACTTCCGCGGTCGATAATCGAACTGCGAAAGAATCGTAAGAAAAAAAAAAAAAAAGAGTCGGAACGGCATCGCGAGATTGACGAAAGAATATAAAATTGGATTAAAACAATAACAAATACATATAATATATACTTTCGAAATGTCATACAGTTAAATTTTGCGTTGGTACAGCTCTTGTATATTTTGTATGCGCGCATATATATACATATATGTATATATATACTCGTCGTCGTATCGTCAATATCGTCGTCATTCGACATATTTTAGTGGATCGGATGATTTTTGTTTTTTACCTCATCGTCTCGTTTGTTCTCTCTCTCTCACTCTCTCACTCCGATCGTCTTGAGAATTTTCGCAACGAACGCACAAGCCCCTGTGACTTTTTCCACGCGCAATTTTTCTTGAAATTCTTTCCCTCTCTCTCTGTGATTAATAATAAAAAATTTAACAACGACGCGACGAATCGATGTTTTTTTTTCTTTCTGCACTCTTCGATTACGCGTTTGTCGTTATGATTAATATCGTTTCGATAATACGTCTCGTCGCGTCTGTCTCTTTTGAAAAACGAAGCTTACAACATCACGGGACGATTGAGCAAAAAACGCGAGGAGCGATTTCACGCCGAATCCCGATACTCTTGTCGTTTACATTAATTACTTTAGAGATACACGCCGGTATTAATATATACAATTGTTTAGGCCGATTGTGACGAAAAAAAAAAAAAAAAAAAAACAAAAAAAACAACAAGGTAAACCAACGAAATAACATTCGGGCGAACAGAGTCCCCGGTGATTTTAGCGAAGAGAGGAAAAACGAGAGAAAAAAATAGAGAAGCTCAACAGGATCCTTATTTTTCTCCCCTCGTTGATTTTCGATAAAATTCATTCGCATAAAACTGTACAATTTTTACTCGTCGAGAGAATTCTCTCCAGCGACGCGTCATTTCATACATTCGTGAATTAAAAAAGAGAAAAAAAAAAAGAAAAAGCAAACAGCGAGGATGATGAAAAAAGAAATCTAAAATTACGGGTGAAATCGCTCGTAAACCGATTTTGGGCGGAATAAAATTTATACGAAGGCGCGCGATGAGACGAGCCTAGCGATGCAGAACGCGCGTGCGAACATTACGATAGTTTTTTCTTCTTCTCTCTCTCTCTCTCTCTCTCTCCGTCCGATTTTCGTCACTCGCATAACTATTTTATTATTTTTCTCTTCGTAAAACGGTAAATAAACATCTAGAAACTTAAAAATTTATGGCCCACTGTGGAGTGCAGCGGCCGAGGAGCTAAAAAAAAAGAAATAAAACAAAAAAGGGGTAAGACTCGGACGCGAGACTCTCGCGCTCGGCCGTACCATTATTTTTCCTTCTCTCGGCTCGCGAGTCGGTTATTTTTCACTTTTCTCCCAAGTTACATACGTTTTTCCTTTTTTATATATACTCATATCTCTCTCTCTCTGTTTTTCTATTTTTTTACGCGAGTTTTTCAAGCGACCCACGCGCGCCGTGTCGGTCGATGAAAAATCGACGTTTCGAACCGAACGCGGAAGGAAAAAACCCGCGGGGAACGTACTCTCTGCGTTTTGCCTCCGCGGGACGATTTCAAAGAGGAAAAAGTCTCCAGAACGACTTTGCGACCATCACCGGAAGGATACTCTACAAAAGTGAAAGGATTTCGAGGAGGGCGTCGCGGAGGGTTGTCACCGGAAGTGTAAGATTCACCGGCGATCGATGACAAAACACGTGGCAAACGGGGAAAAAGAAGAGAAAAAAAACGTCCCCTGGGAGAGCTCTGGGGAAAATTCCACGACGCGTGGGACGTTTTCTTTTTTCAACAAAAAAAAAACGGATAACGACGAAAGCACTTGCGACTGAAGGAGCGCGCGAGGGAAAAATAAATCGCGATTTCGGTGCCGATTTTCGAGCTCCAAAAGCGTCTCTCGGAGCGGAAACAAGCGTTGGTATCGTTGAAACGTCGTTTCTCTCGAATTTCGAATAAAAAAAAAAGAGGCAACGACGGAGGATCCACGATCCGACGTCGTTACCTGTTTTTTTTTATTCGAAATTTCGGTATCCGGTTTATTCGCGATTTCGGTGCCGATTTTCGAGCTCCAAAAGCGTCTCTCGGAGCGGAAACAAGCGTTGATATCGTTGAAACGTCGTTCCTCTCGAATTTCGAATAAAAAAAAACAGGCAACGACGGAGGATCCACGATCCGACGTCGTTGCCTGTTTTTTTTTATTCGAAATTTCGGTATCCGGTTTATTCGCGATTTCGGTGCCGATTTTCGAGCTCCAAAAGCGTCTCTCGGAGCGGAAACAAGCGTTGATATCGTTGAAACGTCGTTCCTCTCGAATTTCGAATAAAAAAAAAAGAGGCAACGACGGAGGATCCACGATCCGACGTCGTTACCTGTTTTTTTTATTCGAAATTTCGGTATCCGGTTTATTCGCGATTTCGGTGCCGATTTTCGAGCTCCAAAAGCGTCTCTCGGAGCGGAAACAAGCGTTGATATCGTTGAAACGTCGTTCCTCTCGAATTTCGAATAAAAAAAACCAGGCAACGACGGAGGATCCACGATCCGACGTCGTTGCCTGTTTTTTTTATTCGAAATTTCGGTATCCGGTTTATTCGCGATTTCGGTGCCGATTTTCGAGCTCCAAAAGCGTCTCTCGGAGCGGAAACAAGCGTTGATATCGTTGAAACGTCGTTTCTCTCGAATTTCGAATAAAAAAAAACAGGCAACGACGGAGGATCCACGATCCGACGTCGTTGCCTGTTTTTTTTTATTCGAAATTTCGGTATCCGGTTTATTCGCGATTTCGGTGCCGATTTTCGAGCTCCAAAAGCGTCTCTCGGAGCCGAAACAAGCGTTGATATCGTTGAAACGTCGTTCCTCTCGAATTTCGACTAAAAAAAAAACAGGCAACGACGTCGGATCGTGGATCCTCCGTCGTAAAAACGGAAAAAAGCCTATACGCTCGAAATTCTTTCTCTCTTCCTTACAAACGTCCTCGCCTCGACGCGTGGCGAACGATCTCGTCGTTTCCGCCATTATCACAATCGCCTCGCGATATTCGCGTTTCTCTCGCGCGTTGCCGTTGAATTTTCCCCCTCCGCGACCGCACTCGCGCCTCTGCGAGTGTTTTCGCGAGTTTTCGAGTGTCCGCGAGAGGGCCGCGCGGCGATATCCGCGGTATATTTTCTAAAATCAGTTTCTGTCGGTTCTACAAAGTGTACTACGCGACGCATGGACCAACGCAACGTCGAGGAAGATGCTGCGAGGAGCGCAGCCGCCCTTCTTCATCTCGCGCGTTCTCTCTCTCTCCTTCCTGTTTGTCCGCTGTTGTTGTTGTTGTTTTTATACATAATCCAACTATACATAATATAACTATGTACAAGTATGAGGGTTTATCTCTTTTTTTATCTCGTACGAGGGGATTTTTCGTGTGTCTGCGTGTGTGTGTGTGTGTGTGTTTCTACGATCCGTGACTGGCTGAAGCCATTCTCTTTTTCTTGCACTCGGCGAGAGTTTTGTCGTCGGCGCGCTTTTTTCCCGACGGGAAATTCGTCGATTCCTCTCGTCATCGCGGTGTCAATAACGACGACTGATGGCGCTGCTGCTGCTGCCGTCGCTCGTTCGTACGTCGGATTTTCGCTCGCGACAACGACGGTAACCGATGATGACGCGCGAGTCCCTTCTGCTCCTCGATGCTTTTTTCGGGACCGAACGATGATGGTGGAGATAATTGGTCGTCTTCGTCGTCGTCGTCGTCGCACCGACGCAAGACCGTCGTTAAACGTCCGTGTACTTGCTCAGCTTGTCGCGCAGCAGCATGTTCTCGTTCTTCAAACGATCCAACTCTTGTCGGAGGCCCATGTTCTGCGAAAAACATCGGGAATCGCGAAAAAAAAAATGAGAAACTCGCAAAACGTAGGGACACAAAGTTGGCTGCTCTCCGAAGGTTACCTCCTTCTCGAGGAAGCCCGCCCTGAGAGCAATCTGGTTTTCCTTCATTCTCCGCGCGTCCCGCGACCTCTTTGCCGCCATGTTGTTCTTCCTCCGACGCGCCCAGTATTTGTCGTCCTTGAGGTCGTCCGGAACAAACTGTGGGTGTGTCGGCGACGACGAAAACGACGGCCACGGGTAGGAAAAACAATGAAAGGAAGAAAAAAGAACGGACGGATACGTCGGTGAGTGTCTCTGCGGGGCGGCGGCGTTTCTCATAGCTCTACTACTTCCGGTATGAATTTATACAAACCAATGTGGAATATAGCGATGCTCTCACCTGCTTCCGTGACTTCTTGATCATCGGTTGTGGCTTGAGCTCCTCGTCGGAGAAAGCGCGGGTTCGGGGATCAAAGTCGCGACCGGAAGACGCCATCGAGAGTGCTGAAAGTTTACGTATACGTGCGCGTATTCGCGGTTTGTTCTTCCGACGGAAGATACACAGAGAGAAAAATCTGTTAAAAATTACCGTGCTGTCACTATAATCGTGATATGACAGACACGTAAAACAGTATTTATAGATGTATTTCACAAAAATTATGGGTTTTTATGAAAAAAATGACTATCTTGCTTAAGAAAAAGTGTGTTTCGCAGCACAAAATTTGAAATGTGACGACGAATTTTTCATAAGCAGCACAGTAAAAATTTGAACTTCCAAATTTTTCATTTGCGATCGCAGAAAAATTAATAGCCTCATCGAAAATAAATCCAAGAGAGAAGATATATACAAGCATAGCAACGATAATCATTGTCCTCATCTTGGGGACGGTTATTTGTTCTGCATTTGAAGTCTGATGCGCTCGCTCCCAAATCGAACGGTGTCTCGTTCAGAGGGTGGCCAAGCGGGTTCTACTTCATGCAACTGTGCTATACATATATTTATGTATATGAGAATATACATTTGTACATGAATATGATTACTTAAATATTTATAAATACAAATGATTTACTCATATAAATTTAATACATATATATATAGTATATATGTATACAATGCCAGCTCAAATTTTTACCCTGCTAGCATATGTATACATATATACTATATATATATGTATACATATGCTAGCATATGCTAGCATAGCATATATGCTAGCATATATGTATACATATGCTAGCATAGCATATATGCTAGCATATATGTATATATGTATACATATGCTAGCAGGGTAAAAATTTGAGCTGGCTGCTAGCATATGTATACATATATACTATATATATATGTATACATATGCTAGCATATGCTAGCATAGCATATATGCTAGCATATATGTATACATATGCTAGCATAGCATATATGCTAGCATATATGTATACATATGCTAGCATAGCATATATGCTAGCATATATGTATACATATGCTAGCATAGCATATATGCTAGCATATATGTATACATATGCTAGCATAGCATATATGCTAGCATATATGTATATATGTATACATATGCTAGCAGGGTAAAAATTTGAGCTGGCATTTGAGCATAGCATATATGCTAGCATATATGTATACATATGCTAGCAGGGTAAAAATTTGAGCTGGCACTAGAAAAATTGTTACTGGGTTGATGAATTTTATTGTGCTAGCATGGCAAATTTTACCGTGCTAGCACGTTAATAATTCACTCTAGGCATGATTTTTTTTCTTTAGTCAACGCAAACAATATTTATCTTGTATGTCAAAGAATAATTTTCAAATCTTTTTATAATTTTTCTAATGCTGGCAGTTCGCATTACGTTTAATAGAAAGCACGGTAATTTTTTCCAGAAATCCCTATAAAGATTATAAGTTTTTTCTCTCCGTGTAAGATGGACGAACGAGCGACGCTGATACGCGCCGATATACACGCCGATACTCACTCGAGTCGGCGGGCGAGGGTGGGTTGAGGGTATCGGGGGAGCAGCACTCGCTCGGCGACGGCGATCTCTCGCGTTTCGTCACCGGCTCGAGATGCAAACCGGCCGGACCTTGATGGCTCGCGGCTTCGCCGCTGTTGATTTTGTGCACGTGCTGGCTCGTCTGCAGAGTCCCGTGACCGCCGCTCGCCACGCCGTCCACGGGGATGCCGTTCTCGGAGAGGAACTCGTCGAGGTCCACGTACTGCGCATGTTTTTCTTTTTGTTTCAATTTTTTCGCACATTTTCATCGTTGCTACTGGATAGTTATTGTTATTATCATTATTATCAACAAAATGGCAGCAAGCACCGGCGTTCAAGAGCCGAAACACCCCGGCGACCTTTGTACACGCGTTTTTTTTTCAGACTCTTCGCGCGCAGCTTCCGCCGCTTTCCGAGGAGTCCGCGAGCTTTTGAACGGCGGTGTGCGAATATCCGCTGATTTTTTTTTGTTTTTTCGTTGATATTTTTGACATTTCGAGACGGAGGGGGAGAGAGTGGCGACCGAAACGACTTCCGCGAGTTGCGACACACGAGCACACGCGCGGTAAATCTCACGGGGCGTTCGAGCGGAGAGAAAGTCGTCCCGGTCGAGATAATCGCGCGCTACACACACACACACACATGGGGAAAAAACATCGCGCCGCGCGGCGTCTCGGGATTATAAATCGCGCTACCGGAGTGTCAACGTAATTCCCGAATCGAGTCTCGGCGTCGCGTTGAAAAAAATGACGAGAGCGGAAAAAAAGGAAAGACGGAAAGAGGCATGAAACGAGAAAAAAGACAAGAAAAAAAAAACAAACCGGAGCGAGCGGACCGCGAACGTGACCAAGTGGTACGAGGACGGGGGTGAAAGTCCGGAGTGACCAAACGGGCATATACGCGATCGGTAGGTACGCCGTGCGCCGGAGGATACATAAAAACTCGACCGCGACCGTATCGAGTTTCCCGTTTTCGTTCCGCCGCGAAAAAAAGTCTCAAGTCCCTCGGTTCTTCTCATCTCGGCGATTTACAGCCTCTTCCCTCTCGACTGAGATAAAACGAGCGCTTGAGGAGCGTCCGCCGTTAGTCGGACGCGAACCGCGAGAGGCAGAGGCGCGCGCGATGAAAAAAAACGAAAATGTTTCTTTCCTTCTTCTTTTTTTTCCTCGAGCGATTCTCGGGGATTCGGCAGGCGGGATCAAACAAAACGGCAAGACAGGAAAGCTATGTACGAGCACGTGTAAGAGACACGGGGAAATCTCTGAGGAAGCGAGTGTCAAAACAACGCTGCTTACCGTCTCTCGCGGCTTTTGTATACATACATGATTCAATACCTTCAGGTCGGCATCGTAAGGCAGTGTTTTGTCCCAGAGATTGGGACCGAGGAAGGCGGCCTGCGCTTCCACGTTGCCCCATAATTCACCGTCCGCATCCTTCTTCTCCTCGGGCCCGTCTTTACCTTGTTTCCCTGCGCGACCAACATTCCAGTTATTACTTTGTACTCCTCGTCAAAACGGCATACATTAACATCGCAAATTCCGCCGATAGTTGCTGCATCATCGTGCAAAAAAAAAAATTAAAAAAAAAACACAAAAAAAAGACCAGCTGCGTTATTTCTCGTCATTTCGCACTCTCCGCGTGCGGTTTTCAGGTTCGCCCGCGCGGAACCGGAACGCAAAGTCGCATCGAATTTCCGAGCATGTTTCGATGATTTATTGTTACTCGCGCTTCTGCAGCGCTCTCTCGTACCGCGGGTTTTGATCGTACCGCGGGATTGATCGAGAGACGAGGGAAACTCGATGATGAGAGACACGCGAGAGAATGCTGCCGCGGGTCGACTGTCAAGGCCGCGCTCGGCGGAGAAAATAATAACACGCTACGGTGACTACGATGATGATGACGATGATGACGACGAACCACCACATGTTCGTTCGTTACGCGACGATCGAGTCGAGGTGAACTATATCGTCATTTTATCGCGCTGTGTGCGTACACACCCGCGTTCTTTTGTGACAAATTTAAGGGGGGGGCATCACGAGATGCGCGTCTTTCGGACAGACGAGCATCTTCGCCGTGAAAGCGCTCCCGTCGTCAATTTCCCCCGCTTAGAATCCATCGATTCCATGCGAATAAAGTCCTCGTACGAAAAGATATAGGAAATTTGCCATAGACCTCTATGGCTATAAAATAACGAGACTCTCCGTTTATCTCGTTGGTTTTCGTCGTTATCGGAAAAAATGAAGAAGCTCGCGATGCACGCGGTATTTCTCAAGGGTTTTGATCGAAATTCGCGTTTCGTACTGTTGAAATTCCGTCGGGATTGTACCGGCGGAACATTCTCGAGAAGTGGGATGATAATTGCAGAGTGGAGCGCGACTGATGCTGGGCGGCGTGTGTGTATGCTGCTGGGATTTTTCTCGATCGACGATGAGTCCGGCGCGCGGTGATGAATTGGCCGACGCGCGGTACGACGCCCATCGCGTATATCGCTCCGACCTTTCCAACGACAAAACAACTTGTCCGTGTCTATATATGTATACGCCGTTGGGAGATTGTTTATTACGATAATACATGTTTGTCGGTAACGGCGCTCGTTCGAGGAGAGGCAAATTTGCACACGCGGACGACGAGGCGCGCGAGTTCCCTCCTCGCGTCCGCCCCGCGCGGCCGCGCGACGCGGTGAGGTAAACCGGCATTGTCATCGCGGCCTTGAGTTTTCCAGCAGTCGCCTACAGCGGCAGCGCCGTACGTGGCACAGCGACGGCGGGGCGGCGGCGGGCGCGAGTGTTTCGAGCCGCGGACGGAGGCGGAGCGGAAATCATCGTCGCGCGTGTAGCTCGACGGAAAACGCGGCTTTTCCGACGCGGACGATGAATATCCCGCGCGAGAGGGATCTCCCGGACCCGGTCTCGCCGCATCCTCGAGGAGGATCTTTTCGATTTTCTCCTTTGAAAAGTCAACGATGATAAAAGCTTCTCGCGAGGCTCGACGGCGCTGTATTCGCACGCGCGAGTGCGCCTCGCATCCTCCGCGCGGGATGAGATTGTACGTAGAGAATCGTATGGAGAATCCGCGCGCGGCCTTGAACCAAATAACGTTCGAGCATCGCGAAAATACATCCGTTTTGTTCGAGACCGCGTAGATCATGCCGGCTGCCCGGACGCTTCGTTTCTCTCTCTTTTTTCGGACCTTCTTTCCGCAGGGGCAAAAAATATCGTCCCGGGTTTCGTACGAAGTTTGCCGTTTTAATACCGCGAGGGCCCGGGCCGATGACGCAATATCGCGCGGCAGATTCGCCGCGTAAAAGAGGCAAAAACGCTGCGACAGATCGGTCCCCTCTCTATTTTGGGAGCCGTGTGCCCTCGGCGAATTCCGAGCGCGCCCGAAAAGGGCCCTCGCGCATGCCTGTTGGCCGAGATAACTTCCGCGTTCACGGTTTCACTGAATTTTTTTTGTTTTTTTTTTCACGAAACTCGCCTCGATCGGTAAAATCGTGCCGCGAAAATAAAAATGGCCGAATTTTGTTGAATCGACGAAATTCGGGCGTTTGCGGTTTACTTCTACTCCGGGAGTTGTTGAACCATGATGTTTTTCCCTCAAGGATGCAGATGTATGAGATTACGTACGCGGCTAGCGGATACATCGCGCTGGCGCATATACACAGCGCTCATGCGGAAACGAAAGTCAATCTCTCGGATCCGCAGCATCCGCGGAGGAGAATCGATACGCGAATGATCTTTCTCCCTCGCCTTTTCCGTACAAACATCGAGCGCAGGTATTTTATATACGAAGAAATAACTTATCGATGCAAGGAAATGTATCCTAGATCTGTACACATCGATGTAGGATGGATTGGGAAATTTCTATAAACGAATGGAATATAATTGCAATTTAATTGCACGCGCGATTGCGGTGTATAGCGAAAACTCGATATTTCAAAGTAAAAATAGTGGTTAATCGATAAAACTCGTATTATCGCATTTTCGGATGGAAATAATGGGTTTTCGATGAAATACCGGTGTGTTTCGTAATCAGCGGGAAAAATACATCGATATGGACCACTGAAAATCATTTTTGAAATCCAAAATTTCTCGTCATTTTCTGCCGGATTGAGTTGGTTCGCTAAAAGGTTTGCCATTTTTTTTTCGTTCGAGATGGACACCCCGTCTCGCGCTTATTCTCTTGGCAATTGATGAGGCTTCAAAATGCCGTTTAGTTTGTCCAGATATCTTAATTTTTCGATTTTTGGCAGATTTTCAAAGTAGGACCACCGATTTTCGCCAATTTTCCCATACATACCCCTTTGCGATTTTTTCGCCGATTTTCAACCTCGATTTTGAGGGTGAAGGAATATAGCTATCGACATTTAACTTTCACCATTTTTTAAGTCTACTCAAGGGCTATCCAAAACACCCCCAAAAAGTCTACGTAGCTTCGTTAGGAAGGAAGTTACGATCATTTGAAATTTCGACTTTTCGACGATTCCGGAAAAGTGGCGAAAAATGAGTAGAAATTTTTTTTTTCAAATTTTCAATATTTCCGGAGCTTATTCGATCGGAAATTTCCCGCTGATCACGAAACCCACCGGCTTTTTCCCGAAAACGATCAAACTTCGGAGCTCATCGACTTTTCATCAAAAGATCGAAAAGAATTTTCATAAAACGTGGATATACGTTCGCCTCGATGGAAAACTATGTCGTTTGAAAAAACAATGATACGCACACGATACGTTTCGAGGGGATCCTCTGCTCTCAGGCTCGTCATTAATCCGCGTGAGTCTGCAATTTAGTTCTCCTCCTCAATTTCTCAAACTCGCATCGCGTCGGAAATTCCAAGCGTTCCGCGTGTGTTATTGAACAACATCCGCGTCCCGCGTGCAACAAATACGTTCCCTTTCTTTTTTTTTCATAAAATAATCCTCGATCGTGATGAAATAAGATCGCATGCGCGTGTGCCCGATACGTCGTGTCCGTACCGCGGCAGTTTTGGAGGAAACTCACCGGCGGTGGAGTGCAAGCTCTCGCGGTGAATAAAAATGGCGTCCGGCGAAGAGGCCAATGCGGAGAAACACAACGGTACATGGTACATACACGGATGTATACAGCGCATGTACACGATTCCTTTGATATGTAAGTCGTCGCAGTGAAAGTTGCTCGGGCCACTTTCCCCGTCGCGAACAACGGATCGGAGACGGAGAGGGGGTAGCGGAGCGATAGGTCAGAATCAGGCTGCCCGTTTCCAGCGATGAATTAAATAAACACACGAAGCGTTGGCGGATATGAAAAATCAAAGTTTCTCCCTCGTTTACACGCTCAATTTTCCGGGATTCTTTCACGAAAAATCAAAAAAATGTTGACGTCTCCGAAAGTCCCCCCTAAAGTGCCCCCATACCGGCTACATTCGACACTAAAGGATACAAAGATGCAAGCACGGTCCGACGGATATAGAATCGTTTTTCCGAGGCGGAAATCATTTTTTCGCTTTTAATTTTAAATCCGCGATGTCACATTGCATTGATGATCGTGATTCGCGACGTCGCGATGTGATATACGCACGAGCGCGTCCAGATTGAACGTAAAACACGAGGAGCCTCCGAGAGACTTTCTCTTCGCGAGAATAATCGACGTTACATCGGGAGAGACACTTGTCGAACGACGAGGTCGTGCAGAATCCACGGATTGTGTGTGTTTTTTTTTTCGCCCCGTCTTTTTGCCGCGAGATTTCCTTCGATTTTCTTCGCCGCGCGATTCATTCGCTTTTGCATCCACTCTGCGATCGTTGCGGCAGTGGGAACAGAGGGCCGCGATGTGCACACGTAGCGAGCGCGAGAAAATGCGCACCCGGAAAAATGTCACGACGGAGAAAAAAAAAAGAATAATAATGAAATATAAGTAGGCGGACGCGCACGGGCACGGCGAAAGTTACGCTAATCTCGTTTCCACTTCCCACCGGAAGTCCGAGACTACCGCGGAGTAACGCGCGCTCTTTATATCCGCAATCTTGTATATCGCTGAATCCGAGCTGATATAAATCAGCTTGGATTTTACACACGCTCGGGCATGTACTATATATACATGGATTTATGTACACGCGAGAGATTATTAACGCAAAGATACCGCCGAGGCGGCTTTCCGAGACAAAAAACCTATCCATACAGCGTCTGGCTTTTCTATTTCTCTTTTTTATCAGCTGAGAGTCTCGCGTTATCTACAGGGCAACTTTCATCAACTCGGGCGCAACCGGATGTGTTTTTTCCGTCCCGGTCGGTCGGGATTATCATCCCGAACGGGTGCGCAAAGTTTCCGCGGAAAATCATCGGAGTTTTTTGCGAATTTTTCATTTTTTCTCGACACCGCGGTTGCGGAGAAGATTTGAGGAATAATTAAAAAATAACAAAAAATGAAAAACAATACCGCGCTTCCTGTATTGTTTTTTTTTTTATCGAAAATCTAGGATAATAACGAAAAGACGCGCGTTTTCTTCGAAAAATCGTGTTTTCGTCGTCGCGATGGGACACAAACGAGTTTCGGCGGTGAGGTAAAAACAAACGGATGTGTTTTTTCCGTCCCAGTCGGTCGGGATTATCATCCCGAACGGGTGCGCAAAGTTTCCGCGGAAAATCATCGGAGTTTTTTGCGAATTTTTCATTTTTTCTCGACACCGCGGTTGCGGAGAAGATTTGGGGAATAATTAAAAAATAACAAAAAATGAAAAACGATACCGCGCTTCCTGCATTGTTTTCTTTTATCGAAAATCTAGGATAACAACGAAAAGACGCGCGTTTTCTTCGAAAAATCGTGTTTTCGTCGTCGCGATGGGACACAAACGAGTTTCGGCGGTGAGGTGAAAAAAAACGGTGGGTCGGTGAATTTCTGACCGGCGATGACGGACGCGATTCACTTTCCAACTTTCTCGCGCGGTGATTCTTCTCGTCTCTCTATTTTTTGCTCTCCGCTGCTGGAGGACCGGTCCTCGAGCGAAGACGCGCGAAGGCATCGAAAAATTCGAACGCCGGAGAGATAAATCGCGTCGGCGGTGCGCGAGGGAGGGCAGCGCCGCGCGCGGTCGAGTGTGAAACGCGCGCCGGCACACATTTTCGTATCCGCGTTTGCGATTTCGCCGTGCGGCGGAAAGAGACCGAGAAACGAGAAAATAAGGAGCAAAAGTTGAAACGAGATGAAAAATGAGTGTATACAACTCAACGAAACGCGCGCGCGCGGGTAACGCTCGAGAGCGTGGAAAAACGAAAGTGAGCGCGCGCTACATCCGCGGAATCGAGGCGCCTCGCTTCCTCGTTCTTTCTCCCTCGATCCGCGAGAGACGACGAAAAAAAAGCTATTCCACCGTAGTTCCAATCTTCGTCGAGCGGAGATCAAAGTTTTCCGGAAATTTCGGACGAAAATCCGCGCGGGATTCCAAAGAGAAACGCGAGGCGAAGAGAAAAGGACCGCGTTGCGGTGATAATTCGGGAGTAGGACGGAGGAGGGCGCGCGCTGCGGTGTGCGCGGCGTAAAAATGAGGTTAAGCGAGAGAGAAAGTGCACGCGGGACTCGCGGCGCTGCCGAGCCGCCGGTAAATCGTGGGACGCGTCGTGTTGCTTCCGCGATGGGTTTCGAGAGATGGTCCCCGCGAGACATCCGGCCTTGACACGCATGAAAAAGAATAAATATACGTATACACGCACGCAAGAGGAAGAACACGCCTGCAGGCGTTATGTACGCGTTCAAACGCAACACGCGTCCGCAAAAGCATCGGAAAACGTTCTTGACACACGACGTTACGCGTACACGCTCATACATACGCGCATGTCGAGCGCAGCTGTTGAGAATTAATTTTAGATCGCACGCGGAGAGTGCGCCAGTGGGCGACCGCGACTGGGTCAACTCGGTAACATCGGAGCTCGTCGTTTATCGCGTCTTTTTCGCGTCAGCTGACGTGCGATACGAAAAAAACGTATCTTACGCTTCGATGACGAGAGAAACCGCGATAAAAATACCAATAACGCGTTTATCGTGCTTCCGAATCTTTCTCAAAAGCATACACATGTGTGTGTGTTTGTTTTTCGAGTTTCGACGAAATGTAAATGGTACGAAAAAGAGAGTAAGAGAGAGGCTCGAGAGACCGAAATTCCGTCGGCCTCCTTTTTCCACCGGGCGCACGTGCGCGCGGCACGTTGACGGACGATTTTTGGCCGAGTTTGAGGATCGCCGATAGAAAGTATCGTCGATACGCACGAGCGGAGTCACGTCCGAAACTCGATGTCGACGACGTCAAAGCTGCTCGAATCTAACGGAGTTTTACAGTCCGCGTTACTCGACGATGGCTCCGCGCCGGAAATCGGTGCGGAATCGCAGAGTCCTCGAGGACTTTGCGATTCGACTTTCATCTCCGAGCGTCGAATTCGGCTGTTTTTCGTGTTTTTTTCAACCATCACCCGCGCGAACAATGCTTTCCGCTGTCGGCGGAGGAGCGAATCGGAGAAGGAAGAAAAAAGAGCGGCATTGCGTAATATTCCGCTGGAAATAATTGCCGGAGCAGCGTTAACGACGCGGCGAACACAAAAATGAAAAAAAAAAAAACAATACTCGCGAATCAAAACGAGGGTAAATCGATAAAAGCCTCGGGATTTATCCGGCAATTATAATCCTCCGTCGCACTCGATAAGACTCCAATGAAGAAGACGCGATCGAGCGGAGCCTCCTTATTATCATTATCTCATTCTCGATACATAAAAGCTGCCCGCGAGATGCCTCATCTTTTATTTCGATCGAATATGAGTGACGAACGAAATAAAAGTCGCAATAAAGAGGAAACGCAAACGCGCGTGTTTGCTCGATCGAAGAAAGTTCGTCACGCTCTCATTAGAGGCCGCGAGTCGTCGAGAGATTATCGTCGGTCGTTTCGCTGCGTTTTTCGACGACGACGACGACGAGTTCCATCGCTGGAATTCCAGCGATGATATACTCGATGAATCGAAAAAGAGAAATTTGAAAATTTCATCTTTTTCGAACGCGCGGAGCAAATGGCGCGTCCGCGTGACGAAACGAACCTTCCCAGCAGACGCTCGGTCACTTCCTAGTTACCATACGGTCCCTCGTTTCTCCTACACTCGCGCGCGGCACTGCCTTTCGCTTTCACCGCTCGAGCGGACACGCAGAAACGTGAAAATAAAACAGAGGAATATCGCGACGCGCACCTTTCTCGCGTTCTCACGAGACCGCGGGTGCGCGTTCGAGACACCCGTCGGCGAGGTTTTTCTTTTTCGTGAGCGAACATTGAAAATTTCCTAAATCATAATATGCCTTTTCCTTTCGCTCGACGCAATGACCCACTTCCGGTGGCCGGTATACCCCGCGCGGGGATCGAGGGGTTATTAACGATCCCGCCGTCGTCGCGATCGACTTCCCGGGGGGGATGACGGCGGAACGTCTCGCTCTCTGGAAACCCGGAAGACGAGTTTGTGTCTCCATTGGTGTGTGCATGTGGACCACACAGCCGCGGGTGTATATACACTCTTGGAGCAAACTCGTTTTTCTCCCTCGTGTGTTTGTGTGTGTGTGTGTGTGTGTGTGTGTGTGTGTGTATTTGTGTGTGTGTGTGCGCGGAAGGTGCGCCAGACCGAAGCGAAACAAGCCCGCACGGTACGCGAACGTCCGTGGAGAAAGTAACGACATGAACGGCCCACGCGGCGGTTGCCAACCGCGCAAACGCGGTTCGTCCGATCTCACACGCACGTATGGAGCATTCCGGGTCGGACCAAGCTTTTCTCCTTCCAAACTTTGCCTCGCTCCTTTGCCACCAATTTTTCCAACGATATTATCCACGTCAGAGTGAATTCTTTTCGAAAATCTTCCGGAAACGGTCAAAACGGACAAACGTTTTTGGAAAAAAGGAGCGACGCTACGTTTTTCGTTTGTTTTTTCCTCAACAGACGGAGTAGGTTTTCAAACTGTCCGATTTTGAACGGAACGGCCCATGTGTGTGGGCCACGCGCATGCGCGAGCGGCAGTGATTCTCACGCGCACGTATGGAGCATTCCGGGTCGAACCAAGCTTTTCTCCTTCCAAACTTTGCCTCGCTCCTTTGCCACCAAATTTTCCGACGATATTATATCCACGTCAGAGTGAATTCTTTTCGAAAATCTTCCGGAAACGGTCAAAACGGACAAACGTTTTTGGAAAAAAGGAGCGACGCTACGTTTTTCGTTTGTTTTTTCCTCAACAGACGGAGTAGGTTTTCAAACTGTCCGATTTTGAACGGAACGGCCCATGTGTGTGGGCCACGCGCATGCGCGAGCGGCAGTGATTCTCACACGCACGTATGGAGCATTCCGGGTCGGACCGAGCTTTTCTCCTTCCAAACTTTGCCTCGCTCCTTTGCCACCAAATTTTCCGACGATATTACCACGTCAGAGTGAATTCTTTTCGAAAATCTTCCAGAAACGGTCAAAACGGACAAACGTTTTTCGTTTGTTTTTTTCTCAACAGACGGAGCAGGTTTTCAAACTGTCCGATTTTGAACGGAACGGCCCATGTGTGTGCGCCACGCGCATGCGCGAGCGGCAGTGATTCTCACGCGCACGTATGGAGCATTCCGGGTCGGACCGAGCTTTTCTCCTTCCAAACTTTGCCTCGCTCCTTTGCCACCAAATTTTCCGACGATATTACCACGTCAGAGTGAATTCTTTTCGAAAATCTTCCAGAAACGGTCAAAACGGACAAACGTTTTTCGTTTGTTTTTTTCTCAACAGACGGAGCAGGTTTTCAAACTGTCCGATTTTGAACGGAACGGCCCATGTGTGTGCGCCACGCGCATGCGCGAGCGGCAGTGGTTCTCACGCGCACGTATGGAGCATTCCGGGTCGGTAATGGCGCGGCCACGCTCGAGGAAAATCGAGAGAAAAACCGGTGAGGCTTCTTCTTCTTGGAGAATTGTATTACTTTGTTACAAGGTGCGCACGAAGAATCGAGCGTGAAAGATTCCCTCGCGGAAAGCGCAAGTTTCACGTGGCCCCGCGCGAAGAAAGTGAAATCGACGCGAGCGCCGCTCGCGTGACGACGCGGGCTTTCCCTCTCGATGCGCGTTCGCAACCGCGATATGCTTGCGCACATTTCCTTTTTTTTTTATCTTCACTCTTCTCTCGCTTTATGCACATTATCCGCAGCGAGATTATTCAACACCCGGAACACGATAATTGCACC
The DNA here is from genome assembly GCA_959613375.1 of Heteropelma amictum. Lineage (NCBI taxonomy): Eukaryota > Metazoa > Arthropoda > Insecta > Hymenoptera > Ichneumonidae > Heteropelma > Heteropelma amictum. The sequence goes on from OY390724.1 coordinate 16,143,161, forward strand.
GCGATGAAGCGTACGCGCTATCGATATATTCGCCTCGCGTGTGACTCACATTTCGCTGGCATTAACGAGCGCATCGCGGTAATTGCCTCCTTATTTTCCGTCCTTTTAAATTTCACTGCTTCCACATTTTTGCACTCCCGCCGAGCTCTTTGGGGCCGCGCGCCAACCATTTTCGTTTACGATAACGGACGAGAGAGATAACGAGAGGGACACACCGGACGCGCGATTATTCCTCCGCTAATAAATTTTACGAAGAGTCTCGTGTAATTTCGAATAATCGCTGAGAAATATTTGCCGGATCGAAGAATATCGACGATAAAGGACAAAGTTTATCGAGCATTTATCGCGGCAAACCTCGAAAATTCATCGTTAATGCCTCGTTGCGCGGGAAATTCATTTTTTTTCATTCCGCTTCGTTCAATGAGGTCTCCGGAAGTCCGGAAACGCAGGCGGTCCATTTTAGACTCCGGCGAACTTTTCGGCGGCGAATTTCACGCTCCCAAAAGCAGCGGAGAGACGAAACGAAAAATGCTGCCTAAACTTTAAAGGTAAAAAATGAAAAATGAAGGTAAACACGTACACGTATCGGTACGCGGTCTCGGCGATCAATTTTTCGATCGCGCCAACGCCGCACAATGCCGCAACGACGAAGAACCGCCTCGGCAAGGAGTTCGTCAAAAGTTACGCCTCTCGGGACGATAACTCATCATAATAAATCTCGTATTTTTATATCCTACGTGTCAGCGCATTTACCGAGTTTCGTCGCGGCAAAAAAAAAAGAAAAACGTTGAAAAAAACAACGAAAACGTCTCGCAAAGATCGTAAAGTCACTTTTGAAATCGCACACAATCGCGAGAGCGAATTTTGCGGCTGATGTATATTCCGCGTGTGAGAGAAAAAATGACGAATCTCCGCGCCGCACCTGCCCTGTCACTCCCACGTTGCATTATGCGGCAATACCCCATCGACGTTACTAAACTCGCGCCTGTGCGGGTAAAAGAAAAAAAAGCCATTCGTACAGACGTCAAAAGTTTCGCAAAAACGGGAAAAAGCCTCGCGTTTCAGCTTGGAGAACGACAAAACGCAATCAGGTGATCGGGGACCAGTGTAATTTATCGATTTTCAAAAGCTACCTCGAGAAAAATTCGAGAAAAATTCGAAAAACCCAAACGATATCGAAAAATTGATGATCGACGCGAAATGTCCATTTTGTTTTTAGCCACCTTAATGTACACACGGAGGGGGGGGGGGGGGGGGGGGACGGCGTCTTTCCGTATCGCGTGAGATTCTCCTCCTCGTCTTTTCTCCGTTCTCGTCTGCGCGCTGTCTCATTCTCGATGGCATACGCGGCGAGAAAAAAGAGCCGGCACAAGTGCCGCATGTATTAATAGACCGTACGACACACCTCTCGGCTGTGAGACGACAATTTTTTTTTCCCGTCTTTTTTTCTGCTCTTACGTTCTTTTTTCTTTTTTTTTTTGTGGCTTCGCGACGTTTCGTCGATGGATAATCGCGCGGCGTGGAATCACCGCGCGACCGCGGAGACGCTCGACCTCGAGCCTCCGACGTACACTCATACGCGCGTATGTTCTCTGGGTTACGGTCAGTGGGACGCGGGTGTCACGCGCGCTCGAGCTTTTCTTCATCATCATCATCATCATCGTCATCATCGTCATCCGCGCACACGTCTGCTTCGCCCTCTCGCTCTCGTCCGCGCGTACACCATCGTGGTGACTCGCGAACGACGTGATCCAATTTGTCGATGCCCCTCAAGGTTGACGAAAGGGGAGGAAAGGTATTTTTATCGCGCATATAGCGACCGCTCGGCGTGTATCGGCGTGTACATATTTAGCGCCGCGGATAAGCAGAGTTCTTTCCTCCTCGAAGCGCCCTCGCATCATCGTCAGCTCGTTGGAAGACGATTTCGCGAGATTTTCTCGATCGCGAAAGAGCGAGCGGGAAAAAGATGCTGGGAGAGATGCGGAGGACCCGGGCAAAGACGGCGAAATTCGCAGAGCGGGTTTGTTTCGCCAACGCGCGGATTATTTTTTTTTGCGATGATTGGGGAACGGGGAACGGCTCGTTGGGAATTTTTTCGTCTCTTTTGCCGTTCCCTCTGTAATTGCATCGTCGATCCCGCGCGTCCATTGTCGGGTTTGCGAAAACGCGGATGCCGCGAGTGCCTCGCCTCTTTCTCGCTTCGTTGCGAGGCAAAGTCGCGCGTGTACGTCACGCCGGTGAGGGTGGGAGTCGCTAGAAGCGAGCTGCTCGATGGCCACCCCCTCGAGCACATCCCTCCGAAGCAACAGGTGCTTCGGGGCGTTTTTACGAGCCCCCGAGCGCACGCAGCGGCAAGGGAAATAAAAAACGTGAATCGCGTCGCTCCGCCAAAATGCTCGCTGCTTTTTCTCCGAGCGAGACAGCCTTCGTTCTTCGATTTTCGGCAGATTGGCGGAGTTCGACCATCGACTTTCGAGCTATCGGAAGGTAAACGCGAGAGGAGAAAGATTGCCTCGAGAGCTTCGGAAAGAAAAAAACCGCGTCCGGTTTTTTTTTCTTCTTTTTTCTCAAACTCTGAGCGAACCGGAAGAGGCGACTCTCTTTCCATGTCTCATTCGGGGTTTTGAGAAAATAAAATCAAAATGCAACAAGAAAGAATCGATTGCGAAAAAAAGAGGAAAAACTGCACGAGGTTCTTTTTTTCCTTCTTTTTTCTCAAACCCTGAGCGAACCGAAAGAGGCTCCTCTTTCAATGTCTTATTCGGGGTTTTGAGAAAATAAAATCAAAATGCAACCGAAAAGAATCGATTGCGAAAAAAAGAGGAAAAACTGCACGAGGTTCTTTTTTTTCTTCATTTTTCTCAAACTCTGAGCGAACCGAAAGAGGCTCCTCTTTCACTGTCTTATTCGGGGTTTTGAGAGAATAAAATAAAAATGCAACAGAAAAGAATCGATTGCGAAAAAAAGAGGAAAAACCGTCCGGCACGATGAATTATTCTCGAGCTTCTCGAGGTTCTTTTTTTTCTTCATTTTCCTCAAACTCTGAGCGAACCGGAAGAGGCCATTCTCTTTTCATGTCTCATTCGGGGTTTTGAGAAAAGAAAATAAAAATGCAGCAAGAAAGAATCGATTGCGAAAAAAAGAGGAAAAACTGCACGAGGTTCTTTTTTTTCTTCATTTTTCTCAAACTCTGAGCGAACCGGAAGAGGCCATTCTCTTTCCATGTCTCATTCGGGGTTTTGAGAAAAGAAAATAAAAATGCAGCAAGAAAGAATCGATTGCGAAAAAAAGAGGAAAAACTGCACGAGGTTCTTTTTTTCTTCATTTTTCTCAAACTCTGAGCGAACCGAAAGAGGCTCCTCTTTCAATGTCTTATTCGGGGTTTCGAGAAAAGAAAATAAAAATGCAACAAGAAAGAATCGATTGCAAAAAAAAGAGGAAAAACTGCACGAGGTTCTTTTTTTTCTTCATTTTTCTCAAACTCTGAGCGAACCGAAAGAGGCTCCTCTTTCAATGTCTCATTCGGGGTTTTGAGAGAATAAAATCAAAATGCAACCGAAAAGAATCGATTGCGAAAAAAAGAGGAAAAACCGCCCGGCACGATGAATTATTCTCGAGCTTCTCGCTCTCTCCCGCACTGTCTCTCACCGACATAGGCGTGCTGCTGCCTCCATATATGTTGATAATGAGTCCATCGCGAGCTCGTACTGTCGTCGTGTATCGGGGGCAAGGGCGGATGGACCGGATGTGCGTGTATCGTCGGAGGTGGCGGAAGAGGCGGGGGCGGAGGCTGGGGTTGATGCGCCGGCGCCAAAACAATGTGAGGATGAGGCGGCGGCGGTGGTAACGGTGGTGGAGGCGGTCCTTGATTTTGATGCTGCTGCTGCTGCTGTTGCTGCTGCAACTGCGGAGTCGGTGGTTGCTGCTGCTGCTGCTGCTGCTGGGGTTGCTGCTGGGGATGAAGGGGTTGGTGGAGCACCGCTTGTACGGACGACGGCGCCAATTGTTGGTACTCCATCGCGCAGCTCATTCATACGCATAAACCCCCCCCCTTTTTATTATCACACCTCAATTCACCAGAGCATTTATCACAACCTCGCTTCCTCTTCGCCTCGCTACCCGCTGTACCGTCGCTCACTCTTGTACTGACGTATCCGCCGACCGAAAAAAATACGAAGCGAAAAAAAAACGTGATCCGGCAAAACACTCGCGGCACATGCGCACAAACACAGACGCACTCACACACTTTTTCGTGCACTCGAGCGTCAAGGCCACGGGTAATGGTGGCCACGGGTTATGTAGTACCTCGTTGCGCTGTTTATCCAATGTTTTTCACACCCGGTAACGTCTGCGGCGATCTCCGTTCTTCTCCGGAGAAGAGAGCGTTACGCGCGAAGATACGAGGTTCTCGCGTGGATCGCGGAGGGCGCCGGGGATCGCGGACGAATTTTAGAGAGTACACGATCCTGTTTTCCTCACGAAAATAAATACACCAACAATGACACGCGACACTGCCGTGGATGCACGTTCGGTGAACGAACGACGAGCATCGTTCGCGCGTAAAAATATCCCCGAGAGGCGACGTTCGATGGTACACGCTTCGCGCGTCATTCGACTCGCGGCTGTGTCAATAATGCAATCGCGTCCGCACGCGCAACGGATTCCGCGTCCGCGTGCTGTACGCGCGCACTCGAGCTCGCTCACTTTTTCCCGCCGTCGCTCGGTAGCTCCCCGGGCTATCCGGGACGTTTCCGGCCGGGAGGAGAAACGGGGAGGATCGTCTGTTTCTGTGACAGATCGATCTGTCAAAAAAGAAAACAAAAGGGAAAGTACGAGACCGAGAGAGAGAGAGGAGGCGGTAGAGAAGGAAGGGAATGAAAAGGAGCGGAGATCGGGAGGAGGTGAAGGAGGAGGAGGAGAAGGTGGAATCGCGGTACGGAGCGCACCGCGATTTCCTGATGCTTTATACGGCGATGCTGGCTGCTGCGGGAGAGCGCGCGCTCGCGGTGGACTCGCGCGCGTGTCGGAGGGGCTTTTTCTCGCGGTTTGCGTTTCGCCTGTTGAACGTGCCGCGTTCGGAAAGACACTGCGGCATATCCGCTGGCTAGCTCCGAAGGAGAGCTCGCTGAGCTCGCTCTCCAGTGTCGAGCGAACGGAGCTCGCAAGCACACACGGCAAAAGCCCGTTACCCCGCCTCTGTCTCTCTCTCTCTCTCGCTCTCTCGTTCTCCCACTCGCGTCTAGCGATTTTTTTTTCACTCGCGGGTCTCCCCTCCCCGATTCCGTTCCTTTATCACCGCGGTGCGACTCCCCCCCGAGTCGATACCCCCCCGACTCCATCTCCTCCTCCCGCCGCGAACGCCTCCCCGGACGTCGCGACGCCTCCACCGCGGAATCTCTCTCCGGGCCTTCGGAGACTGTAACGCGTCCGAGGAGCAACAAAAAAAACAATACATCTTGCTCCCTCTCCCTCCTTTGATGTACTCTTCTTGTTCTCATTGTTCTTCCTCCTAATCTTCTTTTCCCCCCTCATCCCGACGGGGTCCACCCCATCTGCGGTTCGATCTTTGCCGATTTCATGCGTTTTCTCCTTTTTTTCGCCTCATCGACGTCTTTCGCAGCCGGAACCGTGACGCTGTTTCATTTTGGATTTTTGCGGAAGATCGTCCCGCGTTGGTTTCGTCGCTCAGAGTTACATCTCCTTCCTCGTTTCCTAGTGGAAATGAACACGCCACGGATATGTCAAAACATACAATTTTCCCGAACTGTATCTGCTTTGTAACAAGTAGATAAAGATCGAAGCCAGAATTTTGCCGATTTCGCCACGAGCCTCGATTTTTCGACGGTCGGCGCCGGAACGTCGCTCGTTTCTTCCCGCAATGACGGTTTAGTTTTCCCTCTTCTCGTTCGTCGTAAAAACGACGCGTGGGACATGTAATTGACGTCTTTTTGTGCTCCGCAAATCGACCTTGATTCGATCGACCGAGCGTGCGTATATCGGAAAAGTAGTGGGATTTTCATAAAAGTGGGAGATAAAAAGTCAAAAAAAAAAACCGTGTCTGTCCGTAAACTGACGCGTCAACGTTTGGACGCTGCGATAAACGATGAATAACGAGGCGAATAACGAGGCTTCGTTGAAAAATGATTTCGCGAATAACGAGATTATCGCGTAACGACTCGCGCCATTTTGTTTTCTCGCGCGTATTCGCGAGAGGAATCGATATATCAATGATGATGTATTCGCGTGTATACGCACATGTATCTATGCTCTGGTCCATCGCACGCGGTTGTTTATTTCTCGGAATCAAGGGCCGCAACCTGTTTCCCGCTCTCGCGTGTGCGCCTTTCCTTCCATTCGGACGCGCGCGGCTCGAGCGCGAGCTTGAATTTTGGAATCTCGCGCGCGCGAGTCCAACGGGAGAATTCGAAAGTCTCGGCGTCGGTCAAAGTGGGTCGAGGTCTTTTTCACTCTCTCTCTCTCTCTCTCTCTCTCTCTCTCTCTCTCTCTCTCTCTCTCTCTCTCTCTCCCTCTCGCCTCTTTCGGAGCCCAATAAAGATTATTACGACGAAATAATATATACAAGGATACATGTATATATATATATATATATCGATCTTTCCTGCGTGTGTCGGAGGACTGCGAGTGTACGCTTTTTGCGGTAGAAATTTTTTGAGGAAATTCGAAAATTGAGGGGGGGGGGAAGGCCTTTCGTCGTCGTTGCGATTCGAGAGGAGAAATCGATGGAAAATTCGACGGAGAAAAGCATTGATTTTGAATGGCTCCGAGGATGGACGTGAGAAAGGGGGAAGGGACGAGGAAGCATATTTATTTGGTTTCACCGCGCGCCGGTGAAAGTGGCCGAAAAATGCCCCTCCCTCCGCCCCGAAGACCGCTTGTCCGAATGTAGACCAGGTTTTTCATTTCGTTCGCGGGCGAAACTTTCGTGCAAATGTACTTTTTTAATCGCCGTCGACGAGATTTATCGCCGTTTCGCGAGAGACATACGAGCATCCGGAAAACGCGGTCATTTCGCGGCGTTGCTCAAGTTTTTCGAGGTTTTTTTATCGAAATTTTGACACTTTTCGAAAAAGCCGGGGGAAGATGATTTTTCGAAATTTTTCTTTCGGATGCGAGCTTGGACGTCGTCCATCTTTGGGACGCAGCCTCCCTACCGAATTTCGATAAAGTCCCGTTTTATCGCTGATCACGAGGGTGCGCACAACGCACTCGCGAGTGCAAAACGTGCTAATTGCGCCTTCTCGTGTGTATGCCGGCATTTTTTTTCTGCCTCGAAAAAGAAACTTTGCGTATGCGCGTGCAACATCTGTTTGTCAGCTGTTGATAATGTATAACCCGGTTGCCGATCATCTCGCCGCGCGTCGATGATGAAAACATATGTCGGCGTCCTTGTGCGCCCCGCGAGTAATTTTACAGCAGCAGCAGCGAAACGCGCGGCGCTAAAACTCGTACACACGCCGGGGTACACCGAGATTCGCTGGACCGGGAGGCTGCCTCGATCAGATCCGTTCGGGAGACACCGATGAATTTGGATAATGAAAAATCGGCGACACGCGCCGCATTCCCGAAAACCGAAAATCAATAAATTATCATACGTCTCGTCTCGTGTGATATAAAATAGACGAGAGCAGATGCGAATTACGCAGCATCTTGCACACGCGCGGGTAAAGTGACGATCGTGGCCGCGAGCGAAATTCTTGCGACGACAAGGCGCGCCTCCGAGAGAAATTTGATCGAAAATTCAAATCTCGATGCGCGATTTTTTGGATGAAAAGAAGAAAAAAAGAAACTCATCACCGCTCGATGACGGCTCAAGCTGTGCAAACCGCGGGACGAGCCCCGCTTGAATTTTTCCTTCTCCTTTTTTTTTTTTCCCTCAAGCTTCGTTAACTCCTACTGGTTTTCATTAGGGGAGCAATGGCGGCTCTCGTATTATGTGTATAATACGCGTTATTTGATTATGAAAAGAAAAGGAATTGCGCGTAACGCGGAGGGGCGAGAGGAGCGAAACAAGCCTGAACAAATATCGCATCACTCGCGTCACGATTACGGGCCGCCCGTTTGAAACGTCGCTCAGCCAAAGCACAGCAGCCGAGGGAGCCTCGATGCGGTTAACAATAAACGTCTCACCGACAGACTCGGCGGACCTGCCTCGCAGGTACTCAAACTGTCGGTTACACTCAAACACAACGGGTGTGGAAAAAATTGGGCGCGGAGTTTGGTTGAAAACGCTCCCCCGAATCGTGGAATAATTCCGCTCCGATCGCGGATGACGATTTCGCGCATCGTTTCTCAAACGTTTACGCGAAAAAACAAGAAAATGCGACTCCATCTTCGTCTTTTTTTGGTATATTATACGGTTTCATATACATCCTTTTATTCGGTACGAAGGTTTACGCAATCTACACCGATTTTCGGAAATCTTGCGGGGAAGAATGGTACACGCGCGTTTCCAGTTGCCTTGAAACTGACGATCGATATATTTGTGCGACTCTAGAGGGAAAAAGATGGCGTGCGTTTGCGACGATGGACGAGCGGATAAACAACACCATGCAAAACTAAATGAAAGAAAGATCTAGACTATGTATACAATGTGATGATGTGCTTTTGGCGACTTACCCTTCAGAGAGGATGTTATCATGGGATCACCTGAAAACGATACAGTTTCAATATGTTTCGTACAGAATAACGATTTTCGATAAATTTCCAAAACTGGGGGTTAGTAAGGTACAGCCAGATTCAACGTGAAATTTCGAGTGGAAACGCTTTTTGGTATTTTTTCGTACGACCACAATCCACGGAGTTATCGATCGTCAAAGTTCGAGCCAGTCGGACGCGCGCGCTCCCCTCTCCGGCGGGCGCGCGGGCGCTTCCTATTGGTCCAACCGCGTATGAATTAATAACTCGGGAGGGACGCGTCGGATCGAAAAGTGCCCGAGGACTTTTCGACTCGGAATTTCATCCCCGATGCAGCCATAAATCGTCAGCATCGAATTTCGCAGACTGATCATTGCCTAAAAACAATCTCGGGCAAATAAATTTTCTATAAATTGCGTGTACAAGATGCCGAAGACTCTGAGCATAACGAGTGAAAAAAGGCTTCTCGGGAGGTAGTGGACTCGCCGATGTGCGTAAGTTTCAATGATAGATGATTAGAAAAAAATATACACGCGCCATGATAATTCTCCTTCTTCGTTACTGCCAATCATACCGCGAGGCAATTATCGCAACGTTGTATTAACGTCGTTGACAATAACGAGCGCATCCAGCCGTCGAGATACCGCGTAGCCGCGACGAACGACGCGGATACGAAAACGACGAGATACACACGAGGGATGCTCGGACCACTCGGTCCAGATCTCGCCGGAAACCGTCCGAAAAATGGCCACTCTCGTTTCGTTCGTTTCACGTGAAAAAAAAATGGATAAAAACACGTGGACATCGTCGATGCATCGCGTTTATAAACAACAATAATGACGATATTGAAAAGACGCTCGGAAAATCTTGTACCGCATATATATTTCGATGTGAAACGTTGCATATTATCCTCGGCAGCGAGATGGAACGACTGCCCACCTATCTATATACCCGCGTAGTCGCGGGACATTCCGCACGTCCTTGGGCGAATAGAAGCCCGCGGTATTACAAGCCGTGTCTTTGCCTCTCTCGCTTAGATTCCTCCCGTGTGCACGCAATCGACATCGCGTATCGTATATATAAAATATACGCGACTCTCTCGCGATGATCGTATCGACCATAGACTCGCTCGCCCATGCACGCGGGGACCATTTTTTTCCTCGTCTCCGCATCCTCATTCTATATATTATCGTCTGCTCATCTGTACGTGTATATATCTACGAGCGTATGTATATATATATATATACCGCGGACCAAAATTTCTAGACCGATTCAACGACGACGAAGCTGCGATTGGAATAAAAATCGATTTTAAATATCGTACTGAAAATCAACGATAGGAAATTGCATTGATTTTTCGTATTATTCTTTGGCAAACCTTGCCCTTTTTCTCGTGATACGACGCATAAAATCGCGAGTAAAATTGAATAAAACAACAAAAATAAATAAAAGAGGAAATTACGAGAATTAAATCTCTGTTTATTCATCTCGAGTGTGCCGTCTTAAACTTTTGGCCGGCGCTGTATACGCGGTGATATATTATACATATCTACGAGCGTATATATATACACCGCGGACCAAAATTTCTAGACCGATTCAACGACGACGAAGCTGCGATTGGAATAAAAATCGATTTTAAATATCGTACTGAAAATCAACGATAGGAGATTGCATTGATTTTTCGTATTATTCTTTGGCAAACCTTGCCCTTTTTCTCGTGATACGATGCATAAAATCGCGAGTAAAATTGAATAAAACAACGAAAATAAATAAAAGAGGAAATTACGAGAATTAAATCTCTGCTTATTCGTCTCGAGTGTGCCGTCTTAAACTTTTGGCCGGCGCTGTATACGCGGTGATATATTATACATGCGCGAGCGCGTTTGTAAAAATGACGTTTTTTTTTCATCCATTATGAATTTTCCATACTCTCGCGCATATAACCACGCGCGAGAGACACTAGACAGCGATGCAATAATCCGATGACCGAGTTTATTGCGTCTCGACCGAATCTCAACAAAATGGCGTCCGCGCGCGGTGCGCGGAGTCGCCATTTTGGCTCATCTCAAATTCGTGGGAAACGGGAATTCGTTATTATCGCGAAGATCGCTGAAAATCGCCGAAAAAACGAGATGAATCTTGATGTAATTTCTTTCTTTTTTGGTCCACGATCCAAACAGGGTTTTTTTCTGTTTTTTAAAAACGGTCAAAATCGCGATTAAAGGGAACGTCTTTTTCCGCGTCACTGAGCTATCGCATCCGCCGCGCGTGACCTTTTTTTTCTCGAGCGCGCATTAAAGCTATAAGGGTTCGTTCCCGAGGGATCTCGCTGCATCCGTACGACAGCGCAATGAGACCCGCCTCGATCGTCCCGCGAGAATCGCGTTTGGATGAAAAAAAAACTCAACGATGGGCGAAAAACGGGCTGTACGGTGTCTTTTTCTCCATCGATCGTGCACGAGCAGGGAATACGTAAAAATCACGATCGGAGGAAAAAAGCTCGTTTCGATGCTGCGGCCACACGCGATCTCGCGCCGATCGATCGCGAAAGAAAACCGTTTTGTACGAAAATTTCGAAACAAACTCATCGGAAATTCCTCTGTCCTTTCAATCGCGCGAAAGATGCAGGAGGATCGACGATAACGAGGGAGAGAAAAATCGTTTGCCGCGCGCGCTCTTCGCGCTGCGATAAACACTCTCGGATGCTGCGTTCATCTCGCTCTCATCTCTCTCGGGCTCGTTCCTCGCGTGTCTCTAATTCGCCTCGCATTTTCTTTCGTACCACACGCAGCATTATGTACATACAAAGGAGATTCCGATGCTATGAATTATTTATGAAAGTTTTCCGCGTCTCCGTACGCTCTGCCGTCGCTTCTTCTCTATTTATTATTTATGCACTAGCTACTCGTCGTCGTTTATCCATCTTGTTTTTCTCCCGCCGTCCTCCCCCCTCGTGGCTCGCTCGCTCGCTCGGGCGTATCGCGAAAATTCCATCATTGCGAAATGGAAAAGTGCGAGATGAGGGAAAAAGCGTGGGAGATGAGCGCGTTACGCAAAAGCCTCTTTAAACGAATTGGTCATTTTGCTGTACGCCAGTCGCACAGCCGGCTCCGTATATTTATTTTCCAATGGAAATGAGAAAAAAAATTGCAACGATTTTGTCGAGGCTACTCCGGGAGGATTCCCTTTCTCCCTCCCTGCTGTACTCTTTTGCAAACGGACGAGATATATTCTATTATATCAGCACAGTGGCATGTGCGATATATGCAACGGTTTCGTTTGAAATTTTTCAAAGACGTACACCGCGGCACTCTTTTTTAATTTCATCGAATGATCAAGACGAGTGCGGCTCTTGTATTCTTGAAAAAGTGTCGCGGAAAAGTAGTCGTCTCATTCGTAAAATGTTTCGTTGAAGCGCGACTGTCTGGAATTTTTCTTTTTCCAATTTTTTCAAGACACGCTCTGCGAATACGGAAACCGGAAACGGATAACGAGGACACCGTCGAACGAGAGAAGTTAATGGATAATTTTTGTATTTTGAAATTGAAAAAAAAATCAGGGACGAAAAACATTTCCAAGATTTTTCTTTTCAACAATTTGTTAACGACTTTGACTTTATTATCGAAAATTACCACGTTCGGCGCGTCTTTAAGTATGGCTAATTTTTTTCGGATCAATTTCGCATTTTATAACGCCGGAAGATTCTTCGGGAAGAAATTCACTTCCAATTGGCCCCTGAATATTTTTTTACAATGGAAAATATCCTTCGGAAGATCATCCGGAAGGGTAGTAAAGATATACGAGTCCACCTGTGAAAACGTTTTTTTTTTCGCGTAAACACGAGAATCGTGAAAAAACCCTGGAAAAGAGCGTCTTTTTCAGCTCCGCCAAATGATGAGTATACGCTCTCGTCGATATATCGATCGCCGGACAATTTTGTCGACGCAATTGCAGCCGGAACTTTAGACGCGCGATTCCGAGTCGTTTGAGAAGCCAACGCGAAAAAAAACATTGAGAAAACGAACGGTATTCTGTGAAAATTGGTACCTGGAGGTTCGTAGAGGCTTTGGTGGCGGGAATTCGTATGGGGACGTAGCTGTTGATAATGAAGCGACGGCGATGCTTGATCAGAGTGCTGCGAGAGAATCGGATGCTGCTGCTGCTGCTGCTGAGGCTGCTGCTGAGGCTGCTGCTGAGGCTGTTGGTGCTGATGATGACAGAGAGAAAATCCATTCTGTTCGCTATTCCCCGGAGAGGATTGCTCGTGATATTGCACTTGGTACGTCTGTTTCTGCGACTGGTCCTGCTGACGATGTTGCTGCTGCTGCTGCTGCTGCTGCTGCTGCTGCTGCTGCTGCTGCTGCTGCTCCTGTTTCTGTTGCTGGTGATGATCGTGAGAGGGCTGAGAGTGTTGCTGCGGTTGATGAGGATACGGCGAGCCCCAGGCGTAGTTTTGCTGCTGCCACGAGCCTCCAGCCTCCGTCTCGGACATACCTCGACTTCGCGGTCGACACGCTCGGGTAAAAATCGTAATTCCTCCTCCAAACGCGTCAACTCATTCACCAGAGATGCCTCTCTCGCCTTGGGAAAAAACTCTCGACGAGATTTTTTACTCCATCGCGAAATCGTCGTTTCCGTTCGTGACGCTTCGTTCGATACTCTCCGAGCAAACGTTGAAACTCTGCTTTTCACCGCTCGACTTTCCGCTTATACGTTCATCTTTCGACGCTCCTTTTACCCTTCCGACGGCCTCTGTCGCCGGCGATTTCGGCGGGAATTCGTTATTTCACATTCCGCGGGTGTCGCCAATTTTTTACGCGCACCAAGAGTCCTCTGTCTCGGCGCGGCAGCGGCGAAATTTTGGAGTCGATTCCTCGGACACCGATTGCTCGGAAGGATCGTGCAATCACCGACGACTCTTTTTTCCTCTGTTTTCCGTCAGAGTTTTCTCGCCGAGTGAGTCGGAAAGCGGAAATTCGCTGCGGTATATATCGGTCGCGGTACTATAATTTTCTTCGTCGGGCCCAACAGTTCGGTCGTGGGCGAGGAGAAACAAAAATTCAAGAACAATACGGGCGTCAATGTTTAATTAAAAATCGCGGTGAGACGCTCCTCCGAGAGAGAGGAAGGACAGACGTCTCTCGACCTTGAGGCGACTATCAAGGGCAGACTTTTCCTTCTCACGATCGGAAAATCGATGAATCGAAGGAGGACTGTGAACACGACGGAGAGAAAGAGAGCCAGAGAGACGAGGATGGACAAAATATGTTTCCTAAAAAAAGCAATAATCTCGAGAGAAAATGCTGCGATTTTGAATTTTAATTTAGAGCAAATTTTTCCATCGTTTTCGATGCACTTTGATGCACTTCCTCTCTCTCTCTCTCTGCCTCTCTCGGCTACGTCATGTCGCGAGAAATACAACAATGTACAACACGCACGAAAAATGAAGAAAAATTTCCGACAGACCTGCAGAGTCGTTTTTAAATTCAAAATTCGATGACAAGCGCCCTCTTCGGCCGTCTTCCTACGCTGTACCTCTCGTGAACGAGTTAAAACCGCACTAGCAGCGGATTGTGAAAAACCGATGCGTTTCGGGACTATCGCGAAAGCGAACTGAGGACAAACGACGAAATTTTCGCGAAGCTCCGCGAGAGGAATTAAGGCGCGCGCGCGTTCGCAGCAGCACGGTGTGTAGCCTGTACAAAGGCGTGTAAACGCGTATAGAACCGAGCGATTCGGAGAGGGTAGATCCGAGATGGGAGAGTGCGACGGGGGTGGCAACCCTTTCCCACCCTCCGAGCAGCCTCTCCTTCCCTCCCTTCCTTGCCACTTTTGTAGGACTTTTGCGAAAGCATCGTCCGGGCAGCGCGTCGATCCACGTGCTTCGAAAAGCACGTTTTACAGTCACGTGTCAATTCACCGCTGGCTGCTGCTGCTGCTGATGCTGCTCCGGTCGATTCTCGCACACTCGCGCTCCGATGATTCAATTCTCCTTGCGTTTCATCCTTTTTTCTCATTTCATTCGATTTTTTTTGTCAAAAAAAGCATTTTTACACGAAATTCACCAGCATCAAGACCACGATGATTTTCGCTCTTCCAGCCGCATACGTCTCGATCGCGGTGGCGTTATAGATTCAGCGTCGATGATAATTCATCGGTATCGCGCTTGAAAATCTCCCACGAACGACTTGAATATTTCATCGCGCCTTTGTGCGGAATAATACGCGGGGAATGGAAATTTATACCGCGCTCTGCGTTCGCGCGTTATTATTGCTGCTTTTCCATCGTGCACGCCTTGTCGTGTATACTATTGAGTAAAAAGCGTAATTAAAACAGTAGCTTCCTTTGAAAAGTATTTTTTCCAAATCGCGTGAAAATTAAAAGCAACATTTTCCAAAAAATAAAAATAAAAACAGTCGCCATTTTTCCGATTCGATAATTTCGTCGTATTTCGGTGGCTCTTTTCGTGTTTTTTTCTTCGACAATTACGCGCGGATGCCGCAATGATCCTTGGAGTCACGTTGACCGTCAAGCGACACAGTTTTCTCGTGGATTTTTATAAATAAATCCTCGCGTAAAATCGTGCTATTTCTATGCGCATTTTTCTCGCCAACGCCATCTGTTTATCACCGATTTCGATTTCGATTTCGTCTTTATTGGTAAACAAACACAGCAACGCAGTGTTATCGGGTCCAAACTCGGATGCGAGTCGAAAACGTGACACCCATCGCGATATGCGGCTGCTTTATCGTGACGACAAAATTGGACTACAATTGTGGAAACTCCGCGCCCCACGCCCTCCGAACTCTCGGCGAATTTAAAATTAATGCATCTTCCATGTTAGGCTAAAACGAGAATCGGGATGGGAATTCTATTCTCGTGTACAAACGATGTATATTTAATATAACCAACCACTAAATATAACCAACTAAATCTAACTAAATCTGCGGAGGCTAAATCTGTATACGTACGTCGCGAATTCGCGCTCGAGATAGCCGCACACTCCCGGCCACGTGCGTGTCATCCCACCCCCGATTTCTCCCTCGAAATACTCGCCCTCGGAGCGTGCAAACGCGGAATGTGGGTATATTTTCAATGGTTTTGTTTCTATTAATAATAATCATTCGTTATAATTATGTCCTCGTCGTTTTTGTCGTCAGCAACGCGTATAGAATTTCGCCAAATACATAAATATACACGCGTTTGTCTCTGAATATATATATGCACATAAAAAAATAAAAAGCAGCGTCTGCAAACGTCGATTTTCCATTCGTTTTAATATTCGCGGTCCACCGCAGCGGGGGCATTGTGTATTTCGTTTAATCTCTCGGATGACAGGCGATGTGTCCGAGAACATCGATGTATCCTACATTTTCCGATTCTTCTCAGCATTGACGCGAGCCGTCCAAGAAAAATGAAGAAAACAACGAGGAAAATATGGATATATATATGTAAAATAAAGAAACACAGACATTGTGTCTTTTATTTTTTTCCGCGTTGTCTTTCACCCTCCGTTCTATCATTATAGGTATTTTATATTCCGAATGGCGAACACACACACACGCGGTATTTGCATACACGAAGCGCGGCGCAGCGAAGCGGAAAATGCAAGGGCGGCTCGCGCTCGGAAACGTTTTGCGCCTTTTCTCATCCCCCCCACGCGCTTAAGCTACTCGGAAATGGGGTAAAAGTCCATCGAGAAGAGTGTCTGCGTCCGAATCTCGAGTTTCCGATAAAAAAAAAGCCACCCTACGTTACCGACACGCACGACCGACTCGCGTGCGCGTTGTGTTGCGGAGGCTTTCCGCAAAAACGCGAGCGCCAGCGTCGCTCGGTCAAAACTCGCATTTTTGACGAAGATTCAAGGAAATATCGTAACATATCGAGCTATCGATGCCCTCCGTTGTGGAATCTACGTGAAAATGTGATTTTTTATGATTTTATGTACTTTTATATACTATATACATGGTGTATGCATCGTCGCGGAGGTTTTCCGCAAAAACGCGAGCGCCAGCGTCGCTCGGTCAAAACTCGCATTATTGACGAAGATTCAAGGAAATATCGTAACATATCGAGCTATCGATGCCCTCCGTTGTGGAATCTACGTGAAAATGTGATTTTTTAATGATTTTATGTACTTTTATATACTATATACATGGTGTATGTATCGTCGCGGAGGTTTTCCGCAAAAACGCGAGCGCCAGCGTCGCTCGGTCAAAACTCGCATTTTTGACGAAGATTCAAGGAAATATCGTAACATATCGAGCTATCGATGCCCTCCGTTCTGGAATCTACGTGAAAATGTGATTTTTTATGATTTTATGTACTTTTATGTACTATATACATGGTGTACGTATCGTCGCGTCGTTTTATCGATCAGCGTATCGTGTTTCTCTCGCTGCTGTTGCTGCTGCGGCTGCATCGGCGCGAGGCGCACTTGTTTCTCAGGAAAGCCAGAGGGAAATACGAGCGGGGTAAAATGCTCGTGTCACGAGGCGAATCGCGTGAACTCATCCCGCGCTCTCCGGTCACGGCATCCCCGGGAGGACCGTGTCGTATACGTAAAACCGTGGATGATACACAAATCGTTGTTATTGATGTGTAAAAGTATCGTCGGAGTTTTTTCGGGGCGATCGAGCCGGCTTATATATTGGTGAAAAAACAAAAGAATATGCAAAAGAAAGAATTCGAATCAAATTGCTTCGAAATATCCGAAAATCCGAGTATAAATCTCAGCTTGCCACGATTTCTTTCTTTAATCAACGTTTTCCAAGCGTGCAACGATCGAAAACGAGTTTAAACCGATGCAGATTTTTTGTAGGGTTATGTTCGAAAATTCGAGACGTCAGAACCGACGAGCAGCGTTTGAAGAAATCGAAATTTCGAATCGCGCGTTTAACGATAACGAACTTGTGGGAGAAAAAGAAAAATCATGACACTACAGAAGTAGTGAGCAGAGGGGCGATGGACAATTGTGTAGACAATAACAATAGGGCAGGATCCGAGAGCGGCGATGTGGCTCTCGCGATGTAGGCGGGACGGCATATACACGACAGAAGGACAATTGTATTTATTGTCTTACAAGCATATATTTATATCGTGCGTCGAGTGTACCGCGGTTACATAATCCACCGCCGCGTTTCATTCAATAGCCGCGCGGTGAGCTCCCGTTTTTATCAATGTGCGCGAATCAAATCTACGCTCTCATCTCTCTCTCTCTCTCTCTCTCTACTCGACAAAACTACACCGCGTATACGCAGCGCGCAATTGAGGGAAACGAGTATCGACTCGCTGATATAAAGTGTCATTGGTAATTCGATGCATTCCTCGAAATTGCTTGTCCCAACGCCATTTCGCAACGAATTGCACTCTTTGTTATCGATAACGCGAAAACCACTGCGCTTTCCAAGTCTCACGAGTCGTCCATAACCTCTCTTTTTGACGAAAACCAGCTATAATATTGTAATTCATTCGGTACGCTAAGACGGTCGTGTCGAGTTTTCATTGTCGCGGACGCGCCACCTATGAGACGCTCCTTTCGGATGAGAACATTGTTTCCTCGTTTTTTTAACTGTGCAATGAATTTTTCACGATTGTGCCATTGATGGCGATGGCAATGATGATTCTTCTTCAAACGACGTTGGCGATTGGTTTCGAGACTGCGAATATTGCTCGGTCGATAAACCGTCGGAGAAGAGCGGTGTGCTCGGCGACGACGACGACGACCAAGGAACATGGTAATAACCGGCTGCTCTCGTGTCTCTCAGCGAAGATATCATGTACCATCCGTCGAGAGAAAATCGTGTCTCTCTCGGGCCTCGGTGCACCACCGTATCGTGCCTCCCTCTGTACTCTAAATGGCCAACTCATACATCGCGTTCTTTCGGGACTCTCGCCCGACGCTCTCTCTCTCGATATCGCAGTTTCCGTGCTTTTCCCCGCGACTGTAACAACTTTGCGCGGAATTTTGAATAATTCTACACGGCAAGAACGCAACGTTAGGAACAAGATTTTTCCTCTCGTGCGTCGTACATGCACGCGCTCGCACGATTTTTCCTCAACGAGTCTCGTGGTCTCTCGCGAGAGTTTTATTTTCGTCTACGTATGGATATACATCGACGATCGTTCTCCGACGCGAGGACGGAGACTTTGACCGTTGACGCGGACTGTTTTTTTCCAAAATGAAATTCGCGATCTCGAAATTTCATCAAAATTTCGATCTTTGGCATTTTGTTTTCCATGTCCCGCGCGACGTCACTCGCCAGTTTCGAAAAAGAAAAAAGAAATCAACGGCGAAAGCAAAATGAACGAGACCGAAACAAAAAGGAAGAAAAAAAAAGAGAGAAAAATGGCAAGGGGCATTTTTTCGGACAAACGGAAGATCGCGTTGCTCGGCGACGCGACAAAAAAAAACAAACAAATTGTCAATCGCGTCGAATCGTCGGTGGTGCGAGATGTCAGCTGGGGAAACATTTTGAAAATTTGAACGAGTAAAAAAAAAGCAAAAAAAAGGAAAAGAAAAAGAAAAGATCACGCGATACCCTTTCGAAGAAGGAGAAACGGGAAAAAAATTGACGAAAATGTGTTTACCGAGTGCCGAGTGACGAATACACGCGTGTATACATGACCGTTTGATCAAACGTGCGATAAATAACGAGCGCGGGAGAGAGATCGCGCGCCATATTTTGCCCCTGGAAATGCACAGCGGAGAGTCGCGAAATGAGCGTGAAAAAGTCTCCGAAGATTCAAAAACTCGTGGTTAACGCCATAAGGAAGCTTCAGGACGTGCAGGGCTCGACTCCGCGGGAGATAAGCAATTACATATCGCAGGAATACGATGTACCGACCACGGAGATTGCCCGACAGGTCAAGCTCGCCCTCAATCGCGCGGTCTCTTACGGGATCCTTCAACGATCTCAGGGGTAAAGAAACGTCTCTATTCCGTTCCAAACCTTACCAATCTTCCAAATTGACTTTTTTTTTTCAAAACCAAGATAAAATTGACAAAAAAAAAAACGAAACAAAGAAAAACGAAAACCTCGCGAAATTCGCGCGTCTTTTTCCGGTTGTCCCTTCGCCCTGAAATCAGGGGGTACTACGCTTGCAACCGCGAGCTCATGGGTTGTCATCAGCGACCGGAGACGAACGTCCAGCCAACGGACAAGTGCGGCGCGCCTCGTCGTCGAGTGCGAATGAAATGCGGTGGGAAATCGAGCCGACGGAGGCGGTCGAGGGCAGCGGCGGGTTCCTGCAAAGGATCGTCGGGAAGAAAGAGAAGGAGAGGTGGAAGGCGCGGCGGTGGTGGGGGTGGGGGCAAATCGAGGAGACGACGCTCCAGGCGCGGTAAGAGCGGCGACGGTTGCGGTCGCGGTGGGAAATCCCGGCGACACGGACGGCGCGGTGGCGGGGGTCGCCGCAAGAGAAAGAGTAGCTGCGGCGACGAGGGGGGGGGCAGAAGTCGCAGGCGAAGGAGAAGGGCGAGCGGCTCGCGCGGTGGAAAAACGTGCGCGCACAGCGGCGGCGCAGGCAAGGGGAGCAGCGGCAATTTTTTCAAAGCCTCCGACGAGAGACCCAGAGGAGCGAACTTTCCGGAGACGCGGAACGAAAATCGCGAGGGTTCCGTTTCCCCGTCGGTGAGCGACGACGAGGGCCTCGATGAAAAGCCCACGTACAAACGGGAGAACAACGAGTCACCGGAAACTCTGCTGGACTGACGTTGGAAAACCCTAGAATACTCGACGCTCGTCGGATCCCCTAAATTTACACTCGATCTTTTTTTACATGCCATTTTTTTCGTACATCATTTTTTTTTTACATCGCCTTATCGATATTTCGTTGATTTTTTCTCGTCCGTTTTTATACACGCTCGTCCCACCTGTACGATTTTTATACACGAATGATGGATAAAAAAAAAGGAAAATTCTCACAGTCGCGCTGAACGCGAGAGATGAAAAAGAAACCTTTGGCCCCTCCGAATCGTTGCGTGCCTACGATTATTTTTCCATGCTGTTTTTCCCGTTGTTGCGTTTACTTTTTTTCTCCTGTTGAACTTTCGTCGCCGCACTTTTTGCCATTTTTTTTCAAACACGATTCTCACGTGGGAAGAAAAGTGGGGGGTATGGAGTATGGGAGACGAACTTCCCATAGTCTCTCTGGCGCTGCCGCGAGAGGGCGCGACCCGACTGACGCGTGGCCTCGTCGTTTAATCGCTCGACGACTCGCGCGCGTCCTGCCCATTTCGCTCGTTCAATCATCGCGATGAGCTTTTGTGTCAATTATACTCTTTCGCCCGCGCGTATTCACCGCGCGTCTCTGTTTTTCCTCCCCGCCGCGGTTTGGAAGGAAAAAAAAAAAAAAAAAAAAAAAAAAAAAAAAAAAAAAAAAAAAAACACCGCAATCAACCGCCGTGTCACGCGGATTCGTCTTTTCCGCGTCCTTGGATCTCCGCGACTCGTCCGACGGCGAGAGCCTCTGCGATATTCACAGTCTGTCGCTCGCGTTGTACGAACGGCTCGCACAGATACGCTCGTATACCCGAAAATATATCGCCGACGGAGAGGAAAGGTATGTCGAAACCTGGCATAAGTTTTGGAGCATCGCCAGCGCAATGA
Source organism: Heteropelma amictum (assembly GCA_959613375.1). Classification (NCBI taxonomy): domain Eukaryota; kingdom Metazoa; phylum Arthropoda; class Insecta; order Hymenoptera; family Ichneumonidae; genus Heteropelma; species Heteropelma amictum. The sequence continues at coordinate 16,164,427 of OY390724.1, forward strand.
GCAACGACTGATCCGCGCCCGTGGTAGAGGCCACGAGTCGCAACGTATACCCGCCTAGCGAGACAAAATCTCGCGGTCTCTCGTAAACTTCACGCGCGAGAACCGCATCATCGTCATTTTTCCTTCTCTCCCCGCTCCGCGTGTACCAAACGTGTTTTCCATTTTTCATAAAACGTACCGCGGATCTCTCGTCCCCAACGACAACGAAAAATTTCCGTACTCTCGTCTACGGCAACGAAAATCCAAACGGAAATCAAAAAGCCGTTGACCGATCGTCGATAAAGAAGCGCGAAAATTGCAAAAATTGCAAAAATACTCGGACGGACGTTTTTGAAAATTCACTCGGCGAGGAAATTTCGAAAAAAATCGCGTCTCGAAAAATCGAAGAGGTCTTTCGAGACGATTCGATTAAAACGATTAAAGAAAGGACAAACGTATATTTTTCGAAGAAACTCGCGATGTTTTTTCTCCCCCCCCCCCCGCCGTTTCTTGGTCGCAAAGAGAGACGCATCCCGTGCCCGTGATGGACGGCAAGATGATGATAGCGGTAGCAGCAGCAGCAGCAGAGGGTGTTAAAAATAATAATAAAAAAAACGTACGCGAGCACACACGCGAGTACCGCGGCGTGCCGTCACAGCGCGCGCGTTTGTCGTCGTGTGCGCAGGCGCGCACGGTACGACAGATTCAAAGGTCAGGGTTCCCACTTTATCGTCGTTTCTCTTTTTCTCCAAAGACGCAAAATACACTCTGCTACCGCGCTCTGCTCTGCGATATCAGCGGAGATGCGACACCGTGTACACACGGGATTTCTCGAAAAAATATAGGAATCGAGGTGACCAACGATACGGCGGCAGGGGTGGGGGGGAGGCTCGTCGATAAAAAAAACAAACGAATCTTCAGTAACAATCGTCCAGGGATTTTTAACCGATGGATTATCTTGTTTTTCACAGAGATTGTACAAAATTTTTTTATCACGATGAAGCACGCGCTTCGTTGATGCCCATTTGTTTTTTTTTCTTCGATTACCCTTACGCGTACGTGTACTCGAGGGATAAATGCGGAATTGGCGCGAGAGAGGGGAGAAGAAATATTATACGGCAGGTCGTGGAATTTCGGACGCCATTCCTTCTCAGATCGATTTCATGCAGCCGCGATGTGTGTGCGGCTACACACTCACGTGTGTCAGCCTTGAGCGAGACGCCCGCGAAGATCGATCGTTAACTGCAACCAAAATGAAAACGCGCCAAAACGGATGTTGAGAATATACGAGAATTCCTCGATGATAAACTGTGTATACGCCACGCTCGTCGTATCCCGCGAGAAAGATCGAAAGTGAGAGTAGAAATTTCGTACCGTCTGTTTTGATCGGTTTTTTTTTTTTTTTTATCAAAAAAGCGATCGATCGAGAGAAAAATCTCGAGAAACGAGCTCGTGCGAATACAGCCTGCGGCTTCTCGAGAAGAAGAATCTTTCGCGAGACGAGCCTTATTTTCAGACGCTCGAATGTTTGTTTTTTCTTTCGCCTTCTTCTTCGTCTTTTTTTTTTTGCCGAGAATCTCGAGGGAACGATGTATTTTCATCTGCTTTTTGTCCCGATGGATTTTTTTCGTATTTCCGGTCGGATTTTCAGTCTTGTCTCTTCGCGGAGTCTGTGAAAGAGAGGAAACGCTGTGCTTTTTTTTTTTTTCATTTTCTCGAACGTTGAGAACCCCTGACGTCTCGCGGGAGACAACGCGCCGACGATGACGAGACTCGCCGCAACCGCTCGTCCCATATATCCCGCGGTACACACACGCGTGAAATTATGTAGCGCGTTGCACAACCTGCGTGTGTTACTCGCGTATAACGTATGATCTCTCCGTGTGCACGAACGATTTTACCCGCGGGTTCTCCTCAATTATCACGATTATCGATGTATTAAATGTTCCTCAGTGATCTCGCGATGATTCGTACCACGTGCTTGCTACACGGCGGGGCAAATCTTTCGCCCCTTCGAACGCGACAACGCGGCCGCTCGGACCAACCGGAAACGCAATTAGGGAAAAATAAAAAAAAAAACTTTGTTTTCCCACCAATTTTTCATACGAGATCCACATCTCGCCAAAGTTTCAGAGTGATACATATGCCCTAGTTGCAGTTGATGATATTTTTCAACGGTTGTGTGTAAAAGCGACAAAAGTTGTTGACGAAAAAAAAAGTTTTTTTTCTTCACGATTTTTTCGAGCGCGACAGAAATCTCTTTCGTTTAATGGGAATTTCCGGGAACTGACGATCGTCATATGTTGGGAAAGGATCGTGAATAAAACCAGCGAGTTTTTTTAGGGGGCCGTCGTGCCTCGGGCTCTCTCGAACTTGCGGCATTGGCGTGTATTTCTTTAACGTGATTATTTCCCGCGGTTGATGTTTGTATATAAACTTCAAAATTTATGTATGTTTTACGCGCACACACACGCACGTTTTCATCGCTCTATATCGTCTCATTATCGCGCCTCTTGCGACTCTGTATCTCGCGATCGAAAGGCGATATCGAGCAATCGTTCGGCGACGTCCCGAGACTCTCGAGCGTTGGAGCTTTTCTCTTTGATATATGTGATATTTCGTCTCTCAAAACGGCTCAATCTGTATTACAGGCGTACGTAAATCAATCACGGGCGAGGTTTTAAAAAACGACCGAAAATGGGGGGGGGGGGGCACCTTCGCCGAGACGGACTCGTCGTCGACATTATTCGGGAGAGAACCAAGAAAATGTCCCGATGAAAAAGATTGAAAACTCGAAAACGACCTTGAATTCACATTCAATTCCTCCAGCGGCATTCGATTCGCCGATCTCCGCGTGATTCTCGAGCGAGCCGAGTAAACGTCCTCCAAGACGACACGCGCGCGCAAAGTGCCGGAATATTCTCGATCTTTCGAACACGAAAATTCTCACGATAGAAATATCATTGATGCTTTTTTGTCTCGATGACGAGGTTATTCGGGATGCTGCATGCAAAATCGTGGTGATGAAAACGATCGTGGAATCGACGATCGCGCGCGTGGCGGCCGTGACACACGCGAGCAGGCTGTTCTCACACACATTGCACCGACAGAACCATCATAATCATCATCATCAACACCGTAGTTGAGGTTAGGTCGCTCCTCGTTTCTTGTCACGTGGTTTTTCTCTCTCCGCTCGTCCACCCACCCACACACACACACACACACACACACACACACACATACGGATGTGGACTATGTACGCAGGGCCGAACGAGGTTAATGGAGAGTCTGAGCGCCGGCGCGACAATGCCCGCACGTACTTACACGAGCAAAAACGCCGACACATGGTCGCGCATTTACGGGCATTAACGTTCTCTTCGCTGTGTACGCGCATCCGCATACGAATGCATGTGTGTATCCTCTCGTTCGGTGCGTGCGTCCTGCTCCCTCTCCCGCCGCCAAGACACCGCCGCTGTGAATACTTTTCTTATCGATACGTATTCGCGATCGCAAACAGACATCGCGTACAAACGCAGCGCGAGTATATCGCGACGCGATATGCGACACACGCAATGGAAACGAAGGAAGGCCGCCGGGTCGCCGGGAGCAGGCTTCATAGAAAAGAAAAGCTGGATCGCACGCGAGAATTAAAATTACAGTGATATATATGTATATATACGTGTAGAATGCATGTGAATGTGTGTGTGTGTGTGTGTGTGTGTAATAGCGCACGAAGAATATAATGAGACTGCCACCAGTCTGCGCTGTCGTAGCACTTTTGGCCGCATTGCGCGACTTTTCGAAGAGCCTTATTCTCGCCACTGGTGCTGCTCGTTGCTCATCGCGCATACGACGCCCGGAGAATCGTTGGCACACAAGTTTCACGATGAATTACGAGCCCGCGACGCGTAATTCAATTAGAATAATACACCTATATCCTCTCGATCGAATGCTAGATGTATACACGTGCACATACGGTGGATGTACGGTTTAAATGCACATGTATATCCCGTATATGCATGCCGCCGCGTGCAATCGCATATACGTACGTATACGTACAGAAAGTAATGGTAATTCAACGCTCATCATGTTCGATTATCATCTTGCCAAAAAGTTTCGCGGGTGTGCGTATCAATATTCTCGTACTATCGCGACTCGCTTAACAATTCTCGTCGATAGACATACGCGTGTATAACAGTACGTGCATGGCATATAGACATGCGTGTGAGAGTGTGTATCGTCATGTACTCACCGATCAGCGGAAATATACTCGGCTGGTCGAGGAGAGACTTGAGGCTGTTTTCTACGAGGGTGGGAGACGAACGGTCCTTCTCACTCATTTCACGCACTGCGTCTGCGATATGTTAATATATATTTTTCTTCTCAAGACACTTGATTTATTGCCGCGAACTTTTTAATTAGACGGTACGGGGATCATCAAGGGAGAAGGGACATGTGGATTTATATGTGTATAGAGAGTCGCTTGAATCACGAGGATTATATGGGAAGTGGATTCGCGACGTTGGTATTGGTCGCGATGACCCGGCCGCACGCGGTCCTCTCTCCGCACGGAACTCAAATTCGATAGAGTAAAAATTCCACCCGCCGGCAGGGGGAGATATTATAGCGACGAGAATGAGGGCCGCGCGCACATCCGAACACCAGCACGACACCGAGAATCGCACCGTCGTGTCTCTTTTGTATTGTATATACTCTCGCGCGAGAGCGAGTCAATCGACGGCGACGACCCGCTTGCTTCTTGGTAGCGCATTAAAATAACTGCTGAGCGGATATATATTTTGTAGCTGCTGGTGCTGCTGCTGCCTGGTGCACGGTTCGCGCTTGAAAATCAATCCTCGAATGTATAATATCGCTGCGATCTCGCGTGGAGCATTCGGTGGCGCGATCTGGCGGCCGCTCGGTCCACACAGTCTTCGTTCGCTATCTCCACGCGAGAGATATGGCACACTGCGCGCGCGCCCCCCGTCCGCGTCGAGGCCCGCGATTGCGAAAAACACTAAAGAGCGTGTTCTCCAGAGACGCACGTGGGAGGAGGGGACGCTAGGCGCAGGATTTTTTTAGCCAGTTTCTCTCTTTAGCGAGAATTATCACTTGGTTTCTCATCCTTTTTTTTCTCATGGATAATTCGCGTCACTGGCGGAGTATAATTGCAAATAAAACACACGCGTACTGTATCGTCCGTCGTTTTCGAACAGCGTTGCGCGTCACCATTCTTCGGAGTACGGTCTCTTATCAAACACGAGTGAAATGTAACCATGAAGCGAATGAAACAACCTATTTTATTACTACGAGACAAGTCGGGGGGCCGAACGTGAGAGTCTGTAACACAAGTGCGCTCGTGGTATTTTTAATTATATTTCATCGAAATAATAAACTTCGAGCGCACGTCCTTCTCCCGTACGCCCACAGAGTGCGTTGGCGCAACGAATGTTATTCGCGTGGCATTTTGATGAAAAACAATTTAAACAAAAAATTGAAAACGTTTCCGAACAATACAACACAATACAATCATCACGGCAGTGTAGTATCAATTACCACCGTTTTCTCGACTGGCGCGGCTGAACAAAGTATAATGATAACTTTTCGTTGATAAAGATGAGGTCGGTAATATCGCGTTGAAAAACTTTTTACAATCGTCGTCTCGCGGATAACTTCACAGTGCCGATAGAGGCGCGGCCGGCGCTGCAGATTCTTCGCCTTTGTACTACGAGATCCATATAACATCGTAGTCGTCGTATACGCTCGTACACGGTACACGGTTGGTTTTCCGGTGTGTCAAAGTGCGAAACCGATTGCCCGTCAAACCTCTCGCGGCATTTCCACCTACATATGTATATATGCATTATTGATACACCAATTTCTCGTTGAACGTTCGCGGAAAAAAACCGCCAACTGTGACAACTAGCAACATGTCGAATCAGCTTCCCGCGTGCGTTATAGACGTAGGAACCGGGTAAATACATCCATCAGAGTACACAAACCATACACGTTAAAAAAAACGGCGAATATCGCTTTCCCGAATCTCTTTGATCCACGATCGCGGATGACTAATATCCGACTCCCACCGCGATCCTTTTCGCTTCTCTCATCACGGAAATACCGAAAAAACTACTTTCTTCTTCTCCTTGACGCGATTCGCAGATACACGAAACTCGGCTTTGCCGGAAACAGAGATCCGCAATTGATAACGCCGTCGGCGATAGCTATCAAGGAGACCGCAAAAGTCGGCGACAATTCTGCGAGGAGGGTCACCAAGGGAGTGGAGGATTTGGATTTCTACATCGGCAATGAGGCCTTCGAAGCAACGGGTTATTCCGTCAAGGTAACGAAAAAAAGAGCACAATTTTTGGGATTTCATTTTCCCCCGCTCGTACAGCGCCCTCTACAGGTTTCCAAACACTTGTATAAAATTTGCATTCAACTAATAAAACGCCGCTCGATCGCCGCAGTATCCCGTCAGACACGGCCTGGTGGAGGATTGGGATCTTATGGAGCGTTTTCTCGGCCAATGCATTTTCAAGTATCTGAGAGCCGAGCCGGAGGATCATCATTTTCTTTTGACGGAGCCGCCGCTGAATACACCGGAGAATCGAGAATACTTGGCGGAAATAATGTTCGAATCCTTCAACGTGCCGGGACTTTACATCGCCGTCCAAGCGGTATTGGCCCTTGCCGCATCCTGGACAGCCAAGAACGTGGACGCGAGAGTACTGACGGGCGTCGTCGTTGACAGCGGAGATGGAGTTACGCACGTCATACCGGTGGTAGGGCGGAGCAGGCGGATACAAAAGATTTTCGAAATTCCTGCGACGCTCGAAAAGTCACGCTGCCTGTCGATTGTTTTCCGCAGGTCGAAGGCTACGTCATCGGCAGCTGCATCAAACACATTCCGATCGCCGGACGGGACATCACCTACTTCATTCAGAGCCTGTTGCGCGAACGAGAAATCGGCATTCCGCCCGAACAATCGCTCGAAACTGCAAAGGCCATAAAGGAAAAGTATTGTTACATATGTCCGGACATCGCCAAGGAGTTCGTCAAATACGACACCGATTCCAGCAGGATAAAGCAATATCTCGGTGTGAATAACATCACCCGGCAGTCTTTCAACGTCGACGTCGGCTACGAGCGTTTTCTCGGACCGGAAATATTCTTTCATCCCGAGGTGCCGCAGCGCTCTTTCCGCCATTTTGTCGTCACACGCTCGCACGCGTGAAACACTGCGAATAACGTTGGGTTTATCGTTTTCCCAGTTTGCCAATCCGGACTTTACGACGCCGCTCGACGAGATCGTCGACGACGTTATACAGAATTGTCCGATAGACGTGAGAAGGCCGCTTTACAAGAACATCGTTCTCTCCGGGGGCTCGACGATGTTCAAAGATTTCGGCAGGCGACTGCAGCGCGACGTCAAAAAGACGGTGGACGCCAGACTTAAGAACAGCGAAAAACTGAGCGGTGGACACATCACGGTAATTATTTCACCCACCGTGCTCCCTTTTTTCGCCGACGGATCGAAATTACCGGCGAATCGTTGTTTTTTCTCCAGCCAACGGCGATAGACGTGCGCGTCGTCTCTCATCACAAGCAACGATGCGCCGTGTGGTTCGGCGGTGCGTTGCTCGCGAGCGGTCCCGAGTTTTACGACGTTTGCCACACGAAAAAGGATTATCAAGAGTGCGGGCCGAGCATTTGTCGTTACAATCCAGTTTTTCGCAGTATGGTTTAAAGAAAAAAAAAACAAAGACCAACAACTCCAAGATTATCCCACAAAGGAGAACGGAATTTCGCCATTACCACGGTTCAGCGGCGGATCGTTGCAACGCGTGTCCAAATTTTCCCGAAAAATCCGATCGATCGTTTACAATATTTTATGTCGTATTTTTATTCGAGTCTTTTAAAAAAAAAAATGAAGAGGAAATAACCTCGCGCCGAGTGCTTTCTTTACAGCCACTTCTTTTTTTATGATGTAATCGAAACGAAAAAGTATAATTGTACATATGCGAGAAAACTAAGTGAGGTTATGTTCGACGAAGAGTAAATTTTCCCTAGTTTCAATTGCGGACGATGAATCTCGATTGATTTCCTTTTTTTTATTCTCGCGCAAGATGATCCACAATCATCACGAAGGCGAGAACCATTTTGAATATACCTGACGTGTATTTATTTACATACGGTAAAATTCCTACAGCTTGATTATGCACAACGAGGTACGACGATGGTGGCGCTGCAGTCGTTCAACATCGAGTCGAGATATCGCGCCGGGCGTTTCGCTTTTTTCTTCTTTTCAATCGATTTCATCGCCGCTAGCTTCCTCATCGCTGCAAGCAAAGTTTGTCGTCACCGATCCGCGCGCGAAAAAAACGGAAGAATCGCTTTTGTCGCTCGCTTTCTCTACTCACTCGTGCTCGAACCCGTTCAAGGCGATATTTGGAATATTTCCTTCGAGGTCGGTGTACAACGACGAGACAAAGAGGGAAAAGATATTAGAATTCGTCCGTGCCGGTCGCGGCAGCGTCGTTCGCCTCTGGTAAACGTCGATCGAATCCGCAGGTGGCAATGGATCGTAGGAAAAAATCGGATCGGCGTTTGTGCCCTGTAAGAAAATCGGAGTTTTCGTTCGCGAACGAGAAACACGCGGAGGGGGGAGGAATTCGGGTTCGACTGACCGCATAGTGGCTGATGGTGACTTCCTTGAAGTCCGAGAGAAATATGTGCCTCAGAATGTTCCTCGGTGGCTGACCCTGATACCTCTTGGTGCGCTTGCTGCGGCAGTATTCGACGTAATCGTCGCCCGCGTCGACGCGACGCGTAACGTCGCGAGCTGCCGCCTCGAGCCACGACAAAACGGCGGGTTCCTTCCACAGGTGATGGCTTCTCGCTACGTAAAGCTGTTGCAATTTGTCGAGAGCCCGGCTCGTGCTCGATTTCCCCCCGCTGATGAAATAATCGTGGAGCGTCAGCTGAGGAGACGGAACGAACGGAAAGCCGAAATTCGTTAGAGTTCCAACAGCAGCAACGAAAAAGAGTGGAAAAGATCGAGGCGTACTTTTGAATCCATTTCCACCCCGCACTTTTCCAACAGAGGTAAGAAAACCCCGGGAAACATGAAGAGAGCATTCTGGAGCAGCTCGTCGGCGCTCCGAGGATCGTTATTGTGAAAGTGAGCGAGAGCCAAACCGTAAGCGATGTTTGGCAACTGCGTGAGATTTCTCGATTCCTCCCACAGATGGCAGAACTCGATGAACCACTCGTACTTGCGCGATCGCAGAGCGTAAAAGTCAATAGCGAGAACGATCGCGAGGGGATCGTTTTCCGGATCGAGAGTCAGCAGCAATTTGCTAAACTCCAAACTCGTCCTGAAAAAAAGTTCAACATTGAGCGACCACTGGTGGTCGATGGTTGCGGCGAATGACTAAGCGTGCACACCTGTAGCAAGCTCGATCGCCCACGAAGATCATGTGCTTGAACAGGGCGATGAAGAAAGCGCGATTCGTTTGTTTCTTGTAGCTCAAACGGCATTTCCCGCTGGTGATGTTGAACAGAGGATGCAACGCGGACTCCATTATGTACAGCGCCCTCTCCACGAGTTCCGCGGACTTTTGCAGGTCCTCGTTGAGCTTGCACAAGTCCGACAATTGGAGGAGCGTGTCAATGTGATTCGGATAGGCGTTCATGATTGCCTGAAAGCAAAGAAAGACGCGGATAAATTTCGCCAAGTTCTCCTTTCTTGAACAATTATCTCGCTGCGCTTACAATGATGTTTTCGGGATTTTGACTGTCCACCGCCTTCAGGAATTCTTTCTGAATATTCCGGTAGGACAGGCCGTGTACAAAGAGATAATACTTGACGCCGCCTTCCACGGCAAAGTCCCCGTCGGTCGTGATGGACAGGCCGGACTGGCCGACGGGCGACCAATCTCGGTGAGTCGCGACCAGTCGGTTTTTGCTCGCGTATCGTCCGCGACTGTGTCTTTCGCTGGGAAAATTGAAAAACAAAGAAGTTTTCAACGCCCGTCGGTCTCTATCCGCGCATGATTTACGCAGTTTTTACGTACGTCCGTTTGGTTTGTATGTTTTTACCGCCGCATATCCGTTTCAATTCATCGTGCGGATTCAAACGATTGTATCTTATTGCCAGAACACCCTCTTTGGTTCTCATTGGCGCGTCATCCTCTTTGGCAGAACCGCTAGGCGCGGGCTCGCCGAGGAGTTTGTTCACTTCCCGGACGGTCCTCTCGATCTCGTCGGCATCCTCATTTTCCTCCTCATTGTCGTTCTAAAAACACGAAAGGTAGAAATGAGAAGAAAATCGCGATGTTTTTTTCGAACGAATGAGCCGTTATATTCGAATTATCGAAAAAATAACTGATGAATCATACTCGAGCGCCATCTGTGGCTGCCGCCTTCTTTCTCTTCTTTTTCTTCTTCCTGCGCTTGCAATTTTGAGAGTCAACCTCCTCGTCGTCTCCCGACGATCTTTCACACCTCTGCTCGCTCTCGGAATTCTCGTTCAGCTGTTAAACAATCAACGAAACGCAGCTCGTTAACGCGCGTGCACCTTTGGGTAGCCGTGAGACCTAACCTCGTCGCGCGTACGCTCATTATCGCGGTCCATATGTTACGCGCACTAGCGACGAAATTGTCACAACGAAGCAAATGTAATAATCACCAGATCGAACAAATTGTACAACTTTGACTCGACGCCGCTCGGTGGATCGTGAGTATCGGCTGAATCATCGTCACGATTTTCCGCAGGAAATCCATCGGTTCCGTAAACCTTTCGTAAATAACGCGTTGACATTTTCGGTGCTCTCCGCGCTAATACCAGCTTGCTCGATCGCGCTACACTGCCAAACGCCACTCACACATACCCTAGAAGTGCTGCTGCTTATTATGTTATTGCGACGAGATCGACGAGATAACGAGACTGAACGAGACGCTGCTCTCTAGTATGTGTATTTACTTTTATAATATATATGTATATGCTGCTATGAAAAAAATAGAACGTGTAATCATTCCATTACCCATCATTGGGTACACTGCATGATACTCATGTCGCGAACAATTTTCCACAGTGAATGATGCATATGCACGATCAAAGCAACGACCGTCGAAAATCTAAGGAGATGTAGATAGAATTTTTAACGTCGGGATGATAAATTAAAAAATATCGCACAGTGCTTTAAAATTGGTCGAAATGCACCGCACCGTGGCGCTCGTGTTCCTTTCGCGATGATTGGTCCGAATTTTATAAATCGCTTTGAGCAGCGTTGATTCGTCGTCAGAGAAAATGTCGAAATAATCGAGGTGAAATAACAGCTGGATGAATCAGGTGAAGTGTTGCGGAGATCTCGGTTCATGACCGTTTTAGCAAGATTTATTCTCGCACGACGCAATAATATAGACAAGCGTAGGATTAAAATATCGTAAATTATGGCTCGTCACAGAGATGTTCGCTCGATGAATTATTCCGAAGGTCAGTACGAAATAATAATATCCAAAGTGTCGCGATGAGCATCGCGCTGATCTCTCCGCCTTTTTTTTATTTCGTCGGTGTTCATCCGATGAAATTGACAATTATCTTCCAGAGTACGACGGTTACGACGACGTCTACGGGCGTTCCGTCGACGACGACTACGGTGGTGTCTCACCCGATGGTAAGGATTTCCCTACTTTTTTTCAACATCATCGCCCGCGCGATTGCGTTCATTTGACAAACTTATCTCGTCCTTTGTCGACTTTTTTGTATTTAAATTTAAGTTGTGTGGCGTTGAATCGTCAAAATGAATCGCGTTTTCTGCCCTTTTTTTTTGCCATTCAGCGCAAGAATTTCTCTTCGATCGAAACAAGCGACAGAATATCAGTTCTTTCTTGACGCAACCGAGCGTAACGGAGCTGGACGAACGTGAGGCGCACGCCGAGCAAGGCGTACCTTTGTCGACCAGCGAGTTGGATCAGGCAAAATTGGCGTCGTGCACGGAAGCCGTAAGGAACATCGTGGGAGAGTCGATATCGCAAGACGTGCTCGCTCGGAAAATCATCGAGAACAATTATGACGCGGAAATCGTACTGGATGCTGTACTCAACGAAACGGAGCAAAAAACACACGCCGGTACTTGAATATCTCTCTCTCGACTCTATTCTTCAATATCAATGGGATTAATAATGATAAATATTTGACACGATTCTCTTGTCGCACGCAGAAACGACACGACCGCACGAGCAAAACGAAGAAAAGCTCACAGGTATATATCGCATTTTAGAGATAAACCAGCCATTGGGAAAGATGATATTTTTCAACTGGGGAAATTTGATTTTGTTTGTTTCATGCGGGATGTACCAAAAAAAAAACAAAAAATGTCTTCGTTCGGCCGGGCCAAGGTAAGGTTTCACAGCCGGTAGGCTCGATAATCGTAATATCGCGAGAAAAACGTTCGCAAAATTGCCATTCGTCATTGAGAGAGAAAAACGAGAGGATCCGGAAGGAAACGCGGGGAATAACGGAAAGAAGTTCACTTCGCCACGAGTGGCATTGGCGAGTCGCGCGATGACTCCCAACAAATGGAAGCTGTCGTCAGTACGTTCCGAGGATGGAGGCACAGCGTCATTCGGCAGTTTGGCTGATCTGACGGCTCATCATCTGGGGAAATCCGGCGGTAACGCTGGTGAAAGCGGAAGTAACTCGTCCGGCGAGTCATCGCCGTCTCCAGCGTCCCGTTTCGTCATACCGAAACTCTCGAGAACGATCGGAGGGAAGTACGAGCTGTGCGCGGCGGCGTCGCCACTGTCGAATCTCGCTCTCGCCGACGCAAAGGCGAAGAGAGCGGCTGTGGCGGCGACGGCGTTGGGTCTCGATCCGAAGCCCGAAAATGTAGCCTCGGGAGGCGAAACGATCGCTGGCGGATGGACGATAGATCTGACGAGAGCGTTGCGTTCCAACGAGCCGAACGTCAACATTGACAGCAAAGCGGTGCTCCGGCGTTTGTTCGACGATGAAAGTTACATCGTCGGAATCGACGTGGCTCGAACGACGGAGATGGCGTTGCGATCGCGACCGGAATCGATCGACCCACGGTGTAAATTAAATCTGAGCTATCTGGGAAAAATTCGTCTCGGGAATACCAACAAGAGAGCCTCGTCCTTCGGTAGAATGCTGTGCAAACGTTGGCGATACGAGAAGCTACCTTCGATAAAGAGGAAAAGCCAAGAGACAAACGATAACGTCAAGCGTTTTGACTTTTCAACTCCCTCTCCGGATTCTCTCATACTCGCTCAGTTACGAAGACGATAATCCCGATAATCATTGACTCGAATGACCCATTACTGCGGAAACTTTGTAAACATCCGACTTTAATTTTAATTACACGTTATTTGGTTCTTTTGACGTCGTCGTCGCAATATCATTTTTTTTCACTTTCCGCGACTTTTTTTTTTAATTACCGCGACGCGGTATTTCGCCTCCGTCTCATTTTCTTCATCGCCGATGTTTAATCGCAGAGCTGCAAGCAAGTTGGTTGAATGTAAATGTAGGTGTCGCTAGGACGCCGTCGGTTAAAGTGACAACAGCGACGAGTCGTTCGATCGTCAAGGGATTTGAGGTTATGAGCACAGAGGGCGCCAAGGGCTGGCAAAGTCCGGAATCGGATCGTCGTTCGCCGGATCCAAGAACGAACAAGGACGAATGCGCCGAGAGATTGACGGTGTCGAGATCGGCCACGCCGTTGCGGCGATCGCCGGTATCACTCGGCGGTGCATCGACGCCCGAACCGACGGAATCCACCGCGAAAATCAATCGGGAGAAACGCGATGTTTCCAGCATTTACAGGGAGAAGAGGGGTGACTCGAAGCAGCAGCTTCATCTCGTCGTCGTCGGCCACGTTGACGCCGGAAAGAGCACCCTCCTCGGCAGATTGCTCTGCGACGTCGGACAAGTATCCACCCGGGTGATACGCAAGTACCAGCAGGATAGCAAAAAAATAGGCAAACAGTCGTTCGCTTATGCCTGGGTTCTCGACGAAACCGGCGAGGAGAGGCGAGTTTTTTTCTCATCAATACTGTTTATCATTACTATTATCATTTTCAATTATTCGCAACAAAGCCTTTCATTTCTGTCGGATCTTTTCGAAATTTGATTAAACGATCATTTTTATCAATTACGTGAGAGCGTCTCAAGGAAGAATTAATAAACTCGAAACACAGGGAGCGAGGTATCACGATGGACGTCGGTCACGCGAAATTCGAGACCGAGACAAAGTCTGTGAGTATCCTCGACGCTCCGGGGCACAGAGATTTCATACCGAACATGATAACCGGAGCGACGCAGGCCGACGTAGCGCTTCTCGTCGTGGACGCGACGAGGGGAGAATTCGAGACGGGATTCGACAGCGGAGGGCAAACGAGGGAACACGCCTTGTTGCTTCGTTCGCTCGGTGAGAAATCAATCGTCGTCCCTCTTCCGGTTGCTCTCGTCTCGAAAATCTTCATCTTCTCCTTTCTCCGTCAGGTATCGCGCAGCTGGCAGTGGTCGTCAACAAATTGGACACGGTCGATTGGTCGGAGGAACGATTCAACGAGATAGTGGAGAAAATTAAGGTGTTTCTCAAACAGGCTGGTTTCGGCGATTCCATAGCGTTTGTACCGTGCAGCGGTTTGTCCGGTGAAAATATCGTCTCGAAACCCACCGCCGAAGGACTTTCAAGGTGGTGAGTGTTTCCTCCGCTGCTCGATATATTATTCTCCGTTATTCTCTCCTCCGTCGTCGCGCCTCGTCAAGATCAGAGACATTACGACGAAAAAACGTTGCAGGTACTCCGGACCAACGTTACTCAACGTAATAGACAACTTTCAATGTCCCGATCGTCCCATCGACAAGCCATTCCGTTATTCCGTTAACGACATATCGAGAGGCACGAGCTCGCTTCTCTGCGTTTCCGGTCACGTGGAAACTGGAATGGTCGCGGTTGGAGATAAAGTCTCGCTATCACCGGCCAACGAGATCGCCGTCGTCAAAGGTTCCGTTTCCCCCCACGCCTCCCTTGTTACATTCGGCTTTGACCGGAAGTTGCCGAGCGGGCATTCGTGACGATGTTTCGGGGCGTTTCCGTTTTGTTTCAGCAGCGATTCGAATCGACGAGATGTCGACGAGCGAGTCATTCGCCGGTGATCACGTTTCCTTGAACCTCGCTGGTATCGACCAGCAGAACGTCGGTATCGGCGATATTATTTGCAGCCCCTTGCATCCGGTACCGATAACGACGTGTTTTCAGGCTCACGTCGTCGTTTTCGCCACGACCGTGCCGATAATCAGGGGTCTTCCCGTCGTGATGCATCAGCAGTCGCTCGTCGAACCCGCAACGATAACGAAACTCATCGCCCATTTGCACAAAAGTACCGGGCAAGTGATGAAGAAGAAGCCCCGCTGTTTGCCGAAAAATTGCAGCGCCATCATCGAAATAACGACGCAACGGCCCGTGCCCATGGAATTGTACAAAGACGTTAAACAATTGGGCAGAGTTATGCTCAGAGTTTCCGGTGCGACGATAGCTGCGGGTCTCGTTACCGAAATCAAATGAACGCACGCGCCCCCCTTTTCCTCAATTTCTATGCATCCGGTCTTCATTTCCGTAATAAAGAAACGACGCGAAAAAAACGAATGAAAAAACGAGGTTATTGTCGCTACTGCGCGGACGATTTTTTCGTTTCATCGGAGAACATCGTTTTCCCGCATCGTTCTCTCGAGAATCGTCACGTGACTCTCGAAATACCGCAACTTGCGACAACGTCGATAAAACAGAGACAAACTTGAGTTATCGGAACGAAATCATTTTTTGCGACGTTAAAAAAGAGATAAATTGTACAAAGGAACGAAATTCGATGTTATTTTCGCTAGAGCTCGGCTGAGTTTTTATTTCCTCCTCGAACCTGGTGTGGAATATTATTTTCTCGCGCAACTGCTGCAACCTCCTGGAACGTTGACCGTGGGACCCAAATTCAAACCACCCATGCGGCGAGTAGCCGGTCGGCGAGGCCTGAAATTGTCGTAAAGCCAAAAATGAAGAGTTTCAAGTTCCATCGGAGGGAAAAGAGGGCAAAGAACGACACTCACCCGGAGCCCGGTCTGTAATCTCTGGTGTACTTATCCCCGTATTTGTTGGATTTTGGGCGGACGAGGGTGGAAAAGCTGAAACAAGGTACTCTTGATTATTATTATATCGATAACGAAAATCGGGATGGGCGAAAAGCATCGCTTACAACATGCCGATTCCATGGAAAAATCCTAGAAATAGCCCGAAAAACGTGCCAAGACTCCAGGGTGTCTTTTCCACGAGACTTCCATCTACGGAGTGTGCACCATTGGTACAGAAAAATTATGTCCGATACGCGCCATGATCATTGCGGTGATATCAATCACCATGACGTGTGAAAAGAAAAATCATAATACGTGTAGCGAGAGAAGTTTTAGGAGCAAATTTGTCGGGACGCGATGGGAAATTACCTGCAGATACGTGAGTCATATTTCAAACGTGATGGGCGTCGCGCGGTAAAGCACGGTCGAGTTTAATAATGTTCTATTTACGGTAAACAAGCGTTTATTTATAAGCACGTAAAATATACGAACGAGAGTTTGATGGGATGACGACGCACTGTCAGATATTGGTGCGCGCGCATGAGAGAGAGAGGGAGAGGGAGGACCCCAGGGAGGGAGGACCAGGTAGGACTGGACTGAGTGGTGAGTGGGGCGGGTTCGTGCGCGTTGGTCGCGTCAGTCTAGTCAGTGTCAGTGGTCAGTGCGCATTTGATGTATGTCAGCGAAACTTTAAACGACCGAATAAAGATGTCGCACAATTATTCTTCCATCTAATGTGGATTATCGCGTTTGGTAGAGAATAAGAAAGAAATTCCTTCCTCATCTCCCGAGGGCATATTTCACTTTCTCACACACAACCGACGTATAAATTAGAGTGTAAATAAACACCCCGCATAGCCAACAAACGAAAATGGATAAAGATCTGCGTACATTGTGGTGCGGCAATTTGAGTACCAGGGTTACCGAGGATTTATTGTACGAGTTGTTTCTACAGGTACGCAAAAACGAGAGTGTTTTCCCATTGAAATATCGAACGTGGAGGCGGAAGGCGCGTATCGCTGACACTTTTTGTGGATAAATTTCTGTCAACATAACGTACCGCCTCGGCTGCTCATTTCCGAATACTCGATTATTTTATTCGATATTGTACTCCATCTGCGGGCATCGTTACTCCTTGAGTCATCGTCCGACGATTCGACGATGAACAACATCGCTCACGACGCGAGCATCAAATCGTCGATCTTCCTAACCTCAAATTACTTGCACGCCAACATTCGTGTCTCTGGCAGCAGAGCGTACTCTTGTCTTCTGTTTTATGCCCCTTTTATTAATAAAATTACACGAGACGACTGAATATAACGCGTGTGTCGTGAAAATATTGCAATTCTTTATCATGGCAACTATATGTATCCGCATACACGTCACAGACGTGTAGAAAGATTCAAAAGTTCAGTTTTTATTTTTGTATTAACGAAACAAATTACATCAGGCAGGGCCGTTGGAGGATGTGAAAATTCCGAGGGATCGTGACTCGCGTCCGAGGGCTTACGGCTTTGTCACGTTCAAGCACGACGAATCGGTGGAATACGCCCTTGAGCTTTTCAAAGGTACTTCTCTGTACAACAGGGAACTGTGCATCGACAGGAAAGTACGCCCCCGGCAGCCGGAACCGCAGATTCAACAACATCCGCAAATATTTTTGCCCATCGCCAATGGATTAATGGGCGGAATAATACCCAATTTGCCATATGCAGTTCCCATCGGTTATCCCATGCCCTACGCGTTTCAGGAGCGAATGGGCCATCACGGCCGCAATGACCTTTATCCCTCCCAAGATCGACGAATTCCTCCCAGGCAACATCCCTACCGTCGTCACTGAGCAAGCTTTTTTTTTGTTTATACCCTTATACACGGATAAGCAGCGAAAAAGAATGAAAAAGTGTGAATTCCAGAGGATTTCACGGATACAGGTGGAAAATTGACGGCTGCTGTGCGAATGAACATTGAAAATAATTATAGCAACGCTGAGCGGAATCCTCTAGACAATTTCCCTGTCAGTGTGGAAGGAACATTTGTTTCCACGTTTCTATTTTTATACTCTGAGAAAATGAGAGAATTATACGGACCAGTTTAACGACGAATGTATGTACACAAGGATGCGAATGAAATTTTCGTTTAATTTCTTTAGAAAGTTTGTAATACGAATAGTGGAAATTGCAAAGTTTCTCGTTTTCCATATCTAGCATAGTTGTAAATACGATTGAAAATAAACGCAAAAAAACATGCAGAAAATATTTATCATCATCATTTCCCTTATAATTGGCTGAAATGTCGCGACGAACGACATTCGACGAATCATCTAATGTTTATTAACAGGGACAACTCGATCGTCGAATCAATATTTCAATTTGCATTATCGTCCGAGAAAAGGCGCATTTCCTTGATAATTTACCCAGCGGCATCTCTGAATCGATCGCGCAACTACAAACATAACCTCTCAAATAAATATATGGCAAAAATTACAGTTATTAAATAAACACAACAACGCGTGAATTTAGAAATTCTAGCCCCTCGGAGCTGTTTTTCCGAGGCGTTATTTCCGCCCATTCGATCCGGCAATTGTTTCATCGTTGAATCGTAAACGCTCACGTACTGTGTGACACTGTCGCTAACGGCCATTTTGTTTTTGCCGTCACATTGCGTGTTGTTTTTTTCCCCACGTGCACTGTGCATCGGTGAGGAGCGCAGAAGAGTGAGGAAAAATGCCCGTCGACCAAAAGCGTGTAAACGGTCCCGAAAGCACGATTTCCTATAATGTTTACATCAATTCAACCAAGAGCGTCACCGAAGAATTTGAAGATTCCGAGACGGCACCCGGAGAACGACGACGAGAGGACGATCGCGCCAACGATGATCCGAGAAAAATGTGTAAGAATATGAATTCGGTGGCTTGCGTATGCGCGCTTCGCTCGAAAATCTCGTGTATAATTCCAATTTGACAAACGCACTCGATGTAATGAATTTTCCATGGTTATCCTCATTTCGACGACCCAGACGTGAAAACGGGGGTTACGAGCCAGGCCAAGGGTTCGGCTTACATAGAAATAGGGAGAACAAAAGTCGTTTGTTCCGTGTTCGATCCAAGAGAGATACCGAATAACAATAACTACAACGTGCAGGGTAGCCTCTACTGCGAATTCAAATTTGCAACGTTCTCGTGCGACAAGAGAAGACTGCATCAGCGCGATATCGAAGAGAAGGAATACAGCGTGATTATGCGTAGAGCGCTGGAACCTTCGGTTCGCAGGGTAATAAACGCTCGGCGTCTCCGATGGTCGTGGAAAATAATCATTTTATAACTTTCTCATTTTTTTTTATCAGCACGAATTCCCAAATTTTCAAGTTGACATTTACGCCCTGGTTCTGGATAACGACGGATCCTCCTTGGGAGCGGCAATTACCGCGGCGAGCCTCGCACTGGCTGATGCCGGTATTCCCATGTATGGCCTGGTGACTGCCGTTACTCTAGTGAGTATTTTACCTTTTTTTCTCGTTATATCCGAAACTTTGTAAACATCCGAAAAAATCTTGTAATTTCCAATTTGAATTTGAGTCGTGTGAAAGTTTAGAATTTTCTTTTTGAAGGGTATCGACTCTGACCATTTGTTACTGGATCCTACCGTCATAGAGGAGAACATTTGTAACTCTGGCAGAGCGGGGGAAAAAGGTGAGAGAATCGATCATGGAACAATGATGCTGGCCGCTCTCCCGCAACACGATCAAATCGCAGAGTTGTATTTCGTCGGTGATGCTGAAAAAAGTTTGATTCGAAAAGCGGTCGAGTTGGCTACGAAGGCCTGCAAAAATGTATGTCCGGTGCTCGAACAATGCTTGGTGAAATCTGTTATGGAATCCCTGAGAGGGAGAAACTCTGTCGGCGACTGAAGGAGAAGAACGAGAAAAAAAAAAGAATTTCAATAATCATTTCGTCTTTTATCGGAGATGAGCTCAGAATGTACTTGTTAGGTGATGTTGAAAAAAAGAAAAAATTCAAAAATTTCGATCTCGGCTACATCGGTGGCGTCTTTTATATACATAGAATTTGATCCCCTTTTCTTTCAAATCGTTTGAAGGGTTTTGTTTTCCAGTTTTTTTCGTATTTCCCGCTCTTTCGGCCGGCGAGTGGCGCGCGCATCTCGCGTGACGCGACCTCTACTCTCGTGGCAGTTTTGAAAAATTTCTCGCATCTCGTGAAATATGAACCATAATCGATATCCTCTCAAATGCTATCAAAAGATTCTGCGTTGTTTATAGTCAGTTTTAGGTGAGCCTTTTCGCGTTTGCTGTTCGTCTTCGACGAATGAGGTTATGAGACCTTCGCGATCCCGCGAGATGTCGGAAATGCATGTATAGTTTATCGAAAATAGTACAGCGATTCGAAAATGTAAAAAGCGGAGGTACGGAATCTTCAGCGCTCGCGGGGTGTTGAACTTGCTCTTTAACTCTCAAAACGTTACAACGTTCGAAGAAAACACTGCAATAATCCGACGTTAGTGCGGCAAAGTAACGGCGGGGGTTGGGTAAATCCGTCGAAAAGAATAAAATGAAAAAAAGAACGAGAATATCGGGCATATTATCGTGTGCGTGCTTGCGCATAGTTGACGCTTGCGCCGTAACGATCGATAACGCGTACATATTTATACAATAACTATATACTCGTGGTATACAGATGTCTTCCACAGGGGTGGAGGCTTGGTCCGTGTGTGCGAGAGGCGACCTCTGGATGCCACTACTAACCTGACCCGTTTAGTAGGGGCGTGTTGGCACCCCCAACGTTACACAACATCTCAAAAAAAGGGAGTATTGCACAGATGCTGAGGGTACTTGGAGCGTGGAACGCCAAAGTAGGCAACGAGAGTGTCGTGCGTATATAAAGCGGTGGTGAGAGCTTGACAGCAGGGTGAAAAATCAAACGCGCGACGTTGTGGAAATGTCGTTGGTGGCCATATAATTCGCGGTGTTTAATTGTTCGTGT
Source organism: Heteropelma amictum (assembly GCA_959613375.1). NCBI lineage: Eukaryota > Metazoa > Arthropoda > Insecta > Hymenoptera > Ichneumonidae > Heteropelma > Heteropelma amictum. Next base: position 16,185,552 of record OY390724.1, read on the forward strand.
CGAGAGTGGAAACATCAACAAAAAACAAAAAAAAAACGATATAAATATATCCCTATACATGTAGACGTACACCGTACAAAATGTATTTACACGTTCGATGAAAGAGCGAGGCAAAATACGCGAGTGAAAGAAATAAAGAGAAGAGAGGAGAAAAGTTGCGGTGGCAGCTGCGCTTCGCGGGCGAGGCCGTCTGTGTAGCTCGTACAAAGTGTCATGTGCATAAGTGTTTCTTCTCGTTTCTTCGAGCTTAACGTGCAGATAATTTATCGTTGTAAAATGATCGACACGAGGATCGTCGAGCGTACGAGTGACTCGCGCGGTGCAAGTGTCCATCCTCGAAGGAGGATGCTCTAGTCCGAGCGTGTCGGGATGAGGCGGTGGCTCAGCAACTCTGCTGCTGTTTGCTAAAGAGAAACCGCGCTCCTGCTGATACTCATCACGGTAGCGGTCTCTCGGTGCTATTATCGGTTCGTTGTTTTACCTTCAATTTTCACGAAAACTACGACTTGATTCGCTTTGTTTGTTTCGTAACCTGTCACCCCTCCGCCCTTCCCAGTATCTCGCGTCGACACTCGATGCATCATCTGTTTGACGATTTCTCGTGCTTCCTCGTACCAGTGACCCCCGCGCCCTCCCTCGGCGCCTCGCGGGACTCTGTCACTCTGCTAATTTTTGTCAGATTCTTAAAGGAAAAAAAAACGTTTTTTCGTCGTTTCTACCGCATATTTGTTTCCGCGATGACGATTGACCAGCCCCGTTGTTTTACCACCAGCACAGTCCCACACCCAACTTTCATCTCCGTTATAACGTGTGGGATTAGATCGAAGCTTTTGTTACCGTGGACACGCGCGCGCACCTCTTCTCCCCGTACACGGGGAGGTTAACGCGCCTATCTATGTTTTTTTTGTCTCCCTTTCCAGCTTCATTCGTCATGCACACGAAACGACAAAGTATATCAAAAGTGTATAATTCGACGGGAGAGAGGATAAAAAGTAATCGTACACATTCACGCGCGAATCTTTCGTCGTCCTTGAGGCCAAAGTCGTACCGCACACAGCGGAGACGCGAGCGTGCCGCGGAGTCCGGTCTCGAAGAGAACAAACAAATTTGCGGGAGGTGTATATTCGACTCGCGAAGGAAATAACGCTTTCGCTCGATCCTCTTGTTTTCGTTGCCAAGAATCAGACTGTTTTACGAGCGCCCTCGCGCGACGGTCGCATTGTGATTCGCAGTGCGAGAGGTCAGTGCGACGCCAATGTTTTGCTGGAAACGACGATCGGGACGAATCGTCGATCGGTCGGAAAGGTCCGAGAGGCTGCTGTTATTTTTGTCATTTGTCATCGGTTTGTTCACGAAAATCGGATCTATGAACCTGAAATTCGATATTTCCAAGTGGCGCCCCCCCCCTCCCCCGATCCAATCGACTCTCGCCGTGGACAAGAGAGAGAGAGAGAGAGAGAGAGAGAGAAAGGCTGTATGTGCCACCGTACGATGAAAGAGCGGGGCGAAACTATTGACCATACACCGAAACGAGAGCAGGGGCATCCTTGCTGTACACCGCGAATGCATGGGCGCGGTTCTCTCTGCTTCCTTTGTCTCCTCTTTGTTTTTCTTCTTTCGCGGCCTGACGCTCGACGATTTCTTGTTTATATTTTTACATCTCCTCACAACCGTCGCTGTTTCGGGATTTTGGGGGAAAACTTTTTCGACCTCGACACTCCTCTCGTCTCTGTAAAACGCGAGTAAAAGCTTCGATCTGAAAATTGACAGTCGCACGAGACATGGGTTTGTTTCTGAATTTCCTCCCGGCGGATAAAAAGAACGGCGTTCGCGAATCTCGCGCTTTCTCTTCTCTCCTGATGGTACAGACGAGCGAGTTCTGCGCGTGGGGCGTGGCTGACGCGATACTTTATATTGGATATGAGTAGGAAAATCAATTTTCCGAGTACTTTCCAAATGTTTTTTTTCTCTCTCAACAATTTATTTACAAGGTTTCGATTATCGTTAGTATCGAATATTACCGTGCTCGGTGCATCCTTGAACTTTATTTGCTTTTTTTTTCTTTTTAATGGAAATGCATCTCGAGACGACACATTGTGAGAATCGTAATGCGTTTTTCGTCGCGAGACAATGGCCGATGAAAGCCTGACTCTCGTCACTCGCAGTGGATTGTTCCGATGCGAATCAGCCAGCCGCACACTCTCGGGTGTATCAAGCGGTAAAAACACACGCGGAGCCGTAGGACCGCGGCACAGCATCGTTTCGAGTCACTGATTATCGATAAAATCTTGTCACTCTTTCTCACCCAGTTTTCATACGCAAAGTTGCGACGTGTTCCACCGTTCGGCCGCGCTTTTTCCCCCCTTTCTTTCCTCTTTATCTTCAAAAAATTTCAGAGTATCAATACCCCGTTTTATCAATACAAATATAACTCCAAAAACCAATCGCTTTTGGAGTTATTTTTTTATCGCCGAAATGTCAATGACGGGAGCGAATGAATGGTTTGTCGGATTTTTGAGTTTTCGAAAATTCGTTGAATCGTCGACTTTTTTTTCGACATATGATTTCAGATGATCGAACGGATCAGTCTTCCTCGTTCTTCCTGGACCTGGAATAGCCACTGACGATATGGTGAGAGATTTTTGGAAAATAATAATTTATGGAATAAATCATTTTGGGAATAAAATAATAATAAAAATACAAAAAAAAGAACAACAGCGATGATGAAAAACGCTGCCGTGTCTAACAAGATCGACAATGTTTTTTTTTTCAACGAAAGCAAGAAAAAGATAACGAGAGATTCGAGAGAGGTCAAACGGCCCGGATGTCGCAGACGGCTCTAGAAAAAATTTGTTTGCAGGACACAGTATGGCTTCGGAACTCTGGCATGCCTCTGGGAGTAGTTTCGTTTCACCTGCCTTCATACTCCTCTTGCTGCTCTGTCCACGTGCTACTACAGGTAAGTAACACGCTCGACGTCATTTTCATCGATACTTCTCTCTGCTATTCTCTCCCTTTTATGAAAAAACGAAGACAAAGTAGATAAAAGTGGAAAATCTCTCGCGAAAAATGAACAAAACCAAACGTTTCGACAAACACGACGGATTTCATTTTCATTTCGACGAAAATCCTCATCGTTACACCCGTATAGTTTGTTTTTCTTTCATACAAAACGTAGTTATCGGATGCTGGTAACCCTTCAATTTGGCGATGTAGATAATATGAATATATATACACATGGACCATGTTTATATATAAACAAATAAAACACATCTAGAACGGTTATTATACTTTCCGCTTAAAGTATGTAATGTACGTAATATTAACATACGATTAATGTGGTGTGGTGTGTTCCCGGTGGCGGTGAAAACTTGTTCGGGATACTTTTAATCGACCAACTCTTCCGTATCCGTTGGCAAAACAGGCCGCGAGGTAATTGACGCGCCACTGCCACAGCAAGACTACGTACCAACCCTGCCACCACCACCGGGACCCATCACCACTGCCAGAACACCAAGTACGTTCTCTTTTTCCTCTTTATCTCTCTCTCTCTCTCTCTCTCTCTAACTATTCCAAACTCGGTTTTTTCATTCCTGATCCTTCTTACTTTTTCTGAACAAAAAATCGGTCGCGAGTGCTCGCGCATACGACTATGATGATTTTTTCTTTACCGCTGAAATGACTCGAAAAGTCAAACACGCTTACGGGGAGCAGAAGAGGATGACGAAAAATTCATGAATCTCGTTTCGTCTGTACAGAGTGTGACCAGGAATTCGTCAGCATCGCGGATGGTCCTCAGAACGGGACGTTTCATGCGCCGACTTTGATCAATCCGGAGGGTGACCCACAGCAGTGTGTGTACACATTCCTCGCGGGGCCGGAACAACGCGTGGAAATCGTCTTTACATCCTTCGGTCTTCGCGGCACTCCGCCAGAGTTAGTCGCGACATTCTTTTTTCTCCGATAATTTAACATACGCCACGAGCGAACAAAGAACCCTTTCGAGACAAGATTCGCAAAGAGCGAAAATTGCGGAATTTCCAGAGAATAATTCGTCGAGTCTAGAGACGATCAGCGAGCGAATTATTTCCGGAAATTCCGAGCGATGATTTTTCGAACGTTTTCTTCCTAAATAAGCGAAAAAATGAAGAATTGCGTATCTCACCAGTAACGATGCCTTTAATTTGTTTGCGATTTCATAGTGGATCCGCTGTCGGAGAATTGCCCGCGTAAGTACAGCCTGATTGACGAAAAAAAAAACAAAAAAGGGAAAAAGAATCAACGACCCCTGGACCCCTTGAGACAGGGCGAAACGATGAGCAACGAATATAACGAAATGACGAAAAAACGTGTTTTCAGATGTGTTCACGAGTACATGGATGTATACACGGAAATACGATCGGAGAATACGACCAAGCTGATAGAGACACCGTTCGGTGGGCGTTATTGCGGTCCCATTCCACCGCGTAGAAGAGTCTCGCTCTATCAGGGCGTAGCGCTCAGTTTCTACACGGACAAAAATGCCACCCAACCGAGCCTGTTTAGCGGTCGTTACACGTTCATCAATGCCTGTGAGTATGAAAAACAACAGCAGCAACAATTTCACCGTAATTTCTTGATCAATCGAATCGAACGTTGATTAATCGTTTTTCAGCCGAGTACGAAGTCGGTACTCCGGAGCCGAGTACTCCGTGCTCATTCACCGTAGACTCGACGATAAAACAAACGGGAAACATACTGTCGCCGACTTATCCGGGCACTTATCCGAAGGATTTATCCTGCAACTATACATTCATCGGGAAACCCAATCAGAGGATTCGCCTCGAGTTTCGTGACTTTGATTTGTTCTTCGGAGGCCCGCAGTGCGTGAATATTTCGTTTTACACAAATTTCAGCGACGAATTACAATTCGATGCTCCAACGGAGTGATATTCTCTTCCTTTTGGCAATTTAATTTCGCAGTTGTCCATTCGACTACGTCAAAGTGTTCGACGGTCCGGACACGGCGTCGCCGGTGATCGGCACTTATTGCGGTCAGCAGCGAAATTTGGTGCTGTATTCCTCGCAAAGCAATCTCACGGTATTATTCGTCACGCTCGAACGTACGGCGAACACGCAAAACCGCGGATTCAAGGGGATCTTTGAGTTTTCCGAGAGTTTCGTTAAGTTAGGTGAGCGTTCAGTCGGTAAAAGCGATTTCGCGAAATTCAAATATTTTTTTCAACATTTTTTCAAACTCGCATTTTTTCAAAATAACGTTCTCCTCTAGATTTCATAAGCAGCTACAACGGCACGCATATACGTGGCTCGGAGTGCGATCAAAAAATTCTGAGCAAAAAGAAATCTTCGGGTTACGTCGTCAGTCCGAATTATCCGTTTCCTTACATAAACAAGGTCGTGTGTCGGTACTTTATCTACGGGATGCAAGATTCCCAGCACTTGGAGCGCGTACGACTGGAATTTTTGACCTTTGAGATCACGAAGGGCGAGGCAAAGGGAGAGTAAGTCGGGGCCAGTTTCCGGTCAACTTTTTTCCCGTCGGCGAGTGCGTTTCAACGCGAGTCATTCGTAAATCCATTGACGCGCGATTCGATCGACAGGTCCGCTTGTACCGACGGCTACCTCAAGATTTACCTGAAGGGCCAGGAGGCGACGGACTCTTACGACAAATTCGATTACGAGATGTGCGGTGCCGAGAGCAATCCGAGCCACGTAGTTAGCGACGGACCACGACTGGTAATGGTCTTTAGCAGCGGTGAAATGAAACAGGGCAAAGGCTTCAAAGCACAGTGAGTACACTCGCAACTTCGACGACGACGTTTTGCGACAATTTCCGCGACAACGCGACGATTCTCATGAAAAACTAAACGAACATCGCGATCGTCTCGACAGATACAATTTCGAAACGGAGTACAGGATACCCGGTACAGCAGCGCCGGACGGTTCCTGCTTCTTCACATACCGTAGTTCCTCACGTAAAAAGGGTGAATTCAATTCGCCCCGTTATCCTAGCAATTATCCGAGCGATACGAATTGCACGTACTTGTTCCTGGCGACGCCGAACGAGCAAGTTACCCTCGTGTTCGATCATTTCAAAGTCAGAACGAGAAACACCAATTTGACGGTCGGCCATTACGGGTAAGAGTTTTTGTTCATTCGTCAAGGGTGACGAAAGTCGTCGCGGCGGGAGGAGCGAGGATGATGGATGAACGTTTTCTTTGTCGACAGTACCGAATTGTGCCAGGACGACTGGCTCGAGATTTACAACATGTATCGCGACGATACGGAAAAATTGATCGGCAGGTTTTGCTGGATGACGTCACCGGGCCCGGTGGAGTCGAATCTCGGTGCGCTCGGTCTCAAGGTCATACTGCATTCGGACTCGGATCTCGTCTACAGCGGCTTCAAAGCGCGCTACACCTTCGAAGTCGCGAAATCCATTTTCGGAGGTTCGCCGGCCTTTTTATTCGCAAATCATTTTCGCGCGCTTCTCTTCTCTCTCATCGAGTGTTTTTTTCCCTTCCGCAGATTGCGGCTCGAACATAAGCAGCCTCGATTACGGCGTCATCACGAGTCCGAATTTTCCGAACAAATACGACGGACCCGCCCGCAATCTCGCCAGTAAAACGTGCAATTGGTTCATCAGCGTGCGGCCGAATCATCGGATACTCTTGAACTTTGAACTGTTCTCGGTAGAGGGCGAACAATCGGGTATAACCGGTTTTGTCTCGAGTCTTTTCGTTCTTCGCGAATGCTCCTCGGCACATCGATTTTCCCGTTTTCTTTGGTCTTTCAGCGCGCGGCTGTCCCGCCGCGGTACTGAGAATGTGGCACTCGACGGCAGCGCCACCGCTGGAATTGTGCGGAGTCAAGACTCCCGAATCGCAATGGAGCTATCTCTCCGAGGAGAACAACATGCGTCTCAGGTTGGTGATGGAACGATCGGTTCAGTGGAACGATCCGAAAAATAATGATAACCGCAAAAACGTTGATTTGCGATTCACGATCTTTTATCCAACGATCAGCTTTATATCCGCCGACAAGGCGGTGGGACAGCACGGATTCCGCGCGGTTTGGACGGAGATTTCAATGGCGACGGAATGCGAGCACGGTGAATTTCACTGCGAGATAAATCGTTATTGCATCTCGACCGCGCTCCGTTGCAACAAAATCGACAATTGCGGACCGGAAGACACGTCCGACGAGGAAAACTGTGAGTCCTTTCGCTAGAATCGTTTCACTCGTTTTTTCGTTTATTCGTCGATTGTCACACTCTCTGGGTCTTTTTTCACCGCGCGATCCCGATCGATGTTTTTATCGTGCTATCCATTCTACTTCCAACTGTCAGTCTACTCGTCAATCACTTTTGTATATGCATTAATCAACTATCATACTACCGCTACTACTACAACTACTACTTCTCTATCACTACTATCGCTATTATATTATACTATCAATAATTCTACAGCTAATCATTTATTATCGTTACAACGACTCTGGAAACCTCCCCATCGTACACAACGAGCCGTCATAGCGATATAATCGTCAGACATAAATACCCATTCTCCAATGATGCGATGATAGCACTTTTTTCAAACGGATACTTTTATCGTTATCTCATGCGAGGGTACGTTCGGCAATTTTGATCGATTTTCGTGAAAAAAAAAGTCTTTAATTATCAATAATAGTCTATAATCGACAGCAATGGGAATATTAATTTGACTGATACTAGTTTTTGATGTAAAAATGAAATACACGAATAAATTGCCGGATGCAACCCGCGTTTACTGTCGTATATATATTTACACAGCATGTCAATATCGCCGATCGATATAAATGTCAATTTTTCTTCTCGTCGTCGTGCTGCCGAAAATTTTCAATACAACATTATATGCGCCAAGAGGGGAAGTCACTTTTTTATACCTCAATGTCAGGGCGAATGAGGAGAGAAATAATTGAAAATAGTTTTGAAATTTTGACATTTCGCAAATTGATGATTAAATGATACGCTGATGGTAGAGGGCGTTGCTTGAGGTCAAAATAGTCGGGGAATGATCTTGGAAATTCTCTGTCATCTCTAGGTTGATAGTTGTCGGCCCTGGAAGCATCCAAATAATTTTGAAATTTTGAGAATGATCTTGGAAATCCCCTTTCATCGCTAGATAGATAGTTCTCGGCCCTGGAAGCATCCAAATAATTTTTCAATAACTTTCAAATCTTAACTTTTCGCAAATCGATGATAAAATGATACGCTGACGGTCGGGGGCGTTCCTTGGGGTCAAAATAGTGGGAGAATGATCTTGGAAATTTTCTATCATCTCTAGGTTGATAGTTCTCGGCCCTGGAAGCATCCGAACAATTTTCAAATTTTAATTTTGAAATTTTGAGAATAATCTTGGAAATCCCCTTTCATCGCTAGGTAAATGGTTCTCGGCCTTGGAAGCATCCAATTAATTTGTAGTTTTGACATTTCGCGAATCAATAATAAAAGGGCTGCAATCGGATCGAGAATCTTCGTCATCCCTTGAAAAAGATTTTTCGATGATAAAAACAACCGCAATCAGCATTTTTCAACATCATTCGACCAAATAATAAATACATTCGTGATTTTGCATCGAAAATCTTTTTCAAACATCGGGTCACTCAGTTTTTCACATTCTTCGGAATAAAAAGCATCGCAAAACCTCCTCACCGTACCGTAAACTTTTCCATTCAACTCGTAGTCTACATCGTGTTAATAATCGCGACGATCGATGTGGCATTCGCATTCGCATCGCCCGCAAATCATTCGGATCCGATAGAATCCCCCTAACGGCCGTACGAAGCGGCTTTATCCTCGACGCGTCGCCCGCCTCGATTTTCCGTTGTCTCTCAATTTTTTAAACAATCACTGAACATCCGAGCGTCGCGATAATCGGGTCAATAATCAGTCCGCGGCTTAAACAGAATTCAAATTTCGAAAAACTCGGACTGAATTTTTCATTCCTTCTCTATACCGTTGGTAAGTATTCGGAGCCTCGAGAGAGTCAAGAGCAGAATCGCGGGGGCGATTTTAAACGTCATTTGGGGGAGCAGGTTGAAGAAACGAACAGGAGAACAGCGAGCAAACGAAAAATATGTGTCGGTTAGGCGAGCAGGTGGGGTGAATGGTGTGTTGTATGGTGTCACAGGTGCAGCATCAGCCCCGATCTCACCGGCGCTCTACGGACTCTCTGCCATGCTTCTCCATCTGTCTCTGTGCTTCACCGTGTTCGCGACCATCTGAGGCCTTACCGCGCGGTGGGAGGCTTCGGACGATCCGGCATGGTACGCGAACTCCCCCTTTCACACCACGTGAGTTTACTCACAGATTTTTTTTTTCGCGCATATATTTTCGCAGCGACGCATAACAGTGGATCGTCGATGATTTTCCAATCCGTCATTACGATCAGATTCTCGTCTGGAGTCTTCTTTTTTTTTATTTTTGCGATCATTGAAAAGAAACTCATCAAAGTTCCAACCGAGCGCCTTCTTTTGAGCGGGATTTTCATTTTGAAAAAATCATGCATCGCAAGAGGGCGGGCCGTGGGGGAAGAAATCGTTATCAAGGCGCTCACACATGCAAACACACACAGGCGCTCTTGGCAAATTGACTCAGGCTCGAAACACACCTCTGCATGAAAAAAACACACACACACACACACACACACACACGGACACAAGAATGAATATCTTATCTTATTCTCTTCACTGTGGCACATCTATGTAGCGCAAGTATATATTTATAAAATGCACGTTGAATATGTAACTTTCTTTGGTGTTTCTTACGCGGCTCATGAAAGGCTTTATTCGATTTTTATTATTATACCGCGTGGCTCGACGTCCCTTACCTCCTCCCCCATCGTTGTTCACTCTATGTAATACTCGTTGGACGGCTGCCGAAAGGGTACCGCATTGTTCTTTCCAGAATCGGCGGTAAGACGATAACGGAAGTAAAAGAGTACAAATTTCGTTCGCGAAATTCGCGATGCGTTCGGCAATCAGCTGTTTTTTCGTCCAATGCGACTTGCAGATAATGTTTTCAATGATATAACTGTGTAACGAGAATAATTCATGAATATACAGTCGGCTGAATTGGCGAACGGATCCACACACGCGAAATCACAAAGTCGCGACTGACGAAATCGTCATGATCGCGACCTCGCTCACACACACACAAACTTACACGAGAGAGGGAGAGAGAGAGAGCTACGACGCGTTATTTCTCTCTCCGTCGTTTGTGCAACGCAACCAGAGTGTAACCGGAGCGAATGAAATATTTTCAGGTGCGATAACGGTACCGCCGGACAGCTACGCGATACCGGCGAGTTGCGCGGTCGCCGCGATCCTCGTGGCCCTCCTCCTGTGTCTCCTGTGCCATCGCAGGCTAAAGAGACGCGATCGCGAGGTACACATGGACGATTTTCAGCAGCGCGTCGTCGAGGACGAGCGTCGCTGTTACCATCATCATCATCATCATCATCACCATCATCACGGCCTCCTCGAGCATAGCCAGACGCACGGTCACGAGCACGCGCGCGCTTACAACGAGTATCACCTCGAACAGCCGAGTCCTCCGAGCGAGAGCGACGAGCACGACGACGACGACGAGGTGCAGCATCATCGTCCTCAGCACGTCTGTCACGACGAGGATCACCAGCAGGAGCAATGCAGTCCAGCCGACAGTGTGTGACTGTGCGACGCCGGTTGTCCGCCATCTTGTTTTACGGTCGTCCTCCTTCGCGCAATCCCCCTTGTCTTCCTCCATTTTTCTTTTCAACTCGACGGACCGTTCGACGACGATCGTAAAAGAAAACGAGAGCGACTCGACGAAACTCGTTTCGTTCTTCCTTTTCCCCTTCCTCGCTGAGACTCTCTTTTTCCCCGTCTCACTCTTGAGAGTGCACCATTTGTTGTTGTTGCTGCTGCTGCTGCTGCCGCCGCCGCTGTTACTTTTAAACTACGAGCGGGGACTACAGTTTTTTGCAAAGTGTTTTAGCGGAGGGAAAAAAAGGGAAAACGAGAATCATCCATCGGGTAATGCCGAAGCTATTGAGAGATGAATAAAATAGTATAGAAGCGAACGAAACGTGAAAATGAGAGGAGAAACGAGCCGCAACTGGCCGTTCGTCAAATTCAACACCGTTATCACTCGTTTTTACCGGTTGGACTGGATTTTTACGAATCGTAGGAAATCGCGGGATCAAAGTTCATCTTTTTAGGAACGCTCGACCGACTTTGTTTTTATTTTTCGCGAAATTACACGGATCATTATTTATCGCGCTTCAAAACGTCGACGAAAGTCACGAATGAAACGTAACGTCCGGTTGAATTTGACCGAGCCACGAAAATATCGCTCGTTCGATGGATGCTGCGAAAAAAAACAAAGTCCATATCGATGGACGCTCGATTTTCACACGGCAAACGGATTTTCCCTTTTCCCCCGGTCGTTTGTTCTCTCAGCGCGGGTCATTGTAAATAAAAATCGACGTTTCGTCGATGCGCGTTTGTTTTTTTTCGCTGCATCGATCTAACGCGCGGCAGGGGCGGTGGAACTTTGTGAAATTTGAAAAATGTGGAAATTGGGCAACGCTGAAAGTGAAAAATTCATAAACGTCGATGAGGATAAACTCGAGGTCAAAAGTGTCGGCGAGCAACGACGAAAGAACGTTTGACGAGGGCTGAGCGGAGGCAGGAGCGAGAATAATGATGATGATGATGATGATTATAGTAATAGACCGGTAATAAAACAAAATTTGGGTAAAAAAAAGCAAACAACGTGGAGGATACTCGATTTTGCCGAGGAAAAACACGAGAACGGAGAACAAATTGGACCGCAAAGTGAGAAAAAAAAAAACGTGTATGTATTGTATAATTACGGTATGAAGGGAGCGATTTGCAACGAATGTTTCGAGACGATCGAAACGCAGCAGCGGAACATACTCTAGGCCGGTGCGAAAATTTTTAACGAGTCGGATTTTCGTCGCGACACTCGTACTTTTACTCTCAAAATTTTTCCATTTTTCGTTCGCACATTAAACATCGCTCGTCGATATTCCAACGCTGTCTCATCGATGGAAAGTTTGTTAATGTTTGAAGAATATCGATGAGACGGGGCGAAATGAAAAACGTACTTTTTTTGAAAAAAAAAAACAAAAAAAACATCGCATTTCCATGAAAATATCGTCAATGAACGGGAAGATATCGATTTTTGTTGTTCGAGTACGAGGGTCGCGCGAGACGGAGAGATCGACGGAAAAAATTCCGTTCCGATCCTCCTAGCGTATCTTCGTAATTGATGTAAAAAAGCAAAAAAAAACAGTGTAACTTTGTCGTACGAGGTGACGGAAGGGTACGGAAAAGTTGAAAACGCTCCGCGGAGCGAGATAAACGATTAACGATATACAAAAGTTAAGCGTACGCAGCTAGCGCCGGAACGGCGCATCCGTGTACCACTGTTTAATCATCACTCGCGTAAAACAAACGAATAATTTTTCTCGGCGTTCGGAGCGAGAGGCAAAGAGGGAGGAAAGCAAAGTGTCGTTACTTTCCACGCCAGTGTGGCGGAGAGAAATGTTTTTCCGTGGCGTTTTCGGCGCGATAAAAGAGAAAAACATGGCGAGAGGGTCAAAAACAGCAACACGCGGAGATCCAGTAGCTGTACAATAAGAGAATCGCGCTAATGACGCTCTAGCGGGAATAAAATTCGTATCCAACTCGGATCACGAAGAGTCTTTTTTTTTTCTATCGAATAACGAATTTCATTGGGAAAGTCGATTTATCATCAGAAGAATGAAAAAAAAATAGGAAAATAACGCTTTTTTACTCGATATCACCGGTCAAAAACGAGGAGTTGCAATGGGAGGGGAGGATCCGCGAATGGGACGTTTCTCTCGCCCGCGGCGATATTTCATTTTTTTCACTCTTCCAAAAGTATCCGCGCGAATTCGAATTCTCGAATTTTTCCATAATGCATTATTTTGCCTCTCCTTCTCCGCTAGGACGAAGAAAAGTGAGAACATTTTCATCCGAGGAAAAGGGGCGAGAACGAACAAAGTTGGTTAGCGAAAGAGAAAATAATTTTGAAAAAATATAAAGGTCGCACGTGGATCGCCGATTTAAATTCTAAAAGCAAGGAAAACACACGTACTCGACGTGTATCCGCGGTAAAATAAAATAAAAACAGCAGCAGCAACAACAAGGTGAAAAAAGAAATAACGATAATAATAGTAATAATGAATAATGATAATAGTATGCGAACACGAGTATATATATATACACACACATATACATATATATATATATTTATTCATAAATATTATATGTATATTTCACATTAATCGCTGCCATTGGAGCTATACCAAAGTATATTCTAAACTATAATAAATAAAAGTCATACCGTACGTTAAAAATACGAAAGGAATAACGAGACGTAAAAAAAATGAACGAAAAAACACGATAAACAAAAAAATTGGAATATATACGAGTATGTAAAGATCGCGGAGTGCGCGAGCGCGAATAAGCCACTTTATTCGATCGAGTTTTCAATAAAAACGAGAAAATTGAGAGATACGAAGAGTATAAAGAGGAAATATATAATACAAACGACTGACTCGAGACGATTCCTTGCAAAGAAAACAAAGAAGAAAACAAAGGGAAAGCTGAAATCCGATTGCTCATTCCATTATGACCCTTTTTCTTATATGTGCGAATTTTCACATTTTATAGTGTAACACACGGAGAATCGATTAGGGGAGGGGGGCAGCAGGTTTGTTTGGAAATGAAAAGTTTGAGAAAAAAGCGAGAGTCGCGTCGCCGGGTGGGAAAACGTACTCTGCGCGCGATGTTTATTGTATATCGAACCACTGTGTTCATAATGACTTTTAACGAACGAGAGAAGATTGAAAAATCTGTTTGAGAGAGAAATAAAAATGAAAGGAAGAAAAAAAACTATTATGTGATACTCAAACCAATAAAAAAAGATACACACACACACACGCTCGAAAAAAAAACTGTTTTGCGTCTCTCGATAATGCTCATGGGTAACGACGCTTCGTTTGAATTGCGCTCGTGCCGCGCTCCTTTGCTGGCCCTTTTCGTACACGGACGCAATTTTAGTACCACATTGCCGCGCTTGTTTGCAGTTTTTCATTGTATATAATTATTATCGGGATAAAACTGCATATCGTATGTATACTATACACAATAATCGCAGCTTGTCAAGAATTTTGAGACGAAAATAAAAAACGCACAAAGCCGAGTAACACTGACGCCGCGTATGAGAGTGATGAATGAAGATAAAACGGACAATTCGGCTTTTTTTTTGCGCGAGGTTTTGCGTGCAAGTGCAGGGCTATCGGTAATTCGTTTAAAGACGTCCTCGCCGTCGATTATTCATTTTTTTTCGGTTTTTTCAAAAAGTTACAATGGCGTACTTTGTTCAAGATCGAAACGGAGGATTTACCGATAACTCTGTACGCGCAAAAAAATTGATAAAGCGTACACGTATAACCAGCCTCTACGAACGCTTTTTTTAGCTCTCTTCAATCGTTTGATTTCGACTCGCGATCGCAATGCAGCGAATGCATTATTCGACGGAAATAAACGAGTAAGAAACTTCGCTGTTCATTTCTCACTCGATTCCACAATGATCGAAGCTACTTATTTTACCCCAATCGGTCGTGTGGTACACGGTCGGAAGAAGGGATGAAAAAAAAAAAAGTAGACAAGGCTGTGTGGAATTAGACCCTCGACTTAATATTATCCCGGTGAAGAGCGAAGAGGAGAAAAAAAAGGAAAATTCAACCAAACGTATTTTACTCAGCGTGCGATGCGAATCAAGAAAGAAGGAACACACACTCAATTTTAATAAAAGAAAAAGAAAAAAAACAGTCCACCAGAAGTGCGTCACTCGCGTTGAGCCATTATTATAGAAGAAGAGGATCGTAGAATCGATTGAAAAAGAAAAAAAAATAAACCACACGTCAATATTTCACTCCGAGTTTTTGTCACGCCCGTTGTTTCGCCTCCAATACTCCGCTGTCGCGCATCGAGCTATCGTGATCGGAAGAAACATCGACCGACAACCGGATATCATTATATCGCAATATTTTTTTCATTATTTTCGTCGAAGAAAAAAAAGGCATGTGAAAAAAATAACGATGCTTAATTCAATGAAGAAAAACAATCTTACCGGAGATCTTGGTAATGTTTCAATAATGCGGAAAACGGGAGAAAATACGAAAAGCAAAAAAAGTCTCGAATAATATTTGAAATAAAAAAGGAACTGCGAAATTACGTGAAAATTTTGGAAGAATTCAGACTTGCTTTTTTCACCAATTATTCGACACTTTTTAATTAACGTCCTCGGAGACTTTCACGCTCGTTCGATGTTACAACAACGAGTGTTGGATCGACCAACGAACGAGAGGTTCGCTCGATTTTGCTCATTATCCATTCGGCTTTAATGAGATTATTCTTGTAACGAAGAAGAAAAACAAAATGTTCCACCGTCAACGTTGCGAAGCTGCGAATCGGGGAATAATCGAGTTATTTTGGTGAAAAATAAATATATATTCGTGAAATTTAACGAAAAACCAATTATATCGGTGTGGTAAAGGGGGAGTGTCGAAACACTATTTTTTGCTCTGTGGGAGAAACGTTGTACGACATTACACTTATTATCGACCATAAATGTGCGTACATATACGTAAATGTATATATCGATAGGAAATATTACCACGTAAAGTCATCATCAACGAGTATTTGAGACGTAACGCGTTATAATTATTATTATTTAGAATAAATCAATGTGGTGTAGGAATGAGTGGAAACTATTATTAAATAACATGTAAAAATAGAGAATTGATAATAAGATATTTATGATAAAGAAAACAAGTGATTCTCACGTCGCGAGAATCATCACCGCTATTTCCATTTAGGGTATAACACGGTGGACGTCGAAACGATTTCATTAATTTCGAGACGAGATCACGAGCCATCGATAATCACCATTTTCCAAAAGCGTTTCGCTGATTTCGAAAAACAATCCGTCTGGACGCATTTTTGAATACCGAATTTTCCGCATTTTCATGAATTTCTTTCGCGAAAAGTTCTCATTCGCACTCGTCGCGTGGAATCTCGTCTCGGAGTTACAGAGTTGCGACAGGAAAAGAGCAAAAAATTCACAACGATAACGCGCCGGATCGATAAATCGATATTTCGACGAGGAGAGTACTATCAGCAGTCGGACAATTTGTCGTGGGTTTTTTTTTTCCTCAAAATGCCGAGCGAGACTTTGACGCGTGCTTTCTCCTGAACATAGCACAAACGGTTGTTACGAATATACGTTCAATTATTTAGAACAAACGCAAGTTTTTTTTTGCAGAAAAAATGAATGAAAAAAAAAACGGTACCATCGATGCAACACGAAGATTAAATAAAACATGCAATTTATAGCGATATTACAATCCACGTGGGTGTAAAACGAGAAAAAGGAAAAGCAAACACCACCAACGGTCCGCGGACCGTCGTCGCGATTATTCATTAAAAATAATTGTAATATTTCTATACGCACGCTCTATAAATAGTGGTGAACCAAATAAATTTGTAATTCTCGCAATCGTTGAGTGGAAAATCAGGATGATTCTTCTGTTATTACGCGTGTCGAAAACGACGAATGAAACGAAAATGATGACGAGGCAAGAGCATAATGAGAAAATTACGCCCCCGGTTTTCGTGATCCAAGGACCATTTTTCGAATAAACATTTCCCTTTGGAAGAAACGTCGACAAGTTTCCCAGGCGTGTTTTGTCCCCCTCGGACTCTTCATCGTCTCCGAGATGACGAAGAAGCAACGCTGATGAAACGATTGATCTCCATTGTCGTCATCTTCTTCTGAGCAGCGAGGTTTTCTTTTCCTCCATCCGGCGACACTTTCGATACGATTAAAAAAAACACACACAAGATCAAGAGCGTTTGCGAAAAAAATCCTCTCGGACGGCGATTTCGCGTTTCGACGGTGCATTCTGGGTGGGCGACATCTCGCGGTACGTTATTTCGAAAAACCCTCTTTTTTCTTCAATTTTCAATACTGAAAGCCATTTCCTTTATTTCTGTATAAAAAGCCGCACGTATAATCATGTATAAAAATTCGTAATCACGCCTATCGCAGCATTTTCAATGCGATGAGAAAAAAAAAGAGAAAACAAAATATCGTACACTCGACCACAATTATGATAACGATGATTCGAGTGATTATCAACAAAATATCGGTTATCGCTTGCACGATTGGTAAATTTTCCTTTGCTTCTCTCGTCTCAGCTTCAGCGGACCACCTTCTCTACGTCATAAATAATCTGTGCGTCCTTTTTATTTGAGCTTTTTCAGTGGAGCGAGTTTCTTTTTTTCATTTGTGTCTTTCTTGCTCCTTGGAGTGCTGGCCGCTACTCGAGACAATTACCAACGACTCGGAAATCGTCTCCAGTCGGAGTGATCGTTTCGCGAAAACGAATCAAGACTCGACGTTGAAAATACGTGAATATTATTCAAAAATTTCATCTTTAATACGTTTATATATATATTTATATATATCGGCATGGAATGCACGTTTGAATAATAAATAATAAATAATATAATTTCTCTCATTTGTGTCCTTGTCAAGAAAAGAAAAAGAAAAAAGTACGCGTTTATTTACACGATGAAGAATTGACGCTACTATCCGCGCTCGACGATCGGACCGTTCGTCGATTTATTAACAGCTAGCCTCGAAGATTTTTCGATTCGTTTTTTACGTCCGATGCGCTCGATTTTCGAAAAAAGAAAAATGCTGACGTAAAAAAATGCCGAGTCATCGAGACCTTGGTCGTAATACTTCGAAATGCTCTCGATTTCGTTTTGACCGCTCGCTCAAGGATGTTTCAGAGGTACAATCGTGACATGAATAACGTAACGCGGATTTCGAGTACTCGGCGATTGCACAAAAATCGGAAAAAAAGCCAGTCGGAAAATGATTTTTGCAATTTTTCGCAAAATCGCCGAGTACTCGCGATCGTATCGAGCTTCAATTTTATCGAGGTTGTACCTTGGCAAGATCCTCAGGGTCGGTCCGTTCCAAGGTGGAATCGATGTTTCGCTTATGTACACGACGAAATTCAAGCCGCTAAACCTGCACGTATTGTTCGTCGTCGGTGTCGCCACTGTCGCAGCTGTAAACGATTTCCCGATAGGCCAGATGAATCTTTTCGTAGTTGGGATCGATCGATTCGGCATTGCACTTGACACTCTCGTAACCCACCGAGGGATCGTCGGAGCACACCTCCTGTTGATGCTTCTGCTTCTGCTGCTGCTGCTGCTGCTGCTGCCTATAATTTTCGACGACCCTCTCGTAAGGAGGATCGCTCTTGCGATCAACGCTGGCGTAACGCACGCTCTCGTAATTCGGATCGCCGTGTGTGACGGATTCGTAATTGGGATCGGTGTCGCTGTCACCCGGACGGCAGACGGAGGCGTAATTCGGTTCGCCGCTGTCGTGCGGCATACTCTCGTAATTCGGCTCGGAATCGGTATCAGGATCGACCTCTGGACGACGCAGGCCGACTCTCTCGTAGCCGGGATCCTGACTGGAGGCGTTGCTCACTTGTCGATGTTTCAACGGTATCGAATAAATCGGCAGCGGGTCAATGCCGTTTCTCCCGACGTTCGTCACGTTGGATCCCGTCGTCGCGCCGCCACCGGGATACGCCTGCGGCCTCAGCATCTCGTAGTTGGGATCGTCCGCGCTCGAGTTACCCTGGCAAACTTTCGACCTTTGTCGCGCTTCCCCCCGATTGTTGTTCGCCAGTGGCTCGTAGCCGTAATCGTTGATTTCCGCGATCGCGCGCTCGACCGGACGCGAGATTTTCGTGTAATCCGCGTCTTCTCTCCTCTCGGCGTTCGCGACGTCGCTGGTACTTTGAGCACCCGCGTGCAGCGTCTCCTCGCGCTTCTGTATCTCGACGGAGTCGTGACTCGACCAGGAGGCTCTGCTCGCCTCGACGAGGCTCAGTTTACGCCCGTTCGGAGCGTCAGCCCGACTGGACGAACATTCTCCCGAATGATTCGACGGGGTGGTGACGCAAGCGCCGGCGATATCGAAAACAGCATCGTCCGTTTCGTGCTGCTGCTGCAGCTGCTTTTTCTTCATGACTTTCGCGTACATGTCCTCGAGCGACTTACCCGACGATATGCTCGATCTCGTGCGATCCTCGTTTCTACCGCGCTTCTCGACCGAGGCGTAAAAATCCTCACTTCCGGTCTCCGTTGGTGCCGGCGGTGGCGGCGGTAGAGGCGAGTTCGCCTGTCGCTTTTCCGGCTTTGGCGAGCTGGGGTTCGCTATGGAGCTCGTTGCGCTCGACGAGGATGCTTTGCAAGGAAAATTCGGATTTTTCATCGAGAGGGCAGTGCCGGATTATTTTTATCGATTTTTTTTTCAAAAAATCGCTGTGGAAACTATCGCTTTGCTTCAGAACTGAGCAGAGTCAGTCGGGATGGCGTGAAAAACGATGAAAAAACGTTACCTTGTCGCGAATGAGCGTGCGCCACGTAACGCAGACTGTCGACGCTAGGCGGCTGCGGCGCTGACGTCGCAGCGCCGCTCGAATCCTCCGCGCAGCTTCTCAATGGCACTTGACTCAATATCTGCTGCTCCACCTGGACCGTTGTTCTGTCAATCTCGCTCGTCATCGGTTGGATCTGAGCGTACGTTTCGCTGCCGCTCGTGTAAACCTTGTCCTGCTCGTCGATCGCCGCGTACATCTCGTCTGAACAAAAACATTTTTTCGTAAAAAACTTTCGCACCTATGATGATCGCCAAAAAAATCACACTGCTCCCGTGAAACATGGCGGTACTCGGGACTGAGCGTTCTTCGGTATTTCCGTTTAAGGCGATGTGTCACATCCGTAAATCGAAGCTTAGAAAAATTCTCCGGCAAAATCTATAAATCGGATCGGTTTGAAACATGTTGCGGGTATTCCGCGATTTAGCCCGGAGGGACCGACGATTTTGAAAATTCGATATTTTGAAAATTTGTTCACTCTACAAAAAAATTTTGTTGCAAAATTTCGAAATTGCGAAATCGTCAGTCCGTGTTGCGTCACTAAATAATCACAAAAAATTTCGAATCGATCCGATTTATAGATTTTGCCTGAGAATTTTTCTAAATTTCGATGGGAGAGGGGGTATCCCCCTTAAACTCCATCACCGTTTTGTGCTTACAAATTTTGTGATCGTAATATTTCTATCGGCGATTGAACGGATTTTGAAAATACCTGAATCATCGGATACGGTTGCGTAATGAGGATCAGTGAGCGCACGAGTTCCTTGACGATTCTGGTGCAACCCTTTCGTTTGCGCGATTATATTGGCCAGCGGTTCGCGAACACTTATGCTCGTATATCCTTCTGAGGAGGGAAAAAGCGTCGAGGAACTTTACTTTGCACTTTGAGATACGCGAAAAACGAACCCGTTGGATTTCGAGGACTTACTCGAATCCTGAGAATCCCCGCTGAAGTGTTGGTGCGGAAGGTTCTGTTGGGTCTGTCCCGGCGGTCGAGGCAGTGGCAATAATATCGGCGGCGTCATGTAAGGCAAGTCTTGATTCGCCTGGACGCTTCCGGTGATCGCGTTGGCCGCTTGAATGTTATCGTTGCTCGTTGTCTCGCTACCACCGAGGAGAGAATTGTGCGAGGAGGAGCGTCGCGTTCGCGGCGGAGCCACGGGATTTCCAACGGCGGAAGCGTGACTCGTCGACGTCGAGGGTTGACTGTTGTCGGCGAATTGCGCCACGACGTTGTTTCTGCAACGGACGAACGCCAAAGTTTCTCTCGAAATTCGATTTACCAACGTTTTCCGTGGCAACTTTTTCAATGAACAAACGTGTACCTATTTTGTTGACAGTATTCAGTCTTTTGTATGTTTTGCACCTGCGCGTACGGATGTTCGTCTGGAAAAATGAGAGGACTTTGTATCTCGACGATGTTCACGTCGATGGAGGATGAACGATTCTTTTGCTCACCGTTGCTCGACTCCAGGGTGTCGAGTCTCGCGTACGGATATACGCCGTCCGCGAGGATCGACAGAGTCTCCCGATCGTTCCCCCCGTTCACGACCTCGCCATCGAAATCTCTGTTTTTATCGACTGAGTCGCGAGAGCAACACGAATCATGGATTAATCATCTCAACGCGCTGTTTGGATTCTTTATTCTCGTACTCGTTATCGAAACGCCTGAAAATGTTGAATGAAACATAACGTACTGTTTTTGTCCTGAACTGTCGCGTAGAGCTCCGAAGGATCTCCCATAGTCTCGGTGGCTTCGTAAATAATTTCGCGCGGAGCAGATTCCATTTCGCTCTCCCTTTCGGCATTTTTGTCCTTTGGAATGTCCGGCAGACTTCTGTTCGCTCCGGTGACTCTGCGCACAGTGAAAAATCAACACGAGATTCGTGAATCGACATCGCGACTGTACCGACAGAGCGTACAAATCGTTCTCTTTTTTTTCAGTCATTTTCAGCTATCGTGCAAAGACAGAGCAAAAGTTCGAGGCGGCCATAGCGTGCATGTATCGAGGAACCGAAATTAGTATTTAAACGCTCAATCGTCGCGACGAAATCCCCGAAAACATAGCAGATCTGAAAATTCATCGGAATTAAAGTGCACGGACTTTCCGTTTAGCAGCGTGAGAAATTTTAGTGCGGTGAAAAATTGAAAAAGGAAAAACTTTCGCATCTCGAGGGCGCCACCCGCGTTTTGTCCGAGACCGCGACGAGTCTATGTTACGCCTAGATTTCTGGAGGTGACGACCGGAGGATAAACAAAAGTTTTGGGTTAATGCAAAGCCAAAATTTTCATGCAGCTTATACGCCGGTGGATCTGCGTGTCGAAACCTTTTTCCGCCATCCACAATATCCTGTGCGACGCTTTGGACGACGTCCAAAGTCGGCTGTCTGTCGAATTCTTGGCTCTCCGCGTGATTGGTGATCGTCACCATACCGGCGAGTCCCAGAAATTCGCTCCTGTTTTCACAGAGGTATCGTAATCAAACTAGCAAGATCGGAGTCTGGACACTTTTTGCCAAAACGGTTAATTGCCTTTTTTTTTGTCCTCCAAACGACATTGAAAGACGAATGAAAAAAAGTGCCACCTTGCGATGCGAAATTTTGCAAAGAGAGAAATTTCTTACTTGTTTTCGTGCCGTCGGCAACTGCAGATGCACGCGAGAAGAAAGCCGACAAAGGAGAATAGTGCTCCGACGGTAACGAGCCAGTAACACCAGGCGTCATCCTCCAAATAAGTATTTATCATGTTATCGGCTTACGACAGAGGCCTCGGGTCGTCGTCTGTCCCGGAATGATTTTTGTAATGAGTTTTTTGACGAATTTCATCGTAATGATGTAATTTGTGCATAAATGATTTATTATTTACATCGATTCCTCATTCATTGTTTACGAATATTAGTGTATCAAGTTGTACAATTAAACAAATTAAACTTACGACCGCACGGAATTCCTGGCGATGTTTTTTAAATTTCTTCTCGAGTCATCGTCGAGTGACGAATTGTCTTATCGCCTACGAGCAGCACACCTATCGAACTAATAACCTTCATTTTTGTCACGTAAATATACGACGCCGAGCAAATCGAGTGTCAAACAAATGTAAAGTAACGCAGAGCTGTCGTCTGTCGCATCGTGAATAACGGATGTTATGACTTTCGCGTTAAAATAACCGCTATATTTTCACACTAAAATGTTTGCCATTTTCACACGCGATTTACATACGGACGCGCACTGCCTGATTAATTCAGCCTCCCGACCGTCAATTATTATTAATTTAATGCTACGACGATGAGTAGCGCGATGATATCACAAAGTTGAACCGAATTAATTCGAGAGAAAAAAGCATCGTGCAATGCATGACATCGCGACGTCGTCTCGCGACGTTACAAATTTTCGAATTTACCGAATATAAATAATTGAAGCGCTCGCCCGACGATGATGTACACATGACAGATAAAAAAATAACAATTCCCCCTTGACAATCGGATTTACTATACACTTTTTCTCTCCACGGGTAAACCTACGCGCATATACCACCCACATACGCGCGCGCTACCTACGCCTGTGGCTCATTTGTGAACTGAAGGTTCGTACACAACGATAAACAGAGATGGCGCATTGCCACAAGGGCGGGGCGCGTGATTATTCACACGCGCTGCAAATAACGAGACGATAACGTAAGCCTGTGATGGCATATAAAACAGCAGACACTAGTTTTCCCTGCATATTTTTTAAAAATTAATTGAAAAAATATTGATCATCAAGCGTGTGCAATCTAGCGAAAATTTGCCGGTGGCCGGTGGCCAATCGCATTGAAGGAAACTTGTCGATCGCCAATTCATCCAAGTTGTCGCTCGTGTGAAAATGTATCATTATGCGCTCCCACTATACAGTAATCGCTTTGTTTGCAAAGTGTATTTTTGAAATTGGAAATTGGAGATATACACGCGGATCTGCGCGCTGAAACGCGATGAATGACGGAAAAAATGTCATCACTTCAATCAGCAGCGCCAATATATTTTGTAAATTTGCTGGTGCGTTATCTCAGTCCCGAAGATTTCGAAATATTGCATAGATTGCTAAAACAAAATTTCTATTTAAAATTCCTCACTGAAAAAAAAAAAGATATGTATCGTGGCGATAAGATATGCGTTTTGAATGTTCTTCAACGCTGCGGCTCTTCTCCTTGCTTCTTGGCATCATACCGACGCGCATTGAAAAAGATTATATGCGCCAGATATGCGTATTATTCTTGTTATTTTTTTCGTTTGATACTTTCTCGTGAGCGAAACTCGCGATCGGCTTCAGTGTACGTCGTCAGCTGGTGCGACGATACGAAGAGAGGGCGGTGAAGAAATATATATCGCGAGAGAAACATGGCGAGTATCGTACTTGTCGTCGCTGCGAAATTTCGAGCTCCGACGACCGTCCGAAATGTTCGATCGACGATCGTACGTACATTGGCAATCGCCACTGCCAATTCGATCGTGAAAATCGATTTTTCTCAAAAACTTTTAAATCCGATAAATCTCCGGAACAATTCGAACGATCGTGGAAACTTTCTCCTCGCGCCTATCGCGAATTTTTCAACGCGGGCTAACGTCGATTCGAAAAACATTTTGAAAAGCCCGTTCGAAGACTTGCGAAATTTTAGTGGCACATTTATGCACGATCACGTTTGGAGAAATTTGGACAAATGGCCGGAAAAAACCGCACTGGTGAGAAACTATGACAGGTTCTTTATAACGAACCGTTAAATCGCTTGGTACACGCGATTCGTATTTTCTTCGAAATGACAAAAGCGATCGACATTCAATCTTTTTCTTTATAAAAAACATTTTCGCGGGAAATGAATGGCGTTTTTTTTTTGTTTACGATAATAAGAAATGATTGACGCACGTTATGCACCGATAATATTTTGATAGTTTGTACACTGCTTTATTGGCAAAAAAAACTTTACGACGCATACTGCGCATCAAACTGAGCAGTAGTTGTTTGGATGCGTTTATCCCTCTGATGCATCTGCTACAGATGTCTCTGTGTGCCTTACATACAGACAACCAAGTCTCTAGCGTTTGGGCCGTACAGAGTACAGAGTGATCGTGATTTGTACAATTCGATAATCATTACCGTATTTCGCGACGGTAATCCCCTTTTTCAACACTGTCCTGACATGTTCTACCATAATATTAATATTTCACAATTTTGTACCGAGTGCGACAAACCGACATTTTCGTAGTCTCGTAATATATGCGAATTTCATGGCTCCCATTCTTTGTTAAACAAAAACGCCACTTTCGATCGTTTCCTCGCGTCTTTCACAGGTATGTTCGGCCACTGGGCGTTCTTACACTTACGCTCAATTGAGGCAAGCCGCAGGAAGGCTGGCAACTTCCCTGCGCAAGATGAATCTCCGTCCCGGTGACACGATAGCCGCGATACTGCCTAATATACCGGAATACGCTGTTTTAATTTTAGCCACGAGCGAAGCTTCGCTCAAGGTAAATAATTGTTCATTGAAATGAAACATTGAGAATAATTTCTTCGGCAGTTTCGTTGAAAAGCATTATCGATAACTCCCCCGTTCTTTCCACCTTTTTTCATGCAAATTAAGGAAACACCGCTCTTAGAATTGTGTATTTTGTAAGAAAGGTAAAACATGCTTTAAAATGATTGAGAATGAAGTAACGGTGCTCAATCGGTATTCCTTTGCGATAAATACTTCAGCTGACTCTGATAAATCCGGCGTACACCGCAGAAGAGATTCGCGCGCAGTTGAAAAATGCAGACGCGTCGGTCGTGTTTACTGTACCGTCAAAACATCCGACGGTCGCAGCCAGTATAATCGACAATCCTTCGATAAAACTGCCGATAGTATCGATCGAAGACGGAAATGGCGCAGCACCGGAAGGCACCATAAAGTTTCAAGATCTCGTTAGGCAGGATATCGACGAGTTTGCAAAAATCGCAGGACCGAACGAACTCGACGCCGAAGATTCTATTTTGCTTCCGTACTCCAGCGGTACGAGCGGTCTCCCAAAGGGAGTCCAAATGTCGCACAGGTAAGAATCTTCAAATCTGTGAGATTGATTCGTTAATTCTCGCTCCCTCCCCTCTCTCACGCAGGAACGTCGTGACCAATATTTTGCAAAGCCAAGCGCAAGGCGTGAGGCTCTCGACGGAAACAACGGCGGATCACCAGGAAATCGTGCCAATCATTTTACCGATGTTTCACATTTACGGCCTGGTTATCTGCCTTCTGCAATATTTGAGGTACAATTTCCGTCGAATAACGCGATATTTATCAGCACATCTCAGAATGCAACACAACTGCGTCTTGGAAGACTTGCCGAAAAAAAAATGGTCGAGTCTCTTGGGATTTTAACTTCGGAATATCTCAAAATTCCTCGTTATTTTTCGGCAGCATCGGTGCGAAACTCGTATGTATGCCGCAGTTTACACCGGATAATTTCTTCAAAGTACTGGAGGACAATCGTGCGACGTTGCTTTACGTCGTTCCACCGTTGATCCAGTTGCTCGCCAACGACGCGAGATTGAAGAGCAAACATTTGGAAACGATAAAAAATGTGATCACCGGTGCTGCTCCGCTCGGTGAAGAAGTGATCGACAAATTTCGCGCTCGAACTTCGTCCAACTTTGAAATGCTTCAGGGCTACGGCCTGACCGAGTGTTCGCCGGTGGTTTCAATGTCAGCCGGTGCGCCGTACGTCTCCAGCGGATATTTGGTGGCAAACACAAAAGTAAGAATCGTCGGATACGAGATGGAGAACGAGGGAGAAAATTTGGCGGCTGGCCAAGTGGGCGAAATTTACGTCAAGGGTCCCCAAGTGATGAAGGGCTATTACAAAAATCCTCGAGCGACGCGGGATTGCATGGAAGACGGTTGGTTCAAGACCGGAGATCTCGGCTGCTACGACGAGAAGGGTAACTCGATTGTTTGAAATTCCGTCGGTTTTGCGATTAACAATAAGGAGCGGAACTTTTCGAAAACATGTTTCCTTTTTTGTCCAAAAAAACCGAGAAAAATCGCGAGTTTTCGCAAGAAATTCCATTTTTACGACGCATTGATGGAATTTCACGAATTTTAGGTCTCATGTACATACGAGGAAGGTTGAAGGAACTGATAAAGGTTCAGGGTTATCAGGTGGCACCCGCCGAGCTCGAGGATATCATTCAAGGTCACGAGAAAGTCGCGGACGCCGCGATAATCGGAGTGCCGCACGAGAAATACGGGGAAGTTCCGAAAGCTTTCGTCGTTGCGAAGAGCGGCGCTGATCTCCACGCCGACGAGATTAAAAATTGGGTCGCCCGGCGCGTCGCAAAGTACAAGCAACTCGGGCAGGTTGAATTCGTCGAGAAGATACCGAAGAACGCCGCGGGAAAAATATTGCGCAGGGAGCTACAAAAATTATGAAGGTACTTTTCAAACGAAATTCATCCACCGTCGAGTTTTCATCGCAGTTTCATTTAAAAAAACTCCATGCACCTTGAAATTGATACATTCTACGAAAAATTTCATTCCCCGGAATACTTTTGAGATGAAAGGGATAAAAAATTCGCTCCTCCGAGAATCGTGAGCTTCTCGAGGGAAATTCACATCAGCGTGGGAGGGAGGAGGTTTTAACGATATTTTAAGCAAAACCCTAGAGGAATAGAGCCAATCGGTATCTGACGACCTTTTTATTCTACCAAAAAAAATAAATAAATAAGACAAACCGCCGCGATCCAAGGTTCGTGCTAGCTTTGCAGAGAGACACCCGAAGTTTATGGTTTTTGCGGATTCCGAGCCTTTTGGACGCGTTTAACCAACGTCACGACGCACCATGTTATTCCTTTGTTTTTTGCTGTTGCTCGGCTTCCAACAAGGCGCTCTTTATCCCAACTTTTCCAAGCGCTTCCACGAGCTCCCCGTTTTGATGCATCTGAAGGAGGATGTCGCAGCCGCCGACGAAATCGCCGTTTATGAAAACCTGCGGTATCGTAGGCCAATTCGAGAAGTCTTTGACACCTGTAAGATTTTTCGCGGCGAGAAAATTCTCTGATAATTCAGGAGGATTCAAATATTTTCGCAACTATTTTTTTTACCGAAATATCCAAGTACGTTTGTATCGCTGATTTTTTGTTAAATAAACAAATGATAAAACCTTGTCGAAGAGCGTCGTTGGCCAATACGTCGTGCGCGTCGTATTTGACTCCGTGCATTCGTAATATCTGAACCACCGCGTTGCTGAAACCGCATTTGGGCTCGTCCGGCACGCCTTTCATGAATACGACGATTTTGTTATTCTGAAATGGAATTTTCCGAAATTTTGAAAATGACTGATTTTTGAAGATTGACGATAAATATGACGATTTTGTTGAATCAATTTCCGAGCCGGCCGCGGTTCTTATTCTAGCGAAAAAACGCAAGCGACGAACTTACTTTGACTAATTTGCCGATCGTCTCTGTCATTGTCGCGATATGTCTCGCGACTCTCGTCAATCTCGCGGCTTTTTTCAGAGAAAACATCATTTTTACACTTTGGTATAAATTAGGCGAAATGCGGAATTAATTTACGCGGAACGCCCGGCGAAAACGATATTTTCTGTACTCTGATATCAGAGGTTATGTTGCTTGGCTCAAAACCGACCGGAATGTGTGGAAATATGTGTATCACGCGGCGATCAGCTGTTGGATAATAATAAACGCGCGAGCACATGACCGACGATCGTGTTTAGCAGCGCCATCGAGGTGGGACAAAAGACAACTAAATTTTATCACACGGTTTTCAGCGGTTGAGACGGAAGCATCCTGGCTTATCTCCACACAGATCTCGCACCTCACACACAGAGTACACATTTTTAATGAAAAAAAGTAACGCGAGATGGCTCTAGTTGCTGTTATTCCATGATGCGCGAATGCTGAAACGCCACACCAAGGGAACGAATATCGATTATCGTCCTTGTCATCATCAACCTACGACGCAGCACAAAAAATCGCTCGCTAGAAATCGTCACAGACAACGCCACATCATGACCTGCGCAATGATGCGTCTCTTTTTTTTTTTTTCTCTTGATCCATCGATCGCGAAAAAACACTCTCCCAGCTGGTGCTACTCTTACTCATTCTATCCCTCATTCATATTACTTCTACTACACAAAACAATGGCAAGGATTCATTGATCTCCGAATGTCATTAATACGCGTGACATTATTCATTACTGCTGGTAACTGCTGGTAGCGCGACATCGTACATCGTTATCGATGCCAAAAACGCGCGCAAAACGTATTTTATCGTCACGCGTACTTACAGAGTGGATATGCATGCACAGCGATGTGAAAACATTTATTTCAAAACGAGTGCTCAACTCGTAATCGCTTCGGTGTATTTCGCGAGGAATACACAGAGAGGACACGGAATGAAATAAACGAATTAACGAAATGGAATAATAAGCTTGCGTTTGCGTGTCTAACCTATCTGTTTATCGTCGAGAAAACTTTGTAACTCGTAACGTCATCCACTGATGATTATACGGAGATCGTGTGTATACCAAGGAAGCAAATATGTGGACGGGGATCTCTCTCGCATCCACAGACTTTCACCAAAAGTGGCATTATTATTGCAGTCCACATACGAGTTACGGACATACGGACGCGATGTTCTATATATCTATGCGGAGAGCGCTACGCGATGCTACGCGCGAATCGAGCGCAAAGCGTTTTGTCGCTCTTTTTCGCAACAGCCTGTGGCGCTGTCATCGCGAGATATTACGAGCGTTATTCATTTACCGCACGTGTGCATTACATTTTTCATTCCAAATTCAGAGACGAACAAATTGTGTAACGCGAATTGTTCCAAGCACAACGCACAATTATTGTCGAGTCGTGTTTGTCGGTTATTCTGAGAGTATTTTTCCGTGAGATGAAGATTTTATGATGGACACGTCGAACAATTCGCGGTAGAAATATGATTGAGAATCGTCGCTTCATTTTCGATGAAGAAAAAAGCTTTGAAACGAAAATCATGGTGTGTTTCACAAATTGGCCACCAGGCTTCGCACTCTTTCATACGAGTCCATGAAATCGAGCACAATAAGCACGTACGCTACAGGTTCTCTAAATATATTTATAAATCTACATGTGTCTACGTACACATGTTTTTTTTATAAGAGCAACGCGAAACTTCGAAAAGAAAAAAAAAGAAAGCAGTTTCGTCACACCACAAGCGACCTCTTTTTTTTATTCCGTCATATTACGGAGACATCTATACGTAGAATAAAGAAACGGAAGGTCACGCGGTACTCCGTCCCGTGTGTTATATTAGCCTAATAATAAGCAAGAAGGCCATGTTGCGTGGCGTCGTGCTCGTTCTCTCGAAGGTTATCAAAGGACAAGGGATATAATAATCGCGAGATAATTGATGAAACACTCCGTCTGTCTGCAAACAAAATTATTCCTAATGTTGAAGAATTTCGAAGCATATGCACGCGTCTCTGCTCGTCGATAACTCGTATCAGTTATTTTGATACTCCACCAATGATAATTTTGATAATTTACTCTACGGGCAGTGAGTAAAATCATTCTTCCCGTATTCACGATACGAACACCGGATCTCTTTAAGGGCTCCGACGTGCAGTTCAAGTGATTCGGGCAGTAGCGGGGGGGGGGAGGGGGGGGGTACTCACGATGAAGCATCTGTGGTGATGGCGTGCGTACGTGGTATAGGATCATATAGGATCTCGCTCGTTCGACCATCCGGTGCGCCGCCGGGGCAGTGCTTTCCGGGGGATCTCAGATGCGGCCACGGAGAAGGAGAGTGAGAGAGAGCGATGTAGTTATACTCGGCGAACGACAAACCAACTCGCAAGAGGGACAAGAGAGGGGCACAACTGAGAACAACGGATCGAGAGCGATAGGAGGACGAGGAGCAGGAGGAGGGAGGGGTAGAGGACCGCGAGCACGCGCCACCAGTAGCGAGAGAGGGAAAAAGCGACGGAAGCGAATAGAGATGGAAAATATCGCGGTGACGCCGCCTGGCGTCGAAGCGGCAAAAGAAGAGGAGTAGTGGCAGAAGCAGACGCGGAACGTGGAACAAAAGAGAGGGAGGGCGGCCCCTGTTTCGAGTCTCTGGCGCGCGAGCGCGACGGAGAGCGTAAATGCACAAAAGTGTAAGGAGCGGCGAGTGGATCATGCCGCGGGGCAGACGTGCAGAGACCGACCAAGACGACGACACGGCGGCGGCGACGACGACTGGATATAGGAAGGGAAAAGAATAAGAGCGCGAGGACAAATGATGAGAGAGGCTCGCGCTCACACGTTCGAGACAACACCAGGGCCGTATTCTCGGTGTACAGTGTCACACCTATACTAATGTTCTAAATAACAAAAGCTATTCTCCTTTTTAAAAATCGAAGCTTTACGATATAACAGTATAATTCATCGCAGCCCCGGTTCTCAATCCACGTTCCTCGTTTCAAAAACCCCGTTTCCTCACATCAGATTCATCATTGTGGGCATTTTATGTATCACTTGTAACATATAACAATATCAACATGTGACAGGCACATTAGTCAGATGTAACGTGATTCCCGTGTAAAGAGTATCCACGCGGAAAGCGCACCTTACATCCGGATCTTGCGAGAAACGAGAAATTCCTCGCTCGTCGTTGCCAATAAACTAAACTGCACGTAGAGGCCGACACGGGCCGTGTAGCAGCACGCGACCCCTTTGCTTTTTTCGTTCGCGCTTAACGGCTATTAGGTTAGGTACGCACACGAACCTTCGTGCTGTGTAAACAACGAAGCACGCGGAACCGGTTTGAGCTTAATCACGGCACATCGTACAAAGTCCTACGTTTCGAATATTTACGATGGTCAATTTTTTTTTCCACTGCAACAGTGAAAGAAAGCATTTTATTTTATTAATACGACTTATCGACGGGGCTGTTGAAGGAAAACATGATTTGAAAAATGTATAAGGGGAATTGTATCCGGTGTGTGTGTGTGTGTGTGTGTGTGTGCGGGATAGTTTAACGAATTACGTACATTTGAATGTTGAACGGACATGCATGCATGCGTGGCAAGAGAACTTGTTCGTGGGTCATCGCGGTATGTACTTGTTACTGTTGCGAGGCTCGAGCCTCTCCGCTGAGCGCGCGAGAGACAAAAATAGATCGTTACTTTATTAGCGGCAGAACATATAGAAGCTTATTCGCGCGCCTTAATCTCATCATCCAGGCTCTTGTCTCTTTTTCCCTGTAACTTTAAATACCGACGCGTGTTGTACACGAGCGTCGTACCAAAATTGGCAAGTGAGCATATTATGGGCAAGGGTGGTTGTTCGCAAAAAAAAAAGGAATCCTCCAATCCGCCGATTAGACGAGCGTGAACGCACTGCGTACGCTTATTCGATATTCTCAAAGTTTCTTTTCTCTCTCGACGATTCTTTCGCCGCTGTTTTGTGCCTTGCGATATTCTATCTCGCTCTACTCTTCAAGAGTGGCTTCTTGTGTGTTGTATAGGGCTCGCGCGAGCCACGAACCAGAGAGAAACACCGTTCTTCGACGAATTCCTCGAGACCCATGATTCCCTCGTGGTCGTGGTCGTGGAGGCTCTCGCTCTCTCTCTCATTCTCCCGTTCGCTCCCGCAACACACAGCCGGTTAGAACACGCGGAATGACGACAACGCGCGGAATGAGACTCGGCACGGACACGAAGGAGCAGCAAAGGGGTTGCATGCAGCCGACTGCGCCGCGCGATTCCTCCACGACGCGAGATTCATCGAAAACAGCAGTTCGTTTATAGACGAGTTATATGTATTCGCCATGAAGAACAAAAAAGGGCGACGGGGGGAAAAAAGAGTTCAGGACGAATCACGCGCGCGACAACGACATCTGGCGGACAAAATGTCGACTAATGACGATCTTCTTTTCTTCTTTATCAATAATAATGCGGTAGGAATTTTCAAAGTTTTTATATTCAAAAATACCTTTGTGAATACAGACTCAAAGGTGGAGTTGATTATTCGAACGCCGCCTACGTACACAAACGCTCGACTTTCCAAAAGTAGCCTGGTTAATAAGTAAGCGATGTTTATTGAACGAGCGGAATCTCACGGAGCTTCTCTAGAAAATATCTTTGTCGAGTTGTATCGCAGCAGCAAAGAGATAAGCATACATCGAGAGTTCAGAGAGCTCCGTCGAGAGAGAGAGAGAGAGAGAGAGAGAGAGAGAGAGAGAGAAAGATGGAGAGGACGAGAGAGTACGTGCTCTGCAGAGTTTAATACTGGCGCAAAGCTACATTAACGGTACGCGAAGCCGAGAGTTGCGCGACTGGATGAGAGAGAAGCAGACTCTGGCAGGGCGGAGAGAGAGAGGGGAGAGTATAGTAACTGGTATTCGTACGTATAGTACACGAACGGGCGAGGCGGCGATGAGGGAAGTGAAAATGGTGGGAATCGAAAAACAGAGAGAAAGAGGAACGCCGTACGTGTATGTGAGCGACGCGCCTGCGAGCGAGTGAAATCGACGCTCGTAGAGTAGAGAGAGTGGGTGTGCAAAAGCCTCTCCTGTGGCTGCGCCAAATACGATAGGGCAAATAACAGTCGCGGTTCGAGATTCACCGCGCGCGTATACACTCTCTCGTACGACTGTACTCGTACGTGTATGCTTACCGATAACGAAAATACATACACATGTCCTACACGCAAATGTATCATCGGAAATTCCAGATAAATACGTGTTATTTCATTACACACGTTCAAGAAAAATTTGTCGGAAAATCATTCGAGTCCCTCTTTCGAATGAATGTTTATTTCCAGAAAATGCCCACATTATGAATGAATCTGCGTTGAAAGAAGTTCAATTTCATTTTACCGAGCTTTTAATTGTTTCTAAACGATGAGAATAGAAATCCGATAGATGGCGCTGTGAAAACGCAGTTTTGAAAGATCGCGGGCTCCTCTAGCGGCATTTGAGGGAAACCGGCAGGAGAATCGGGAAAGTCGGGTGGGTGCGTTTACTGTGACGAACCTGCCGTACGTCACACGCAAATGCATCATCGGAAATTCCAAAAAAATTCGTGCTGCTTGATTATACTCTTTTCAAATTGGATCTGCGGTGAAAGAATCCTCAATTCTTTTTCTTTGGAGGTTTGAAATCGTTAATTGAAATAAAAGTTGACATTTCAATTGTAAAAAAATAAGAATCCCAAAGATGGCGCTGCGGAAACGCGGTTTTGAAAGATCACCGGCTACACCAGCGACATTTGGGGGATACCGGAAGCAATCGGAAATATCGCGTGGGTGCGTTCACTTTGAACTGTTGCTCACCCTCATTATCATTCCGATACAATAGAACGGTAGTCGTATTTCGTCACGCCAACGGCGTGGTGTACGCGAAACTTGCGTCATCGGGAAAATCGAACGTAAATTCTGACGTCATTCGTCGCAAAAATTGTTGAAGCGGAGTGCGTGGGCTGCACAAAGAATTACTCAATTCTCGGGGAAACACATTTGCGTGGGGCGCGGATCAAAACAAAAGGTAAATAACCCTCATCGCCGAGGAGTAGAGTTTGGAGGTTAATGAAAAAAAGTTGGAACTAGCAACACCCGTTTCTTTCGATCTATGGTGCGGCGTGATCGATTAAAAGAAAAAATACGTTTTTCATTGTGATTTCGTAGGATATGCCTTCAACAAACTAATACGTACAGAAAAATTGATATTTTGTTATCGTTTTATTGAAATTAACGCATAGTCGTTGGTTTATCCGCAAAAGGTACGAGTGTTGAAAGATGATTATTCCATACAACATTGAAAAACGTATTTCGTTCGACGCTGCCCTTGGATGGTCGCCATTTGCCCCCTTTGTCTCTAGCATGTATTTCGAGCCAGTGTGTTTTAGTAGCGCAAAAGACCGCGAAATCGGTGGTGGCGTGTGGGCATCGAAGTGAAAAAAAGAGAGCGCGAGCTCGTCGATTGTGGGACGGATAACAAAAGATTGACGATGCTTCAAGTGTGTGCGTTAATAAGGGACAAAATGGCGCGCGCGAATTCATTCTCAACGCGTGTAACAGCGGTATATCGTAAAAACAAGTGAGTTGTTTAGTTCCGAGCGCGAAGAATCCGTAACGACGTTCGTCGCGGTGACATGGAGGAGGTAAAGGCGCGAGATATACAGACGCAAAGCGGCGGAGGAGGAGGTATGAAATGGCGCGCGCGCGCGCGCGACCGCGTCAACAAACGATCGAAGACTCGAGTAATCGACTTCGAACGTCGCGGATCTCCGGTTTTTTTTCTCTCAATACGTCACATTCAATTAAACTCGCAAAATCATTTGGCCATTATCGATCGGATTTCTTGCTTGTATGAAAACTTTGAAAAAAACAAATTGAACAAAAAATTTTGCACGTATAAAATAATCATAAATTTCCTTTTATGTTCATCATCCCGCATGTCACGTACGATGATGTTTAATGTTTTTCGCGAATATTCGCAAAGATGACACGTAAGCTCGATAACATGTATCGAACAATGGACGCGAGACGGTAGACATTTATCTTTTTCGTGAAATTTCGTGAGATTATATATCAAACACCGCGCGCGCGCGCACGCGTAATTAGCGAAAGAGAATTCGGACGGTGTTTCTTGATACGCAAAGTGGCCGCGGGGCGGCGCATGCGCGTCGCGCGAGACAAGCGCGTGGAGGGAGAAGTAAACAGATCTCGCGCGTCGTTTGCCCCCGCGTGCTCTTTATATTCCGTGGTTACAAGTGGTGTTTTGATAAATTTGCGACACACGGCAGTCTCGTACAAAAGACTCGAATAAAAATCATCGTCATCGTTTTTAAATACGACATTTGTACGTGAATAAAAAGACCAGGATGTAAAATCGTTTTTCATAAATTTTCGTGAATAAAACGAGGTGATCGAGTTTGTGGCGTTTTCGTGCGCGAGTGTAATAAAACAGAACGAAGACACGGGAGTCTCGATAGGAGGCCGATCAGGGGAGGATGCTCGACTTTGAACAACAGGCGAATCACGCGCAAGCTCTAGCTTCGTTCGACGAGGACTGGCATCTGCTTGAGGGTAAGCGCGCACGACCTTCACAATTCTCTTATTCACTCGCACATGTTGTGCGCGTCTTTCACTCTTACGCGCGCGGAGCTTTCTCTTGCGCCCCGAGACGCGAGCGCCCTCTCTCAACCACGAAAGAGGTTATGTTTTCGAGCATCGCGTACACTGCGTTTTCTTTGAAACATAAAAAAGTAAACAAATCTCGTGATATCGAACTCTCTAGAACATTGATATTACGCGTGAAAAAAAAAATGAATCTCGCATAAATCATGAGATTCACTGGCTCTCTAATAACTTTGATGAGAAAAGAAATAAAAGCCGACTGTATCCATCCCGATTAAATGAGTCGCGGAATTGCATAATTGTCGATTTCACTCCTATAAAAATGCAATATTTTTTAAATATCGTGAGGTTTATTGAAAATCCTTGAATACAAATTACGAAATCGCCCGACTTTGATTACCATTTGTATGGTTAGCTTTGGAGTTGCTCTGCAATCGTGTCGATCGATCTCGACGAAATGATTTCTGCCATTTCTGCGGAAGCGCGAGAAAATCGATCTGTTTTACTTTTTCTACCGCTACTGTTTTGTCGGGGGAGGCTCACTGACCTCGCCTACCGGTTTCTCTCTCTTTCTCTGCCCCACCCTCCTCCCTCGCCCCTTCTCTTTTCCTCTCACGCGTGTGAGAGCATTTACTCGTATAGGAGCGTTGAAGCGCGGGAATAGATGCGACACGAGATGGACGAAGAGAAAGTGAAAACACAGGTGAAAACGCGACACAGACGAACGAAGAGATAAGATAAGAAAAATGCCTTTTTTCAACACCAAACCGAGTTCCAAAAAGTCGCCCGAAATATTTGCTTCATGCAATTATTCGTGAAAAATGCAATCGCCTTCAATTTCGATAAAGAAAAAAAAACAATTCAACAGTTTTGTATTCGCAAAGAAACACGATTCGTTCAAACCCCGCTATTTAGATAAAAAAAAATCAAACAAGTTTGCATCCTCAAAGATTTATCGTTAATTTTTTCTCTCCCGTATGGTTCGTTCAAATTTGAATTCCATCACGAATAATTATCGTGACCGAGTGTAATATCGATGCACATCTCGATGGCAGCAGTTTAGAGAGCGCGCTCGTGCCGGTGTTGCCGGGGCGATATTATATTATAAGCAGCCGCGAAGCCGAGGAGACAAAGAGAGAGAGAGAGAGAGAGGGAGAGACAACGCACACTCGAGTCTCGATTCTCGGCCGTTAGTACGCGCCAAGCAGCGAGCGACAGGGAGGGGATCGAAGCGGCGCGGCCGGCGGGGGCGGGGGGGGGGGGGGCTCCTCGCCTCGCGCGCCAAGCGGCAGCGCCGACGTGCCGGCGTCAGTATCGAGCGCGAAGGTCGGCCAAGTCCAAACAGTGTGTCCCTCGATTTACACACACGCACGCACCAACACGTACGCGTGTTTCGACCAAATCGCTCGTACAAGATCGCGTATTATACGAGAGAATTCTCGAGCTTGTTTCGCGACGCTCTCGATCATTGGCAACCGTTTATTCGATTCTTATCTACCTTCGGCTCTTTTACGGCTCTATAATGCATCGCGCGAAACGTTTTTCGTTCGTACTTTTTTCATCGCATTCTCGTTGCGCGATATCGCCGACGATGCTCTTTGCAGCGAAAAATCATGACGAAAAACTTCACGAAATCTCGTCGTTTTTTTTCCAAGGGCATCAACGAGACGAAAACTTTTCAACACTCTCTATTATCCCTAATTTTATCGTTTATTTTTCAGTCTTGCATTTTTTCCTTGAGAATCCTTTATATTCACAAAAATCAACCCCCATAAACTGCTTTCCGTCGGAATCGGTACACCGAATAGAAGCTCAAACTTTCGTAAAAAAAAAATTACGAAAAGTTGACGAAATGCAAAAAATGGAATAACATTATAACGAGCGTTGTTGCGCAAAAACGTGAAAATCGAAGAAAAACAGAAAAGAGAACGAAAAATCATTTCCACGTATTTTTTTCGACAAATTCCCCCCCCCCCCCCCCCCCCCCCCTTTCTCCATAAATTTAAAACGCGTATTCCGCATCGTCGACGCACTTTTCTGCATCTTTATCGCCTGTTGTAAAAGCGTGCCGAGTAACGAGAATGCGACGAGTCGCACCTGTCCGCCCCCCCCCCCCTCCCCCCGTTCAGCTGCCCACACACACACACACACACACACTTGTGTGTACCGTAAAGCGCACGAAAAAAATGTGTTACAGACCGATCGGTAAAGAATTTCAACCGAAAGTTGTACAATATGGTCGTCATCCGGCGAGACACGATTTTTCCGTAAATACCCCGAGGTCAAGGTCACTTTCATTTTCCCTTTCAATTTCAATCCGAACGATCGTTTTTTTTCGCGCAATAACGACAGGTGACGCTAAATCCCGGATAATCGAAAGATACCCGCGATTCGAGGCGATTTATTGTCGTTTTTTATTTCTCTGTTTGCATTTATTTTGTTTTATCGCGTCGACGTCTCGCGCACAATCACGCTTCGCGATAATTCGCACGCTCGAATCTCAACCGGACATCAGGTCATCGAACTTTTCAGGATCGCTTCCAAGTTCTCACGAAACTCGATTCTCGTATCGAAGATAACGCGCAATTCGATTCTGCTCGGCGTTGCTTCATTTCCAACGTTAAATCCGTCATCGCGTAGTATACTGTACATGTTGAAATTGAAAAACGGTCGAGATAGCGCGTTTTCAATCTCTCGGATCGATGAAAACTTGAAAAACATTTATACCATCGTTATTGCCAGCTAATATCGGAGATAATCGGAATGAAACGTTAAACGGCTCGTGTCGCAGTCAACAACAGGAAATTAATGATATTCGCGGCACGATTCTTGAATATACGCGTGTCGTTATTAAAAGTTGCGAGGTTCACGCATTTTAGCTACTCTTTCCACGTATATACACAAATGTCGCGACTGTCGCTCAAAAGATTTCGACAAATGTGCGGTTTCAAATATTTGTGCACTCGTGAAATCCGAAATTCGTCAAAACGAGCAAAGATTCGTAGCTTGAAAAACAAGAACGTAAAAATGTTGACAATAAAATTATTCACCCGCGATATCAGTTGATATGCAAACGCTCGTGTACTCGCGTGTGCGTACGTGTGTATGTATATACGATACGAGTACAGAGTTTATCGATGCGGACAGCGTATAAACTTTACAGGGTAGAGAGAGAGAGAGAGAGAGAGCCGAACGTGAGTTTACCAGCAGCGACGCCGATTAGCCGATGCATGTGATTATAATTAAGCGGCTCTCCACTCGTACTCGTCCGTAGCGCCGCTCGGCGGTGGTGGTGGTGCGCGGCGGCACTCTGTATGCGTAGGCTTCGCCGCACCGTCGAGCACCGAACGTACGCTTTTGCCCCACGAAACAAAGCTCCTACATGTTGTCGATCGACGCGCCCTCCCACTTTGCAGATAACACTGAGCTACCGAATGAAAAACCTTTAAAAGCCTATATACCACATTTGTACATACAAACCAGGTACGTACATCGAGGGAACACATATACTCATTGAGTTTTACTCGATTACCACGACTGTTTAGATCGCCTTGAAAAAAAATGCTGTAAAAATCGATAAATACATCGAACGTTCGATATTGCTCATGGATTGTTCGAGAAAGAGTTTCCGAGAGATTCGAGTAATTCGCTTACAACGCGTCTGTGAATAACAGCGAACTGGTATTGCGTGTTTGTCGGGGAATGCGATGAAAATATATACAACTGACACTCTCTCTCTCTTTCTCTCGTTTTTCGTGAAAGTACATCGAAGAAAAGTAGCCTCTGTCGCGCTGAGAATCAAGCTGTCGCGTGTAAAAAGAGAGAACAAAATGAGAATACAAGTGGCGTCTGGTCGATCTCGAAATCGACTGAAGCCTCTGCTTTTCCCCCTTGTTTTCATTTTTACTCGTTGTTACCGAGTTGTGATTTTCGTACAATTTCATTTTACACTCAAACTCGTTTTATTTCCCCCGCAAAACGCGTTTCGCGCAAATTATTTTTCATTCTGGCGCGAAATCGTCGATAAAAAAGATCGCGCGCTACATCGTTCGTCGGTCGTAGTTTGTTCGTTTTGCTCGTTGCCTCGCGCTTTTGCTTCGGTGTTGAAAGGTCGCTCGCGCGGGTTTTTTCGTTGTCTTCCGATATTCCGGAAGTCGATGGTGCAAAAAAAAGTGACGACAAAAAGATCGCTGTAGCGCGAGCCGTAATAGGAATAACGAGGAAGGAGGAGCGCGAGGGAAGAAAAAAAGGCGCGTCGAGGCCGTCGCTAACGGGGGATTCACGGTAGCCTTTGGAGGTCGTTGCGTCATTAGAAAAAAAATATCAAAAAAACCATCTTCGGGCGATGTGATTGTCGTAATTCGTCGATAAAATTTTGCAAAAAAGAAAAGCCCGCGAAGCGGTTGACGGGAAGAATCTCTGATTATCGAGAATCGATCGAAACGGAGAAAACCAAAATTTTCGATCTTTTTTGAAAAATTGATTTGACAAACTTGGAAAAAATAAATATTCCAATATTCATTGGAAAAAATAAATATCTGCAAACTTACGAACGTTCCGATTTTGCCAAAAAAAAAACTTTCCGGAAGCAATACCGCGATATCACCTATCGAATTTTTTTTTCTCTCCAAAAACCTCAGATAACGTGGTTCTCGCAATTGATGGATGAGATTTTTCGAAAAAATGGCCGGAGGTGCATAAACTCCGATTTTCGAAAAGCAATTTTGCTCGTAAACTGTTTGTAGCGGGACTTTTTCTATTTTTCAAAAAAAATGGGCGAGTCCCGAAGTAATACAGAGTGGACACCAGCGTCAGGTGTATCATATTTCGGCGTTACGCGTATATTCGTGCAGGAAGAACGAAGGAAGAGAGAAAAAAATTGGGGTCACCGAATACTCGCGGTGGTAACTTCACGCTGAGTAAACTAACCTCGATCGTTGAATCGCGGCGGCAAAGAAACAAAAAAAATATCGAATGAAAACGATCGTACAGAGTGACTACTTTTCCCGACCGCCTCGGGCGCAAAATTGCTTCTTTTCATTCAAATTTTCGTCCAACAAACACGACAATCGCGATTGAAAAAATCGTCCCGTAGAGTACAACGAAAAAAGAAAAAAAACAAAGAAATTAAGCATCGAAATCCCTAGATGGCGCTGTCGACGCTGAAAACGATCGATTTCCGACTTTGTAGACGACGAAAAATCGAATGAAAACGATCGTGCAAAGCGACTACTTTTCCCGACCGCCTCGGTCGCAAAATTGCTTCTTTTCATTCAAATTTTCGTCCAACAAACACGACAATCGCGATAGAAAAAGTCGTCACGTAGAGTACAACGAAAAAAGAAAAAAAAACAAAGAAATTGAGCATCGAAATCCCTAGATGGCGCTGTCGACGCTGAAAACGATCGGTTTCCGACTTTGTAGACGACGAAAAATCGAATGAAAACGATCGTGCAAAGCGACTACTTTTCCCGACCGCCTCGGTCGCAAAATTGCTCCTTTTCATTCAAATTTTCGTCCAACAAACACGACAATCGTGATAGAAAAAGTCGTCGCGTAGAGTACAACGAAAAAAGAAAAAAAACAAAGAAATTGAGCATCGAAATCCCTAGATGGCGCTGTCGACGCTGAAAACGATCGGTTTCCGACTTTGTAGACGACGAAAAATCGAATGAAAACGATCGTGCAAAGCGACTACTTTTCCCGACCGCCTCGGTCGCAAAATTGCTCCTTTTCATTCAAATTTTCGTCCAACAAACACGACAATCGCGATTGAAAAAATCGTCGCGTAGAGTACAACGAAAAAAAAAAAAAAAACAAAGAAATTAAGCATCGAAATCGTAGACAACGAAAAATCGAATGAAAACGATCGTGCAAAGCGACTACTTTTCCCGACCGCCTCGGTCGCAAAATTGCTCCTTTTCATTCAAATTTTCGTCCAACAAACACGACAATCGCGATAGAAAAAATCGTCACGTAGAGTACAACGAAAAAAGAAAAAAAAACAAAGAAATTAAGCATCGAAATCCCTAGATGGCGCTGTCGACGCTGAAAACGATCGGTTTCCGACTTCGTAGACGACGGCGCGAGTTTCTCGAGGACGCGCGCGCGCGCGCGAGCTCGCCGTGTAACGGCAACTTCATAGGAGAAAGTGATATCTCCTCAGGTAGCCTAGACTCGGTCAGTCAAACTCGAAGAAAAAAGAAAAAAGCACCTCGCGGTTGGCAACACTACGAGCTCGAGTCCCCCGTGAAAGAGAGCGGCGAAGGACCGTGCGCGCGGATTCCTACACTCTGAACAACATTCGCACCGTCCGACACACGTATCAGCTCGCTCCCATTGTTTTTTCCTCAGCATTCACTTTCACGAAAAAACCAAAGCAAAAACGCCCAAAATCCCTCCGCACGACGTCGAAAAAACACCGCAATTTCCCCCAAAATGCTTCCCTCACTCGCGATGAAAGCGACGAAGAAAAAAAAGCGAAAAAACGACGGAATTCGTGAGAGAGAATAATGGAACGAGTCGAAAGATCGTTGAACATGCGCGCGCGCGTGTGTGTGTGCGTTGTATCGTCGGTCAAAGTGGTACGCGCGCTTCCTCGAGTTTCGAAAGGTGCAAACTCTCCCATTTCCTTTACGAAATATCGTGCACTTGTACACGCACGGATACGCGTTCCATAGATAAAAAAGGAAAAAACAGTCGCGGATAGCCCGCGTAGCGTGAAATTCCATCGTTTTTCGTCTTGAAAACGGAAAGGAATCTCGAAAGCTGTAATCACTTGGTCGAAAACTTTCCAGCTGTCGAATCTCGATGAATATTCGACGCCCGTCGGTAACGTCACCGTTACCGTCATCGAGTTGTCATAAAACAGCCTGTAGAGTGTTGATTTTATTTACCCACACGTTTGACGTGGATTTTTGTGAAGCAGCCGAAGAGGGGGCCGACGCTTCGGCTGTTCAGAGGCGTTTTTTACTCGTTGTTTTTCTACAGCACTTATCAACGTGTTACACAGTTATACTATCGTGTGTAAACGCGAGGCTCTGCGTCCTCCCCCCCCTTATCCTCTCTCGAGTACAAATCCTGACGTAATAGAAAGTGGAGTCGCCGCAAGGCTGTTATATACCAGCACTTGTTTAAATCGCGGCATCGCGGATGCCTGACGGCGGTTGTAATTCGTGTATACGCGCCCCCCTCCCTCCGTGTGGCAATATTTTCATCGAACGTACGCCGAGAATAAAAAAAAAAAAAACAAAGAATGTTTTACCTCGAAAATTGTGCGAAAAAAACTCGCAACGCGGTTACGAACGTAAACGCCGCGATTTTGGCTTTTTGAGAGATATCTTGATTTATCGATTTTTGGCAGATTTTTTCAAGTTGGCCCTTCGATCTTCGCCACCTTTTTTTTACCCACCAGACGACAATCGCGCGGTTTTTGTTCGATCGACCATCAACTTCCGGATCTCCGCAAACGTCAGCGTTTTTATGGTACAAACTATACAGCGGGGATGATTCGAATTTTATATTAATTTGTTTGACGAGCCGATCTGAAATTCAAAGTTTTCAGAACTATTCGATTCTAATTTTGACTCGAACGGTATTGACAGTTTGATCGGATTCGGGGCTGATTATTGCTGAGAGTCCGCTGGAGTATGCGATTGCAAGGCCGATACCGGAACCTGGCGAACACGCACGCGGGGGAGGGAGAGAGAGAGAGAGAGAGAGAGAGAGCGCGCGAACTTCAAGGCCGAACTTCAACGATGACGACGAAATCTTTTATTTTATTCCTCTCTCTCTCCCTCTCTCGAGCTTTGTTTCGCCGAGTATCGTACGAGCTAAACGCCTTCTCCCTCGTCGTATCAAGAGCACGCCGTTTGCGCCCGCGAGTCCTCGATTCGTTCGATAAAACGCGCTCGCATTCAGTCCAGTCGTACTATACCACATATAATACCGTTTAATAATGTATATCCCTCGTAGTCTCGGCGAAACGCACTTGTACCGGTTCGCGAGGCCTGCACGGCGACGACTCTCACCCGAATAAACTTCTTCCCTGTTGAGCGAATTATTAACGCGCGTGGAATACTTTCTCACTGAATCTTGATAATATCAAAAACAAATGACAATCTTTGGCAACGAATTTCCGAATTTCATATCGCGATTCGACACAATTCGGGCGAATACGAGATTATCGTGGCATTTTTATCGTCGTTATTGTTGTTATTCCCTTTTTTATCGTCATTATTGTTGTTATTCCCTTTTTTGCGTGAA
The DNA here is from genome assembly GCA_959613375.1 of Heteropelma amictum. NCBI lineage: Eukaryota > Metazoa > Arthropoda > Insecta > Hymenoptera > Ichneumonidae > Heteropelma > Heteropelma amictum. The sequence continues at coordinate 16,229,560 of OY390724.1, forward strand.
AAGTCTCTCTCCCGGAAAAACTTCTTCCCTGTTGAGCGAATTATAAACGCGCGTGGAATACTTTCTCACTAAATCTTGATAATATCAAAAACAAATGACAATGTTTGACAACGAATTTCCGAATTTCATATCGCGATTTGACACAATTCGGACGAATACGAGATTATCGTGGCATTTTTATCGTCGTTATTGTTGTTATTCCCTTTTTTGCGTGAAAAGTCTCTCTCCCGGAAAAACTTCTTCCTCGATAAGCGAATTATTAACGCGCGTGGAATACTTTCTCACTAAATCTTGATAATATTCCGAATAAGAATTTCCGAATTTCATATCGCGATTTGACACAATCCGGACGAGTACGAGATTATCGTGGCATTTTTATCGTCGTTATTGTTGTTATTCCCTTTTTTGCGTGAAAAGTCTCTCTCCCGGAAAAACTTCTTCCCTGTTGAGCGAATTATAAACGCGCGTGGAATACTTTCTCACTAAATCTTGACAATATCAAAAACAAATGACAATGTTTGGCAACGAATTTCCGAATTTCATATCGCGATTCGACACAATTCGGGCGAATACGAGATTATCGTGGCATTTTTATCGTCGTTATTGTTGTTATTCCCTTTTTTGCGTGAAAAGTCTCTCTCCCGGAAAAACTTCTTCCCCGATAAGCGAATTATAAACGCGCGTGGAATACTTTCTCACTAAATCTTGATAATATTCCGAATAAGAATTTCCGAATTTCATATCGCGATTTGACACAATCCGGACGAGTACGAGATTATCGTGGCATTTTTATCGTCGTTATTGTTGTTATTCCCTTTTTTGCGTGAAAAGTCTCTCTCCCGGAAAAACTTCTTCCCCGTTAAGCGAATTATTAACGCGCGTGGAATACTTTCTCACTAAATCTTGATAATATTCCGAATAAGAATTTCCGAATTTCATATCGCGATTTGACACAATCCGGACGAGTACGAGATTATCGTGGCATTTTTATCGTCGTTATTGTTGTTATTCCCTTTTTTGCGTGAAAAGTCTCTCCCGGAAAAACTTCTTCCCCGTTAAGCGAATTATTAACCCGCGTGGAATACTTTCTCACTAAATCTTGATAATATCAAAAACAAATGACAATCTTTGGCAACGAATTTCCGAATTTCATATCGCGATTTGACACAATCCGGACGAGTACGAGATTATCGTGGCATTTTTATCGTCATTATTGTTGTTATTCCCTTTTTTGCGTGAAAAGTCTCTCTCCCGGAAAAACTTCTTCCTCGATAAGCGAATTATTAACCCGCGTGGAATACTTTCTCACTAAATCTTGATAATATCAAAAACAAATGACAATGTTTGGCAACGAATTTCCGAATTTCATATCGCGATTTGACACAATTCGGACGAGTACGAGATTATCGTGGCATTTTTATCGTCGTTATTGTTGTTATTCCCTTTTTTGCGTGAAAAGTCTCTCTCCCGGAAAAACTTCTTCCTCGATAAGCGAATTATTAACCCGCGTGGAATACTTTCTCACTAAATCTTGATAATATCAAAAACAAATGACAATGTTTGGCAACGAATTTCCGAATTTCATATCGCGATTTGACACAATCCGGACGAGTACGAGATTATCGTGGCATTTTTATCGTCATTATTGTTATTCCCTTTTTTTTTGCGTGAAAAGTCCTCAGTCGTGCCGTCGAGTTTCGAGAGAGCGCGGACTTGGTTGTCGGCGTGTACGAGAAATCGAATATACCTCGTGGCTCTCTGAATACCGCACGGAGAGTCACGGATAGGCTTTATTTCTCCAACGATACGATGGTAAACACGATGCAAAAGCAGGTTTACATAAAACGCCACGTAGAGTACACACCCGGCGATGTATCAGTGTCCCTGTGTGTGTACAACTCGTCGAGAGAGTTTAGAGAGAGAGAGGAGAGGTGGAAAATTCAGGCGGACGATCGGCGTCGTCCTCTCCAAGCGCAAAGCGTGCTGAAGGCGCTCGGCAATTTCCTCGGAGCAATCCGCCGTTGTTTCAAAACTCTCGAAATCCCAACGAAATCGTCAAACAATTGACGGACCATCGACTGTTTTTTTTTCCCAACATTTTCCGACATTTTCATTCTGCAACGAAAATTCGTCAACGTCGATCATTTTTCCATATTATCATCATTGAAAAACACGTCGTGGACACGTTCACGTCCACTTTTCATTCATTATTTCGCCTTTCAGATTTGTCATCGTTGAAAGTTGTCGAAAAAGAGAGAATGTCGTTGATTTTTTATAAAAAAAAACCTTTTTATTAATAAGAAAAAAGGACTTCGTTGATCGAATGATGAATGAATTGGGATTTTCTTAAATTGAGTGAAAGATTCGAAAATTGAATCGATGCAATTTTCGACGAGCTCGAGAGTCTCGGGCGAGGCGCAGAAGCGAAACGTCTCCGAGACGGGCAGAAGCTTTAAAATACCACAACGTTGTTATAAACTCTCGTGAGGCGGCGTCGCCTATATATATATATATATCCGTGAAATCGTCAAGGCTAACGCATCCACTGAAAAGTTTGTGTAATTAACTCGAGTTTGTACAACGTCGACGAGCTCCTGCTCCTACGAACATTTATACATGTATACGTGCTGTAAATAATTGGGAAGTGGCCTCGGACTCAATTGAAGACAAACCGGAAACGATCGCGTATCTCGCGATAATACGATATTTTTCAAACGTCCCGGCAAAAGCACAAGCACTTTCGTCGGGAATTCATCGGCGCGTAAGACGATAAAGCTTCGTCTCGAGTTTTGGATCATCGATCCGATCGTACGCCTCTCGTATCACGATTTTTCGTCATTTCCCCATAGTCTCGCTTTGATGATCATTTTTATCGAAAAAAATCGAAACTCGCTCTGGTATTTTTCAAAATACACTATATAGAGCTTCGTCTCGAGTTTTGCATCATTGATCCGATCGTACGCCTCTCGTATCACGATTTTTCGTCATTTCCCCATAGTCTCGCTTTGATGATCATTTTTATCGAAAAAAATCGGTACTCGCTCGGGTATTTTTCAAAATACACTATATAGAGCTTCGTCTCGAGTTTTGCATCATCGATCCAATCGTACGCCTCTCGTATCATGATTTTTCGTCATTTCCCCATAGTCTCGCTTTGATGATCATTTTTATCGAAAAAAATCGGTACTCGCTCGGGTATTTTTCAAAATACACTATATAGAGCTTCGTCTCGAGTTTTGCATCATCGATCCAATCGTACGCCTCTCGTATCATGATTTTTCGTCATTTCCCCATAGTCTCGCTTTGATGATCATTTTTATCGAAAAAAATCGAAACTCGCTCTGGTATTTTTCAAAATACACTATATAGAGCTTCGTCTCGAGTTTTGCATCATTGATCCGATCGTACGCCTCTCGTATCACGATTTTTCGTCATTTCCCCATAGTCTCGCTTTGATGATCATTTTTATCGAAAAAAATCGGTACTCGCTCGGGTATTTTTCAAAATACACTATATAGAGCTTCGTCTCGAGTTTTGCATCATTGATCCGATCGTACGCCTCTCGTATCACGATTTTTCGTCATTTTCCCATAGTCACCCTTTGATGATCATTTTTGTCGAAAAAAATCGGTACTCGCTCGGGTATTTTTCAAAATACACTATATAGAGCTTCATCTCGAGTTTTGCATCATCGATCCGATCGTACGCCTCTCGTATCACGATTTTTCATCATTTCCCCATAGTCTCGCTTTGATGATCATTTTTATCGAAAAAAATCGGTACTCGCTCTGGTATTTCTCAAAGTACACTATATTTTTGAATATATAATATTGAAAAAAACCAACAGCCGTTATTTTGCATTTTTGTTTATTTTTCGGTAGATTTTTCCGAAATATTTTCTCGACAAAAATGCTTACCTGGAAACGTGGATCGAGATAACGACTCAATTACAACCCGAATGTCAATGTTGGACTCGACGGGCTAAATCGTTTACCGCTCGAGAGTCTCGTTAGCGAGAAGGAATGACAAAAAAAAAGAGCAGCGAAGCAGATATCGATCGACAGACTTTTCCGTTTACGAGAATAATCATCGTGAAAAATCGGTTGACAAAATATTTCCTTCCGATAGCAAGAACAATTAGCTTTGTCTCGCGGGAATATTATTTTACGGTCGACGACTTTTCGAAATTCGTACGAGCCTCCGGTTGAAAATACCGAGCGTAATTACGAGGCGATAAATCTGCCGATCGTCAAAGCGTATAGTTCGCCAACGACGCCATTTTTCGGAAAAAACCGCGTTTTTATTCGTTAACATTCACCCAGTCATTTTGTGTACGCACGCAGTTGCACTATCGATTCTTCCTTCGTCTTTATTCGACTCGTCATCTCCCCCCTCCCTCTCGCTCGATCCTCCGGAAAATCGGGAAAAAAAATCTGTTGAAAAATACTTCCTTCCGATAGCAAGAACAATTAGCTTTGTCTCGCGGGAATATCATTTTACGGTCGACGACGTTTCGGATATTTCTCGCGAGCTTGCGCGAAATTCGTCCGAGCCTCCGGTTGAAAATACCGAGTGTCGCGCTCGCCAACGACGCCTCGAAATCGCTGAAAAAATTAATCGGCATTTATCGGAAAAACCGCGATTTTATTCGTTAACATTTACCCAGTCATTTTGTGTACGCACGCAATTGCACCATCGATTCTTCCTTCGTCTTTATTTGACTCGTCATCTCCCCCCTCCCTCTCTCTCTCGCTCGATCCTCCGGGAAATCGGGAACGAATGAGGTAACTCGTTGATTTCGCTTTTAATTCGGAACGAAAGTGGGTTTCTGGGTCAGTGCGAGACGAAAAAGTAGGGTCGACTACGACGTAGCGTTCTACTACGACGACGACGACGACGCCGTGAGACGAGGAAACTAAGCCTTCGCGCTAACCGCTATGTTCTCGCGTACTATCGTCTCGGAGTATTATTATATTTATCACCAGGATCAACGAGGCGGGACGGCATTTTTTTTCCTTCGCTTCTTTTTCCTTCAAAGCCATCGTAAAACCACCCTCGAGGTCCTCCCGCGCCGACCGAGATCATCCATTTATCGAGTATTCGTACGACGAACAAAGTCGACATTTCCGACGTTCGAAAAAAAGAAATTTTGTACAGAATTCAAAGTACCTTCATCGCCGCGGGTTACGCAATTTTCAAAATTCCTTTCTTCCAAACGAAAAACAAAGCTTCGACGCTTCCATCGATGTAATTTCGTTTACTTCGTACGCCGTTTTTTTTTGCCACATTTGCAAAAGCGTACGCGAAATAATCGCGTTTGTCGTTGAGGCGAATTCATTCGCGCGTCGTCCAAATTAAAGCTCTTTCGACAATCGCCGAAAAGGAATAAACAAGAAAAAAAAACGGAAAAAACTCGATCGTCATAACGTATTCCGTCGATTTAACGACGCTTCCCTCCTCCTCCGCAACTTTTGAGGTTATCACCGAGCGCGAAACTCGCCTCGCAGCTGAGCGCAGCGACAGAGGGCGCGCGAGGGGGAGAGAGACGAAGCGACGCGATAAACGCGTCAGAGTCGCGGCAGAGCGGAGGGGGGACTCGGTGCTTGCACGCGCGCGCAACAAAGACTTTCTTGAGTCTTTTTTTTTCAGTTTGTCCTCTCGAAGAGACCGCATTCTCCTTCTCTCTCTCCTTCCCTCCTTCGACGCGCTGTCTTCTCGCTCGGAACGACGCAAGACCGTGGATTTATATCCGTCCAATGGCCCGTAGAATTACGCTCTTTCGAGAACGAGAATAGAACGAGAATTTCGCGCACTTGACAATGCCGCAAAAATCTTTCAAAAAAAAAACAAAAATCAATCTCTATGTCGACAACCTCTCCGTATCTTTGGTACCGTCGATCTTTTTTTTGTCGGATTTCGAGAAAAAATACACGGAAATTTTATATCTCGTTTTTTTTTTATATATCAAATTTATATACGCGTCCGAAAGCGTCAACGATTTATCATTTTTTGCCGTTTTTCCGGCCCACTTTTGCAACAATTTTTCGCATGGAAAAGAAACGTCTCCGGATCGACGTTTGTCGCGGTTACGAGGATGATAATTTTCGCGAGATTATATCGTTTATAGGAGAACGAAATGTTGAGCTCCCCCTCGCGGGCTTGACTTTTTTCTCTGCGCGAAAAGTAGGTGCAGCTGTGTCGGTAAGACGAGAGACTCGTTCGCACGTCACTCGTACACCAGTCTGTCTCTCTCCCTCCTTTTCTCGATCCTTTTTCATTCCGTCGAGTATATATATATATATATATATATATATATAATTCCTCGGATATCCTCGGCCACTGTACACTGTAAAGTACACTTGCCCACCTCTCCCTTTCTCGAGCGTTGAATCTCGCGAAGAACATGTGGCGGAGAAAGAGAAAGGTAGATCGAGGCATCTCAGCCTGTGCATTGCACGGCGATCTAACTGTACATGGAGAGAGAATATACAGGTGGGTACGAGCCGAGGCGAGAGAGAGAGAGCGTCGCGAAAATCACGGGAAAAAAGAAAAAATCACGCCGAAAAATGATAAATTATCGACGTCATCGGCGAAGCTAACGAATTTAGCAAAAAAAACAACACACAGATAATAATAATTATAATTTTATATCAAAATTCGGCACGAAAGTACGCTCGACACTTTTCTCAGGCTATATATCTGTGTGTGTGTGTGCTGTGTGTGTGTGTGTGTGTGCGCGCTGTGTGTGTGTGTGTGTAAAAAAGAATACATTATAGAATATCGGTGCGTGAGGTCGAAGGGTCTGACAATGGCGACCGAGTTTACGTGAAAAAGTTTACCGCGCCTCCGAGGGAAGAGCATAGAGGGAGAGAAGGCGGGAAACGCGCAGTACTTTCAAACGATTTCATAAAATATCTTTTGCTTTCTCTCTCGTTGGTTTTTTTCCCCCCGCGCTGTCTTTTGTACAGCTGTTGCCGCAATATTCGATAGTTTGTACCAAACGTATTACCAACACGGGTGAGTGCTCGGAGCTGTATGACGTAAAATCGAGAGAGTTCGCTGCTGGTACGCGAGCCACGTGCGCATCCAACGAAATTTCTATTTTGATCCATCATCAACGGCGTCGACAACGCGAGACGCGAGTCGCATACGGCATCCACGCGCGCGGTGACTCGCGAATCGTCGCGTCGTTTTCCATCAATTTCCAACGATCCACCGAGCAAAGTAGCCTCCCGCGCGTCTACCGCAAAATCCGAGTTCTCCGCGAGGAAAAAAGAGCGGCTTTTTGCAAAAAAAATTATGATAAAATTCAAATTTGCAAAATACGTAACAGGGAACAGCCCGAAATTACTCGCATAGAAACAAAATCAGAGTACACCGCCGACGGTTGATTATAAAAAATAAAGAGCCGAAAAGGAAAAAAGCGGGTTACGGTTAGCTGGTCTAGGGTCGACAACGCGAGACGCGAGTCGCGTACGTATCCACGCGCGCGGTGACTCGCGAATCGTCGCGTCGTTTTCCATCAATTTCCAACGATCCACCGAGCAAAGTAGCCTCCCGCGCGTCTACCGCAAAATCCGAGTTCTCCGCGAGGAAAAAAGAGCGGCTTTTTGCAAAAAAAATTATGATAAAATTCAAATTTGCAAAATACGTAACAGGGAACAGCCCGAAATTACTCGCGTACATAAACCGCCGACGGTTTATTATAAAAAACAAAGAGGCGAAAAGAAAAAAAGCGGGTTACGGTTAGCTGGTCTAGGGTCGACAACGCGAGACGCGAGTCGCGTACGTATCCACGCATGCGGTGACTCGCGAATCGTCGCGTCGTTTTCCATCAATTTCCAACGATCCACCGAGCAAAGTAGCCTCCCGCGCGTCTACCGCAAAATCCGAGTTCTCCGCGAGGAAAAAAAGCGGCTTTTTGCAAAAAAAATAATCACTCGCGTACATAAACCGTCGACGGTTTATTATAAAAAACAAAGAGGCGAAAAGAAAAAAAGCGCGTTACGGTTAGCTGGTCTAGGGTAGCGACACCTAACGGACGATTTCCGCGCTCTCTGAGAGCGGTCCGTTTGCTCAGCGTGTGTGCCCTCGCCGGAGAAACAAAGTCGGTAGCGAACTGCCTTCGAACTAAGAGAGTGGGAAGAGAGGGGGCGAGAGAAACGCGGGGAGGGGAGAAGAGACGCGCGCGTGCCAATAACTGTGCGTCTGCCTTCTGTTTTTTCGTTGTTTTCTTTTATTATATATTTTCAAACGTCCGAACTTCCTTTGGCCAATCGCTGCAGCAATTTATCCCGCGGTCCTCCTCCGCACTCGAGTCTCTCTCGAGTATTGCGGTGTAATGCGGCCGTGTAATGTCGCGTATACACGTTCAAAACGCGCACGCCGAGTTTCGACTCGAATGCGCGAAACAAAAAAAATAAAACGGCAGGAGCGACGCTCGCACACGGACGGAAGTCCCTGGCGCTGTTGCGACAGACCGTAAACTTGCCCGCGGATACAAACTCGTCCTCTCCGTGTTGCACGCTTGTACGCGAGCTCGCAAAACACACGCACATACACGCACACACGCAGGCACGATTGTAAATCACCACGGTGTTGATGCACTTTGGCGCTTGCACTTTGGTCGCCACAGCTGCTACGATAATTGCGATTCTCGCGAGGTCGATACACAATTTACTTTTTTTTATCATCTACCGGTTGCAAATTTTTGGAAAAAACGAACGTTCGATCTTCGTACCCTTTCCCTCACTGGAAATAATAATATTATTATTATTATTATAAAAATATATAAATAATAATAATAATATATAATATATAAAATATATAATATAATATATATAATATATATAATATATAAAATAATATATATAATATATAAAAATAATAATATTATTATTATTATTATTATTATTATTATTCGAGTATTATGTAAATCATGGGAGACTCTCGAAAATTCGAATGATTTGTGAGTTTGAATTATTCGCCCGATTTGGTAACGACGATCGCGCAAATCCGTCGTGAATACGTCAATAGACAGCGTGCACGTTCTTTTTCCGAAACAGCGGTTTTCCAGCGTCTCTTCTTTTTCATTTAATTTCCATTTATTCTCAAACGAACGGCACGCACATGCAGCTCGTCGCGCGTTTTGCGTGCCTCGTCGTTGTACCGGCTTTATACCTTGCATTACCGAGTTCAGGTATGTAATGAGTGTACCATGGGGGAGGGGGGTGCGTGAGAGTACGACGAAATGCCACAGCAGAGTGCAGAGCCGCACTGGGAATCGCACAGTACCGTCCTAGAGTCCCCGTGGACGTTTAAACCGAGACGATAAATGAAAATTCGAATACCTGCAATTCTCCTCCCCTCTCGGTGTATTATCGAGCAGGAACGAGCATTTTTCCCCTCATTTTATAAATACGCGGGTATACGCGTGTCCACAAAGAGAAAAACACGAGAGGGCGTGACCCAAGGGACGAGTTTCAAGACCAAGTTTGCTCTCGTGATGCACATTGCGAATTAACCGTAGTTTCGGTCTTGCCTCTCGCGCCTGGTTCGCTCTTTCGCCGCGTGAGCGCGCTGGCCGCGCGGCGCGACGCCTGCACGCTCGAGTATAGAATGTTCTCGAGCGGAGAGAGTTTGTGTACCGTCGGGAAACGATTATACATTATTCGAGGCTCGAGAGCGAGCCGAACTTGTACATTTATATATATTTTAATGTATACACGAACGGATCGCGCGTACATGTACAGAATTATTCTCAAATCGCGCGTGTCAGCGCTGGCCTCCGAACATTCTCGTCGTTTCTCTCCCGCGATCCTTCGGCTTTATTCCACAACTCGCGCTCCCCGCCCCGCCGGCGATTCTCTCGTATCCTCGGAAAACCTTTGACGCATCGCCGTTCGCGTCGTAAAAATTGCAATTTTTTCTTTTTTTGAGGTTATCCTCCAGTCGTTTTCTCGCAGTCTAATTCGTAATTAGAGTCCGAGAAAAGAAATCCTCGGAGATCGAGAGAGAACAAAGAGCGTTTGGAAATATCAGTAGCAGGAACAGCCGAGAAAGAATCGCCGTTCGATGCGACGAGAAGGTCGAGATAAAGGAGAGACGATGAGTAGGAATAGAGGGCATATATTCCGTGGGCAACATGTGACACGTGGCACATTTTTCAGATAAACAAGCTCGCCGCTGTGTTCCCCCGAGCGCGACGCGACTCTTCCCCCTCCTCCCGTCGAGTTCTCTGCTGATTCTTCTCCCCCCCCCCCGCTCCTTCCCATCTTCGAAGCAAGCTCTCGACCGCGCGTCGCGAGGACCGACGCGCTTTTTCGTCACGCTCCTTATCAACCTCCTCGTATCTCGAACGCGGATCATTCCGTGTCCAAAAATACTTCAACTCCGCTGCAACGTTTAGTCCGGAGTTTTGACAAAAATAACGAAGTAAACGGCAAATTTCCGTTGGGTGCGATCTTTTCTTTCGTTTCATCGCGACAATTATACAATTCCGCATTCTTTTCTTCTCCACAATTCGCTGGAACAACGCGCGACTCCTCCCCCCTCCTCCCGTCGAGTTCTCTGCTGATTATTCTCCCCCCCCCCCCGCTCCTTCCCATCTTCGAAGCAAGCTCTCGACCGCGCGTCGCAAGGACCGACGCGCTTTTTCGTCACGCTCCTTATCAACCTCCTCGTATCTCGAACGCGGATCATTCCGTGTCCAAAAATACTTCAACTCCGCTGCAACGTTCAGTCCGGAGTTTTGACAAAAATAACGAAGTAAACGGCAAATTTCCGTTGGGTGCGATCTTTTCTTTCGTTTCATCGCGACAATTATACAATTCCGCATTATTTTCTTCTCCACAATTCGCTGGAACAACGCGCGAATCGGAGAGAAAAATGATTGACGAATCTCGCGGTCTCGCGCGACTCGTGAATTCAGCGAAAAAAATTAACGAAGGAATCGCGAGTTTGATGATGTTTTACGTTTCACTGCGACTGAATATCGCGTTACGAGTGGATTACCGACGAGTTTACCGTACATACAGTGGGATATCACCGACGAGGAGAGTGTCCCTTTGGAGGTAAATGTTTGGTCAATATCCGCAGATCTGCCCTCGGCCGACCCCTCGCCGACACTGGCGCACACATCCTGTATATCCGTATAAATACATTTTGTTACGTAAATGTATAGAAATTGCGAGGCGAGATGATGTGTATGCGCGATACATATTCGTAACAAGCCGCCGTTGCCGGCGGATTGTTGGTAAAACATTTTTGGTCAATATTCGTGTTGGACGAGGCCTTCTGCATCATAGGGGAGGGAGGAGGGAGGGAGGAGGGAGCGTTTCGATGCCATTCTGACCAGCCTGAATTCCATTCTCATTCTCCGGCTGCCACCGGCTCCCTCCTGCTGTATACACTCTTTGGCGAACGATAGAAACATTGATATGGGGGAAACACACACAAACGCGCGTTGTATCGATAAATTGCGAGCGAGAGAGTGGAGGGAGAGGCGGGGAGAGTCGAGAAGGACGAAAGGACGACGACGACGACGACGACGACGACGCGACGATGGTGTGCAGGCCGGAGAGAGAACCGATAATATACCCATTGGAGGACGTCCCCCATTGTGTCCGAGGCTCTCCTCTCTCCGACTCTTTTGCTCGTGCTCGTGTCGTTGCGAGCCGCGCGGAGCATCGAGAATACATCAGCGGCGAGACCAAAATGCCTCCTCCTCGGCTCGTCCTCACGATGAGACACGCATTCGATGATTTTCGAGTTTGCGTCTCGCAGGAATCCAACGAAATACGCTGTAGAACCGCCCATTTTTATCGTCGATATTCCGGACCATTATTTCGGCAACGATTTTCACCGATTTCTGACGCTGATGCTGCGATCTTTCGTCTTCCCTCCGCCTCTGAGTGTTCGGAATCCATCATGTATGGTTTTGCCATTTTTCATTGTGGGAAAATCGGCGATTACGACTTTTGTACTTGTGTCTTTATCTTTTATTTATTTATAGTACACTTTATACATAGCACACTTTATATAGTGTGTACCGAGTGTGTACATTCGGTATTTAAGAAGCCGGAAGTGACCTGCGATCGAGACGAAAAAAGTTTGAGATTTCCATCAATCACTCGCGGGTCACCGAAATGCTGGTCGATTACTCGCGACAATTTTGCATGAAACGGCCTGTAGCACGCATACACGTATGCTAAATAGAAGGGCAGAAGCGACGACGAGGGACCAAGGCGAACATCTCGCCAAACTGCTGCTGTTGTTGAGGTAGCGAGCTCTCTGCTGGTCCCAGCAGAAAGAAAAAGAGCCGTGAAGTAAAAACTCGCGCGAGTGGAAACGTATGGTGCGTCGAAGAGAAAAAGAAAGAGAGAGAGAGAGAGAGAGAGAAGCTCGGACTTTTGGACCCCGAACGTGAGCGAGATTTCCCTCTCTCTCTCTCTCCGTTCTGTCTCTTTATTTTTTGTTCCTTTCGTCGTCACGGTGTTGACCGGATCGAAGAAGCACGAAGCCCTTTAAATCTTCCGAGGCTCGGCCACTTTGCACATTTTCGCCGACACCGAGCCTCGCTTCTCCGTTCGAGAACTCGCTCCTCGGAGACCGCTTTGCGCTCGAAATTTTTCTCACCTTTGTTCCCTCGTCGAAGAGTATTCAAAGACGAATTTTATCGACGAGACAAACTGCGTGGGAGCTTGGATATTTTTCAAATCGCAAAGTTTGTTCGAAATTCTCTGCCATCCGGCGAAAAATTCATGCCGAAAGATCGTGCGTTCTTCGTTCGAGTCTCTCGTCACGAAAAGTCGGCCTACTTGCGTCTGCGTTTGACGGAAATTTATTTATAATCATATAGACACACACGCGCGAGGGGCAACGATGTATATTCGTCGTGGGACGCGCCAAAGATGTATTGTTCGCTCGAAGGACGCGTATGGTCTCGCGCGAGACCCGATAGGGGGATGTGCGTCGAGAGAGAGAGAGAGAGAGAGAGAAGGAAGGAGAAGAGGGGTCGTCGTGCGGGCTCGAGCGAGACGGGAGACGCTGCAAGGGAGATGTACTCTCTCTAAACCCGAGTGGTACAGAGTATAGACAGAAGAATCAAAGACGAACAGAACGGAGATCCGGAGGCTGCTGCTCGCAGCATCAGCGGCGGACAGAGTGAATATGTACGACACTGTTTTTCTCCCCCTCTTTCCGTCATTCCTGCACTTTTCCCGCGAGATCGACGCGACCGAGTCGCCCTCTCGTGACGTATATCAACGATAACCGTAATAACAATGATGACAATAATCGTGACTATTGCGATAATCTCCTCGGTGTTTTTTTTATACGGAAAAGCATCTCGCGGGATGAATTCATGAAAAACTCGTCGTTCGTCGATTGCCATCGATTTATAATTTTCGTTCTAAACCCGTTGATCGAAGGAAAAGAATCCTCGTTACGAGGCGAGCGTCGAGAGACGCCACGACATTGGCTGTTTTGTTTTCTAACGGGCATAGTACAGCGGCTCTCCTCCGCCTGTTTTACCGTACTATACACACATTCGTAATGCCCCTATACCTTGGACTCGCGCGCATCAGTCTTGATATACATACAACGAGCTTGAATCATCGTCCTCGAGCTGACGCGGGTGACTCAGACATTTTTGTGAGAACTCTGTTCGATACAGCGACAGCCACGAACTAAACATTGCGGTTCGGTTTTGTGGACATCGTTTCTTCTTTTCCGTCCCTCTCTCTCTCTCTTCTTAAATCTTACTCTTTATTCAAACACGACTCGTGCGTCGTATTTCCGCTGACGGAACGAGAAAAAAAGAAAAAACGATAAAATCGTCCCGAGAAGAATCTTTCTCGCTCGGACGAGATATTTAATCTTTCGCGATAATTCCAAGGCCCGACTGCGAAGCGGCGCGTTTTCGTACTTTTTTTTTCTTTCTTTCCAACAACGCTGAAAAAAAGTCCTCCTTCGGCGCGACGCGTTGGTATACGGATTTACAAACAAGGTCGTTGACCCTTTGTTTGCCTCGACGGAATTTTCAATTTTTAATTATCGACAACGGGAAAATGACGCTCTGCGAGAATAACAACGCGTCGATTACGTTTATTCCTTTTTCAAATCCAACAAAGAGGATCATTTTTATCGCTCGAAGAAACGAGCAGGATTTAAAGGTCGAGTACAAAGTTGACGAGACATTTCGAGCTATCCTTGACCGGACAGGTTGAGAGAGGCGCCGCGACCTTATACTCATTTTCGAACGAAGCACGTTACACGTAGGAGGGCGGAGGGGGGGGGGGGGGCATAGAAAAATAATATTAGCCAGCGAAAAAAAAAAATTTTCAAAAGACAGAAGCACAGTGTGCGTTGTACGCGAATCGACGTAGAATCGCGGCGGCGAGTTTCCATCAGGTTCTTTCGAGCATTTAGCGACAGAGGACAGAGTTAAGTGTACAGGCAACAAACGCACAAACACACACACACACACCTATGCATAAGCGAGACGACGTAGTATACGAGTTGCTGCGAGGTACGCGAAAGAAGAACGACCAGCTGTTTCCTTGGCGTGACGTCACGCAGGTGCCAACAGAGGGAGCCGCGCGTCAGAGCGAGAGAGAGGGGGAGTGAGCGCGTAAGCGACGAAAGTGCGGTGGCGGCGGCGGCGGCAGGGGAGGGGGAGCATGGCCGAGCGTGCCAGGAGTGGGGGAAACAGGTGGACAATGCTCTCCGCGTGGCTCTCCTCTACTCGGGGTCTCGCGCGCGCGGGGTTTATGCACTTTTACACGCATCGCGTCCGCTTCTCGTCCCTGTTGCGCGTATGTATCCTTTTTTCCGTCTTTTCGCCGCTCCGTTCACTCGGATTTACATTGATTCTCGATCTTCGCGAGTCTCGTCGAAAATTGGCCGCTTTATCGACACGTCGAGAGACGCCACACGGTGGTCCTTGTACACCGTTTTCTCCCTCCCGAAAAAAACATGTCCACATTTCTTTTTCTCCCTTCTACACCTTATGCGCGAGAGGAAGAGAGAGAGAGAGAGAGAGAGAGAGATTCAATATTTTGAATACGTTTCATCAATAAATAAATGATACGCAAATACATAGAGGGCTTTCCATGTAAAGTGTCATCACGATTTTACATAAACCGGAAGTCGAGCGTCATTTCCCTCCCCGTCCCCGTTGCCACGTCTCTAAACAGATCGAATCTGAAATTTCGTTATCGGACGCTGCAGAATAAATGACGAAAAAAAAAGAAAATCGTTTCGTTTGACGCGGAACCGCCCGTGGGTGTAAAATACCGAGGGAACACGAACGTGAAAGCCGTAAATACACACACAGTGCGTTTATCGCATACTCGCAAGAGCCCCATAATGTAATACACACTATTCGGCTTAAACTATAAACTCTGCGCCATTATACACATATTTCCTTCTTAGCGTGACTCGGTGTATACCTTGGACGCGTTCTCCCTCTCGTACGTACGAGGGAGAACAAATAAACGTGGAAAAGAGGGAGAGAGAGAGAGAGAGGGACGAAAAACTTGGCGATATAGTATTTTCCATCCTCGTGGTAGATTATATATATATATATATACGTCCGCAAGTACACGCGTCATATATATATATATGCACACACACGGATGCATAAATGCAGCAACTTGGTGTATGCATGTATACGCGCGGTTTCCAGCCGGGGCCATAACTCGGTGTGAGAATTCCTCCGAGTAGAGAGAGAGAGAGAGAGAGAGAGAGAGTGGGGGACGATATACCGAAGAACGCCCTCCTCCGTGATATTACAAACCGTCTCTCTGTGTGCGAATTACCGACACACACACGCCCGGCAGGATTGTGTCCCGCAACGTGGCAGAGTGTCGAGGAGAAGAAGAGAAACCGGAGGTTGGAGCCGTGGTGGGAGAAAAGCTTGGAAACGTCTACGACACGAACGCAATCGTGTTGTCGATACATGTATACCACGTGGCATGTACATGTATATATGGGTTTCGCGTGTGTACGTACAAAAGACCTTCCATCGATCGTCGTATTGGTGCGCTCGTCCGTGCGGCAAACCGCTCAGACACCGATGCGCAAACGTCCGCCGCCGCCACATACTTGTGTTGGTCTCGGAGGCGGATAGATACGGAGGGAGCACGAGAGAGAAAAGAAAGATGGATAGACGCGCGTGGACAGAGATAAAAGGGAAGAGTCGACCCGAGACTCGAGACTATAGCAAACTCCCTCCGCTGCCTCATCCCTCCCCGACGTTCCACCGGGTATATGCTCGAGTTCTGTTCCGAGTTACACACACACACACACACAGGAACGAACCGCTAATACGGAATATTTCGAGCACCAAAAGGACCTTCGGACTTTCGGCGATCGAAAGTACGCCCGCCGAGCCCTTTCGTTTCGATGCCAAAGTCCACGGAAACATCGGTAGAGCATCAGTCGCGAGGCGGAATCAACAGTTTTTGAAGATTCAGGGAGTGTAGGCGGCGAAGAGCGTTAATTTTTGGGAATTAATGGATGTTTTCTTTTTTTTCAAAATTATCTTCAAATTGCGAGGATTTGTCGAGGAAATCTTGACGGGAAATCGCTGCTCGAATGTACACGTTCGTGTATGCTGAATTACGTTGAGAGATCGTACAGAGCGTTGGCGTTTTCGTCGCCACTGTGTACCTACTGTGGACGCGGTAGTCCTCCGGCGATCGACCGCGTGAAATCTTTGTGTACAAGAGTGGCAGTCGTCCGTGGAGAACGCGTGCATCCTCGCAGCCTCGAGAATGTCTCGCTACCTCCCTCCTCTCTTTGTAGCTCACGGGTTTGCGTGTTCAAACGACCGAACGAGAAAAGAACGAGATTACGAATCCAACGTAAACTTTGTACGTCCCTTCCTTTTTATCGAGTAGCTTGTAGATTTTTTTTTTTCACGTATGTGCAATTTTTCCTCTCTCTCTCTCTCTCTCTTTCTCTCTCTGTCAGTACTCCTTTGAGCAACTTTATCTCGCACTTGTGTAAACTCGTCTCGCGACTCATCCCCCCCCCCGCAACCACGAAAATAATCTTCCGTCTCGATCGAATCTCGAAAATCTCACGATGGACCAGAGCGATCCTCGTGTTTTTGTTTCTCTTCTCGGACGGAAATGGAATTTTATATCGGCGTTGGAATTTTATTCTTCCTAAAAAACAGCCAAAGATTTATTCTGCAATATTGTCGATTCGTTTTTCGCGTTGGGAGAGAAAAAAAAGAGAGAACGAGGATGATACGCCCGTTTGTTGCCAAACGTTCGATATAGAGTGCGCGCACGAAGAGCAGGAAAAAAAACTTTCTCGTTAAGAAATTTTCGTCAAGGTGGTTTCCTTTCACGTGCGCGCACAGATGTTGAAGCGCGCGCGGCGAACGCGAGAAACACCAGATGTGCCGTTTGGCACGAAACGAACGTCGTCGAGGGATTTTCGTATTTTTGTATTATTTATGTCGACCGCGGAGGAACGCCGAAATGATGCAAATTCAGCGCGAAAATTGATCGAGTACGATTTTTCTCAATCGTCGGAAAAGTCACGTGTGGCTTTCGTGGCAAACGGGGGTACACTCTTTAGAAAAAAAAAAACGTACAATAATCGCGAGTCTCTCGACGCTTATTTTTATTTCGTATTTACGAAATTTTACGAATCGTTCTAAAAATCGTCACAAAAACGAGGTATATCATCGACAATCACGAATACCTCGGTGTATTATACTTATACGCAATTCCGTGTACAATTTTTTCGTTCGAGTACACACGAGGAATGAAGACAACGGGGGGGACTCGCGCGAGAAATGATTTCTTCATAATGTTCCCGCTGACGTTAATACGATCGACGAATATCGAACAAAAATTTCGATCGCTCGTAATTTTCTCTCGCTTCAACGTTTTTCTCTGTTCAACATTGGCGCGCGTGGCCTGTACACTCAAGCCTCGATCGTAGGCGGCATTTACGCACGCGGCCGAGAGAGAGAAAAGAGGGGAGAAAAGAGGGACGAGAGCGTGCAGTCCGAAGCGTAATACGTGCCCTCCGGACGTGCGGATACTTTTTTTTATTTCGCATTTCAGTCTCTCGGCGTATCCTTCGTTTTTCCTCGGCGCGATCTCTCCTCAAACTCTCTCCCTGCTCCGCCGGAGCCTCCGTCGCTTGTTTTTTTCTTTCCTCTCTTCATCGGGCCGTAATGCAGCAGATATACGCGCGCGTACGTAACTTTTGACAAACGAGTCGGCCACAGAGATAGAGAGAGAGAGAGAGAGAGAGAGAGAGATGGAGTGAAAGGAAGAGACGATTACTCACTCGCGCGCGGGCTGCTCGTGGGACATTGATTTCGCATTGTCTCTCGCGTTTAACGCGACGGTGTGCGAGCGCGCTGGTACCGGCAAAACTATGTGCTCACTCCGCGTTATGACCGTGACGCCGCGCGTCATCATCTCACATCCACACTGCACAAAACATGCCACACTATATCAGGGTGTTTGGCTTTCGGTCGCGATCTCGTTTTTTTTTCAAATTCCAATAATCCGATAAAATTTCGAAAAAAAATCAAAAAAACTTCGGGATGATGGAAAACACAGTTTTTTTTTGTTTCTGTCTTTTTCTTCGTCCATCTCGTGACTCGGGGATCAGCGGTCGATTCGCGTAGTCGCCGTCTTGTACCGTTTTGACTCGAGAAATCCAGTCTGTGTTACTCGTCAGTCACGTGATTCGTAGTAGACGATTTTATACCCGCATTTATATTAATTTTACGATCGAAATTACTCTGATACAATCATCTGTAAAATAAGTCTCGTAATACAGGGAATCTTGGCTGACGGTCGATCCACTCGTACCGTTTGTTTCGTCGTCGTCGTCGTCGCCGTCGAGCGTCGACGTAGTACGCGCTATTTAAACAGCTGCGTCGCTCTCTCGCTCGCTCTCCTCTCTTCTCTCGCGCGCTCACACCCTCCCTCGTCCTGTCCCTCTTTCTCTCGTTCCGTACGCCGGTCAAATGACTTTTGCTTCTCCTTTATTTATCTCGCTCAATCTCTGCTCTCTTTGTATCCGCTACACTCGGCGAGTCTCGTTTTTTCTCGCTCTTGTTTTCGTCACGAAAGCTCTTTGACGAGAGAGAGAGAGAGAGAGAGAGAGAGAGAGACAGAGCGACGAACCAACCTCGCCGACTATAATTAAATGCCGAGTTTTTCGCTGTTTCGATGCGAGCGGGAGAGGAGAGTCTCTCGTAGCTGCGACCGCGTGTGTGTGTCGTAGAAAAAAGATTCTTTCCTCACACTTTTCTTTTTCTCTCTTTTTTTTTATTTCAGCGGCGCAGAGGGCTATACCACACGTTTTTTTTTCTTTTTCATCGACCAACTCGCGTTCGTCCATCGAGCGACGAGCGAGAAGCGAGTAATACCGTCCGATCGAGCACCTTTCGCGGATAAATCTCGTGTAATTTCGCCGCGTTTATTTTTTTTATTTACCGGAATTATTACCCAAACGCTCCCGCGTCTCTAATACGTCGGTACCGCCTTACGTAAATCTCTTTAGCTTCCGATCGATGGTCGACGAGGAGCCCTCGAACGCCGGATGCAGCTTCGCACATTTCATCTTATTATGAAAAACAGCCCGGCGATTGTCAAAAATCGAAAAAGTCCACCCAAAATTTCTCTCCTCGTACGTTGCCTCGTGCATCAACGTTCTCCTTGAACGCAAATCGAGG
Organism: Heteropelma amictum; assembly: GCA_959613375.1. Taxonomy (NCBI): domain Eukaryota; kingdom Metazoa; phylum Arthropoda; class Insecta; order Hymenoptera; family Ichneumonidae; genus Heteropelma; species Heteropelma amictum. The sequence goes on from OY390724.1 coordinate 16,249,280, forward strand.
TCGCAAGTCGTGAATTATTAAATACACGAGTTTGACGGTCATTGAATCGCGCGAGTTCGCTGACGATCTTCGGCGAGCGGTTCACAGTTTTTTTCCTGACCGAAATTCGAGTTTGATCGGGGAAAAAAAAAAAAAAAATTCGCTACTGTATTATTTTTTTTGTACGCAAAAGTTCGAGGCCGCCTTCGCGGAGAGTATCAGTGACGGGAGACTTGACGTTCGTCGAGTCTTTTGGAGGAGAAAAAAAAATGGGAAAAAAAAAACGAGAGCGTCTCATCGGCCATATGGAACTCCTCGTACGTGCACACGCGTTATATGTATATTTTTCATTCGGTCCATCCTTCTCCATCGCCTCTTACGCGTTCTCTCGTAAATATCGCGTCGGTTGTATCACGACGCGGACGCAAATGTGCGAGGGTGACTCGAGAATCTTGAGAACAGTGCATAGCAGCGCTGCTCTCTCTCTCTCTCTCTCTCTCCGTCCTTTTCTCTCGTTACTTTATACTCGCTGAAAATAAAGACGAATTCCAGCTCCAACGAGCGATGCCGCAGCTTCTCGTACGCCGGCGTATGCCTACGTTGTTGAGAAGAGCTTCATTATCGGCTCTCTCGCGTGTTTTTTCTTTTTTTTCAAAATAAATAAATTTCAAAAAATCCAACTTGACTGAATCGAACATAAAGCTGATTGCTTTTTTCTATAACGCTTTTTGTACTTAAATTTAGAGCGCAAATATGTTTATCGATTTATCATCGATGGGAGAAAGCGCGTTAATCGTACATTTTCCTTCTTTCTCTTCTTTGTATAAAATAAATAAATTCAAAAAAAAATCCAACTTGACTAAATCGAACATAAAGCTGATTGCTTTTTTCTATAACTCTTTTTGTACTTAAATTTCGAGCGCAAATATGTTTATCCATTTATCATCGATGGGAGAAAGCGCGTTAATCGTACATTTTCCTTCTTCCTCTTCTTTGTCGCTCGTAATATGCCTACGTTGTTGAGAAGAGCTTCATTATTGGCTCTTTCGCGTGGTTTTTGTTTTTTTTTCAAAATAAATAAATTCAAAAAAAAATCCAACCCGACTAAATCGAACATAAAGTCGATTGTTTTTTTTTTTAGTTCTTTTTGTACTTAAATTGATACATTCTCCTTCCTCCTCTTCTTTGTCGCTCGTACGCCAGCATATGCCTGCGTTGTTGAGAAGCTTCATTATCGGCCCTTCGCGTGTTTTTTGTTTTTTTTTTAAATAAATAAATTTTTAAAAAATCCAACTTGACTAAATCGAACATAAAGCTGATTGCTTTTTTTCAACTCTTTTTGTACTTAAATTCGTACATTTTCCTTCTTCCTCTTCTTTGTCGCTCGTAATATGCCTACGTTGTTGAGAAGAGCTTCATTATTGGCTCTTTTGCGTGTTTTTTCTTTTTTTTTCAAAATAAATAAATTCAAAAAAAAATCCAACCCGACTAAATCGGACATAAAGCTGATTGCTTTTTTCTATAACTCTTTTTGTACTTAAATTTCGAGCGCAAATATGTTTATCGATTTATCATCGATGGGAGAAAGCGCGTTGATCGTACATTTTCCTTCTTCCTCTTCTTTGTCGCTCGTGATATGCCTACGTTGTTGAGAAGCTTCAAAAACATGAGAAAGAGCCAATATCTTTCTCATGATTTTCGTTTTTTTTAAATAAATAAATTTAAAAAAAAATCCAACCTGACTAAATCGAACATAAAGCTGATGGCTTTTTTTAACTCTTTTTGTGCTTAAATTCGTACATTCTCCTCTTTCTTGTCGCTCGTACGCCAGAGTCGATCTCGCAGCCGTTTTCCTTCTTCTCCGTTTTTCCTTTACCTCTCAGGAAGACAAAAGACAGCGGAGCAAAAAAGGGAAAATCAACGTTTCTTATCTCGACTCTCCGACACCTGTTACGCACGCGCGAGGCGCTGATAACGTCTCGATTGTTTCAACACGTTTAACGCCGAACCCCGACACTGAATAATCCTTCAGCATCCTTGTTATTAATACCGTTATGAATTTCTCGCGGTTGTTATCGGAGTTGACGGTAACGCGATTCTAACGCTGCCCAATATTCTCCACGTTGTGTCTCCACGCGTACAGTCTCCGAATCGTCACCCGAGAGAGGGAAAGAGAGAGAGAGAGACAGAGAGAGAGAGAGAGAGAGAGAGAGAGAGAGAGAGAGAGAGAGAGAGGATTCGTACCGCGAGAACGGAAGCGAAACTCTTGGCGTAATTATACCAGGATAGGATGGAATCGATACTCGCGTAACCGCACACACGTCTCTCCTCCTCCCCCCTTCGCATCTCTCTTTCCCGCACGAACAAACGTCAGAAGCACATCCGGCCAAATTTGCTCGGTAAAATGAAATTTCTCCGCAATTTCTCACGGCGACTGTCCCGTAGTACACATTTCGTCCGTTTGTTTAGTCCAAAGACACTCGGTCGTTGCGTCAGATTTACGCAATTTACCGCTGCATCTCCCGTGGACCAGAGAGAGGGCCGGCGTTTTTTTGCCAGCCCCCCGATGACTGGAAACTTTGCGTATATCGTTTTTGCACGATTCATCGATATCAAACCGATCGAACGTCAGATTTATTGGTTTTTTTCGTTTTTTCGTTCGTTAATCTTCGTTCGTACGAAAAATTAAATTCGCCGGTATATCCGCGGTCCTTGAAGTTCTCGGATTTGACACGATTCTCGAGGAAACACTTTTGTGGGTCCCGAATTGAGGGTGGAATAGACGGAGAGAGAGAGGGGCGATGAGGGCGCTCATCGATCTTCCGGTTTGGCGTCTAACCGCGTGAAAACCCGTGCAGCAGCAGCAGCAGCAGCTTCCTTCGAGATCGAACGCGAGACGACAATGTCGCACAGCGCAGAGTCGATGAATTCAACGCTGGCTTGCTGGCTTTCCGCGCGGAAAAAGTAAGACCACGCGAGAAAGAGAGCGAGGGACTTTAAGGGGGCTGGTGTACCGACGAGTCGCGTGTTTTACGCGCCGAATTAAAATAATCGGATTACGGGAGATCGGGAAAGGTAGTCGCGCCAATTTGGACGGCAAGCGAGTGTACCTCCGCGAAGGAGAATCGAAGGAAAGCGAGAGAACCACCGCGATGCGATGATAAACATCGCACCGATCGAGGAAAATGAATTTGCGATTTTTCGCCCGTTTTTCTCATCTCGGCTGTCCCTCAGCTCGTACGGCGAAACTATGTACGAGCAGCTAGAAAAAAAATCGTTTATTCGACACTGACGAATCGAGAGAAAATTAGATCGCGAGAGAAAAACACATTTCTCATTTTCGCGGAAGATTTTCCCGCGTCATCGATGAAACGCTCGGTCGCGAGGCAAAACATGCGAAATTCGTTTGTGTTAGGTTTTTTTTTTATAAAATCCCTTAAAGTTTGCCCAAGTCCATTTTTTTCGCTAATTTCGTTGTCCCTCAGCTCGTACGGCGAACCTATGTACGAGCAGCTAGAAAAAAAAATCGTTTATTCGACACTGACGAATCGAGAGAAAATTAGATCGCGAGAGAAAAACACATTTCTTATTTTCGCGGAAGATTTTCCCGAGTCATCGATGAAACGGTCGGTCGCGAGGCAAAAGATGCGAAATTCGTTTGTGTCAGTTTTTTTTTAATAAAATTCCTTAAATTTTACAAAAGTCCATTTTTTTCGCTAATTTCGTTCTCAGTGGCTTTTAAACTCCGCTCGTGTTATGGCTGGACGTTTGGAGGAAAAAAGGAAAAAAGATGGAGTTTTTACAGCGAAAGGGTGTCACAAAGGGGTGAATTCGAGTGAAAACATTCGCCAACGAGAGGCAAAATTTCCCCCGTGTAGTGGGAATCGCGAGTAGTTTCTCGTCGATGAAGCTCGCACATGTGTTTTCGTCTCTGTATATATATATCGATGGACATACGCCTCGGGGCGAATAACGCGAGACCCGCTCGACCCCTGCGGACGACCCCGACGCCGGTTCGCCTCCAGGGCGTCACGTAGGCACAGCCATCGCGTCCGCTCACCCCCGACATCGCTCTCCCTCCCCCCCCCCTCTCTCACCTCGTCCTTTGGCTCCCTTCATCTTTCCCTTCGTCCGCATCCCTTCCTTCTTCTCCCCCGGCTATTTATATCACCCAATAAACAGTACTTTGATGCGATTAACCGTACAAATCAAAACTGCCGCCTTCTCGTGTATTTCCTCATTAAATTAGCCGACCGGTCGAATCCCCTCGCTCGTCTCGTCACTTTTATGCAATTTTCGTACTTTGTCGATCGCGGAAAAAAAAACAACCGCGTCTTCCGGCAAAGACGCTGAGAATAATCATTTTATTCGGCATCGACGAGCGTGCACGTCGACGACGACGTTTGTGGGAAAAATCGGAGGAGAAAATATAATTCGCTCGACGGATCCCACACGTTTTTTCCCTCCCTGCCGAACGAGTCACACTCGACGCTGTAATATACACGATACATCGATAATGATTTGTCGGAAATAATGGGGTTGACGTTAATTAAATGGCGGAGAAACTCTCCGGGACCGGTCAAATCCCCTCGCTCGTCTCGTCACTTTTATGCAATTTTCGTACTTTGTCGATCGCGGAAAAAAAAACAACCGTGTCTTCCGGCAAAGACGCTGAGAATAATCATTTTATTCGGCATCGACGAGCGTGCACGTCGACGACGACGTTTGTGGGAAAAATCGGAGGAGAAAATATAATTCGCTCGACGGATCCCACACGTTTTTTCTCTCCCTACGGAACGAGTCAAACTCGACGCTGTAATATACACGATACATCGATAATGATTTGTCGGAAATAATGGAGCTGGCGCTAATTAAATGGCGGAGGAACTCTCCGGGAAGGCGATAAGACCGAATCGGATTATCGAGCGCCCCTTCCTTCCTCGTCGAACGCGCGCCCTCTCTCTTTTCTCTCTGGCACATTTCTACACCTACGAACAAGGGGAGGGATGAGAGGAGGCAAAAAAAAAGACAACGAGCAACATCTATACACAACAGAGAGGTTGTCCTTGGCTATGTTACTCTTTGAGCGTCATTCTCCCTCTCTCTCTCTCTCTCTCTTACGCTCTTAACGTTGATGTAGACAATATAATTCCTGGAGGGTCAATAATCGATCCCAAACTCCCCTATAATGCTGGGCCTGTAACGCACCGAGCAACCGAGGGTGAGTCGAGGATGCGGTACCGTATAAAGCGAGAGAGAGAGAGAGAGAGAGAGAGAGATGGACGAAAGGCACTATAGAAATATGTATACACAATAGAGAGTATGACCCGTGGAGTAATTACAACAACTGGGCCAATGCGGTAGAGCGAGAAAGGAGACGAGCGAGAGGGAGGGAGAAACTTTAACGACGTCGACTCGTCGTCGGCGCACAGAGTCTCATTAGCATTATCGATGCTCTTTCTTCATTTTCTCAATCAATCTCCAACCCAACATCATCCTCGTCCTCGGAATAATAAACCACTCGGCTTGGAATAATCGTTCGCTTTCTTCTCCCCATGCACACCCGTATGATTCACGTCCTCTGATCGCAGAGCCTGATTAATCACGAATCGTTTCGCGATAAACAACAATGTGCGTTTTCCGCGATGGTAAAACAGAGAGGAACCGGAAATTTTGACGAGAAAGTTATCGTCGTTATCGAGTTTCGACAAACTTTTGTACGCCATTTTTTCATTCCTTTCTTCGTGCTCTGTCCTTTACCTTTTCTTTGCCGTTTACAGTCTTTCCCAGCGTTTCCCAGCGTTTCCCAGCGTTCTCGCGAAAACTTGACGTTTCATCGCGTTTGATATTTCACGAACCCGCGCGAGTGATTATATTTTTGTCGTAATCGCGCCTCGCCGCGTCGTTAAACGGTGCAAGCATCGACGGAAAGGTTACGCGTATATAGGTTTTGCCCTACGACGGTAAAAGCTCCGCTTTTTTTCTCGCAAAAAAGTCGACGCCGTCGACCAAAAGCTGTCTCGGTAATTCTGCTTCACTCGGAACAAATAAATATCTCTCTAATTAAAACCCGCTTTCCAAGGCACAACGCGATTCTCTTTTGAGATTGTAAACACTCGAAAGCTATTTCTTTCGATGCCTTTTCCGAAATCCTCGTCTTTTTTTGAAGATTTTTTCAAAAAAAAAATTCGGCGTTTGGTTAGTCGGAGGGAATTGAAAAAATTTTTCAAACCACCCTAATACACGCATATCGATATGCACGAGGTTCACGACGAACCGTATAGATTTACGTATACATTTACGGTGAGAGAGGGAGACCGGGAGCGACGAATATAAACGCTTTGTACTACAAGAGGAGGGGGGGGGGGGGCGCATATACGATATATAGTTAATATTACAGATCTTTATGTCAGATGTGTGTACGTGGGTAATGCTGTACGTATGACGTTCTAAGCCCCATTGAGAACCTTCAAAGCAGCTCCCCTGTATCGAGGAAAGTAATAGAGAGAGAGAGAGAGAGAGAGAGAGAGAGAGAGAGAGAGGGAGAGAGAGAGAGAGAACGAGAATGATGCTTCGACACAACCCCGATATAATACGAGAGTTTCAAAGTCTGACGAAGGGTCGTCGTCGTCGTCGTCGCCGTCGTCGTCGTCGTCATCATCGTCCTCCTTCTCCTTCGTCTCCTACTCTCAGGGGTAACGCTCCGTGGTTATAGAAAAGGGAGAGCGTCGAGCGAGTCAAAGTGAGACGAAGCGAGCTCGTCGTCCAAGAGCCGAGGGGTTCGGCAAAGGGGAAGCAACAGGGGTATAGACGAGAGAGAGAGGGGGGGAAAGAAGCGAGGAAACACAAAACATGCTTTTCAATATTTACGAATAACCGAGCACGATTAACCTCGGTTATCCGAGAGCCAAATGGACGAGAAGAGGAGAAAAGGACTCTTGGCGAAATATCCTTCGCTCTTTTTCCATGTCGCCCTTTATGACGGACGCGAGTGTCTCTAATGACTCTTGTACGTGCATTATTGAATGTCAATTAAAAATGGATATTTTCGGAAATTTGTTTTAAAAATGAGAATGAAATCAGAATGACGAAAAATATTTTTTGGTAGCGAGGGATGTATTTCTGTGATGGATATTTTGTAAACGGTGCGTGTAAATCCTTGATGGAAAGAGAGAGAGAGAGAGGGAGAGAGAGAGAGAGAGAGAGTCTCGTGGAACAACGCGCCCTTGAAACCCGATGAAAATCGATCGGTGGCAACCCTTCCCTTTCATTCTTCTCGTCTTAGATTCTTTCTTTTTTTCACTTCCCTCGTTCACATCGTCGCAAACGCAATTCGACCGTCCTCGACGACGAGTTACCTAACCCTTTTTTTCGGCGGCATCGGGTCTTCACCCTCTTCACAGCAGCCTGATGGCTGGTTAGCGGACTGCCCGTGTGCCGGATTCTCTCCTTTTCTCTCTCCCTTCCGATGCCGAAGGACAGCACCGACTCAAACTCGCGTTTCGTGGCTCTCGCGGAGTGTTCACACGACGATATTGCGTATATACACGCGAAAAATCGTACGAAAATTGCGAAAAAAAAATTCATCCATCATTTTTCATTCCGAAATTTGACCGTTTTCAAAAATTTTCCTCGCGCATGGATCGTCGATCTTTTGGTACTCTTTCGGTTCTCTCGAGTCTCTCTCGGGACGTTTGGTACACCGGTATCAAGTACGAGGAGGGGGGGGTAAAAGCCTTTTGCCCGGACCTCAAAGGGTGAAAATCTTTGGTCGAACGAGGATAAAAAATACGCGCGTATCTCGCGTCCTTCTTCCCTCCTCTCCTTGTCGCAGTCTCTCTTTTTTTTCGCCCTTTCCGCGATACGTATCTCGTTTATTCCATTCGCCTGCCGGCGCTCTCGTTGCACTCTCCTCCGTGCGCTCGTTCTCTTCCGGGTCTGCCGGCGATCGAGGCGAGTATCGCACACACGCGCGCGCGCGCGCGAATGCGAATATACACACGTCCGCGTGCGAGCGCGAGCCTCGCAGGTTGTCGCGGTCGTACGACGCGGAGGGGCGAGAGACGAGCGCTCGAGGAAGGGGAACGACCGAGGAGCTTCGTAACGGGTACGACGGTCCGCGCGGAATCTGCGGCGGGCTTTTGCACTTTTTCTCGAAAAATTTGTTACTTTTCAATCTGAAATTGAAAAAAAACAAAAAAAAACACTGAAATTTCTCAAAAATATACATCGATAAAGAGTGTCCGAGAGTGTATGACTTTTGGGAGGGGCGAGGGGATGACGTCAATCGGCGAAAAACACGGAAATTCGTGTGATAAGAAAGACGAGAACAATGGAAGATGAAACGTCGTTTACGGTAGTTCTATCGTTTTATCGTTTTCTTAAGATTTTGTTGAAAATTTGAATACGTATTCTTTGATGTCATATATACGTGTGTAATAAATTTTGGAAGGTTTTACCACGTGGAAGTTGAGATATTTATTGGTAAAAATCACAATTTTCGGTAGTCTCTCGTAAGAGCGCGTGTTAAAAGTTGCATTTTCATCAATGAATATCTTGGCTTCTACGTGGTGAAGCCTTCTAAAACTTTGCATACATTTTTATGCAACATCAAAGAAGATTTCTTGAGTTTTCCAAAAAAATCTGAAGAACACTTTTTTCGCAATTTTTGTAATTATAGAGCAAGCACATATCACCTGGGATGACCGTGAATTTGGAGTATGCTGTTCTTTAGTCGATTTGCAACAACTTTTCTTATTTAACTGAAGCCCGCGAACCATTTTGTATGTGAGAAAAACTGCAAAACAATTTCTCGATTTGAATCTAACGATAGAACTACCTTAAGGTAGTTCTATCGTTTTATCGTTTTCTTAAAATTTTGTTGAAAATTTGAATACGTATTCTTTGATGTCATATATACGTGTGTAATAAATTTTGGAAGGTTTTACCACGTGGAAGTTGAGATATTTATTGGTAAAAATCACAATTTTCGGTAGTCTCTCGTAAGAGCGCGTGTTAAAAGTTGCATTTTCATCAATGAATATCTTGGCTTCTACGTGGTGAAGCCTTCTAAAACTTTGCATACATTTTTATGCAACATCAAAGAAGATTTCTTGAGTTTTCCAAAAAAATCTTAAGAAAATTTTTTTCGCAATTTTTGTAATTATAGAGCAAGCACATATCACCTGGGATGACCGTGAATTTGGAGTATGCTGTTCTTTAGTCGATTTGCAACAACTTTTCTTATTTAACTGAAGCCCGCGAACCATTTTGTATGTGAGAAAAACTGCAAAACAATTTCTCGATTTGAATCTAACGATAGAACTACCTTAATCGTTATCGCTCTTCGCGTTTCAGCACGTAACGTTCGATTATACGAAAACAGCCTCTGAGCGAAATTGACTCGCTGATGAAGAAGAATTTTTCGTCGCTTTGTTGTCGGTCTTGAATCTCGATTGGAGAAATTTGTTTCGTTTCAACAAAAATCGTCGATTATTCGCGAAGCATCGAGCGAGTGGACTCTTTCTAAATCTTTGTTACATCGATGAACGTTGATGAATAATTCATCGGAGAGAAAGAAGAGAGTCTGTGCCACCGATATTGCGGAAGAGGAGGAGAAAAAGGCTGAAAAACTCGGACGGGAGAATTCATCGGCACTCGGAGAGCGTTTCGATCTTGTTTATTTATTTATTTTCGTTATCCATTGCTCAGCCTCTTCGTCGTTGCTCGTCGGTCGGGGAGGAGGAGGAGGGGAAGAGAAAAGAAAAGAAAAAAGAAAATGGGAAATCACTATCGCGTGTGTCCCTGTTTTCTCGTGACCGCACGTCCCTCCAGGCGACTCTCGCTTCGTACGAGTATACTCTCGCGTATCCGACGGTATATTCGTGTAACACACACTTTTTAGAAAAGAAAAAATATATATCGCAATTTCGTTTGAAATAAAAAATGTTTAATTCGGAATATTTTTCGAATTTTTTTTGACATTTCGAAAAATTCGCAACTCGCGGACTATCGAAGATCGAGGGCTGAAAATTTGGGCGTAAGCTTCTTTCGATCCGTGCAAGAACGTGTAGAAAAATGAGCCGGATTGAAAAGTGTGATTTTCAAAAGTAGGTCATTCGGTGTGGAATGACCCATATATCGGATAACGGGGAGAAGGGCGAGGAGAGTGATACGCGAGGCTCTGGTATAGGCGAGCATCCCCGTAGAGAAACGTGGCCCCCGTTGCCGTGAAAAATGACGTCGCCCGAAGCCGAGCGGGGAAAAAATGCCGTATCGTACAGCTTCCGAGCAGCTTCCTCGGACGACGAGGAGAGAACGGAAGCGATCGCGAAATAAGTGAGAAAAAGAGTCTCGAATTAAAATCCGGTTGGCTCTGTTCTACCACGATACTTTTGATTTTCGCACAATTTTTTGATCCCTTGGCGTACAATTCCAACGTTTTGTCTTTTTTCAAGCTTTAAATCTTATCGCGAAGAAATATTCTCCCAAGGTACGTTGATTTTGATGAAAATCACGAGCACGGGTGGAAGCAAATGTCGGGATAAATATTTATTCATTTTTTTGTCGGATGCGGTCTGATTCGCCGAGAAGAGGGAAGAAAAAAGCGCATGTACTCGATCGGAGACGCGCGAGGAGCCGGAGGCTGAGGGCGAGGATAAAAAGCGGAGGGATGCGCCCGCGTACGCGCGACGAGCGTGTGTAGAATCGTCGGGAGACGGGCTCATCCGCGTGCTCCTTTTACTCCCTCGGCCGTCAGCTTGAAATTCGGTCGTTCGCCCCGCAGCTTGCGGGATGAGATCGAGGGAGGCTGGGGAGACGGGGAGAGATGAAAAACGAGAGAAAAGGACACGCACGGAGAATTGAATATCGTCGGTTCGTCCTTGATTTTTCATTCGCAAACGAGAGCAAACGATCGAATCTCTCGAATCGCTAAAAAAATATGCAAAATATCGTCGAGTTGCGTTTTTTGCGAATTTAGAGGTGTTTTCGCGGAGAAATGTAACGCGCGACGGTCGGAACGAGAGACGAGTGCGTTTGAGAGCGAGGAGAGACGGAGAGCGAGTAACAACGCTGGCCAAGTTTTTCAGCATCGAAAGGAGAGTCGAGGAGGAGCCCTCCGAGATATTTATCTCCTCTGTGGCTCGAGATCCTCTGTGAATAACGAGCGCGCGAGCTCGACCCGCATTACCCCGCGGATTCTCGTTAACGCGTTCTCGCGATCGTGTAAGAGTATAAGCGCGCGTGCCTCCACCACACGAGGAACGCGAGCGACGAAAAGATCGAGTCAGAGAGAGAGAGAGAGAGAGAGCGGAAAAGGGGAGCGAGGAGCAGCCACAAGCAGGCATCGACGAGCAGTCGAAGTAGCAAAGTGTGCGCGGGTGGAAGGGGACTCATCGGGGAAGCAAAATCCTGAGGTAGAAGAAGAAGAAGAAGAAGAAGAAGAAGAGAGTTTACGCTGCTGGAAGCGGTGAGCATACTGTCGGGCAAACTCTTCTCTCTCCCTTTCTCCTTCTCTCGTTGTGGAGAGAGAGAGAGAGAGAGAGAAAAGGGGAGAAAACTTTGACAACTATACGCTCTCGTGTGCTATACGTATACGAGGCCGAGAGCGAGAGAGAGCAAGAGAGAGAGAGAGAGAGGAGAGTAACACCGGTGTGTGGGATCGCATCTCCTTCGCATCTTGCACCGGCTCCGTCCGTTCTCTCCGCTGCTCCCGTCTGCATCCACGAGTTACTCAAAGAAGAAGAAAAACAAAAAAAACGAGACAATCTCGAACGAGATACGTGTGTACGTATCAGGGCTGTGCGAATAATTGTGAAAAATCGAATATATGCGATCAATATAAAAGCGGATTGTCCGGAAAAATGAAAAAAAAATCCAAGCTATCCCCTGTTGCTCCGTTTTCAAGATTAACCCGCGTGTGAGATTCTCCCAATGCCACCGTTTGCTCGTCAGTCATCAAAGCGCGATGACAAAGCAAACGAGCGATCGTTCGAAAACGATTTCGTAGCAAAAACGAGAGCGCGCGCGCGTATCACCAACCTCATTTCCGATATCGAGATTAATCGTTTATCGAGGTTACCAATGTGCGTTTCGAAAGAATGAAAAAACAAAAACGAAAAAGTACGAAAATCCGGAGGAAAAAAAAACACGTTCCATCTATATTCCTTCGACGTTATACAACAACGAAAACGTGTCTTTCAGTCAAATCAGAAAAGCCTCGAGTCGTATCGGGGCATTGGTAGGAATCACCCATGGTAGATAAAGACAGTCGACCTTTCTCTCCCTCGTTCTTATATTCTTCGCCTCTTTTTCGCTCATTCTGTTTCCATCTCAACCGCCCCCCCCCCCCCCCCCCTCACTCCACCTTCTCGTTCAGTCGGTACGTGTTAGCCAGGCCATCCACTGGTTTAATACCGTGTGTCCTGACGGTGGCGCGCAACTACCTACAACTCCATACTGTATTCAAACACCGACGTTCGAGAAAGAGGGAGCGAGTGGGAGGAAGGGAGGGAGAGTCGGTAGTCTTGCAGTGGGGCCACCAGTAACTAGTCAGTCGCGCTCGATCCTCGGTAGCGTACGGATCCTCCTACGGCGCTCAGATCGTAACAATAGCGTTTTATACAGACGTATACTCGTTCTCCGTCGTCGTATCCGAACCTACCCCTCTCGACGCCTCTCCCCCCTCTCTTCAAAGTATATCTATTCCCTTTTCCGCCCGCTACACGCATACTCGGTCAACATTTTACGTGTTTACGTGATTTAGACGCGCTCGCACGCCGATCTTCGACACTCGGTACCCTTTTTCTCTCTCTCTCTCTCTCTCTGACGTGCGTAATCGTTTGTCAACGCGTAACTTTACGAAAAAATCACGATAGTGATGACAGTCGTGTCTGTTTATTTATCTCTTCTTATCGTTTGCGCGTGACGATATACGAGTGGGAGATTAAAACGAAGGAATCTCACAGAGCGGTGAAAAGAAGAAACATTGACACGGCGAGCGTATCGGTGGAGGAATACGTTTGTTTTGGTTTTTGTGAGCGAGCGACATTCTTCCGTGTTCTTTGGTGGATTTTGACTCTCGATGATCATTGTGACGAGTCGCGAGCCGCGAGTGCCGACGAACCAAGAGAGCGAAAAACGTCGCTGACGGCTGTGTGACGATTTTCAGTGACGAACGTTCGGATAAATCCTGATTAACGATCGCCGGACTCTTCGATCCTTCTGCTGGCGAGAGGACCAAACAAAAACGGATATATCGGCTTATTTAGATCGCGGTGAGTGAGTACGATGCAATTTCGTTGAAAAAGAGGAAACGAACGAAGGAGAGAGGTGGAAATAAACGCTACACTGGCAATTGCGGGCCAGTGGAGTGGACATGGACGCCATTAACGTGGCTCCGCTGTCGCGATTACCTATTGTAGTTTAACAGTTCCGTTATCCCTCTCGAAACTCGGCGATGAAACGCGGCCGAGAGATTCCTCGGGCTCTCGCGTTTGTTTCGATCGACGATCGCGCGCGGAGAGGCGAGCGAGAGCTTTTTCGCGAAATTTTCAAACTTTACATCCCAAAATTACGTACTCTCGCTTTCGTCGATTTGAAAAGAAGGGGGAGAAAGAGAAAAGACTAAATATCGCCTTAAAAATTCTCCAGAGCCCTCGAGTTCGTCTCCTCTCTCCGAATCGAATCGTCCGACGATTGAAAAACCGTCGTTCGTTGTTTCGGCGCGCGGCGTCTCTCGTCTCGATCACGGGGGGGCGCGCAGGGGGTTGCCTCCGCGTATCCTTGATACGAACGCTTTTCCGAAGCGGGAAAGCGCGAACCAACAACGGACGAACAAAGACAGAGGCGCGACCTCTCGGTCGGGCTCGAGATGAAACGATGCTCTCCCTCGTGCGTTGTTTTTATCATAACGAGAAATAGCCGCAGTTTTTCGCGTTCTTTCGTCACCGAAAAATACCCTATAATCGGGCATATGGAGCCCCGATGATCGTCGTTCTGTTTCTCCCCTGCATCGGGGAGACGTTTTTCGGTCAGAGGCCTTGCCGCGTCGTGTGTAAATCCCACCGTATGAACCAGCAGCGGTAGCGCTCCCCTCCCCCCCACCCCGCGGCGTCTCTTCTCACTTTGTTGCCTTCCTCTCCATCGGCTCTCGGCTATACTCGTTGTGCGGCGTTTCGACTCTCGAGGTAATGTAATTTCCGTGACGCTTGGGCGTTGAACGAAGAGTTGAGCAACCTCGACGTTTACCACCCTCTTTCTCTCGCACATTCGCGAGCCAGTTTTACTCTTTACCCCCTTACCACCACCGTCATCCATCCCCCCCCCCTTCTTCCTCCCTTTCCATACTCTCCTTTTTTCTTCTTCCCTCCTTTCCCCCACAGTCCCCTTTTTTGTTTCCGGTTTGTCCTCACCTGCTGCCGCGCGATTCCCCCAAATGCACCGAGAGACGAAACAACGCTGTCGAGAGCTTCGAATACGCGTTTGCTTCCGGTTTCGGTGCACGCACGTCCCTTCGACTTTTTAATCCACTCGCGATGGCGAAATGTGTCACGCGCGACGCCACCGCGAGGCGTCGGGGTCATATTTTTCTCTCGTTTTGCTCTCCCGTCATTCCCATTGACCGGAAATGACGCTCTTTCGCGATTATCCGCAATGACGATTGGCAGTGTCGATTCTCCTCGGCGAAACGATCTCGCGATCCCTCGAGACGCGATTCGACGCGATGACGAAAATGGACCGCGTCGAGTCATCCCTTTTTGTTTCTCGGAGAAATCGCAAAAAAGAAAAAAAAACACTCGTTTTTTTCACTTCGTTTCGCGCGCGCCTCTCGTTGAGATTCTTCGAGCGACGTATATTGCGCCATTATAAATATCGAGTGTTTTTGAGACGCGCGAGAATTCTTTTTTTTTTTCTCGTTTCGTAAACACGCCTTGTAGCACGATACGGTACTTCCGTTTTCTCTCTCTCTCTCTCTCTCTCTCGGTCTTTATTTCCGTCGCATCAGCGTGCCACAAAATGACGACCGTGCAAAAACGTTTTCGCCGGAAAAAAAAATTTCCTCGCAAAGCTCGATCGATAAGTTAGGGCGTCGATGATAAATCTGACGTCGTTATTTTCGCGACTATATCTATCGTGTTTTTTTTCTTCATCCTTTTTTCAAATTCTCGACGCTCGAACTTCCGTGACGTCAGACGCCACGTCCGATTGAGCAATCGCCGTGTTGTCGTCATCCGCGTAGAGCAATTTCTCATTCCCCCCCCCCCCCCCCTTTGTTAATATTTCTCTCGCGCATGAATCTCGATCAGTTATTCGCTCTTTTTTTTTTCCATCGTTCCTCTTCCCTCTCCCAAAGACTCGTCAACTTTTTTCACGTACGCGCGTATGGTACACGAGGTTTTTGCCGCGATTCCCGCCGTACTTGGTTTCTCAAGGACGTTGAAGAGGATCGGCTCGGTTCGTCGCAGAGCGTACGCGTAGCGAGGAATCTCGAAGAGCATTCCGGACGTGGTACGCTTCGCCGAGGTGCAAAGACTCTCGCGGGGGAAAACCCCGACGATCGAACCTCGTAGATTTTCGTTTTTCGTCTTACTTTCGCAAGGTTTTCCCTCTTTTTTTTCAACGATCCGGGGCGTTCGATCGATCATTGCGAAATAAAGGAAATTGGTCGGAGGGATTTATATTGCTGCATGAGGAAAAAAAACGACGCGGGAGGGAGAAGGATGGCAGATTCGATGTGTGTTATGTAGAAATGGTGATATAAACGAAGGTTTTGCCGAATGGTGGGGTGAGAAGATTGAGAGGTTGGAGGTAAAATGATGTAGAGAGAGAGAGAGAGAAAGGCCAGACCTACTTCTTTGGCGTATAACCTCGCGAGAATCGACTCGTCGTCGCGCGAGCTTTAGAACGTCCGTCTGTTCTTTTTTCCCTCTCTCTCTCTCTCTCTCTCTCTCTCACTCGCGCATTTTCTCCTTCTCGAAAATCGTTCGGCTCCGCCACACAGCGAAAAGGAGAACTCGGCAATTACGCGTTGCGACATATCTCTCGCGCTCATAGTTTCCTAATCTTTCGACGCTGCAGCGCGCGCGCGATACTCATTATATATTAACCGTTACCGCGGCCTTAAATGTAGGCTATAGCGAAACACTCGTTGTTTCTCTTTGTGCCTTTTTTCTCCTTCAACGAAAAACAACAAAGAAATTCAATCGCGGAGATAAAAGCACCAACGAAATCTCTCCATTTCGTCACTGTGATTTTCCAACCGATTATTCAATCCTTTTCTGTCGATTAATATATCTTCAATTGCGTCTCGATTCTTTTTCCTCGATCGTTTCCGTTCGTTCTGATTTTTTTAATTCGTACGTTGTGCTTCCGGAACACGTGAAAGTACGCACGAAACTCCGGTCGATGACGATCGAAGAACGAAACGTTTAAAGAAGTACAAAAATCGCTGAGATTTACGAAAATAACGGGTTTCCACCGAAAGTTTTTCTTGTTCATCCACACGAGGATTGGAAAAAATCGCATGGCGGCTCTCTGTTCGCTTGATGAAAGAGGAGAAAAAAGTAAAATAGCGTACATCGCCTACGCTGGATCAACGTGGTATTATTTCGCGGTGATGGAGGAGGAAAACTATTCGTGTTCTTTCCGCGGAGGGGCGCTCGGGTTTAACACACACGCGAGCTGACGGCATAGGTGAAATCAAAGGATTTCAATTTCGCCAGGCTTCGCCAAGGCTCTAATGCATGGCTTGGCCAGCGGAATATACTCTCTGCTGGCTTTTCATCCATCTCTCTCTCTCTCTCTCCCTCGTCTCTTTGCGCTCGAGAGTCAGGAAACGGGAGATGAGAAGGAAAAGAGAATGAGAGAGAGGGAGATCGAGATGCACCACGCCGGAACTTCCTAGTGCAAAGTTACTCGCCCGTACGCTCTCTCAGCGTTGTCGATTCCTGTTATGCACGTGTGTGTATATAATTATACATGTATACAGACTTTGCAAACGCACACATACACACACTGTTGTATACGATACTTAATATATTGTACGTACCTGGAAAGGAGCACTGGCCTGCGAATTACCGGAGGAGCTCTTGCCTCAGGATCGCTTTATCTCTCGCCCTTTCTACCTCCATTTCTCTTTGCTTTATCGTCGCCTCCTCGCGTAATGCACCTTACGCGAGCTTGAGAAAAAAGAAACGTGCAGAGCCCCTCGATGAATTTTCACGGTCCAACACAGGGATCAAAAGAGTACGACGGACGATCGTTTCGGTGGCACTCGGATGTGTGGAGGATAATTTTCGTTTTTTTTTTAATAAGAAATTAACTCCAACGTCGAGGGGTTATTATACATTTTGATCGCGTCTGTTCCTTTTCCGCTGTTGCGCTTTGAGAATAAAGGTTAACGCGACGACGTTCCACCTAGCACGGAAACGCAGCTCTCGTTTGACTGCACGCCGCTTACGCCGAGTCTCTCTCCTCGCGGCAGCTTGTGTATATATATATATACTAGGTTTTATACGTGTTTTACAAAAGGTATATATGGCGCGCTGAAGCTCCTTCGTGCGATCTCGACCAGCGTCTCTATATTCTCAAAGTAGAATTTCTCGAACGGTACTTGCCAGCGTGACGCACTCGTACGTACGCGATACAGTATTCGAGTTTGGTATGTACACGGTCCATACACGTGTTTAACATTTCACAAGGATACACCCGAGACATTGGTCGGTTTCGGTCATTTGATCGGTAACGCTGTGCGTTACACGCAAATATACGGGCTGTTTCGGAATCGGGCGCGAAAATCCAAGTCGAAAAGTCCTTGAGCGTTTTTCGATCCGACGAAGCCTCGCCGAGTTACGAGCTTTCAAAGTTTCAGCCACTGGGGGCGCGCGGCGCGCGCGCCAGAGTGGGGAGCGCGCGCGTCCAATTGGCCGAGTCTCCGAAGCTCCGTAACTCGTCGGGATTTCGTCGTAGAGAAAAGTACCAAAGGACATTTCGACTCGAAATTTCGTCGGGAATGCGATCCCCGATGATGGACAGTGATTTCCGCGACACCCCTTGTATCCGACTGTTTGGACATGTATACATATACGCGTATTATACCGCGATGTAAGAGAAGTAAAGAGGCGGTATCGTAAATTTAGCTCACTGATGTCATTCCACGGTGAATCCGTTCGTTAAAATAGCTCGGGTACTTGGTATACGCCCGATGACGAGAATATAAACCGCGCGCGTGCCTCCTATACATTTTGCCTTTACACGCATCGGTCCATCTCCGTCCTTGTCTCTTGTTTCTTCGCGTCGTCGTTCCCCGTTAGGTATACAGCGAGGAGACGGCACCCGAAGCAAAAGTAACGCAGCGCGAAACGGAGGAAGAAAAAAAACCCATCGGGGTTAGGTGGGGAAGAAGGCGGGCGAGAAAATTTCATGGATTTAAATGGACGGCGAAGAAAATGATCACTGTCGTTCCAACCGATGAGGAATTTTTCGAAAATTCAACACCCCGGATCTGTTTTTCTTTTTTTTCACTTTTCTCAATATCGGATCTAGCGGCTTTGGCGTTGGGGGGGGGAAGAAAATCGCGGATCGCGAGTGTAACGATTCACGTTTGAGGTTGAGAGTAACGACGAGGGATGAAAGTGGATGGAAAAAAGAAGCAAAACAAAAATAACAAACGAGAGGTGGAGCGAAAGAAAGAGGGGGCTTTTGTGAAGCGCACGATGTGCACAGCGGTGTGAGAGAAACATCAAAGAATTTTTGTACAGAGGAAAAAGAGAGAGGAGGGAGGGAGACGGTGGTTTCTCTCCGTGTTACGCATCTTTATGTGTACGTCGAGTATCTTTCTCACCCGTGAGCTCGCTGGAAACAAGCGCTCCGGACGGCAGAACCTTCCATCTTGTATCTTGTCTTCCTCTTTTCCTTTCTCATTCCTTTTTTTTTCACATTCCTCTTCTCGTCATTCCCTCCCTCTCTCTCTCTCTCTCTCTCTCTCGTGGAAGCATTAGCATCGCGATTTTGCCGCTTCTGGCTTCGTAACGATCTATAAAGGACTAGCTCGAACAAATTCGCCGCACTTGACTGCATAGAGCCACGCTCTATGCATTCATGTACAAACACGAGTACACCCAGATATATATATAACACTCGATATATTTATAAATAACATGGATGTATTCGCATTACGAATTCAGCTTTCAAAATTAGACAGTTCCCACGTTGAACGGATGAGAAAAAATCGTCCTCGCCGTGTATAATTATTGTTTTTCCCACTTTTTGATTTTTTTTTCAAGATGCTCCTTGGGTTCCGACGCGTTGAATTTCGAGCGAGACGAGAAAGAATGATAAAACCGGAGGCAAAGCGTGGGGGATAAAGGACAGAGTGTCGAGGGGGATGAAATCGTGGGCGTGTGTGCGGGGGTAGTTGGGAATAAAAATAAAATAAAAATAAAGACACGAGAGTGCGAGGGCGTGCAGACAGGTGGCGCGTGTGATATATACTTCGGGAAAAGGACAAAGGCGCGCGCGATCGCTCGGGCGCTCGTGTGCGAGAGACCAATACACCCCGATGTTGTGTCTCTGCGCTGTAATACCGTCCGAGCGCGAATCGAAATCGATCTACGCGTATACGTGTTGGACGATTCTCCTTCTTTCTCTCTTCGTCCGTTCTTTTTTTTTTCCCATTCGGAAGTGAACGACTTCCCGATTGGATATCCAGTCGGCGGGTCAGGGCTTTAACCCATCGTTGTACGAAAAAGAGAAAAAAATAATCGATCCGACGATTCAATCTTCTCGAACGACGAGAATAATTGACGCTTCTTTGTTGGATTTTATTTCATTCTTTTCTCAAATCCCAATTGCGTAATGACTCAAACAAACCTTGAGTTTTATCGATTTTCAATTATATCCCATCGTTTTATCCAATTGAATTGGTCGAAGCGTTGATAAGGCGAAGAAAAAAATAACAATAATACAAAGAACAAGTGATCGATGGGTTTTCCCCTTCTTGCCCGGAATCGGATCGAATGATCCATCATTTGCTTATCACCCGGATTGCACTCGGCACGTACGTTATACACACCCGTGTACATAATATACATGACACACACACGATTTACTGTTTATATAATGAGTATAAATATGAGCCATGCAGCGATGTGTGGAGAGTGAGAGAGCATCGGCTTATCACTCGAGACACAATCGTTATCATCGTAGCTGGCGCGAGGATAGAGAGAGAGAGAGAGAGAAAAGTCTGTGGGAGTAGAGGAAAATCAGATAAGGACAGACCGTGAGAGGATGAAGGAGCGTGCGACGGAACGGAGAAGAACGGCATTGGCGCGCGTGCGCGGCTTAAATTAACGGGTCGAGAGGCTACACACACACGCGCGCGGGCGCGCCGTAGGTGCTCGGTACATATACGGGGTGTCCAAAAAACAAGATGCCGAAAATTTAACGCTACATTGAGAAGGACATTTCCGGTCGAAAAGTCCTCGGGCACTTTTCGATCCGACCAATTTCCGCCGAGTTGTATCGATAAATACAGTCACATTTGGTTTTATCAAAAAAAAAACCAAAATACTCGTTTCGAGCCGAAATTTTATCATCCCCAGTGTAGCTCTCCGAGTGGCTGACGTCGAGTTTTGGGACACCCTGTGTATGTTACATAATACACTCGCGAAATTCCCCGCTGATGATTGTGTACGTGTAAAGCTCGATACTTTTTATCCTTCTCTCCTTTTATCCTCCTTTTCTTACTTTACGCGCACTATACGCTTTTATATATACATAGGAAACTGTTCACACTGACATGTACCATGTACCGTATAGTACTACGGTTATTCTCTCGCTCTCCCGCGGTCTTTTCCCGCGTGGGAAAGAAATGCATTTCACGAAAAGAGATGCACGAAGAATTCGGGTTAATGCACCGCCGCGAGAATCGCGAGATGCATCCTTCCAGTCGCAACGAAAAGGGAACAAAAACGAAACGAAAAAGGTGGCGGAAGAATAAAAGACCGCGATTTTTTTTTATAAAGATTCTTCTTTTTTATCAATATCGTACTGATTACTCGAGACTCGATTACTCGATACTCGAGATAACGTTATTTTCATGGCGATTTAACGTCGATATCAGGGCCTTTGATCGTACAATTCGACTTTTGTTTTCTTCATTTTTATCATCAGACAGCACGATTCGTCGGTTTTTAAAAATAAATATTCAGTACAGTTCGCGCGCAGAGAGAGAGAGAGAGAGAGGTGGAAAGCGAGACTTTTTTTTTCATCTTCCAAAACAAATAACCCCGTTTTTGAATAACCGAAAAAAAAATGCAAACAAGTCTGCGGTATTTGCCGTTCTCTCGTCGTGGAATCTACGCTCAACGTGATTTTTGCACTTTTTTTCTTCTCTCGTTTCTCCGATCGGGCGTTCGTTAGAATGAAATTGATTTCTTACACGGTGTAACGGATAATTGGCGTGTTTAACTTTCCTTCGCTTCCCACATTGCCGATCGTCGGACCATCGTCTCGCCCTTTTCGACCCTTTCGGTCTCTTTCCGTTTCATCTCCGCGCTCCCTGCAGCCTCTCGTTCGATACATCTCTTCGTGCACACAAATATGGTGGGGGGGGGCGAAAGGGACACACTCGCGAGAGGCAGAAGAGCCTCGAGATGAAGCGTGTTGGTGAGGGGTGGGGGCGTCTCGCTGCGAACAGACGGGGAGGGGGGAGAAGCGTAGGTATACGCGCGAATGTAAACGTGTGCGCGGGGATAACATCTGCTCTTAGCGTGATTGCCGTGTATTGATGCGGCTTTATGCCGCTCGCGCTCGGGCCATACCAGCCTACCAACAAAGTGGTAGGCAGCCTACCAATCGGCGCTTCTTTTCCGGCCCCTGGCGTCTTTTTTCTTTTTTTAAATCTTTCGTCGTCTCTCGCGTGTTTCCTCGCATTATCGACCGGCAATTTTGCACCGGTTTTTTTTCGTCAACGACGAATAATGTTCACACGGCTTCGAACAATACGAAATTATCGTTGATCGATATTTCATATTTTCCCGAGTCTCTTGATCCTCTTTGGTCTCTAAATTCGTTCGACAAAGTGGTAAACGCTTCTTTTTTTCTTCATCTCGGAATCGAATTTCGAGTTGAAGAAGATAAAAAAGACCACAAATTCGGCGGTTTGCGAGCTTTTTGTATTTAAAAAGGGCAACGAAACGACGGCGATCTTTACCTGCCTCAATTTTGTTCCTCTCTCTCGCCGACCGTCCTCTCGCTGCTGGGAGA
This sequence comes from Heteropelma amictum, assembly GCA_959613375.1. Lineage (NCBI taxonomy): Eukaryota > Metazoa > Arthropoda > Insecta > Hymenoptera > Ichneumonidae > Heteropelma > Heteropelma amictum. The sequence goes on from OY390724.1 coordinate 16,271,528, forward strand.
GTCTCGCAGCATCCGCACTTGTCCTCGACGTTTCCCACCCCCTTCTTTCTGTTTACAAATCACTTTATTCGCCTCATTCTCGATATTTTCACTCCGCACGGCCGTGTTTATTTATTCTCCCGCCGATACATTCGTCGGTTGGAAAACCTTGACCTCTGACGTATCTTACGCCGCGTGTACACCTTCATCCCCCCTCCTCGTCTTTATACCGAGCGTTAAACCGCCTCGTAACGAATTCTCAAGGTCATCTGCTGCACAACGACGATGAATATTCCACGTGTACTCGCGCTCGATATTTAACTAATTACGCGTTTGTTCCACCGCCCTTCCCGCCCCTCCTCCGCCCCCGACCCGCTTCCCACTCCTCTCTTTCTTTCCCCCGCCTCGTTTTTCTCGGTCAGGCTGTCGCTCCTCGCTCACCGCGGAACGATTCTCGCGGTAAAAACGCAACGATGGGAGTTTGACCGCCCGAGATCGCGCGAGGTGGTAAAAGTCGAACGGAGAAAGTGAGAGCTCGCCCGCAGCCCGCTCTCCCCCGCTCTCGGTAAGAGTTTGCGAGAAAAAAAAAGGTTGACAAAAAAAAGCGGTAGAAAGGACCGTCGGCTTCTCGCGATCGGCGCTTACTCGCGCGAATCGTTGCGTTTTGCTTTATAATAACTGAAAATCAATCAAATTTACGAAAAACGGAGATTCAGAGCTAATAAAAACCGTGTAAATGCTCTGCCGACGCTTGAATTCCAACGATGCTAATTTCAATGGCGGCATATGCGATAACTGCGTCTTCCAGGGGAGGGGAGAGCGTATAGTTTCAGGGGTTGATACTCTCGCTGCGCCAAGCTCACTGCTAACAGGGAGAAGAAGCTTCCGCTGTGTTTTTTTCCTTCTTTTTACCGTACCACGGTCCAAACGGATCGTTGCGGTAGCTGTATATTATGCATGGAAACGAACGAGAGAAAGAGAGAGAGAGTGAGTGAGTGAAAGAGAGAGAGAATGAGTGAGTGAAAGAGAAAAAAGGAAGTAGGAGGAGGAGAAACGTAGAGCTGGCAAGCCACTCGGTCCCCCCCCTCTCGTTGTCGCTCCCTCTCTCTCTCTCGCTTGGCTGTTTCTTCGCGAGCACGTGCGCGTGCGCTCGACGCGCTCCTTTGGCGCTCGCGTCGCGCGCGCTGCTCGCACCTGCGTACAGTCCCAGTCCGTGCACAGAGCAGTCCGTGCACAGTCCGTGCACTCCCGATGCGATCGCTGACCGTTTCCGACCTGACGACTCGATAAACATACACACAGACACACACACGAGGCCCACCAAGGTGGTTCCAACGCCCGACGTTCTCCATGCATACACACACGCTCGTCCGTGTGTATACACACACATATAATAGCGTATAAACGCAATATATTACCGGCTGTCCGATGCATATGCCGGACCAGTGCGTTTCTGACGCTTCGAGCTCTCGTCTTTCCATCTCTCACCCCTCTTTCTCTCTCCCTTTAAATTTAATTGACCGTCGCTTCGATCCTCTCGCTCTCTCGATTCCACCGTGCTTTCACCAAACGCCCGTGTATGCGCGCATGTCCGTGCAACGTCGAACAAACGTTTAACATCGTCTCTCTGTGAAATTGAAACGAAAAATCAGATGGAAAAGTAGGTAACCACGCGAACGAGACTAAAGTTTGCCTCGAAAACGGAAGAAAGATTTTACTCTCGTTCGCTCGACGAAATGTCGTCTTTTTTCAAATTCTGATACCACTTTGTTCAATCTCGCGGTGATAAATCCGACGGCATCCGTGCCTGCTTATCGTCCGGGTGATACCGGATCGTCTTTCTTTTTTTTTTTTTTCAATCTTTCTCCGTCCTTCCCATCGTCGGGACTCGGTCGATCTTTTCCCTCGACGTGTATTATTTCGCGATAATAAAAAAAAAAGCTCTCCCCCGTCGCTCGATATGTACAAATATATGGGTGCGTTTTTTTTTTTTTTTTTTTTTTTACATAATCTCGTGGAAAGCTCCTTGGAAAAGTGGGTCACGTGATCCCCACCGGCGGGCGAACGATTTTTATTCGAGAATCACGGTTATTTCCGGTTCGCGTTTCAACGCCTCGAGACGAGACTTCCGGTACGTCCTGCGTCGTTTCGGCGATATCCCAACGACAATGACGATACCCGCCGCGTTGTACGCGAGCCGTGCAGCGATAATTGTACGCGCGATTGTTGTTTTTCGCACCGCCCGCGTTGAGAATCCGTCGTCGCCGTCGAGAGTCTATGACGCGAGCGGAGAAAGTCGTGCGCGGAATTGTCACGGCCTGTTTAACGAGGGCCAAGCTGTGCGTACCGCAGAAACGGCCGAGTATTCGTACGTAAAAACGTGCAGCGCCACGTAACACGGACTCGTCGCCGTAACGCGAATTAACGATAATTCCCGGCGCGAGTTTTCCGTTCGCAAAAACAAATCACTCGTACGAACGACGGGACGTCCGGATGAAACGAAAAACCGAAATCGCGATTCAATTTTTTCCAACGCGACGCGCAAATTTTCGGAATTTTCGGAATTTTCTCACCGAAAGGCTCGTCCGATCGTTTCTTTGATAATAAAAAGAAAAAAATGTATATAATGGACGAGTTTAACGTCTTGAAACGGATGCAAAAATCATAACGGGGTTCCCGCGTGCGGTTGTACGGTATCGCGTCCCACATGAAATCGAGTCTCGCGGAGCGTGTCCCCCCTCCGCCTTCTGCTCCTCCTTCTTTGATTCCAGAGTGTACGCGCGCTGTACAGGACGGATAAGAAGAGCGACGATCCACGCGATTTGTTCCCCTCAACCCCCTTATCCCTGCAGAGTGCGAGGAAGAGACGAAAAAAACTAACAAAGCGCATTTTTTTCCATTTTTTTGAGCGATTTTTTTTCCCCGAGGAATTCTCTTTGATTTAAAGGAACGCTTATTATTATTTTTTTTGCAACTCGCGACATCGCGACGTTTCCTCGTTTTTGAGGTTGTTGTTTTTTTTTCACGTCGGAAACCGCGGATTCTTCGATCGCCGTGGGTCTGAAGAATAAAAAAATTCGATTCCCGAGACGCTCCGCTTGATATGTTTGAGCGGGCGATTATACTTTGTCAGCAGCGAGTTTTTCAGTCGACGCGGATTATTCTCATACGCGCGTGTGTCTCCATTGTGCGAGCGATGAAGCAAAAAAATATGTATCGACCGTTTGTATTCTCCGCTCTCTGAAGGAGCGTCGGAAATCTCGAAAATTCGACAGTATGCAAATTAACGAGCGACGATTTTGACCTCGCGCAAAGTTGGTAAAAAAAGAAAGGTCGAAGCGAAGAGCGCGAAAACTCGGACTACGGGAATAACATCGAGACGCGACGGGGCGCCCTCTCGCGGCCGGGAAACTCTGGGAGTTTGATGAAAATCGTCACCCGCGTAACGCGAGGGCGCTGCGAGATTCCACACGGATTACGCGCTCGAGTTTCCGTCGTTGGAAAGCAGCCGGAAATAAAGAATCGCGGCTTTTCTTTTTTCACCAAAGATAAATACCAGTTTTCCGCGCGTATCTTCGCGAATGTGAAATTTACGATCTTGAAATGACGAGAAGAAACAAAAAATGCCAAACTTCGGACCGACGACGTGCTCGCAAAGTTTGTTTTCCTCCACATCGTCGTTTTTCGTTGCTCGTTTGTTTATATCGAGAAAATAGCGACAGCAAAAATCGTCGAGACACGCGCGCGCTTTTTTTTATTCCGTATCGCGCGATTTTTTTTCCTTTTTGCAAAAAAAAACGTAACTCGAAGTGTTTTTCTCACCGCAGACTGGTCAGCGCTTTGCGCGACGCAACGTGTAATTGTTAAACATTATGTGTACGGATTTTTTTTTTCCCTCTCTCTCTCTCGTTTTTTTATCGTCGCGTGTGTCTGGAATTATTCACAATTGCAGCGAAACTCGCACGAGCGAATTCTCAACGCGTTTTCTTTTTTTTTTCATTACCAACGACGTATTCTTATCAATGTTTTTTTTTCGAGTGCTTTCCAAAGAAACTTTGAAACAACGAAGCAAACTGTCTCGCTTTTCCAGCGAAAATTTGCAAACATCGTTGCTGAAACGAAAACACGACGAAATTGCCGCGTTTTTTTTTTCACCGAGAACAAGATCGATCGATATCGATCTGTAGAGAGCCGCGAGGCGGATACACGAGGCGCGCGACCTTGTTCAAAGTGTCCTTGCCGGAAGCGTTCGGCACGCGCGGTATTTTGAGAAACGCGCGCGGGAATGAAAGAAAAAACAAAAGAAAAAAAAGTAACGCCGGAAAATCGGATTATTCCGGCGCCGCGTAACAATCTCATTTTTCACCCTCGCGCCGAGCTCGCAAGGTCAGCGACCCGAGACGTCCCGCGGAAAAAAAGACGAAAAAAAAAGGGAATTTCACCGCGCGTAATTTTTTTCCGCGATTGACGCGAAAAGCCGAATGAACTTTGCGAAGCGAGAATAGCCGCGTCCCGCGCCGCCGAATTTATTTATAAAGCCCGCGAGAGGCTTTCTCACTCGCTTCAAACGCGATGCTCGAGCATTCGGACAATTTTCTTCGCGGCCTCTTCCTCCTTTCCCTCGTGCGGACGCACGCAGCCGTGTTATGAGACCGTTCTCTCGCGAGAACGTTCGCGCGGCATTCCGTCCAAGGCCCTTTCGAAGCAGCGAGAGAGAAAGAGAGAGAGAGAGAGAAACGTTTTAATAAAGCAAAAAAGATAAACAGAAGCGAACGTCCACTCGCCCCGCCGCTCTATCCTCGACCGAGTCACTTTCTATTTCGATCCGAGTCGACATGGCGGCTCGGATACACCCGTTTTTAGAGAGAAAGAGAGAGAGACGCACACGCCCGCTTCTCGCGCCCGCAAAAAGCTCAAAATCGATCGAATTTAACAATCGTTCCCCTCCGTCGATCGTAAACTCGCTTCGAGTTTAGTTGCACGCCAATAATATTCATCGTCCCGTGCGTTTCGTCAAGAGAAAAAAAAACTTTACCATACGTCGATAAAGTCGTTGATTCGTTCTGCGAAACGGGCCTTTTTTATCCATTTTTGTTAAACATCACGCGGTATAGAGGGCAGGGGGGGGGGGGTGAAGGAACAAAACAACAAATTCCTCCTCCTCCGACCCGCCGATCGTGTACAGCGAGCTGCCAAAAGCCGTTGGATAATCCCGCTTCTCCGATCAACCTTCTCGCTTTGTTTTTTTTTTCTCCCTTCATTCTTCTCGCTCTTTGTTGCTGGATGATGCGTTTTTTCCTTCCCACACTCCGCGACGTTCTCCGGGCTGCGCGGTATCCTCCTTAAACACGGAGAAAGTTGGCCTAGACTCTCGCGCGAGAGCGCCTTTTAAATCACGTTCGCGCACTTTGCTCGTTATTTATCGCCGCTTTTCTCTCTTTTCGCGTGTGCAACACACCCGCGTGGGAATAAAAACACAAGTCGTCGCGAATTATCGACGGCGTTTTTTTTCTCTTCATTTTTTCCCGATGCCGACGACGATTTTGACGAAAAATTCGACCACTTTTCCCCCTTCGTTTGGGGGAGAGTTTGTCGGGTTAAAGCAAAGTACGTGGATTCGCGATAATTTTTAGTTAAATCTGTACATTTGAGTCGAGTGAAAAATAAAAAGGATGAGAGGCAAAAAGGATGCTGCGCGATATACATCTAATCTCTCCGGGCGAATCTTTCGGCTATCGTCTCGCGCAGCCTCTCGCGATCGCTGGCAACAAGTGTCGCGTTTGTCCCGCGAGATCTCTCGTTATTTCACGCGCGAAATATCTCGACATTCATCGGGGGTTCTCAGAGTGTCTAATCGATCGAAGAACGAAGAGCGTCGCAGAGAGCAAAGATTTAATCCGTATTACCATGTATATATATATTTTTTCTCTTTCCCTGACATTTTCCTCTCGTCCGTGAGACAATATTTCCCTCTGTCCGGCGGATAACGAGACTAAATACTACTTTTATGACTCACGACGAAATGAACTCGCTTATACGCTTATATGTGCATAAGCGAGTCTCGCCGTCGTCGGCGAAAATTGCACGAAAGAAGAGAGAGAAAGAGTGAGAACGAGCTCCTCTGCTCTCATATAAACCCTCGTACCTCTCTCCGTTTATATTAATGCGTCATCAGCTTCGCCACTTTATACGCCACGCTTCGTAACGCATTCGCTCTTCAATTCACGTTCGTCTCTGCGTGCGTCCGAGACCGCGTGACGCACTTTTTTTTTCATGGAAATTCGTAAGGAATTGTTGTAAAAACAATTATCGGAATGTTTGTTTCGCGTCGAGGAAAGAATCAAAAAGCGTACGCAGTTTGGTGATTTTCAAAGTTGAACGGAACATTTTCGCGGAACCGGAAGTGTCGAGAAGCGTTTTACTTTTCTCCGCGCCGTGCGCCCCCTTCCGCAATTTGTACGAAAAATTGCAACAGCTGCTTCAAACGAGGACAGCAAACCCCACCTTACCGACGCGTTTCTGAATCCAAAATGAGACGTCATAAATATGCGTGCGTGTATTACGCCTATAAATACGCATTTCCCCAATTCGATCCACCTTTTAATCGCCCACGTTTTTCGCCCCTTTTTATTCACAATTTTCTACAAAGTTCAATCACTTTCCTTGGGAAACCGTTCCTTGGGAAGAAAAAAAAACAGACAGGCTCAAGTTTCACGTGTACGCTGCCGGAATCATCGAAGAATCCGCCGTGAAGAACGTTTCATTTTTACGTACTCGTATGTAATTGAGGCTAATGGGAATAGCAATTTTTTTTCCCTCGAAATTCTCACGGTATCTCGGGAGGAATGTTTATTCGCGAGGATCGCTCGTTCACGATTTCACGTTTGTTTCGTGTTTTTTCGCGCCGAGATCAGCGAAGAAAAAGAAGAAAGAGCGAATGGAAGAAAAACGCGAAGGGTCGGTCGGTAACGTCGATAAAGTAGATTAGTTTCAGTGGAGAGCTAATGGAGGCTTTTTTCTCTCGCTTTTTTCATACTTTTATCGCTCCAGCTGTAAGCCGGAGGCATTCGCGAGTTTATAGCCACTCTCGCACCGAACGATTCTACGGAATCATCGTGCACATTTTCTCATTGTTCGATTCTCGATGATTCCGGATAAACGGACATTGAGTGTTTTTCGTTAAGGCGCGCAATCGAGAGGCAACCGAAAAACCGAAGAATCTTTCTTCTCCTCGACTTTTCCCACGTTCTTCGCCGGCCAGCAGTCGTGAATCGAACGCGTGGCAAGTTCATTATGTGGGTCAGTCGACGACGTACGGTCGAGTATATGGAAAAGCCCCGAGAGAGTCGTACGCCCAATGGTCGGCGGAGCGCGAGTGTCTCTGCGGCCAGGAACGCTCGAGCGCTTCTTCTCCTTTACACACAACAGTATTACAGGCTTCCTCGCGATCATACGCGCATCACGCGCATCCGCTAACCCGAAAAAAAAAAGAAAAAAAAAGCCACGCGGAAGAATGAAAAAAAAGAGCGGCATCGCCGCTTACCTCGTCGGTTTTCACCGTTACCCGAAAAATCTCGCGGCTGCCTCCGCCAAAGTGGCACAAGTCGCGCGTTACCTTGTACTTTGCTTCGATTTCGAAACGAAAAATCGCGAAAAACGAGAATAATTTTGATTTTTCGATCGACAAAATTTCGCCAACGACCGTCTCTCATTGAGCCTGTTTTTCTTTCGGCTTGCAGACGCCAAGATGAGATTGGAGGAGGATCTGGTTATTCGAAGGAGTCGACCGACCATGATTTCCGCAAAGTATCGCGCGCGCGAAGAGCGCAGACGTTTGTTGAAAATATCGGCGGGCAAACTTCGACGCATCGAGGATCCCGAGGCGAGCCTCTGCCGTTCGGTCTTGATCAACAACGCAGTCAGACGTCTGCAGCGTGAGAACAGGGACGAGAAAACGAGGAACTACGGTTTGCCGATGGTGAATTACCTCGACGACTCGTCGAAGGAGAATAACCTCGGTGGCAATCACATGGACACGGATAATTCGTCGAAAAAGAGGTGAGCGATTACACACCTTTTTCTCCTTCTTCTTCTTTTTTGTCAAAGTGAAAATTGGGTATTTCTCCGTCGACCGATCTTTTGGTGTATTTCATATTTATACAAATAACGTTTTTGTTCGTTGAAACGACAGACTGGGCGACGAGATGAGGAGCAACGAGAGTCCGAGTCCAAAGAGGCAGAGGCACGACGACCTTGATCTTCAGGACGACGTTTTCAGCGACTTTTACATTTTGCCACCGACGCCGCGTTTGCTGTCGCACATCGACGACGCGCCGGAGCCGCAATTGTCCCACGCGATGCAAAATTATCACGAGGATCGCCTGAACTCGAGTGACGCGAGGGGGTCAGCGGCGGCGAGCGTCTCGTCGAGCGGACTCTATTGCTCGCAGGATCTCGTCGATTCCGCCCAGCTGGCTGGCATCGGCGGCGGCGGCGGCGGCGGTGGCAGATCGAGCGACGTCGGCCTGATGGACGTCAGCGACGACTCGGACAGGATCTGCGACTTCTCGCGATTCGCCGACTCGGCAAAGACCCTCGAGGAGCGTCTCGTGGAGCTTCAGTCGCTCGACGAGCACTTTGACCTCGCGAAATTCGAGAGGAACAACAATCACAGCTGCGGCAGAGCCTTTCACGACATTCAGACGTTTCACAGTCTCGTGCCGGGCCTCGAGACTTAGAGCGAGATGCCCTACCGAGAGCGACGCACCAGCTGAGAGCAGCAGCATCACGACGATAATGAAAAAGCATTTTCATCGCTGTTTATCCGCCCGAGGCTCCAAGGCGGACCGTCGCGCGCGCGCGCGCCACCATGAGACTGGAATTCGACGATGGATCCGTTCGTTCTTCGACAAAACGATCAATATTCCGTGTAAAACGAGCGAAAAAATGGTTTCTGTTTTTCCAAAGTCTCTCTCGTCGGGCGTCAACGAGAAATCGTTTGCTCCGCGAGTCGAACGAGAACACACTCTTCTCTCGACGACGAAGCAGCGTCGTCGTCGTCGTCGTCGTCGTCGAAGAATAATCAACGGCGAGGGCTTCATCGAACCCTCCAACGGCGCGCGGACGATTCAAAGATACCGAGGAGAAAAGACCGCGGAACGCCGACCAAAGCTGGGCCTTTCGGGGCGTCGCGAGAAATTCTCCCAATCGTCCTCGAATCGAGCAAACGTCTCTTCTCGCTGGACCTCGTTCGCAGCTCCGCGAATAAGGAAATTCGATGAAAAATGAAAAGCAAAAACAAAATCATTCAATCATCGAATTTCTCGCCCGCGACATTGGCGCGCGCACGAGACGCTATAGCACACATCGCGTAAATAACGGAGACGCCACCCCAACCTCCTCCGCCGGAGCCGCAAAATGATCGGCACTCGCCACGGCGACGAACGCGACGTTTCCTTGCCGTAACGAGTGTTCCGTAGGAATCGATTTGATCCCGCGGGAGGAGGCTCGGTCGCGAGGTATTTTCGCAAAATTTTGAAAAACCGAAACTCACGCCCCTTCCAACGACGTTTACGTCACTGGGAAAAAGAGTCGTTTCGTCTTTCGCAAATTCCGATAGACTCAAAATCGCAAACAACCTCATTGGCGTTTCCCAACGATCGATCCCAGCGCAATGACAAACGGAAGCCGCAACTTTTCGTCTCCGTCTCGTCGTCGCGATGACCGATCCTCCTTGAAAACGCGTCGGAAAGCTAAGGACCATCCGTCATTTACGAATGTTTTAATATATTGATTATGTATACATATATACATATATATATATACACACACATTATATATATTATATATATATATATATATAAAGACACTGTACACATACTGTTTGTATATATGAAGAATACTATTTTAAGAGCGCGTTATTCGCCCCCCCCCCTGCCCGGCCCCCGCAGTCCGGTATATCAGAAAGTCGTCCACGCGAACTTTGTACTCCGCAGTCGTCGGGCGTTATTGGAGTAACTTTGTGCGAGTATTTGAACAAAAAAAAAAAAAAAAAGACGCACGCGCACGACCATCCGACGTTTTACCGCTCGGGAAAACACGCGGCCCTGCTCCCCTCCCCCGTCCCTCTGTACATAACGGAGAGTATGAAAAATGAGCGAAAAGTAGAAAAAAAAAACAAAAAACAAAAACGAGGAAAGAAAAACGCGCGAGAGCGCTCGATTCGCGCCGCGAATGACGGAGGTTCGTCGTTGTCACGCGCGACACGGCCTTGGTTAATTTTAATTTACTTTATACATGATAAACTTCTGTTACTCGTAATGATGTTCCATTATTTTTAAAGGAAAAAAACGACAAAACGAAAAAAAAAAGGAACCGTAGCTTCTAGAGCTCGCGTATTTTCGCTCCCCCGCTCCCCCCGCACGATAATTATTATATATTTATACTCGTAGTCGTGGCATACGGGAATCGTGTCCTGCACGGAAAATCGAAAATCGAAAATCGAAAATCGAAAATCGAAGAAATTTATATAAGCGAAATCGATTAAAACGAAGATGAGAGAAGGCGAGCGTCGCTCGATCGTTTCCGCAACATATTCATGTACTGTATGTTTTTTTTTGTTTTTTTTTTTTCGTTATAAATTCCTCCGCGAGTGCATCGCACGTTTCTTTGCATTTGCGACATCGACTCTGTGCTCGATATTGTCCATCATTTGTTTCCAGCGCAATAAGGAAAAAATTGGAAAGCAAATACAAAAATACTCATTACTCGTTGTCGAATCGTGTTTGTTTTTCTTTTTTTTATGCGAAACACGATTGAAGAAAAAAGCTGAGAAATGACGAACGCCTCGGATGGTTTTTTTTTGTATGAATTCGCGCGCAATTCGTCGTTTCGGGAATGCGTGAAAAAATTCGGCGACTTTGGAGGCTCTCGCCACGATGTCACGACTGTACGCAAAACAGAAATGTGTATTTAACGCGCGTGTCGCTTCGCTCGTATCGCCTTTAATCCTCTTCTCTCTCTCTCTCTCTCTCGCTCGCTCTTTCGAGACACTTTTACGTACGGTTCCGCCGCTACCAAGGGGGTGACTCTATCGGTCATATCGACGAGTCTCGTTATTCCGAGATCAAAGTTCGGGTCAATCGGACGATTGAGCCTCCGGCGCGAAAAAAAGTCGACGCAGTGTCCAAGCCGCTTGGATTCGTGCTCGAGAAAACGTGAGAGTTCAAAGAGAGACAGAGAAAGAGAATCACCTCGCGAATGGAAAAAAAGAAACGCAAAGAAGCATCGAAGAGGGAAGAAAAGATATCGGAATAATCCAGATCCAGCGGCGCCGAGATATCATTATCGCACAATTTTACACGAAACGAGACACGAAATGTACAAACGGAAAAAAACACACACACACACACTAATCGCGTAGATTTTCCTTTTACAATTAACCGGGTACTTAAGAATCGCGCTTGAATCGTATTTCAATCAATTTCGAGCTTGGCCAGCTGGATCGGAGATTCCAAGAGAGAGAGAGAGAGGCAAAAAAAACGCGAAAGGAAAATGACAAGCGGGGGAGAGGAGGAGACGTCAAACGCTCGACTCGTCGAATTCGCGATGTTTTTTTGTTGTTTTTTTTTGTTATTTTTTTTTGAGCGAACAACGAATCGCACATTCGTTTCGGGGATGACTGGCGCGTGATTGAACGAAAGAAAACACAAACTTGTCTTGTACATAGCTATTCTTAAAATAAAACACAAAAATCCTGAAAAAAAAAAAGAAACACGGCAAAAATTAGCTATGTATAAAGTTTCGTACAACGTTTAGATTTTTAGTACGATAGTTATCCAAAATCAGTTACCACGATTATACGAGAAAACTGCAAATAAACTTTAAGCGAAATATATATATATATATATACACACACATACGTCGCGTCGGAGTACGTTTAATGTTCCTGCCCTTTTTCCTCCAGAGATGGCGCGACGGTGCGAGTCTCGTCGCCTCCGTACGATCTCGCTCCAAGTAGTAACAGTCCGATGAGGTCCGCCCGGGAAATGAACGTTGCGCGCGCGGCAGTAGTGAAAACCGGATGCGAACGACAAAAATGATGGCTCTTGTGGAATTAACGAGAATATCGATCGATTTTCATCTTTTTTTTTTTATCGACATTTTACGCATCATCGTTGACGATTTCAAGGAATATCGCGATAATTGGTTCGTTTCGTTCGTCGCGAAAAATTCCGCATCCCGATGGTCCTTCTTTCATGCTCTATGACACTTGGCTGTTTTTTGCATTTTTTATTGAGTGTTGCGAATATATACAAAGGATGGAGAACCTAAATAACTATTACAATTTTATAACTAAATAAACAAAGGCTGTTATAATAGTAATAACGTGTTGTTGATATTAATTTAAATAACATAATATAATAATAAATCGGCCATTACTCGCGACCGCTGAAAAATGAATAAACGATCGATCGTCGTTCGGTAGAACATTTCATCGCAATCAGGCCTTCATCATTCATTATTTTGTCTCTTTCGTTTTACTCTTCTTTCATTCGTCAATTAAATACCGAACGCGCAACACGCCTGAGAGCTCGTCCGAGATCAATTTCTCGTTCTCGTTCACTCGTGAAATTTCGTCGAGAGCCTCGGTGATGGCTCGCCGCCGCCGCCTCCCGGTGAACGATCGATATCGGGTTAAAAAAAAATATATATATAAAACGAGAACGGAAAAGAACGGAAATAAAGGGAGAGGAATCCTCGACGGTCTGTAGTGGACTCGGGAACGACGAAAAAAAAGAAAAAAAGATAAATCTCGTAATTTACGGGAGAACATCGGGGTTTTCAACCGTCCGAAATTTCCCGACGAACGAGATGCTAAAATATCGCCGAGAAACGACGAACGATCAACGTGTATGTGTTTGCGTTCCACTTGGATAAAAAGAAACGGAAGAAAAATCGTCTAAAAAAAAATTCATTCAAGGCAGACATCATATTTCGTACTCTCGCTCACTTTTTTCCTCCCTCTCTCTCTCTCTCTCTCTCTCTGTCGTTGCCCAACGTTTCATTACAAATCGGTCAAATTATTGCTTGTGTAAAATATCATCGCTCGTTTTTTTTTTTTTTTTTAACGACGGCACAACATACGTTTTCTCAAAAAATCCAACTTTTTTTAAATATTGCTCTCTCGCTCGCTCATCGTTATAAACCTTTCGTAATAAACTTCACCATCAATCTTTTTCTTCTCATCTCATCCTCGTGCGTTTTTCAAAGGCTCGTTAATTCGTATAAAATCATCGGCTCAGATGGATCGAAAAATCCTCTCGATTATCGCTTTTCGTTTGAGAAACTGTTCATCATCGTGAAAACGAAAAAATACACACACACACATATATATATATATATATATGTATTTATATATATATACACGTACGGAAAAACGCGAATGGTCGCATCGCGTTTTTCCAACGAAAATATGAATTTCCTTGGATGTACATCAGAGTGCACGTAAACGATGCGAATATACCAGGCGAATGTCCGAGATGCACAAAAGGACAAAGAAATTTTCATTTTTCTCGTTGAAACAATCGAGATACAAATGTTTTGTTATTTTCCCCCCTCATGAACAATAATACTAATCGCATCTCACGAGAGAGTACAGCCAGGAAAATGCTCGAAAAAAAAAGACGCACAATCATTTTTTGCCCCGAAAAAAAAAGCACAAAATTTCCTCCGACCACTCTCTTTTTCCTACATCGTCATCTCGCTCTCACTTTTAATCTCAATCTCACAGTAATAATTATACCATCTGCCACCAGAAAAATAGAATTCTTAAAACTTAAACTCAGTTCGTGGTACCCTTGGATCTCGCATCGCCATAAAAATTCTGCGCCTTTTTTCTTTTCATTTCATCGATTTGCCAGGCACTCGGGATTGTGGGAGGGGGCGCGCGCGTAACTGTCAATCGACTCTTTAAATTCCCCACTTTTTTTCTATCACTCTTCGATTCATCGACGTTACGTTTATCCTCCGAAAAGCTTCCTCTCGTCCGTGTACGTATCTAGAAGGTAGAGTAAAAAAAAAAGGAAAAAAAAAAAACAACCGTACTAGAGTGATATGAGGCGCTGGCGAATCGCGTCAGTAACAACAATTGATTATCAAGCGACTGCAATGATTCTTTTTCCCTTCTTCTTTTCAAATTCGATATACATATATTTATATATATTTATATATATATATAGATATATATCAAAAATATCCTTAGTAAAATAGAGCATTTTATATGTATATATATATAATATAATGTGTGTACCGATCGAGTACTTTTCTACTTTAATTGATTAACTATAGGTACATATATATATATACGTTTATATATATATATATATACGTATACATATCCGCGGATCGCAAAATTAGCGGAAAAGCGAGTCGTTCTCCCCCGAAACATCACGGATGGGTCAAGTTTTTCAGCGAGATCGATCGCGCTCCGTTGAGCTGAAGAAATTCGCGATTAAACGAGTTTTCACTTTTTTCTCCCTTGTTTTCCCTTCATTGAAAATTCTCACGCAAGCTTCATTCCGCTAAATCACTTTTGCGTTTTTTCTCTCTCACTGCGCCAGTGTGTGTGAATGTGGGTGCTCGTTTGCGCAAAAGGAGAGAGAGAATAATAATAATAAAAAAAAAAAAAGAAACAAACGAAGGAAAATCGATGGGCCTCCAGGAGCCTTTCGTCAGCCTGCAACCATGTGCTGCCCTTTATCCCTGTAGACTACACACTCGTCGATCACGTGTCCTCTCTCTCTCTCTCTCTCATTTTCTTCGTTTTCGATTGAAATCGTTATCACCGAGAACACAGAACGGAATTGTACCGAATTCTCGTACGTCATCATTATGAAATCTCCCGAGACTCTCGAGCACTTGCGTAAACCATCACGTTCTTGTTTTTCTTTTCTCTCGCTCGCTCTTCTCGTTTCGTTAAACATTTTTTTTTTCCGCCGTTCTTGTTCATTTTTCCCCTTTTTATATATACTCGAAACAATCGTCTCGCCACCGCTGTATATGCAAAACTTACGGTAGCTAAATTATTTACAAACACCTACTTGTATCACTCGCGAGGCAGCGATTGTTATCATTATTATTATTATCGTTATCCGTCTTTTCTTCTCACTCGCCGTAAACTCCCAGTCTCTCGTGCTTCTTTTTTTCTACCTTCCTTTTTCCACGATCGTACGTTCATCGTTTTCATTTTCATTTTCTTTTCCTCCTCGTATCACGCAAACGGTATAACCTTATTTTTCGACGAGCGATCGACAAATGTACGTATCTCGTTTCTCCGACCGACCAACGTCGTCATTCTTTTCTCTCTTTTTTTCCAATTCGATTGACGCATCTATCTATCTACGAGGATGGTTGAGAGTCACATTTTTGTTTGAAAAAACGCCTCGCGAAAGGATTTCGCCGCGTCCTTGTCGAAATGGCAATTTTACACGAAAAATTCGCTCAGCAACGAGCTTTTCTCCGATAGAGGAGGAAAAGTATGCAGCAAAGACACTTTGGGACAAAGGCGCAGCGAAATCCGTTCCGAGGGATCTCTTCCAAGCGTTTCGAGAGCGGAATCGAATCTCGGTATTTTTTCTAACCACTCCAACGTACGGCTTTCCAACTCTCTCGTAATCCCGCGTGCCTCGCATTTCGAATTTCATTAATAAGCGTTTGCTCGAATCTCCGAGCTAATCTTCGTCACTGATCAAACATCTCGATTTTGATCCCTCGAAACTTGGTTCTCCGACTTTTGCTTCGTCTCTTTCTTTTCTTTCTTCTCGCGGAGTTCGCAGGGGAGACTCGTTAACAGCGCGTGAAAAAAACTACGCGCCCGGCATCTCGATAACCGAATGTTCATTAATTAATTACAATCCGTTGGTTCGCCTAAAAAAGTTATTATTATCCATTTATGTACAAGTTACGATTATGTCGTTATGTAAACGTAATAAATAAGCTCAACGCGTCTCGTTTTTTTTTTTTCCTTTTCTTTTCCGTTTTCCCTTCGTTTTTCTAAAAACTATAATTACTCGTCGTTCGTGCCCTAAGCATTTTGCGTACCGTGTAGAAATTCTGTGTAAAGTGGTCGTGGTTGTATCGTATAAATACAGATATAGTTTGCATTCCCTCTTAATCTCCTCCTCCCCCCTCCGCCATCCGTCTATCATCGTATTATTCAACGAACCCGATCGCGATTATTGTTCGCTCCTACTTGGTCATTCGCGGAGTACGAATCTTCGGGCAACGGGGAAAATGAAGAAAAAATTCACACGCATCCGGCATCGAAATTTCCTTTGCGAGAGTCGATCGAAGAGCGCAATTTCGTTCGTGAAATTTTGTAAAAAAAAAGAAACAAGAAAAAATTGAGGAAAAATAGTAATAAATAACCGTTTCGTTCCGACGGATGTGAATTTTCGCTGCAACGGAAATCGCGTTGGACCAAACGTCGAGACTAAAGAAACGAGGGGGAACGTGCTCGGGTAAGGTGAATCCCTGTGAACGATATTTCCTAATGATGATGATAGTTGTAATAATAATAATAATAATAATAATAATATGTATACCATCCTAGCTCACTTTCTTCATCCTATCGTGTAGGTTATTAAAAATTAATGCTTTTCTATGTCTCTCTCTCTCTCTTTCAATCTCTCCATCTCACTTTATTACTCGTGACGATTAGGCACTTTGTTTATTCTCTAATATTTTTAGTTTTTTTTCCCCTCAACTATTTCTTCGTTTTTGTTTTTGTTTTGTTTTTTTTTTCAATTTCTCTCGGTAGGCGTACCCGCACACACCGTTTAATATCGACGAGGCACGTTTTGGCATAATCGTCGAGATTCGAGGGCAATTTTCAGAAGAAAAATGAAAACAGACTCCACGGGAGCCTCGTCGTCGCACGGGGTGTCATCCTCGTGGCGACGTTTTTTTTTTCGTCTCCCCCCCCCCCCCCCCTACCTATCTTGACATTCGTGGTAAACGCGGTGCTAAAAACCCCTCCTTTTTCGCTCTTAATTTCGCAATCGTAAACGATCGTAAACTCTCGTTTGCGCTTTCTCTGGGCAAGCGACGGCAGAGGGCTCGCTTCGCGTCGAGAGTCTTTTCGCACAGACGATATAAGATAACGATTGTAAAAACGTTTTCGTACGTTTTTCCATCGTTTTCGACCGAGCGCCTCTCTCTCTCTCTCTCTCTCTCTCTCTCTCGTAAACGTTCGATGATACACCGACGTGGGAATCGTACCTTCGTCAGACGGCGATCTCCTCGACGTTCGCATCATCCTCGAGGTGGTCGTTCCACCTCTGTCACTTGTCCAACGGTCTCGAGATGGTTTGCGGTATGACCGTCAACGACTTTGGAATTTTTGGCAATATCGGAATCGGATTCGAGGGTTTGGTCGTCACTTGAATGGACTTCGGCAGATTAAGGGTGTTGATGAGGTTCTGCGTCGGGGTGTTCTCGTTGACGAGCGAACGCACGTCGCAGATGAGAGGCTCAAAGTCACCGCGACTCTGACGATTCAGCATCTCCTGCTGCATCCGAAGATGCTTCTGGAACTGCGTCTGCGCTGCCATCTGCGCCTTCTGATACTGCGACGAGACGGGGCTCGATTTGAGATTGATGGTCGTGTTGGAATTCGGCGAGGAGCCTCCGCTGCTCGGGCTCGACGACTGTTTCTGCTCGCTCAGCAGCTGTTTCTGCATCTTCAGACTCTGCAAACGCCGAAATTCCGCCTCGCTCAGTTGAAAGACTTTGCCGCCAGAGGTCACGGGTATCTTGTTCCCGTGGGAGCTGTCTCTGCGCTTGGCGGCGGATCCGTTGCTGCCGAGGCTCGACGTACCTCCGCCACCGGAAGGCAGACTCAGTCTCTGCAGGCTCGGCGGTGGCTTCTTGATTATCGAAACACCCGAGGTGAGCTTGAGGACGCGAGGAGCCGGGGGTGCGAGCTTGCGAGACCGCGCGAACGACTCGGAGCTCGCGTTCGGCGTCGCCGGCGCTGTACCCCCGCCGCCGGATGTCGCGTTGTGCGGCTTCGACGACGATGACGAATTCAGCAAGGAATTATTACTACTCGTACCCGGCAACGAAAGTCTCTCTCCTCTCTCCATCATGTAACCGCCGCTCAAGCGTCGGGAATTGTTGTACTCGGACGATATCGGCTCCATTATCGGCTCGTCCATCTTCTCCGGTCCCTCGTACGATATCAAACGATTCTGCACCGAGGTCGAGTAGTTGATGGCGTTGCGGGAGGCGTTCGGCGCGAGCACGAGGTCGCCCGAGCGGTAATACTTTTCCAGGAGTATCAAGTGTCGCAGGAAGGAACTCTGATTGCCGTAAGGCCTCTGCAGCTCCTGCCAGAGTATTTTCGTCTCCCGGTCGTACTGTATCATCGTCGCGCACTTCTCCCAGCCCTGTGGCGTTATCTCGCGGACGTTCGCGAACTCGACGTTGGCGTGGAGGTTCATCTCCTCCTCACCGGGGAAGAGGGTGCGCACGCTTATCGACGGATTCGCACCGAGTCTCTGGACGACCGGGGTTATGTCGTTGCTCACGCGCGGCCTCTTTGGCAACCTCGTCAGCGTCACCTCCTTGTCCATCGCGAGAATCTCAACGACGTCGCTGCTGCTGCTGCGCGACTCTGACGGATTCGACGCTTCCACCGTCGACGTCGTCGTCGTCGTCGTGTAGACGAGCTGCTCGAGGGCTTTGCGCTTTTTCAACTTTTCCACGGTGCTCTCGAGGTCCATGAGCTGCTGCACGTCGCGCGTCATCGCCTCGTCGTTCGCGATCGCCCCGCGATTCTCGTTGTCCGCTTCGGAATTGAAACTCTCAGAGTTTTTCCGCGTTGGCTCGGGCGTTGACTTCTCCGAAGCAGAGTTGTTCGTACCGTCCGGCGATTTCGACATTATCGCGCTCTTGTTCGTGCCGCATTTCGCCTTCTTCCGCTTCTCCTTGTCCTTGGAGGTGCTCGCCGTCGCGTCGTCCTCCTCCGCCTCGAACACCTCGATATCGTGACAGTGCAGGATTCTGGAGAACGAGAAAATATCGTAGTGTCTCTTTTTCGCTCTTCCTCGGATTCTCGATTCTCAGTCAGACATTTTCCGGCGAAAAACAAAAACGGCGAAATACGTCATTCGCCACTCACCTGATTCGATAAGTCTTGCAAAATGTTCGATGACTCGCGTTCATGTTCTCCGCGTACTTGTATTTCAGCTGGAGCTGCGTAAAGTACCGGCAGAGCTTGCACACGAATGTGCCGGCTACGAGGTGAACGGGTATCCCCTGACGGCCGAGACGCTGATTGAGCTCCTCGGTTTCCGACGCCGCGAGCGGATGCGTGTGATTCTTCGCGAGGCGACGCTTGCACAGGGCGCACGTCAGATACGGCTCGATCTTCGAGTAATGATCGACGCAAAATGACATTGACGTGTGCTGACTCGTTTCCCAATTTATGTCCACCTTGTACGATTAACATTGACGATATTCAATGGTGGTCCATCGAGGGAAATTCGATAAAATCTCAAAATTCGAAGAGAAAACCGCGAGCGAGTACCTGATGTTGAATGGCGGTTTTGACCTTGAGCAACCATCGTCGTTTGATGTGATGTCTAGCCGGCTCTCGACAATCTCTCGCCAGACACTTGGAGACCATCAGCTGTCGATGCTGGCGCTGTGGTTTCGTCTGCATATTCGTCGGGCTCGTGTTGGCCTTTGAAGGAAATTGCCGAGTAAAACGAAACGCGCGTGAATATATATGTTTACAACGAATTTGCGACGGAAAAATGAAATCTCTCCTCTCGAAATCTCGCTCGGTCCACTCACCCTTCGGTCCACGTGACGATAACACGCGTCGCAGAGGCAAGAATCCTTGTTGAGATGTTTCTCGACGCCGAGTATCTTTTGCCGTCTCTCGTCCGACTTCATTTGAGCGAGATGCATGGGGGTGTCGAGAGAGCCGAATTTGCCGAAGCAGTAGCAGCACACGTCGGCGCAAAGGCGGCCAGGATGGATGGAGAACGAGGATGATTTTTCCGGTATAACGAGAGACTGGCGGTCCTTTGGCGGTGCCTCCTCGTTGTCCTCGTCTGCGATTATTACAAAGTCCGATTTTCAGAGGGTGCCCTCAACGTTTCTCGAAATATCGTCGATTCCGTCTCTAATGATTCATCAAAGGACCGGCAAGTTTGCGTGCAAATGCGAATTCTTTCGACAACGAATCGAATCGTCATCTCGGAACGCGCTGAGGAAATGTCGCGAGCGTTTTTTCAAAGTCAAGAGCGGAAAATCGTCATTCGTACATGCAGCAGGCGAGGTTTTACTTTGTACTTTTCGTATCGCTTTTCTTTTTCGTCTCCGTCGAAGATACGCTTCGCGAGAGTAACGAGAAAAAGTCTCTTTTCCCTTCCAGTCTTTCGTGCACAATCAGAATTGGAAAAGAGCGATAATAATGATAAATCTTGTGAATAATTAGGCGAGTTAGCGAGGATGAGGATACGATTAATAATGTAGTTATGCCCGCAACCAGGATTACCGCAAGAGTGTCTGTGGTTAGTAGAGAACTTTCGATTCGCACCAGAGCTGCTATCTCCCAAACCACTGGTCCCAAACTGTGAACAGACAAGAAAAAAAACAAACGCTTTGTTTAAAACGATGTACAACGAGTGTCAAAATTGTTGAAAAAAAACCCACGACGAGAACGTCCATCGTCCACGTCCAATATGCATACGTTTGTCGTAATCATCGTGTAGAATCGATCGATGTCGTAAGTGTGTGTCAAGTTTTTTTCGCGAGACAATTCGTCAGAGAACTTTATCGTGTTTTGTGCGAATGACTCTGTCGTTATTTTCAAAAACAACCGCTCGATCGCGACCCGGATGTCTCCCTCGGTAATAATATTTGAGAACTCGGGTACGCTTCTCGAGCACGCGGACGTTCGTTGGCGAGAATTTGGTAAATTGCGAAAAAATAAAATGATGATATGAAAATAAATGAACTTTACCTCCTTCTGAATGGTATAAAACTCCGGCGAGTCCCCGTCTCCGTCACCGCGTCCCTGCTTCAGCACCATTTTCAGCGGTGAGCGCGACCTCTTCTTGTCCTTGTCCTTTTGCACTCTTATGACCGTCTTGAGGGTACCGGTGTACTGTTCCTTCCGCGCTTTCTGATGATTCAATCTTTCCGCAGCTTTCTCCAGCGACTCGAGCCCGAGTAAGCGCAGTATGGACTCCTTCTTGGCCTTGTCCTCGGGCGTCTCGTCGATTTTCGAGCTGAGAGCCAGACTGCTCGACGACTCACCGGAGGTCGACGCCTCGTCCGAATCTTTCTGCGGCGTTTCCGGTGTCTTTGCCATCTTCGACTCGACATCGGAGCCTCCGTCGTTGTCATTGTCCTTGAGATGATCGCTCTCGGCTCTCTGACGCGACAAACGCTCGTCGCATTCGGATTTGCTCTTGACGCTCTCGATGTCGTTCTCGGATTTGCTGCGATTGCTCTCGCTGTTGTCCTGATGCTTGTCGGCGGGGCCGCCTCGACCACCCTCGGAAAAACCACGAAGATTGTCCTTGGCGCCGTGAACTTTGTCGTACTTGTCGACGAGCGAGCGATTGTTCTCGTTTATCGTCGCGACCTCGTTGTCCAGCAGCGTCTCCTCTTTGTTCCGCTGATCCGATTTTCTCATGCCGTCCTTGCGGCAACGCTTGTTCTTCAGGCTGTTTTGCGTCATCGACGGTTCGTCCTTGCGTCGTTTGACCTCGCGACTTCGCCTCGTCCGCGCCGGCACCTCCGACTCCTCGGATTTGATCGTCGCGTCGCCCACCTCGGACATCTCCGTGTGGCTCGTCGGTTTCTCATCGATGAAAACTCGCTCCTCCGACGACGAATCGTGCGTTTCCTCCGATTCTCGCGCCGCGTCGATCTCGATCTTTACCGTCGTTTCAGTGTTCTCCGCACCGCGTGACGACTGCCTGCCGTTGGCTTCCGCTTTTTTCAATTTGTCGCGAGCTCGCAATACTCGACGGTTCTCCTCGGCTGCGAATTTTTGCTCCTCCAGAGTCTTTTCCGTTCTCACTTTGCCGGCGTCGCAACGCGATTCGAGCGCCTCCTCTCGGTTGCAAGCGGAATCTTTCGTCGACGTTTTCTCCGCGTTCTCGTCGAAGCTACTCGTCTCCTGGCTGTCGCCCGGACCATCTCCGAGTTTGTTCACCTCGTCGTCCAGACTCTCAACATCCTTCGCGGCGTTCGTCTCCCGATCGCTCGACGACAGACACGAATCCACCTTTTTGTCGTTCGTTGCCGGACTCTCGGCTCTTTCGATCGTCTCGGCGATTTTCACATCGACGCTTTCGCTCGGGACGTTAATTCCCATCGCATTTTCCGCGATTTCCGGTGATTCTCGCTTCTTCGCGTCGCGCCTCTCCCTCTCCGTCGTCGAAGCTTCGCTCACGAGTCTCTCGACCTCCTTCGTGATGCTCTCGAGAGTCTCCGCGTCCTCGGTAACCGACGAGTCGTTCGAATCGATTCTCTTGTCGACGGAAGCATCGTTGTTCGTCTCGACGCTGAATTCCACAGTGGAATTCTCGCTAACGCTCTCGTTCGTCCTCTCCAAAGTTCCGTGATCCTCCGTCGCTGTCTCTGCCGTCGGTGCAACGCGGAAACTCGTCGCATCTTTCTCCGGCGAATCCTCGTCGAGGTTCGATGTTTCGCCGTCGTCGGCGCTCGATTTCGCGCAGTTATCGAGGTCGGCGACCGGAGAGTTTTTGCGGCGCAGCGATTTCCTCGTTACGATCGAACTCCTCGAGTCTTTCGCACTGTCGTTATTTTCCGAATCGTCACTCTCGTCCGGAAGCTTGTCAATGACGCTCCCCCCCTCGTCGCCGTCCTCGTCGTCATCAGCGATGTTCCTCGAATCGTTCGTTTTGTCCTCTCGCGCGCTCTCGGCGTCCCTCAAATCCGAATTGTCATCGTCGTCCGATCGTCGGTCCACTCGTTGCTCGAGCCTGGGCGTCTCGACGCTCGCCGACTCGCTGTTGTGCGTTTCGTTCTCGAGATTCTCCATGTCACCCATGACTAGCTTCTCGATTTCTTTGGCGGTATCGGCGACTTTGGGCACTGAATTGTCGGCCACCGAACTGTCGGATGCCGCAACGTCGCTCTTGGAAGGTTTTTGCTTGCCGTCCTCGTCGTCGTCGTCGTCGTCGTCGTCGTCATCAACAACGACGACAACGTCTTCGAGCCCTCCGAGTTTTTGCGACTCGGCGCTCAGAGGAGCGACGATCTCCTCGATCTTCGGCACTTCGAAATTCTTGCCGCGCGCCAGACTCTTCTCCGGGCCGAAGATCTTGCTCTCGATCGACTTTGCTATCGTCAGCTTGATATTCTCAATCATCTGATCAATGTGCGACTTGGACGAATTGTCCGTTTTTTCATTGTAAAACGAGCTCATTGTCTTTTTCACGTCAATGTTGAGACTGCTGCGACGTGATTTCGGCGATTTTCCGTCGATGATTTTCGTCAAATTGTCCTTCCGCAGTTGTTCCAAACTGCCGCTCTTGCGGGGATCCAGTTGACCGGCGAGGCTGTTTCCGATGCTCGATCTGCCGATCGGCCTCGTCGGTTCCTCGCTCTCCTCGCTCTCGTCCAACTTGATCTCCATCTCCGTGCTCTTGGCTTTCGTCTTCGACCGTAAAATCGGTCCAACCTCGCCGGATATCTGATCGATTCTCTCGCTGTTGTTGTTGTTCTCGAGTTCGAGCGAGTTCGCGTCGATAACGCCATCGTCAAAGTCCGTCGGGGAGTCGAGCTTTATCGGTGAAATTTCGTCCTTGCTGGACGCCGCGCTGCTCGATTGATTGTCATTGGCGCTCGACTCGGAAAACGAGGATTCCGCGTCGATCGTACCGTCCGACGCGTTGTCCACGCTCGTCTCACCGGCGTCCGTCGTCGTCGTCGTCGTCGTCGTCGTCGTCGACTCGTCCATGTTCAGCCAGCGTCGTTTTTTCACCATGTCCGAATCGAGCGAGATCCCGGAATCCGTCAGCTGTCGCAATTTACCGTTTCTCAAGCTTCGCTGAGCGAAATTGCTCGCGCGATTTCTCAGCTGTATCGAACTCTGCGAATCCTGAGCGTGGTGCGGCGGCTGACAATCGTCCTCCGACATCGAGCGCATCTCCTCGTTGTCGATAATCTCCTTTTTTATCTCAACGTCGGTGAGGATTTTGTCGTCGACGAGCATCTTCCGGCTTCTCGTTACTTTGCCACCGATGACTTGGCAATCCTCGGCTTCCGTGTCGCTCAACATGGACGCTACGACCTCCTCTATCGTCAGATCGACCGAACTATTGGCGATCGGCAATTTCTTCAAGTTTTTCCCGTCGAACAACGACGCGATCGCGGCGACGCTGTTGTTGCTCTTGAAACTCGTCGTCGTCGTCGTCGATTTAACTAGAGCGTCGCGTTCCTTGCTCGCGTTTCTTCGAACCGTTGGATTCGTCGATTTCGCCGATTTCGATGAATTCTTCGACGGCGATTCCGGCGATTCGCTGATTTTCAACTTTCTCGCGGTTTTCGGGCTGCTTTTCGGATTCGCGGCGACGACGATCTCGCCGATCGTTTCACGCTCGTTCGCCGGTGAAACTTCGATGTCCTCGCTCGATCTACCACCGACGGGTTTCGTCTTTTTCGCTCTGCTGTTGTTTCTCTTGCCGCTCGTCTCGTTCTCCGTGTCGTCCTCCTCGTTCTCGCACCGTTGAACGTCGACTATCGACGATTCTCTGCCCTCGGCCTCCACCAGTCGTTTAACTTTCTTCAACTTGACACCTTTTTTCACATCGACCGATATCCTTCGAAGATTTTTTATCGGAACTTTCTTCGTGACTTTAACGTTTATTAGACTGCCCTTGGAGTTTCGCAATTTTTGTTTTCTCCTCAAGTTTCTCAGGACTTTCTTCCTCGGCAGCGAAGCTTCCAATTTCGTCGAGAGCTGACTACCGCTCGCTACAACTTCCAATATCTCTCGGGCCAATTGCTGCTGTTTGTTCGTCGTTTGGGATCTCTTGCGATTGTTCTGCGTCGTCGCTGTTGCTGCTGCTGCTGCTGCTGCTGCTGTTGTCGTCGTCGTCGGCGGCGGCAGGACAGAATCATTGTTCGCCTTCTGCTTTGATTTTGAAGGCGCTAAGGGTCTTTTCTCCCTGGATGCCATCTCACTTCAACCCACATTGGGCTTCCTGAAAATGGAATTCCATAATTTTCTCCCGTTCCATCGTCTTTTTTTCTATTCTCCTTCGCTCTCTCGGAGAAAAACATTCGGCGGCTCGGCGAGCTGAAATTATCAACACAGTCGGTAGGTACGCAAGAGTCTGCGTCTTTGCATGGAAGATTCGCGCGACGGAAGGATTCGAGACGGAGAGAAAAAGAGAAAAAA
The DNA here is from genome assembly GCA_959613375.1 of Heteropelma amictum. Taxonomy (NCBI): domain Eukaryota; kingdom Metazoa; phylum Arthropoda; class Insecta; order Hymenoptera; family Ichneumonidae; genus Heteropelma; species Heteropelma amictum. The sequence goes on from OY390724.1 coordinate 16,296,963, forward strand.
AAGGGAAAAAGCTTCGTTGGGCCGTTTGAGGAAATTGAAATAAACTGACTTATCGACGGATCAAACGTTAATACGCATCGGGAGAGATAAATGCTACGCGAAATTGTTCATTATTCCAGTGATCCAGATTCCAATATAATTGAGGTCAGATTTGAAGCGTGTTATACGTATATATAAATAATATACATGGTGTATGATGCGTATATACGCGCCAACACGGATCCGACATATAAACATGTATTTATCTACAAATATACATGCAGAAAGTTGTCGAATTACAACCCTCTGTCTCCTTTGCGGGGTGGCAAAGTGGAAACAGGGGGTAGATTACGGTTGAACGAGCGACGCACTGGGGGATTAAACAAAAAGGGGTAGAAAAAACGTCTCTACTTTTTTTTTTCCTCTTCTCTCCTTTGAATTCCGTATTCGAACGATCTACGTGACGATACACTACCAACGACAAAGGACGATCGTGTGGTCGCCTTTTTTTTTTCGCTCGAAAAGGCAAAAAGACGCGAGAGAACGCAAAGCGGCATAGGCGAGTCTCGAAGTGCGACGATGAAACGGGCCTCCATTCCCGTCGAGTTTCGCTCGAAAGGGAGGAAACGGAGACGAGAGGAACAAAGATCTACGGTAACGCGCAAAGAGAGAGCGAGCGAGAGCGGAGAAGGAGCGATGAGCGGTGAGAGGAGGACGGAGACGGAGAGAGCGAGAGAGAGAGAGTGGATAATCCTGAGTGATGAAACCTATATTGAGTCAGGCCCAGGTTACGCGGCGCGAGAAAGAGGAGAAAATTCTATGGCCCGAGAGTGCTCATGGGTAAAATGCGAAATTACGCTGACGTATATGTTTCCTAGGGTTGTGCGATGCGTCCCAGAGTCAAAGGCAGAAATCGAATTGGAGGAAAAAAAAGAAGAAACGCAAAGAAATTACGTGACAAAACTTTGTATCAACAGACACGGATGTTACACCGTGAGACACTCGGGTTCTCTAGCCGCCCGTCGTCGAAAGAGAGGAGAGAGGAGAGAGGAGAGAGAGAGAGAGAGAGAAAAAAGAAAATGTTGCTCATATATTTCGACCGATATTACACGAGCGAGGCAACGTAAACGCGAAATTCACGTCGCATCCGACAGCAAGAGGCTCGAATTAAGTAACGTGATGTGAAATCAGGGGTTGAAGGAGCGGGGTGGGTGGAAAAATTTACGACGAAACGAACGACGGGGAAAAAAAGAGAGAAGAAAAAAAACACAGTCGTGTTATATCGCCACGAATAAACAAAAGGTCGGAACGGTACTGGCTGAGGGGCAAGGGGGGACCACGGAACTTTGAAGGCTCATTTCGAGAGCTTTGGCGATAATCCGACCGACGATTATCATCGCTCGAGTCGATTCACCCGTTTTACTCACCTCTGAGGCCAAAAATCCTCCCGAAAACACGACGTTTTTGCGTTAAAGTCGGGAATAATTATTCCCCGTGAAAAAACACAGTACCGTTGCACAGGGTGTCTATGCGCTGTTTCACTGTTTTCACACTATCGCCATCTGACGGACATTGACACTACCTTTCACCGTGTGCTCGCGTATATAATCCATTCGTCGTAAATTTTCACGATTTACCATTATTATTATTATGATTACTATCACGAATGATGATGATTATTGTCGACTGTGTGAAAAAGTACGACGGTCGCAGCAGGCGGAGCCGCGTATTTTTCGTCGGTCGTAACCGAAAAGAAAATCGCCACGATTGATGCTCAATTCACGCTCTCGACACTGAGAAGAATCCTCCGCGGTGTATGCACCATGAACGAACGAGCGAATGAAATGAAATAAAGGGGAAAAAAATCATACCAAACACGGAACAACGCGGCACTTTTCCCGTACTCTAAAGTACATTTGAGCTAACTGTCGCTCGTGCCCAAATGACAAATGTGTGTGTTTGGTCGAATTTCACGCCCTTTGCACGCACACGGGTAACTTTTTTTTTTTTTCCTTATTGAAATCGGTTACCTCGACAAAATCTCGTTGCACTCGACGTCGCCGTCGCGATATTACGACGATCATGATATGGCCCGAGAAGGGAAGGAAAAAAAAACAGAAAGCAAAAAAAACAGGCGAATTGTCCACGCCTGGGCCCTCGGAAAAGTGTCGTGACACGGAGAGACGTGAGAACGAGGAAGGAAGACGCGCCCGTGCGCACCAATGGCGTCGACCGCGACCCTTGCGTATTTACTCGAGTCAAAATGGCGGCCCTTCGGATTTTCGCGAGAAGCGCAATTGCGGCGGTTCGCCCGTCGCTATTATCCACCGGCGATTCATGGAAAATCACTTCACCGCTCGTCCATCAGGTACGAAATTTATTATTTTCCACGTTTGTACTCGACACCATTCTTCTCTCGCACTTTTTCTCACTGACGAACAATCTGTGGGCGAAGGCCCGCCAGCCGGAACACACATTATACACTCTTTATCACGTGTACTTGGAGGTGAAGGGCCTCACGGGGGGCCCCTTATCTGCGTTCTTCACGTTGCAACGATTCCGTCGTATTTTTAGCTCTGCCACATTGCTCCGAAAATCCATCACTCAATAACCATTGTTCTCCGCACTTTGCACCCACGTATACGCAGCGCGTACCGCGTGGAAACTTCAAAAACCACATGTTGCTTCGAGGCTCGCTCGTTCTTGAAGCCTATGATTTCCTTCTTGCAGGTTAAAGACACAATTGCGCGTCGAGAACGCGTTCGACCGACCAAGCGTTTGTGACAAATCAGCAGATGCAATAATCTCTGTAGAATCCCTTCCGTTGTGCACATAACCTAACAGAACTTTGCAACAAAATTTCCCCCCGATTGTATCTCAAACGATCGAATTTTTCGCTCTAGATGCAGAAAAGATGCGCGACGATAAAAGTCGGCGTCGGGCCCAAAGAGAAGGAGATAGAATTACCTGACTTTGAAGTAACGAAGGATCCCAAGGAATGGTCTTACGTCGAATGGGTGCTGCAGAACAAAGTCATTCCCGAGCCTCCCAAGGAGGAAAAAGTTTATCCGTCGGGCTGGAAACCGCAGTCGAGTGAGTTTTACGAAAATCTCCAAGATTTCGCTCGGATCGGAAAAAAAGTTTTGCGCTTAGTCGTCTTTGATGTATTCAATCGCGAAATTTTCAGTGGAAGCGAAGAAACTTCCGTACTTTGTGGAGAGAACGAAGAACCACATGCTGCCGGTTTATCTGCACCGGCGCCATCGCGGTATGAGGAGACTGACGCACATTAGACGAATACAGGGTGATATAATGCTGCTGGAGAGAGAGATGCGGGAGCATCTAGAGGTGATATGCAAGAAACAAATCGGTTCGCAGATCAGCGAGCCTGGCGGAGTAATAAGATATCGCGGGGACTACGTCAATCTGTGTCGTGCATTTTTGGATGCCAAAGGTTTTTGAAATAACAACCATACTCTAGTCAGTTTGTTCACTTGAAATATAAATTATAATTAGCGACAAATTGAAAGAAAATATCCATGTCCATCGATCCTCGCCTCATCTCCCGTCCACCGCGAAACGAGAGAGAAAAACGAAAAATAAAGTCGTCGAAAGACGACGATTCAACAATCGTAACAAGCGGAAGAATAGATTACACTAAGAACGACGAGGAAAACGCAAAAACAATAAAATTATCGAGTCGAGATCGTAACATGTGGCAGTGGTAAAGAAAAACATGAAAAAAAAGCCATTAATCGCGGTACAAAGTTGGAGATTCGATCGGGATAACGATGGGAGGGGTTTTTTCTTCCTTCGCGATGTTTCTTCCTCTCAACGTTCGTGCGAAATTTGTTTATGACCACGGGTCACTTTTGACTTTTTATTTCGTGTGGATAGGGATTTTGTTGTTATTTTCTTTTAAACCTCTTATTATAAAGCGAACGACGACGGATTTTTAGTGTCTTTTTTTACTTGAAAATTTTGCCTTGATTAAATTTACGTCCATCTTTATCTTCACCGGTCCAGCTCAAATACTGCTCGACCAATTGTTTCGTCTTGTCGTCCGACGGAGCGAGCTTCGTCCAATTGTACGATTCGTAGTCGATTTGCCAGTCTGGGCTCAACTGTAACACACAAGCCAACACGTTGGGATTTGTTTTTCTTTTCGTCGCGCGCGAAAATTCCGCCCACGGTAAACTCACGGCAAAGGCGAGATCCTGTCCGCGCCAGATCCAAATGCCGCTGATGGTGCTGTTTTCGTCGGTACCGAAGAGGCAGGAACTCGCGAATGCCGCCTTCCTCATTTTGTCCAAACGTTGGAACATACCGCCGATGAGATTGCAGGACATGAATACCTGAAAATTTATCGCGAACCGTTGAATTAGTACAAAAAAAATCCCAGAGATGTCGCCACTATAAAAACACGTACAAATTCACGCGGAATGCAAAAAAAGAAAAGGATAGTGGAAAAAAAGCAATGTATCGTCAGTTTTTCAGTATGGCAACAACGTTCGAGTTTCCTCGAATGAATATTGCAAAATTTGTCGCAAAAATCAAAATTTCACCTTCGTCAATTCGTCGTTGTACTTGTATTCACCCAGCCAGATGCTGTAATGCTCGGGATCGAATTTTTCCCAGAAATAGGGTATGGACTTGTCGACATCCTGATTTGAGTAAAAACGTTTAAAATCATCCATGTCGAAAGTGCCTTTGGGCATCGCGTCAAAGGGATTGGAAGATTTCGGCTCGGCGGCGATCGCAGCGTCGGCCGCATCGAGCTCCTCGGCCGGCTCCGCCGATTTCCTCGCTTCCTTCTCCTTTTTTCCCTCCTTCTTCGACTCTTTCTTCGCCTCTTTGTCCTTTTTCGCGCATTTGCCCTGATGCTGAGCAGCAGCGGCGGCGGTCGCGGCGGCGACGACGACCTTGTTCGGGTCGTGCTCGAGCGTTTTATCGGCCAATTTGAAATTACCGATTACCGCCACGGATTCCGGCTGATAAACGATCGTCTGGAACCATCTGTTGACGTTCTGATAAGGAGCTCGGAGCTTCGGCTCGAGAACGTACTGGTAAAGATGCAGCAGAGTCATGGCGACGCTTATGTCGGCCAAGGTCACGCGTTCACCCACCAAATACGTTCTCGTCAGCAGATGCGTGTTCAAGGAATTCAAGACGCGCGCGACATCCTCCTTTGCGTTCTCGACCGTCTGTGAGAAATTTGTGTAGTTTCATTTGTTTTTCTTTAGATTCTCGTACGAAAATCAATTCAATCAATTCCATTTCTTTCCAATTTTTATATTTCGAGAAATATTGAAACGGAGGATAAAAAATGGCATATACGTTTATGAATGTGAGCAAAAGTAGAACCAACATTGGAAAAATATTGAAATTTCTACTCGTTGCGACGTTTCATTTGTCTCCTTTCGTTACGAAAACAGAAACGGATCTTCAAAGTTTTCGCCTTTTCAAGGAGATTTCTAAACAGTTTTGTCTCGTTTACTTTTGGTTTTTTTTTGTACCTGCTTCTCGTAAGGCATAATTCCAAGAAGCGGAAAGACCCAAGTACAACTGGCCGGAATGATTTCCGAGTCGGCGAAGCTCATCCATTGGATAATCTGAGCCTTTTCGATGTCCGACTTTCCTCTCAGCTGTTCGTTGGCCACTGATTCGCGATACAAGAGGATATTTTTAGATCGCACCGAAGCTCGAAGCTTCCAAAATTAGCTAAATTCCGAAGCAGAAATAAAACGGAAAAACACACGGCGCTCACCGTAATACGCGATGGCATTGCTCTCGGTGAGGAACTTGCCGTCGTCGGTCTCGAAAGCCGGAACCTTGGCATAAAAAAACCACACACACGCACAAATAAACAACGGAAAATACGTCAAACTTTTAATGCCCATTGTGGTTGATTTTTTTGGCTGGAAATTCGGTGTAACGGTCAAAATGATGGACAAACAATGGACCATATGTCGAAATCGGCGATCTCGATCGTGGAATATTCTCGGTATGGAAAGGTATTTTTTTTTTTTTTTTCGGCAAATCGTCACGACTATGTTGGATAAAGAGGAAATGTGCCGCGATAAATTACAAAATGTGCAGCTGACCTTGCCGAGCGGAAATTTCTTGAGGAAAGCATCGCTTTTGTTGGTTTCGCCGAAAACGAAATCCTTGTCGGTCTTGATCTGAGCACCGGAATACTTGGCCGCGATCAGGGCCTTGTAAGCCCTGAAATTTTCCGGGTACGTGTAAAGAGTCTGTAAAAAAATCGTTTGCCCATTGAATAAAACGATAATCGTACTTGCGGTTGTGATATTCACTCCGCACTCTCAGGTCCGCATAACGTCGATGTTTAGGGGTGAAAAGTACGCATGGGATGCACTTACTCCGGCCGCCATTGTATCGTGTCACGGGAAGAGGAAGTCGAAGGCCGGCAAAGATGACACTGAAATGTCCAACCGCATTCAAGTGCGCCCCTTTGACTGCGCGAGTACCGTGAAACTTTGCTCCTTTTGTCACTCTCTCGCAAAGTACTTTCACGACCGCAAGATGATATTCACGCTCGAGAAAACTCGAGATTGCTAATGATGTTAAAATTTTCTCAATCAATCGCCGCTGCGCGCGTATATGAACGACGAGACCTATATATTTATTTACTTTGATCAATAATACACGGAAAATGTCGAACGCGCTTCTTCGATCCCCGCGAACGCGAACATTTTCGAGATCTCTGAATGGCTGTATGGACCGTCGTGACGCTGTAACGAACGAATAACAATTCGAATGACCGAATTTTCAAACTTCATGAGGATGAAGCTTGTCGTTACTTTATCTCGCCTTTTTCACGCTTCCGCAGGTGCTCACCGTTACAGTGGCGGCGCTAGTAACCCCCGCGCGCGCGAGGAGCAAAAAATCTCCGCGCACACACATTTTTCGATTCGCGATGGTTCAAGCATCAATCACGGACATGGCCGCGCTCAAGGATATCGTTCCGATTTATCAAAATTTAAAGCGCGAATGGACAAAAACACCCCCAAATTTGAAAAAATGTGGTGAAATACTGGATCAACTCAAGGTGATAACCTCACTATTTGCCTCTACGTTCTATGCCATTGTTTCTACGACATTGCATCTTTATTTCACATAACCTCTCAAACTTTTCTGTCAAAATGGATTGTCATCATTCAGTTTTCCCCTCGCAGCATCCCTCGGAAAATTTTTATACACGAAACTTTCAAAGTTCCGTAGAAGATTAAAAGCGCTTTGACTTTTCAGTTGGCCCTGACGCACCTCATGTTTCTGCCGACGTCCAGCAGCGTCGCTTCTCAAAAGGAACTGATCATCGCTCGTACGTATTTTTTTTCGGCATTTCTACACCGCATAATTCAAAATGTTGCTCCTACTCTCGAAACATTTTTCCATTCGAAAAATGCAACTTCCAGCCGCGATCGTTGGTCTACAAAAATCGACAAAATCAAAAAGCCATTTTTTCATTTTTCTCATCATCGGAGAGAATTTTTTCAACAAACAACATTGTTTTTCCACTCTGATTTTTCAGGCGATATTCTAGAGATCGGTGCTCAATGGAGCATCGCCTCGGAGGATATTCCGTCGTTTGAGCGTTACATGGCTCAATTGAAGTGCTATTACTTTGATTACAAATCGGGCTTGCCCGAATCGTCTTACAAGTATCAATTGCTGGGACTGAATCTTTTGTTTCTGCTGTCGCAAAACAGAGTAGCCGAATTTCATACGGAACTCGAACTGTTGCCTTCCGATCAGATACAGTCCAACGTTTACATAAGACACCCTCTGAGTCTGGAGCAATGTCTGATGGAAGGATCGTACAACAAAATTTTTTTGGCAAAGGGCAATGTACCCGCGGCGTCTTACAATTTTTTCATCGATATCCTGCTAAATACCGTACGTGACGAGATCGGTGCTTGCATGGAAAGTGCCTATGACAAAGTTTCCCTGAAGGACGCGTCGCGTATGCTGAATTTGAGCACGGAGAGGGAAACAACGGCGTTTGCCACCAAGAAAAATTGGACGTTGAAGAAAGATGGAAACTTTTACTTTACAGCGCCCAACGAGAAGAAATCGGAAGATCCGATACCGAGCTCAGATCTGGCTACTCTCGCCATCGATTACGCCAGGGAACTCGAAATGATCGTATAACGTTTTTTTCGGTTTTTCCTCGAATCTAGCATTTTGCATCTCGCCTCTATCCACTCTGCATATTTTTATCTAATGTAAGATCGAATAAAACTCGTCTAATCGATAAAAGCATACAATGAAATTCAAAAATTCTCGACATCGCGATCGTTACGATTTTCACAGGGATGCTGCGATATCACCGGTAGGTAAAGTCGCTAGTATTTCTCAATTTCAATAAAAATCGATAACATGAAACATTGTCGTTGGATACGAGTCTTTTTTTTTTATCCACAGAAATAATCCGAGAAGCTTGCAATTCTCGTGAACTTCTCGAGCTTTTGTGAGAGATTTATTTTTAAAGAATAGGTACGCCGCTTGATAAATTTTTTGTCTAAAAATAAACGCGCTTCGCGTCGAGGTATTTGCTGATGCGATAATATTGTATCCGCAGGAGGAAAATATGGAACTTTCGTAAGCGCTTTGGGCATATACATTGCATTTTTCGTCGAATTTTAATCAACGAATAATGTAATTATTCGAACGCGAGAAATCCGCAAAAGTGCAACATGACGAGCGGGAGAGTGGAGTGGGGGGCGTGGAATCGCCAAGTTGAGCAATGAAGATCAGGCTTTAGTAAAATTCCGGTTCGCGGGGTGGCCGTCCTCTCGCGACAGAGCCACCCGCCGTAAGCAGGCAGCAAGCACACACACATTGCAGCAGCGCGCACGTCAAAAAATACGGTAGGGCGCCGTCTGAAAACGAACATGGCGTCCGTTAGGTTATCGCCGTGAGGTGTCTGCTCCGTGATATTTCGGTATTATTGATGCGATATATCGGGGGCTTACTGGCGGCCTGACGCGGAATTCCGCGTCTTCGGGGGAGGCTGCCCCACCGCGTTAAATTCCCCCCGATAAGCCGCGAGACTAAAAAACCGAAAAAATCCAATGGATCGCGCGCGGATCCGTTGATAAAAACGAGGAAAAAAGAAAGGTTTTTGATAACGAGCGCGTAAACAGTGGCTTGTGGGTATACATACACACCCCGACGCGCGAGACGGAGCCCCACCGGGAGAATTCTGTGTCTGTTTTTTTCACGGTGAATTGTTTTCTGTTTTTTTCTTTCCCCCTTTTTCCTCGCAAGCTCCGGGTGAACCTCGCCTTTTGCGGGGAAACAAACGCAAGTGTGAGAGAGATAGAGCGAGAACAGTGAGCGAGAAAGTGAGAAGTAGCGACAGAGAGAGAGAGAGAGAGAGGGAGAAGGAGAGACATCACAGTGATCGCGCGCGTCGCTCTCTCGCGAGTGTATTATTGTCGAAATTTATCGTCGAAGGGCCCACCACACATACGTGGACTAGATTCGGTGAGATGCCGGCAATCGGGCGAGTGTTATCAACGTCGAAGTAAAGTCGAGAAAGGTGGTGTTTTCGCACTGATCCCGAGTTCCTCCTCTCCTTTTCCACTTTTTTTCACTCGACTACTCTTTTTTTGTTCTCTCTCTCTCTCTTTTCTTTCGTACAAACGGCCCTTTAAATTCGTGCAATCTTGTATTATATTTTCTTTCCTTCTTCGACGTGTGTGCGTGATAATAATACGTCGTGTTTCGCGTGTGCAATCTCCGGAGGTGAACGTCCCAGAAAAATCGTACCGAAAGAGAGTAGCGAGGCGAGAAAGCAAGAAAAAAAACCAAAATATATGCATATATATATATATAGATATATACACACACGTACATACATATATATGTACATGTATACGTAAATATGATTTTTGAGGAATGAAAATTTTATACGTTTCGATCGATCAAATTGTACAAATATAACGACGATTTATTAAAATGGGAACCAAGAGAAGAGGAATTATCGACGTTGGGTCCTCTCTGACGAGATTTTGACCCAACAAAGTTTCCCTTTCCAGCGATTCTTTCGTAGTTACTTTTTTTTGTCTTTCTCAATCACCGTTTGTGCGCGAGTTCAAAAGTGCAACGATACAATAATTATGTAAATTCATGAGAGTCGTTAAACGCGATAGCGAGGATCGAGGGAAAAATTGTCGTCACGAGTACCCCGAGTACGGCGAGCGTTCAGCCATATGCCGCCTGCCGGGCTATCGGCTAAAGGCTTGTCTACCTTGATGGACCACGGACAACCCGACGCTCGTCATCGGAACGAGCGGTTTTTATTATATCCGGAGAATGGCTCCTCACACCCCCAAACTCCGAGTACAGCGGCATCCTCACCGAGATACCAAAATCCAGCTAGGGGAAGCAATTACTCCGCTAGGTAACTTTAGGCTGAATGTGCAAAAGAAAAAGAGCAATAACGAAACCAACGTACGATTATAGAGAGAACAGATTGTAGAAGAAAGAATGTATATTTTGGCAGCTACGCATATTTGTATGGACGCGCGTCGAGCAACAATATGTCAGACAGCAGCGTTTCCGACACTCACAGCGGCGACACCGCGAGGACCGTGTCGCAGCAAACGAGTCCCTCTCACGCGACTCATTCCTCGTCGCACTCCAGGCAGGACAACAGTTCGACGATTTTCACGGCTCTGTTCGACTACGTGGCGCAGGGGGAAGACGAGCTCTCGTTGCAGAGGGGAGAAACCGTGGAGGTAACGGAGAAACATGAAAAAAACTAAACGAGGAAAAGAAAAAAGGATTCAAACGAAATTGTCTCGCTTCGCTCGCAGGTTTTGTCCAAAGATTCCAAGATCTCGGGGGACGAGGGTTGGTGGACGGGAAAGATACGGGGTAAAGTCGGTATTTTCCCGGCAAACTTTGTCGCCGAGTCGGAAAGCATCGACAGGGTATCCTCGGTGATCGACAAGGTACAACCTATCGAGATCGATTTCCTGGAACTGCAATTGGAGGAGGTCATAGGCGTCGGTGGTTTCGGCAAGGTGTACAGGTTCGTGAAACAGACACGAGAGGGCGAGTCGAGAGCCAACGTTTCGAACGTTACAGCGTCGACAATCAGGGTATTTCGCGATCGAAATGTTGTATTTTTTGCTTCGCAGAGGATTTTGGCAGCAGCACGAAGTGGCGGTGAAGGCCGCGCGCCAGGATCCCGACGAGGAGCCGTGCGTCATATTGGAAAATGTTAGACAAGAGGCGAAGCTCTTTTGGCTGCTGAAGCACGAAAATATCGTTCAGCTCGAGGGTGTTTGCCTGAAAATGCCGAACATGTGTCTGGTGATGGAATACGCCCGTGGCGGCAGTCTCAACAGAGTTTTGAGCGGCCGTAAAATACGACCGGATGTTCTCGTCGATTGGGCGATACAAATTGCGCGTGGAATGGATTATCTTCATAACAAAGCGCCGATAAGTCTTATTCACAGGGACCTCAAGAGTTCCAATGGTACGAGACAAATATTATTCATAATCGCGTCATGATCGATGACCCGCTATTGCCATCGGAATCTTGCAACGGAAATTCAATTATCAAACATTTGAGAATGATTTTCTTTTTTTCCCGTCCATCCGCTCGTTATCGATCAATCCGCGAGATATATTGACGTCCGTGTCTCGTTTACAGTGTTACTCAGCGAGCCCATAGAGAACGACGATCTCCAGTACAAGACTCTCAAGATCACGGACTTTGGTTTAGCCAGAGAAGTTTACAAAACCACGCGAATGTCAGCCGCTGGGACTTACGCTTGGATGGCGCCGGAAGTCATAAAAAAAAGTACCTTCAGCAAGGCCAGCGACGTATGGAGGTCGGTATTTTCGTTGATCTCTCAATTTCCGGAAAATATCTGCCGCCAGCTTTTTTACCGACCGGGCAGTGACGAACGGTCGAGGGAGACGGATTTTTTCAAAGATTATAAATATTTTTTTAGTAATTTCGGTAACTTTGATAACAAACGGTGATTTTTCCTTCGAGCTACGATTATCCGGTCTTTGTGTCGAAAGGGATTGATGAATTTTTCGAAGAAAAAACTACAATGTCCGCGTCCATTCGCTTGTTTCAGCTACGGTGTGCTCCTGTGGGAGCTTTTGACCGGCGAGACGCCTTACAAAGGCATCGATGCTCTTGCCGTCGCTTACGGCGTTGCCGTTAACAAGCTTACTCTGCCGATTCCTACGACATGTCCGCAGCCTTGGAGATGTCTCATGGAAGGTAAAAAAAAGACATTTTCTCATGACCTTTTATTTCGATCCGGCGTCATTTTATTTCTTTAAAACAAAAACATCCTTGAAAACGTTAATATCTTCTCCTCGGAATACTTTGAAGTTTGCATTAAAATTCAGTACGTCCGAGTCGTATTTGATGCTCCGATATATCAGAGCTCGGAGGAGTATCGAACGACGATTGTTCGGATGTTTGTTAATTTATTCCACGATCGCACAGCTTGCTGGTCGTCCGACAGTCACGGGAGGCCGGGATTCGCGGAAATTCTCGTGGCCTTGGACGAGGTGAGAAGCGCGTTCGCGGCTACTCCCCACGAATCGTTTCACACGATGCAGGACGACTGGCGATTGGAAATCGAGCAAGTTCTTCACGGATTGCGCATGAAGGAAAAGGTGGGTGGCCAAAAAACCTCATTTTTGAAGAAACAATAGTGGATAACGCGTTGTGGATATTCAGAAAAAAATAATCGTCGACTTGTCGTTGGCGGCGAATGAGTAACGTGTATAACATTTTTTTCAAAATGCTTTGCAAAGGCATGCCGATCCCTCGAAGAGGTAAGAACACAAATTTTCGAAAAAATACAAGATACTTCCGATGCACATGAGCGTTGTACGCAAATATGGCGATTGTCGAAGTTTGCTCGATGTTCGATTAACTTTCGTCGATGCTCCGAGGATTTTCCGAAGCGAATTTACTTGAAACAACGACAGTATCGGAAATTCATGAACAAATCGGTGAAAAAAGTCGTGAGGTTATTTTCGACGGAAAATCCCCGGAAGTCGCGCGAAATTTCGCATTTGTTGGCATTGCCTCCGCGCAACATCCTCGATGACCGATGTTTGGCGTGATTTTTCAAAAACTCGTCCGATTTTCGCAGGAATTGCGCTGCAGAGAAGAGGAATTGACGAAGGCACAAGTGCAACAGAGACAGAACGAGGAAATTCTGAGGCAGAGAGAGCAGGAACTGGCCGCGAGGGAGATCGATCTGTTGGAGCGAGAGCTCACCGTGATGATAATACAACAGCAGAATACGCCTACGCCCAACAAGAGACGGGGAAAGTTCAAAAAGTCGAGGCTGAAACTCAACAAGAAAGAGCCTGGGAGCAACATAAGCGCTCCGTCGGGTAAATTTCCTCTATTTTCGCGCAAAAACAACAATTTCCTTCTTCCATCTCCGTTTCTGACGAAAGTTATGAGAATTAACATTTTCTCGTGCTCCAAAGATTTTCGACACACGATAACGGTACAGCATACCGCTCTGGATCGTGGAAAACCGCGGAATCCATCGAGGCCCAACAGTCCACCGGGTTCCCCGAGTATCCCGCGTCTTCGCGCGATTGCCTGTAAGCTACTGAAAAATTGATCGAATTAATCGCGCCCCTAGTCTTTTAGCGATTCGCGAATATCGAAAGAAAAAAAAAAAAAAGAGACAAAAAGCCCGAGAGTCGCTCGTCGACGAATCCGGGCTTTGAAGACACAAGACGATGCGAAAGTTTGCGCTTTAGTGGTAGAATCGTTTGAGGAATCGTCCGTTTTCCTTGTTTCTTTATCTTTTTGTTCGTTTTGTGTGTGACTATATATATACATGTATGTATACACGTGTGTATATATACATATATATAATTACATATATATATATATATATATATATTTCGAAAGACAACAGCATCTGTTGAACATTAAAAAGACGGCATGGTGTGTGAGAAACCAAGTAATCTCGTTGTCGACGTTGCCTATACTATTTATCTCCGCTCGCCCATGAGCAACGTTTGCTTCAACCATTTGTTTTCCTTGAATATTGTTTCTTACTTATCGTTTTGTGTATTTTTCTTTTTTTTTCTTTCCATCGTTTGATTTTTATGATTTGTTTCACCATTCGAGTATCTTCCGAGTACGATTTTTTCGAGCTGCGCACGTTGCAATTCAAACGGAGGGTTTTTCTCGTGAAATTGCGCGAAAGTTTGGCACTTTTGTTGCCTCAGACGAGTTTTTCGCGACGATTGCAGCGCGCGCAGCGAGATGTAGCTAGAACGAGTAGCGAGTAGAGAATTTTTTGTTTCTTTTGTTGTTGCCGTTTAGTACCGGCGGACGGAGTTAAGGGTAAGACGTGGGGCCCGTCAACGCTCCATCAGCGCGAGCGCGGGGCGATAATCACCCAACCGCCGAATCCCTCGTCGCCCGGCGACAAGAGATGGTCGCGCTCCGCACCGGATCTCGAAAAGACCCCGCTGCGCACAGCGCTGCTGGCGAGCGCGCAACGCTCCCCTCTACTGCAGGAAATAGGTAACCACCCAACAGCAAGAAAGTTGTACTCCTCGGCGAATAATCTGATAGAGGATCAGACAGGACGTAGCTCGGAGTACGAGATGATTCGTATGCCGGGTACGACCGGGATTGATCTAGAGGATGACAAACGAGAGGATGTCGATGATTCTCGCGTCGCGTCGTCGTCGTCGTCGTCGTCGCGCCTCGCTAATGCCCGGGATAACGATATTACCGAGACTTACGAGTCTTATGACTTTAGAGAGGCGAAAGTAGGGGGCGCGTCGAGCGTGTCGCGCGGTTACAAAATAACGATTCCCCAGTCGTCGCGCGTCGAGCAAACGGCCGCAACGGCGACAACGGCGAAAAGGGGGGAAGCAACGAGACCGACGAAGCGACTGACGGAGACGAGCCCGAGCGACGAGAACGGCACGTCCTCGTGCTCGGCTTACTTCGTTCAGAGCGTCGCGTCGAGTCTCGTCGGCACGGCGAAGCGCGTTAGGAACAAAAAGCGCGAGCGCAGCAAGTCCAAAGAGTCGTCGAAGCGTCGCGACAGCTCAGAGTCGAGGTTGAACACCCTGGCGGACTTTTTTCGTTCGCCCTCGGGTTCGCGCAAGAGTTCGCTAAACGCCGAGCGTAAGAATTCCGTTACGATAAGGATCAATGACGCGGCGGACGGTTTAGAGTCGAGCCCGGAGAACTCTGTGAGCAAACCGACGAGCCGCCACAAGTCGCGAAGCTCCAAGAGTCCGCTGAGGGTTCTCGAGAAAATACGCGCCTGGGGCAGCAGGGACGCCCTCGACGGCGCCAAGATTCTCTTGCCGGTTAAGGTAGATTATAACGTACTCGAGGATACGGTGACGATCCCCAAATTGGATTTCACCGCTAACGACCAGAGGGACTTTGTGCCGAGATTTTTAGCCGCCAATTCGCGGGAGGGTATCGACTTTGAGAATCTCGAGGCTGACCTGTGCAATCTCGATTCCGAACATTCCAACGATAGCTCGAAATCGAAGAACTCGCTGAGATTCCTCGAGGAGTTTGAGCTGAGCGGCCCGAGATCCTCCCTCGATAGCACGAGGAGCAAATCCAGCGTAGCCTCCAAACTGAGCGGACGTTATTCCGATCAGGATTTCGATGTTAACGAAGCCCCGGATAATCGTTCAAAGTATAACGATATTGCCCTTCAACAGCCGGGGGAAAAGCCCTCGGATTCCGTCGAGCGCTTTAACCAACGACTCGCCGAGTCTCTCAGAATCGTTAGTCTCTCGAGACGAAATTCCGAGGGTACGAGCTCGGTTAGCTCCGTCTCCTCGAATATCCTCGCGACTGAAAAGTTTTTCAGAAAGAGCGATTAGCTAGCAGCGATCTATGCGAATATCGGTGTAAATACATCCGAGCTTGTTGGTCCTTCGGTCGATTCCTCCGAGGCCCCCAGAGGCCTCTCGCTCTGAATTTTTCCACTTCTTTCTTAGTTCTCTGTTTTACCGACCGAAGCTTTTGTCGTCACTCTTCGAAAGCCAAGTGCGAAAAATTACGAAATAATCAACCGTGCGACAAAACCCCCAAAGAAATCCATCGAACTACCGACGAGCCGGTACCACATATATATAAATATAAATATATACTTTTGGAAAATATGAGCGTTTCGATCGAAAACATGGCTTTTCCAAATTTTATTTTCGTTGATACAAACTTGTTGAATATGTTATTTTGTTCTATTCGCTCGATTCTTCATATATATATATCTAATTCTTCGATCGAGTGAGAATCAGTGACAAAAAAAATGGCAGAACTTTGCATAATCAAAGAGGGCAAATTGTCGGGGGTGTGCTCGTATTTTCCAGGGGTATTTTCGTGCACTGACGGCCAACATTTCCGTGAATGAACGAATGAGCTTTCTTCGGTCTATCGATGTTTCTCCAACAGTCTCAAACTTTCGCCGGCATTGTATAGAGCATATATATATATATATTTACATAAATTTAGTTTTTTCTTGGCGACACGGTACTCTGGCATTTAGGCTATTTTCCATGTGGTCCAAGCGTATGGTAGTTGTGAAACAACCAAGCATTTTTCTTCTTTGCACATTAAATTTATATATATATATATAAACATATATATATATATTCCGTCGTTTTTCGAAGCTCATATTTTCCAGCACTACGCGCCATTTTCTCAAGAGTGCAATCACGAGAGAAAATTGCTTTAACAAACTCGACTCGCATCGGTCAATCCCGATGTGTATATCCCCCCCCCCCCCCCCTGCATGATCGAGCGATGCACACGATTTTCGAGATCCTCCGCATAGATTCTTCCGTTTTTCTTTCGTGTTTTTCAAGAAACGACATTTCTCCCACGTTAATAGCGTCTGTAAAATAACGACGTTCGTGCGTCTCGTTTCCTCCTTTTCAAAGGAAAGTCGCAATCGTCGATCGACCGGCGAAAGTTTGGGAAAAACAATTTTTCCACCTGTTCCGAGGTCTCCACGAAATGCAGTGAGAATCTCGCGCGCTTGGCGGTCGCATCGAAATCGGGATCCCAAAGAAAAACGAGAAAAGTTAGTTTCCCCTGGGTTTGTTGCGAAATTTGTTTTTTCGATGTTTTTAGTATCGCCCAGTGCGCGAAATTCTCCTTTTAGTTCGGACTCTTTTGCGCGCCGTGCATGTTCGCCGCATAATCGAGTCGTCAGTGCCGTTAACATAACCTCAAAAGTTTTCCCATTGTTCCCGCGGGAACGATTAACGAGCGAACGTTCTCTCTGTGATCGCAGGCCTTTCCGAGGAGAACATCCACTCTACGCGTAAGTTCGCACCATTTTTCTAACCTCTCATTGTCGATCATTTCGGTAGATCTTTTGTTTTTCCGTTTTTATCGTTTCATCCATTTTTCTTCCTCATCGTCGCACATTCGCACCGTTACGCTTAATTACTCGTTTTTTTATCTCCTTCACACTCGATCCTCGAGAACGTAGCTCTCGCTTCTCCAGTGATCATTTTTCGCTCTTTCATTCCCGATAGATCGAGCTTCAGTCGAGGGAAAAAGCGTTTGTCGAGTTCGCGGCTGAAGCTCGCGCAGATTCGATCGGCGGATCGGAGGAATTCTAGAACTTTCGCGCTCGCGTTCGTTTTTACCATTCGAGCAGCGACGTCGGTGCAATTTTGACGAAAGAGAAAACTCCGATTCGCTCAGATCGAACGGATGCATGTTGAGAATTCTCGATATTTTCTGTCTTTTTTTTTCGATTCTCACGTATCACAGTCGTACGACCTTGTTATTTATGCCAATCGTCCTCTTGTCCGTCTGCATCTTTCGTTTCTTTTTAAAGACAGATAAATCATTTTGAAAATTTTTCATTATCGTTGACGCTAGCACGTTAAAAAAAAAGAAAGAGAGATAACACGACAGAAAAGTTGGACCGCAACGCCAAAAGAGAAATACGATAAAAAGAGATTCAATTGTGCCGCACGTAGTTTCCGTAGTAGTGTCGTATGTGTGTGTGTGTTCGTGTGAGATTTTTAATCCCGCACGTACATGTCGCGGAATCGAAGATTCGGTGAGGGGGACCAGGTTTTTCTTGTTTTGTTTTTTGATCCAAGTTTATTTCGAGTCTCAGGCCCCAGCTGGTGGAGGGTCTGTTCCGGCTGTAGATGGAGCAGAACGGTGTGTGTTGGCAAGAGAAAAGACAAGTTTTTTTTTTTTTTTTTTTTTTTAAACGAATAAACGCCGCAGAGATAGCGATGTGAGGAAAAGTCAGGGGTGTGATGTCGGAAAGAAGCATCACGGGGAATCTGTGATTTTTTTTTAAATCCTCGGTTCAAGCGAATCCAGCTACCGGTCCGATCCGTCAGAGGGATTTTTCAATTTTTTTATTCGATTCTCGTTTGTGTGTGTGATTTTTTTTGTTTTCTTTTTTTTTCCCAATACGGACACTCTCCCGTTTGGTTCTGATGATAAATTTGGGTGAAAAAGAAAAAGACGAAAAATGGGAGCAACGATGACGAGCAGACGAGCGAAATCCTTCTTGGTGTTGGTTCTATCTCGTTAATCACTTTTTGGAGTAACGTTTAACAGTCTAACAAGCAGAGCTCTAACAGTCCGCAACTACCATTGAATATTGCGATAACTATTATTTCTCCCGCGACGATTTTCACATTTTTCGGTGATCGTTGATCGTTGTTTTTTTTTTGTTTAGTAACATCATGCGTATATGCATCTCTCGTTTTTGATTATCGATACCCGGAAGCGACCGATCACGATTCCCGCGTAAAAGAAAAGAAACAAAAAAAACTGCATAGAGAGAAAGGGAGAGAGAGAGAGAGAGAGAAAGCAATGGAAAAAAGGAGAGAAAAATAATCAGACAAATCAGACGGAAATAAAATGAATTATACCGTTTGGAGATGCGAAATAATTGCGCACACTTACAGCTCGTATTGACAAAGTTTACACGCACACACACACCTGTATTTAGAATATAGAGATTTTTTTCAATAAAAGCTTTTCAGTTGGACACGTTGAATTTTTTTGTTTTTTAGTTCTTGTCGAGACGAAAAAAAGAGAGAGAGAGATCAATTTTACGCTCGGCCGGATTGTCGTTTTCTTTCTTTCGAACGAAATCGTAGATTTCGTGAAAATCTTAACGTCGATTCAGGGGGATTATTATTATTATTCACGTTTCAATGACGCTTTGATTAACCGTGTGACTTTTTAATTGGATTGGATATGTCGAGTGTGATTAAAAATTAATAATCATTAATTCACGGTCGAAAGCCGAGCGTAAAAACAAGGGATGTGTACTTTACCTTGCATGCTTCCCCGTAGAATCCCGAATCTTTGATTTCCCGTTGGTTTTGGTCCTCCTTGGAGCCTCATTTTCCCCGCCTCTGAAATATATACCACCGAAAGGATCATTCGCTGTATTTCACGAGTGGACGCACGTTTTTTTCCTCCCCCCGATTATCGAGTGCAGTAGAAACTGAGTGCATGTGCAACTTGCCATTTAGATGGAATTTTTCTTTTCCGCATCAGCGAAATAATGAAAAGTGGAGTTTATATTTTGTGCGGTATGTGAAACGCAAATAACTCGTTTTTATCAAAAGATTTACTTTAGAATCGTGCCAATTTTGAGCACGCAGCGAGACGACGCGGATGGTCGAAAAAGTATTCGGAACAATAACATCTTTTCTCGAATTTTCCACCGCGGCTGCGTGCCCAAACTTGCCATTGGATTTCTCTTTTGTCGCGATTGTACCTCCGAAAATCCCTCAACTCGGCTGTTTCTCACATTGCTGCAAAATCATAGTTAACAATTCCGCGATCTGAAGTAACCAATGAGAATATGCACGTACGCGTTACATCGCCTGACGATTAATTCGTAAAAAAAAAAAGAAAACGCTTCGAAACAAAAGTCTGTAACTAATCGAAGAAGGTAAGAGGAAAAAACCACGAAAGCTGCACCGAACGAGAGAGAGAGAAAATACGATACCGATATAAATCCGCGAATCATTTTGTTTAATTTTTCATTTCGCGCGTTCGCTTTTGCCCTTGCAAAAATATAAATGATTTGCTTTTAGATTACACAGCTCCGCCGACCGAGATATCGTCGGAATGGATGACGACCGATTATCCGATAAAGCCGGGATTAACGGGTCCTTACATAATGCCGATGCCCGTGCCGATGCCGACGCTCTACAATGGCGAAGCTAAAAAACCAAAGTTGGGGATAATCGAGCTTCTGCTGTACAACATCGCGTCGATGTTGGCCGGCGTTGCGACGGGCTACGACGTCAGGATGTCGAACGTCTCGCCGATACACCCGAGATTGCAACCGAGATCGACGGAGGTGCCTCCGGAAGAGCCACCGAGATGGTGGTTTCA
Organism: Heteropelma amictum; assembly: GCA_959613375.1. Classification (NCBI taxonomy): domain Eukaryota; kingdom Metazoa; phylum Arthropoda; class Insecta; order Hymenoptera; family Ichneumonidae; genus Heteropelma; species Heteropelma amictum. The sequence goes on from OY390724.1 coordinate 16,317,370, forward strand.
GGCTGACACCGGCTCGAATCGAAATTCCGGATACCTCGGACCCGAGTACGAGTTCAGCTCGAGCAGCGGTTATCCCCACAACACTTATCACGGTCCGGCGAGACATTACAGGTAGGATTTATCGCGAAATTGACAAAACGACGGTCGGATCGAGCAACGGACAAGTAATTTTCGAACTGACTTTCGTTCGACAAACACCGAAATTACAGAAATAAATTGTAATATGATTTGATGTATTCTGAATCGTAAATGTACGTGCGAGTACATTTTATCGCTACGAATTTTGTGGGGTGACCTTGAATGAGCGAAATACTCGATTCCAGGCCATTTTTGAGCAGCATGGGAGGGATCGGTATGCCGGCGAACGTTATGACCGACAAACCATTGAGGTTCACCGATTCGCCGCAACACTACGGCGGTAGCGGTCAAAACTCGAAAGTACCGACGCCGAGTCCGCGGAGGAAAAGTTCGAGCGCGAGTAACGAGGAGGCGTACTCACCCGAAACCGGTAGAATCGATCGAATCGACAGGATCGAGAGGGTACCGACGATTTACATGGGAAACGTCGCGCCTTATCCAGATTACGGCCCGCCGGTTTATACGATCGTGCCGCCCGAGTACTACAGGCCTCCCGAGTCGGCATACTTTGTCGGACCTGATTACCAGTAAGCTCGTCGAAGGTTGCATTCAATTTTCCGGCGTGAAGCGGAAAATTTTGGAATTCCATCTGTTGAATAAAAAGAAAAACCGGAAATTCGTAATTTTTCAAGAGTTTTTTTACAATTTCCAGCGACCGAATGCTGGAATATCCGGATTTTCCGCATGCTTACGACAATCCCAGCGGCGTCAACAGCCCGGCTCGTCCGAGTCCCAGATTGCCGGCGTACACTCACCATCGCACGTCGTCGAACGTATCCAACACGAGTACGTCGAGTCAGAGCAACGTCAATCCGACGTTTCGCCTGGACGACGAATCCGACTACGCTCTGTATCCGCCGAGTCACTATTACCAGCAGCAGCGTTCGACGAATTATCCAACGAGTGTAAATACTTACAGCGCAGGTATGATGAATAACGATTACGGCTCGCAGTATCTGAGTCGTCAAAATTCCCACGAGTCGAATCCAAACTCGTCGACGGAGCGACCGAGCAATCTGGAGGTCGTCACGAGGTTGCGTTCGAGCCTGAAGCGATCGAATTACGCGTACAGCTCGCCGAACAAGACAGCCTCGACGAGCAAGAATAACTCCGGCTCGGGAACGCCGACGAATCCAACACCGCCGGATTCGTTGACCTCCGAGGATTCCAGTTACGTGTCGGCCAAGGACAGCCAAATATCGATGGGAAGAGTGAGATTTTCACCAATTACCTTTGACCGGGACGGCGTGTCGAGGGAGCACAGAGAGGCTCTCCTGGATATTCCCGTGCACGGACAGAATCAAGATGTCAACGTCGGCAATCGCGGCAGAACGGCCAGAAGTCGCAAGCCCAGCATCACCGAGGTCGAGCGTGACTTTTTGTCATAGCATTGGCTCATTTAAAGATGGCGAATAACTTGCGAATAACGTTTTTCCTCGGTAAATGTCGCGCATGCGCGATTTTTTCGATCCAAACACTGCCTCTCGCGGGAGTTATCCGCGACATCGGAAAGTTCGGCCGATATCCAAAGTGCGGGACGGGCGATAACGTCGGTTGTCTTTATCCTCTTGAGATTACCGATCATCGACGAGGCAAAATTCACGCGCTTCGACATTCCAATTTTTCACAACGTCGGGAGTATCGACATTCCCTCGAGAAGAAGACAAAAAACCGAGAGCTCGGTAAATGGCTAGGATTTCAATCGATCAATCGGCAATGGCGGTTGACTTTACCGACCGACGTTTTTCGACGTCACGCAGAATCGTAATTTAAGAGAGAAAAGAAGAAACATTCTAAATGGACGATAGAAACGACCAAAACGTCGGATATTCGTAGGGCAATTAGATTTTGCCCGTCACCGTGTGCGTTTTCGAATTTTTCTCTCTTTTTTTTCATCCGATCGAGACGTTTTTTATCTCTGCATTTTTCTCGAATTTCGAACGTTGCGCTTTTCTTTTCACCGTTGAACGTACGACTGTATTAACGACATTCCAAAATATTCCAGATTCGTCGCGAAAACATCGCGGCGTCTCATCGCGCGTGACTGAACTCGCGTAAATAACGAGAGAATACGACTCTTTTTGATACCGTGAGAGGGCGCGACGTTGACTCGCGCGCGTACACTCGTGGCAGGGGCGGGGGGGGGGGGGGATTTTTTGTAGCACTTGTATGAAAATAACGACGAAAGGATGTACAGTAGATATTTACCCCGATATAATTGAATTAACGAGAGATAAATATATATAAATAAATATATTTCTAGGAGGCAAAGAGCGCGTTTTGTCGTCTCGAACGTTTCTCTGTACAGTTTAGCACGCATTTTCAGTCCTCTTGTTTTCATCATCGAACTCACAACAGCTGATTGGAATAATTTCGTTTTCCGAAGATAGAACGGGGGAAAAAAAGAATTTGCAACGTTGATTGTCATGTTTTACTTTGAAAATCATTGATCTCGAAAGACGACGCAAGAAAGACGACTGTTCGATGCTTTTTACGAACCTGTCGTCGTAATCGAAAATCGATGTTGTACATATTGCACATGTCGAGGAAATACCCGAAAGAAAGCTAAAAGAGAATTTACGCGATATTACAATTAGGTATTAAATTGAGCAGCGATCCTTACATTCCCCGCTAGATTTATCATTTTTTTCTATATAAACAAAGAAAAACATAAAAAAAAGTATATATATATATATATATACATAGATGTATGTGACTCGCGAAAGGACGGAAACCCCGAAAAAGAAGATAAATCGCCTTAGGAACCACCGGAGTTTTTTAACCAATTTTTTAGTCGCGTAGTTGCAAATCAAAAAAAAAAAAATAACTCGATAGCGATAATACGTAAATAAAACCACTCGTTCGCTCCGACAGACCTCTACTGACGTACCGTTTTTTTTTTTTTTACTTCTCGCGCTCTCATAAATCTAATCGACGATCATCAGTATTTTTAGGACTTACCGGAATGTAAATAGAATCTTAATTGTACTTGTATTTAATTGATCAAGAGCAACGTTGCTCTTTGACCCGTCGCGGAGAATCGTTGTTTGTTTTGTTCTTCTTTTCGTTTCATTTCTCGCGTATATTCGTCAAAAAATTTCATTCTCGTCGCTGAGAAAGAGAAAAACAAACGTAGAGAGAATCATGATATTTTTCATTGAGAAATATTCGGCGAAAAATGGGAACACAAAGAACGAAGGGGAAAAAAGCTTGAACTTTGATTTACCGACAGAGAGCGCTTTTCAAACTTCATCATTATCGCACGTTTGCGCTGTACAAAGAGGTATTTATTATTTCTCTCTCTCTCTCTCTCTCTCTCTCTGCGGTGCTAGCATCACGTACTTAATGTTGTTCTTAAGGGACAGAGATGAAAAAAAGCGGCGAAAGGAAAGAGGGAAATGAAAATTGTTCGAAAAGCTTCCACGATTATCGCGAATTGTTGAACATTTTTAATCGTACATGTTTTTTTTTTTTCATTGAAACTCGAAGAAAAGTTTGTTGGAATTCTCGACTGTAGTATTAACGATTTAAGGACTCGTGGCGGATTTCAGTGACGAAAAAACAAAGCAGGAATTTCGCGTACTCTCAAAGATGCTGTAAAAATAAAATCAATCGGAAGAGGAGGACGATCATTTCGTGAAACAACTCGATGAAAATTTGTTGGCAAGAATGAGAAAATGAGTCATTTAATCGATTCTTCATCGCCGCTGTTATCGTAAATTGATTTTTCTTCTGAGATTTTCACAGCATCTTCGAGTACTCGACATTCTCGTCCCGTTCTAGAGTCGCTGCAATGATGCCTGCCTCAACCGAGGGGGTGAAAAAATGCAAAATCATCTTTCGCTAGAATACTCGGCAGCTCACGACGTGAGATTGCGTAACGGCATTTTCGTTCGCCAAAAAGTGCTAGTCCAAGTCTATTTAAAAAGAAAAAAAAACAATTGTTTTTTGTATTAGAGTTTCGTCCATTTTAATTCAACGAAGCAGCGACGTTGCGCAACGCTCGATCAGTCTGAGATTTTGAGGAGAATTGGAGGAGAAAATTGAATTTCCAGGTTGCACGGAAGTGGCTTTTTTATTCATACGCATTTCCGTCAAAACTTTGCGACTGAGAAGACAAATTCTTCTCTGAACGATCGTCGCGATATCGCGAGGAAAAAAAACAGCGAGGAATCAAAATTACCCCCGTACTTGCGATTGTTGCTTCGAGAGAAAAATCGAAGAAATCGTCGTTTTTTTTTGTTCCTATCGACGATTAAAATCGCTCGAAATTATTTGTATTTAACGAAGCGACGGTCGTCCGTCGCGTATTGGAAAAAATTTCCCTCGGTCAAAAAAATCCGCAATAATTCGCGACTGCCCGGACGATTGTATTTTGAAAAAAAAAATGATAACGGCGATGATCATTGATGATCGAGTTGCACGCGACGAGATTTCTCTGCCGGAAAATTCTTCGTTTTTTCGAATGAAATTGTATTGGAAAAAAAAACTTGGTCTACAGTATTTTTCATGTTTTTTTTTTTCTTCTGTAAAGTATGAATTGACGCGGATAATTCGTAGCAATTCTCCGTGATGTCTCGGGTTGTTATTCATGGAGGGACGGATACACGATTCATCTCGCGATCATTTCATAAAATTTCGTAAATTGACTCATTAGGGTTTAAGAGCGAGCGTAATTGATAAGATGCTGAGTGCAATGTGTTCCATGTAATTAAGCAAAAAAGGGAAGAAAAAAAAGAAACGATAAGCTGAACGACTTTTCGGATTTAGAGACGTTTAACAATACGACATAAAAATTGCTTGATAATCTTCCAATTATCTTTCGCAAACGATGATTTTTGTACTCTCATGACATCTTTTCTTCATCGCCGAAAAAATCGGCAATTTTTTCCCCGCAATTAGCGCGCAAAAATCGTAAAAAATTAACGTCATCCGACAACCGCATTTTTCGGTAATTACGTGAAATCCGCTTCTTTTTTCTCTACTCGAGCTCGTAAAACACGCGTCACGCGTGAAGAGAGTCATGAGAATAAAAAAATCATTGTGCGGAGAACGAAAAAAAAAAAATTGATCGAAAAAATAACGAAACGATTTTGGAGAAAACTTTTTTGAAAATTTCCGCTTCGGCAAGCCGTGCGATACTCTTGAGAAAAAGAGAACAAACTCGACGCGTCCTCCGTGCGCAACGTTTTGAGAGACGATTTTCTCTCGCGAGAGCGAGACGATGGAGGAATAATTGAAATAAATAAAAATCGAAAAAAAAAAACAAAAGTTGACCAAAATTGTCGATCATAGTCACGGGATACTCGATGAGAATGGCAATAATAACGACTTTTTGACGTAAATCTCACGTGGTTTCTCGTACCGTTTCTTTCCCTCGTATTCGTTTTTCGCGTCTCCCTGAATTTTGAAAAAATGTTACTTTGCAATAATTTGCAAAAGGCAGCTCGAAGGTCGTGTGTTTTTGCGCGAAAGTAAACGACGCTGTCTGGATCTGCACGAAAACATAAAAAAATTCATGTATTTTTTCAAGTATTGTACATTATACTATAAATATTAATTATACAAAATTATAAATAGCTGATGAATTATATATAAATATATATATATATATATATATATATATATATGATTAATATTATTATTGTAATATTACGAGCGTCTCGCGATACGAGTGATGGATGATTATTAATAAACAATTTCGAATAACGTGCGAAAATGCACGCGTATTATTATTGACACATGTCGAGAAAAAAAAAAAAAACAAGACGAAAGCCTAGAAACGTCAGGGGGTTTCCAGTCCCGGGGGACCGAAAAAAATTGCCGCTAAATTAACGTGACCGAAAATAATCAATACCGAGAGAATGACGACGAAAAGTTGCGACTGCAGAGATTCCACGATCGTCGAAGGACTCTTTGACGATCTTCGGAGCAACGAAGATTTCTCTTCGTTTTACGGCGGTGACGCTGATGAAAATTCAACGAAAAACGTCAAATCTTACGTCCTGACGAATTTAAATCGCATGGAAGTCGTTTTAATCGCCCTGGGAGCAACCATCGTGTCGTTAAAGTGTCCCGACAAGTACGGACGACCCGCGGACGTCGTTCTCGGCTTCGACGATCTCGGAAGTAATTTTTACCCGGCGAAACTTTATTTTTCTTTTTTTTTTCACAAAGAAAACGAAGCTTCCGGCAATTGGACATATTTTCCATACTCGAATTCCACAGGCTACATGAATCCTCGACTGAATCAATATTTCGGCTGCGTACTCGGTAGATGCGCTAATCGTATCAAAAACGGAAGTTTCACCGTCAAAAACAGGGATTATCAGCTTTCGTTGAACGACAATCACAAGCATCATTTGCACGGAGGGGTAAACGTCTATTCTAATTCGTTTATTCTTTATTTGCGTATTCGCAAACGTTTCCGAAGATGCGAATTCGAGAGAATCGACAGAAGGGGACTTTCGAGGACAGAGTCTTTTTTTTTCCTCGTCAGGTGAACGGATTCGGTCGCAAAATTTGGGAGTCTTGCGTCGATGGTTGCACCGTCGTCATGAGTTACATGAGCGAGGACGGTCAAGAGGGATACCCCGGTGCTGTTCTCTCTACGATCAGATTCAAGCTGACGCCCGACAACAAGCTGGAAATCGGTATGAGAGCAACCACGACGAAATCAACGATCGTCAATCTGTCTCACGGCTCGCTGTTCAACCTCGCCGGTCACGTGAGTCGAGCACATTCGGACTTTTCGCGATTCGAGGATGCGACGAAAAATCTCGCGTTTTTCAAAACGGCCAGGACGCCGGAGAGAGGGAATTGACGAAGCACAGGATTTCTCTGAACTGCGATCGCTGGACTTTTACCGATTTGAGCGACCCGATACCGACCGGGGCGATCCGCGGTGTCGGCGGTACCATCATGGATCTTCGAATACCCAGGCTTCTCCGCGATGCCATCAAAAGAGTATTTTTTTTCGATTTTCCCTCAAATTTTCAACGATTTTTGAAGAAATTTCGAGAGAAAAGATATTTTTTCTTTCGACCGAAAATTATTTTGCTTTCTTGTCCGCAGATGCCATCGGGGGAAGGCTTTGATCACAATTTCTGTGTGACAAGAAGCTCGCGGTCCGTCGGCGGTTTCGTCGCTCGCGCTTTGCACCCCGAGAGCGGAAGGTGAGAAAACACGCGATTGGACGATGCTCGCTTCGCGAAGTAACGCTTGCGCTCATTTTTTGCCAGAATATTGGAAGTCTACTCGGATCAACCTGGCGTTCAATTTTACACGGGAGCTAATCTGTCCTCCTCCACCGTCGAGGTGTCGTTTGAGAAAATTCCTGCGAAAATTTTGCGAGGACCTTCAAAAGTGAATAAAACGATTAAAAAACCTTCATTTCTCCGTCGATAATGCAGCAAGGGCATGACGAAATCCCGAGCGATTCGACGAGTCGAGAGAGCTTCGGACAGTTTCCGGTCGTACGAGAATTTGATTCCGACGAGGATTACGAAAAAACGGCAGACATTTCGCGATACGTTCCAGGCAAGGGTGGAGCGAAATACGAGAGATTCGGCGCTTTCAGCATTCAGCCGCAGAATTACCCAAACGCCGTTAATTACGTTAGCTCGGACCACGATTTTTCCCTGCAATCTTCCACGACTTTCATTCACAATTTTCACGAATATTTCCCTTCCAATCAACAGCCGCACTTTCCCTGCTCCATTTTACATCCCGGTCAAGTTTATTATCACGACCTGACGTACAAATTTGGTATTCAGCTCGGAAATTACATGTAAACGACTTTTCGGAAGGTATGAAATTTGACTTTCGTTTTTGCGTTTTTTTCTTTCGGTAAAAAGGTAAATGAAAAAAATCGCTGGAAGCAAAAGAGAGACTCACGTTCTTCTACGAAGTTTCGCCTAGTTTTTTCCTTCTAGCGGAGAAAAATTTGGCGATGTCGCTGATGGTCGCGCGGAACGTGTCGTTGACCATCAATGTGCGCTGAATCCATCCGGGAAGACTGGATTTTTTGTTCGCGTACCGTTTGTCGAGCAGCACCACCGTGGAATAATCATTCACGTGCCTCACCGCTCTGCCGATGCATTGATTGACGGCTTTCATGCAACAGTTTTCGTAATACGCGTTGCCCGCACCGGATTTCTGAAATTACCATGGATTTTATAGAGAGAAATAAAATGAACGAAAAGAAAAGTGCCAAGACGAAAGAAAAATTGTGCTTTTTTTCACCAACCACATTCCCATTCAGGTATTTCATTTTCTCCTGAAGTTCCGGTGATTTGATGTTGGGATAAGGCATTCCGACCACTACGACGCATCTTCCGAGGTCGTCGGAAAAGTTCAGACCTTCGCTGAGCTTGCCGCCTGAAGGAAAACAAACATTTTCCCCGTCATTCCTCCGCAGAGACTGTTTTTTTACAGATTAACAGTTTTATATCGATCTTTACACAAAAATCGATTTGAAAAAGATGGTCGTCAAGATTTTGTCACTCTCGTTTCAGAAGTAAATTTGTATTTTTTCAAATAACAGTACGGAGAAGCAAAGTCCAGCTTTTAAATTTCCATCGCGGGGGGAACGCCAACGCAGAAAGATGAAAAAGCTTACCGACGACGCTGAACAGGAGCGCTCCGTTTTGCGGACTTTTCGCATTTTTAACGTCGCTCGCGTAACTCTCGAGGACCGTGTTCACCTGGGAGGCCAATTTTGGCTCTCGATAGACTTGCTTCCTGCCGCGAATTTTCGCCACAACGCCCTCTCTGTCCAAATGCTTGTAAAGCGTCTCCTCGTAGCCGTACGACGGCAGAAAAACGACGATTCCGCCGGGTACGACGTTGCACAAATTTTGCAAAGTGCGGCCCACCTCGTTCAGCTGAAAAAAACGGATGAAGTAGAAGAGAAACGAATTTGACGATTTTTCCACGCAAACAGGACGAAAATTCCATCGACGCGATTACCAGCTCGACGTTTTGACGATTTTGATAGTTGAATTCAAAGGCGACGCCGGTCGGACCGTTCGTCAGGATCCTCGTGAGAATATTCTCCTTCGGTATAACGTGATCGCAGGAAAAAGTCACGATTCTCTCGGGCTCGGCGCCGGCGCTCAAGAAAAGTTGATCGACGAATTCCGAGATCGGTTCCATCGTTCCGCCCGCCAGGACGATCGATCTCGCGTCTTTTACTGTCGGAATTCAATTCAATTCGATTAATTCGCATCGATGACGAATGTTTCGCGAAAAAACCATACCGATATCGTGAAAGTGCGCGGCGGGATTCATGAGTAAAAATTTGATGACTCCTTGGCCGATCGTCGCCGCGGGAATAACGAAAATTCGCCCGTCGGCGTTGCTGCTCTTCAGAGATTCGAGAAAACTGACGATCGACATCAGAGGGTTGTTCGAGGACTCCTCATTGACGTTCTCTCTCGTTTCGTTCGAAATCCCCACGGAATTGTCGTCTTTGGCTCGAAGAACGTCGAGAAACGCCGAGACGCCAGTTTTCCTGACGCTCGCCGCTGCATTGTTCATCCTCAAATCGTCGCTGTACTTCTCGGCGTATCCTTGCAGTTTGTGCACGAGTTTCGAATTTTTCACGAATTCCAGCAGCTCGAAGACGTTGACGGTGTCGATTTCAGCGGAAACTTCGAAATCCACGATCTCGTAAACCCTCGGTGAAGCGACGGTCGTCGTTTCGTCCGTTGCTCGAGACTTTGACGTCCCACCGAGTACTTTGATGAGCTTCTTCAGGCAGAAACTCAATTGACTCAGATGCAACATGTTCTTGGCTGAGAACAACGCTTCGAATCTGAAACGTTAGGAGGCGCTTCTGCATTTAGGCTAAAGTTTTTATGACGAAAAAAACGGAAAATAGGGCTTTTTATGGTCGGATCTCGAGACCTTTTTTGATATTGCGAAAGCTGATTGTAACAGTGAATAATATTTCGTCCCGTTATCGTTGAGCTGTGCATTCGTTCGATGGCTTCGAGGAGATTGTGCGCCTCGTCGATTATCAGCACGTTTCCTCGGAGGTCGATGCCCGAACTGATTCTCGTGTTTTTGTGCAATATCGTGTTGTAAGGTACGAGAATAACTTGGCAATCCTGGAGAGACTTTCTCGACGCGTAATAGCCGCAAGTCTCGTGCTCTTTTCCTCTTTTCACGATATCCTCGATGTCCTGTATTTTCGTGACGATTTCGGCGATCATGAGACCCTGATTTCCAGGCATGAACGGGCAACTCGTCGACGTCTTGGATCTCTTGAGATCCTTCTCTCTCTTTGACGTTGTTTTCTTTTTTCTCTGCAGCTGGAGACAACGTTCGTTCATCAGATTCACGTGCTTCAGCCTCTTTACCTCCTTGTTGATGCAATAATTTTGCCTGAAACGACAAAACAAGAACAGATATACAATAAGAAAACCTCTTCCGGCGAAAAGTCTAAAAAAAAACTAATTATGGCAAGAATCACCGATACAAGTTTACCTCGATGCTATAGGGACGAGGGAAACCTGCTCCGCGTAGGGACTTCTTTTCAATTCGCCGACAAACTGAGACAGCTGCGAGTGAGTTCTGGAGCAGAAAAATATTTGAGTGTACTTTGCCGGCTCGTTTTCCGCCTCCTCTTTGTCAGAATCGTCAGAATCCAGACAAAGATCCTCCAGGAGCAAATCAGAGTCCAAGTTTTCTTTTTCCGCAGAAACATCGTCCGGCACTCGGTTGTTGCTTTTCTCATCGATTTTTTTCGTTCGCTTCGACTCGAATCTACTTTTATCGCGCGATTCATCCTGTCGCTTGACTCTGTCGTGGTATTTTTTTCTCTTCTCCGTCCTCCTTTCCAACGACTCGAGCTTGTCCAGCAACGCTCGCTTCTCCGTATCTACTTTGATCCGTTCGGTCTGTTCGGTGAACCAATCGGTCGCGTTTTCTTTTTTTATCGTCTCCAGCTTGGCGTTCAAATCGGCTATCTCGTTCACCAAATTTTCCTTGGTCCTTGCTTCCGTGTCGGTCAGCCATTTGAGAGCACCGCAAATAATCGACAATGACTTTCCCGTGCCGGTGGGGCTCTCGAAGATGCCTAAATTACCGCTTTCGAGGCAAGACCATAATTTCTTCATGAAGTTTTCTTGAATCTCGTAAGGCGTAAAGGGAAATGGAAAAGTTGCCGGTACTTCCATATTCTGAAAACATGCCAATGATTACGCTATGCGACGTGTGTAAAACATTCTTCGTCAACCAAAAGTGATTGTTATATCAAAGATCGGATTACCATATAACCTCGAAAAAACAAGTTGATTTTAATTCGAAATTGACGTTCACTTTACGCGCTCAAAACACACTGGATGTACGAACGGTGGAAGCTTTTTGAAATAGTACCAATAGTACTCCCATGCGCCACCCGTACTTCCGTCGCTTGGTGGTCGCAAAACGCGACACCAGCGACAACGCGAACTGCACACACGCACTCTTCTTTCCGTAAACATGGCGCTCGATCTCACTGTCAAGGTGCATCCAGTTGTGTTATTTCAAATAGTTGACGCTTTTGAGCGTCGAAATTCGGATTCTCTGCGTGTTATCGGGACTCTGCTGGGTATGTTATCCGTGTGATATTGAAATTCCGCATTTTCGGATTTTCGTGCCACCGCTGTACGCGGCGTTTGAATCGCGTGGTGCAGGGGATCGTCGTACATTTATTTACGTTTATTACAAATCAAGTAGCACGTGAGCGATGTAATAAATCATCAATGCGGTCAATGAACCAAAAGGATCAGCTTTTCTCTATCGTCGACGCTCTTTTTCCTAGCCTCATCACTTTCGGAGCAATTTGAATTCCTAACCTCCAAATAGTCACTATACTTTACGCACAGCGAGTTTTCAATTCTCCTGCATGTCAGTCGTCCGGTTTTTACCTAATCCCTATCAAAGTATTGACCATCTCGATTTTGAATGCAAAGTTTGACGATTCTCACAAAAAAAAAACCTTTCAACGCGCGATCGATGTCAAAATTGAGTAATATCCAGGTTCGGCGGAAAAGGGCATCGTCGAGGTGACCAATTGCTTCTGCGTACCTCACAAAGAGTCCGATGATCAGGTCGAAGCGGAGCTCAATTACGCCATGGATCTGTACGATCTCAATCACAGGGTAAACGCCCAGGAGAATATAGTAGGATGGTGGGCTACCGGCAAGGAAGTGACGAATCATTCGTCCGTTATCCACGAATATTACGCGAGAGAATGCAACAATCCCGTTCATTTGACGGTCGATACGACTCTCATGAACACAACGAGAATGGGAATAAAAGCTTACGTGTGCGTACAACTGGGAGTCCCCAACGGCAAACAGGGATGCATGTTTACTCCTGCAAAAGTTGAGGTACGTTCGAACACTGGAGTTTTTCCGATTAAACTGTAAACATTTTATTGACGAAACGTCAGAGTCGCGAGTTGGCAAATACTCTAAAAGCTATTTTGCCGTTTTTATCCTCTTTGACGACGTAGATAACGTGTTACGAGCCGGAAATCGTTGGTTTGCAACTTTGCGAAAAGACTCAATTGCCGAACGGCGTGACGAGCGTCGCCAAGCCAAGCGGCGGCGTCGAGCCTATGATGGATTTGACGCAGATCGCCGAAGCGAGCACAAAGTTATCGGCGATGCTGGAGCAAGTTTTGTCCTACGTCGACGACGTTCTAGCGAGTAAACAACCGCCGGATAATCAGGTCGGGCGTGCTCTTCTCGACATGGTGCACTCCGTGCCGAAAATGAATAGCGATCAATTCGACGAGATGTTCAACAGCAACGTTAAGGATTTGCTGATGGTCGTCGCGTTGTCGCAATTGATCAAGACGCAGCTGCAGCTCAACGAGAAACTCACGCTGTTGACGACGCTCTGAGGAAAAACTCGGTAAACTTGACCATCTTTTCGAACGAACTACACCGAGGCTGGAGAAGCGACCGACGCCGGAAACAATCGTGCATTCATCGATGAATCTTTGTTTCCTCATTTTCTCGTCGAACAACCAATAACACGTTAAATATTCCGATAAATGACTTATTCTGTGTTTTCATTAAACGTTACGAACCGCAAGTCGCCAGGAAAATCGTGAAGCAATTCCTGAATTGAGTAACACGTTGAATATTCCGATAAATAATTTATTATCTCTTTTTATTAAGCGTTAAAAACCGTACACGGGATGAAATTGGGTAAATTTCGACGCGACCGAGTCTTCGTTGTCTTCCACGTTCATTCGTTATCGATGAGACACGACCAATCGGGTACTCGATTGTTTTGCAAATAAGTTTCTTTTTTGAGGCATCTGGAGGGCAAATCGGCGATACCGAAAATCGCACCGCCCAGCCAAGCCGTGTAATTCGCTTTGCTCGGAGCTGTGTGGAACATGAATTTTTTCAATTTCAATTTCTCCGCGTACAAATCGCTCCTCAGCAGCGACAACAGCTCGGATTTCAAGCGACTGGCAAAACCCTTCGTCATCGTCGTGCCACCGACGAGGATTATATTCTCGGCGAGCGGTCGTCTCGTGTCGATCGGACACTGGAAAAAAGCATTTCGAGATCTGCGCCATCTTGTCGATAATTTTTTACCGAAAAACGCGGTAAAATGAATTACCTTGACTATCGCGTCGAGAATCATCGTGGGAATACTGAGATTGTCGTTGTCGCGTTCCCACAGAGCCTCGAACGCTTTTTCCCTCACCTCGCCGGGAATCTCGAAGGTTTTCATTCCCGGATACTTGACGGAAGGCGGCGGCGGAGGTGCCTCATCCGTTCCCAATTTCGCCGAACGTTCCATCGTCGTGACGAAGCACGTTCTCACCTTTATGTCCTCTATCAGCGTTTCCGTTAAATCCGAATCCGACAGCGTGTTTTTCAGCTCGTTCTTGATGCATCTACCATCGTTATAAATATCATCCATGAAAAACTGATTTAAAAAATTAATCATCACGCTTTTATCTCAACTCGCGGAAATAACAAATTTGTTAATAACTTTGTGATAATGTACTCCTTGCGCCGACCGAGTTTTATCGGATTTTCATTCCGCCGCTGCGTATTTCAGATTTTTATTTCATTTTTTCTTTATTGGAGAATTTAATGTTTTTACAATCAAAACACATACAAGGGAATTACTCACTTGTGTACTATTCGCGCTGCGAGAGGCAGCGACTGCCACGCCTTGAGAATGGGTACCCCCGCAAAAATGGGTATCAGAGTGGCTTCCTCGTAACCGACGTCGAGAACAAGAGCGGTGTCCGTTCCCAATGTGCTAACGACGACCAAATGAGTCGGCAGAAGCATCAGCGAGCCGATCTCAAAGTGTCGAAAGAGTACTTTGGCGAGAGTCTCTCTGAATTGCGTAGGCGTGAGCAAAGATTCCAGGACTATCACTCTCAAATCCTTCGGACTTATAATCACGTGTCTGAAATTCGAAAAAACCGGAAATAACATCGGGAGAAAGATCCAAACGGCGTTTTGACGATTTTTTTTACGGAGATTCCACGAGTGCGTTACCTGAAGAAGAGGGAGTGCAAAAATTCAACGAGCAGTTGGTACAAATCTTCCGTGTCGTTGTACTCGAAAATCTGTCGTACTCTGTTTGTTGCGGAACACTTTATTTCGGTTTTGATAATTCCACGAGGTGACGGATCGCCCCCGTAACCGAATCTTTCGCAAAGGATTTTGAAAGGAAGGATTAAATAAATTTCTTTGAATATTGAATTTTATTCGGTTTTTGAGTAAAACTCGAAGGATTTTTCTCACTTTGTGTACGCTGTGCCGATGTCCAAGACGACCACCTGCTTGTCGGCGACATATCGTATTCCTTCGTAAGGCCTGTGCATTTTTCAAATGCCGGTGTGTATGACGGATGAGTCGTATATTTCGACTACTGTTTATCGTCGTTTCGTGGTGAAAACAACCTCATTCCGAGTGTGAAAATGATTTATTCGTGTGTACAAAATGTAGCTGCCTGCAGTGTCGGAATCTTCCGAGCGCCATCTGACGCCATCTTCTCCAAGAGAGAGAGCGTCGCATTCTAGGATGACTACGGTCGATAAAGAAGGCCGCTGCGTACAGGCAACGGCCGTAGGAGGGCGGGAGTGTACCGAAGAACATTTTTTAAACGCACCGACTCGGAGTTTCCGATGGAATTACAGAAAGTTTATGCCGAATCTGTCGCCAAAGCATCGTAATTTAGTGTTCTCAAATTCATGATTTGTGCTTAAAACGACACTAGTGGCGTTGAATGATAAATTTGTGAAAAGAAAGGAAGAAATGATTGCGCAAGTCTTGATTAACGGGCATCAAGCTCAGCTGTTCGACTCAGAATCGAGGGTATCGCCTCTCGCGGTAGCAGAGCGCAATTCTGTGCCACTAGTAACGAGCGCCTAGGTAACGAGGCTATCTTTCCGCTCTACAACAATATCGGGCGAGTAAACGGTCTCGCAGGCGCAGTACTACCGCTCGACGCTGGCCCGGAGAGTTTATCTTTCCGCTCTACAGCAATGTCGGGCGGGTGAACAGTCTCGCAGGCGCAGTACTACTGCTCGACGTTGGCCCGGAGAGGCTATGTTTCCTCTATGCGTGGTTAAATTTTGATGGAGTTGTCGATCGTTCATTTCATTTGCCACTACATTGAAGGAATACATTCTATAAAAAAAACTGAACACAATTTTCCGGAAACCGGAAATGAAGCAACTTGTTCAGAGTTGTTTCCTCTATGTGTGGTTAAGATTTCATGGAGTTGTCGATCATTCTTTTTGTCTGCCATGTAAATTCTATAAAAAAACTTAACACAATTTTCCGAAAACCGGAAATGAAGCATCTTGTTCAGAGTCGTTTCCTCTATGCATGGTTAAATTTTCATGGAGTTGTCGATCGTTCTTTCCGTCTGCCGTAAACCTTAGGGTGGAAAACTGAAACTAAATTACCGACGACCGGAAATGAAGCATCTTGCTCGGGATCGTTTCCTCTATGCGTGGTTAAATTTTCATCGAGTTGTCGATCGTTCTTTCCATCTGCCGTAAACCTTAGGGTGGTAAACTGAAACTAAATTTCCGACGACCGGAAATGAAGCATCTTGCTCGGGTTCGTTTCCTCTATGCGTGGTTAAATTTTCATCGAGTTGTCGATCGTTCTTTCCTTCTGCCGTAAACCTTAGGGTGGTAAACTGAAACTAAATTACCGACGACCGGAAATGAAGCATCTTGCTCGGGATCGTTTCCTCTATGCGTGGTTAAATTTTCATCGAGTTGTCGATCGTTCTTTCCTTCTGCCGTAAACCTTAGGGTGGTAAACTGAAACTAAATTACCGACGACCGGAAATGAAGCATCTTGCTCGGGATCGTTTCCTCTATGCGTGGTTAAATTTTCATCGAGTTGTCGATCGTTCTTTCCGTCTGCCGTAAACCTTAGGGTGGTAAACTGAAACTAAATTACCGACGACCGGAAATGAAGCATCTTGCTCGGGATCGTTTCCTCTATGCGTGGTTAAATTTTCATCGAGTTGTCGATCGTTCTTTCCGTCTGCCGTAAACCTTAGGGTGGTAAACTGAAACTAAATTACCGACGACCGGAAATGAAGCATCTTGCTCGGGATCGTTTCCTCTATGCGTGGTTAAATTTTCATCGAGTTGTCGATCGTTCTTTCCTTCTGCCGTAAACCTTAGGGTGGTAAACTGAAACTAAATTACCGACGACCGGAAATGAAGCATCTTGCTCGGGATCGTTTCCTCTATGCGTGGTTAAATTTTCATCGAGTTGTCGATCGTTCTTTCCGTCTGCCGTAAACCTTAGGGTGGTAAACTGAAACTAAATTACCGACGACCGGAAATGAAGCATCTTGCTCGGGATCGTTTCCTCTATGCGTGGTTAAATTTTCATCAAGTTGTCGATCGTTCTTTTCATCTGCTATGTAAATTCTATAAAAAACTCAACACAATTTTCCGAAAACCGGAAATGAAGCATCTTGTTCAGAGTTGTTTCCTCTATGCGTGGTAAAATTTTGATGGAGTTGTCGATCGTTCTTTTCATTTGCCACTAATTTGAAGGAATACATTCTATAAAAAAACGGAACACAATTTTCCGTAATCCGGAAATGAAGCAACTTGTTCAGCGTTGTTTCCTCTATGCGTGGTTCAATTTTGATAGAGTTGTCGATCGTTCTTTTCATCTATCATTACTTTGAAGGAAAATTATGATCGAAAAGAAAAACTCGGTTGAAGCCACGATTCGGAAGAACCTTTGCGTTGACGCCTGTCAACAGTCTCGCAGGCGCAGTACTACCGCTCGACGCTGGCCCGGAGAGGCTGTCTTTCCGCTCTACAACAATGTCGGGCGGGTAAACAGTCTCGCAGGCGCTGTGCTATCGCTCGACGCTGGCCCGGAGAGGCTATCTTTCCGCTCTACAGCAATGTCGGGCGGATAAACAGTCTCGCTGGCGCAGTATTCCGCATTGTTACCGCTCGACGTTGGCCCGGAGAGGCTGTGTTTCCGCTCTGCACTTCCCTTCCCGATGTGGTATGCACGGTGCTCTGCTCTGCAAAGTAGTGGGAAATGTGCGTAGAATTCGAAATAAAAAGAATATTTTTGGGATCGACAATACTGTCATGGAGGAAGAAAATTGCCTCGGTTTTTCCATTTGGCACAAAAAAAAACAACCAGAGCACCATTCTTCTCGGGGACGAAAATTTACTTTTTATTGTTATTCATTCAATAAAAGCATATTGTGCGAGAAATCCGTCAAGAAAGTTTTTTAGTTCGTGGATTTGCCACTTGGCGCTTCGTATGCTATCGCTTGATGCCCGTTAAGACGATTCTGCTTGAAATGCCCTATACATGCACATATACGTGTATCACACGGAGTCAGTCACTCCGTACAATCCATCGCTCTTGTTTGGAGAACGGTAGGAGAACAAGGTCACGCATCAGGTAAAATGGCAGTTGGCGGTGTGCACCAGCGAGTTAAACGCGCGACGTTTTACCACGCGCACGCGTAGACACACGTAAACCTGTAGATACAGCCATACATACTTGGTATTACATCGCTCTTCGCTCAAAGTTACGTATCATTTTTCCACTTGTCGCAAGAAGGAAGGACAGGCGTGTCTACGTCGCGGGCAGAGAGACGGTCTTTCCTGCGAGTTTTATCGTTTTATTACAATGTAAAGTGACTCTTGTGCGGGGAACGGAAAATAAAGAGCCTCTCGACGTTGAATGCTCGCCGAGCGTCGGGAGTGTGCGCGCGCGCTTTGGAGAGTTCGCGTGAATCGGAAGTGGGAAGGTGCGTCTCGGTCAGATGAATCTCAAGACTCCTGTGGAATTTGACTCGGGAATATATCATTGTGCAGTACGCTATCGCATGTCTTATCGGTTAATAGCTTGAAAAATGAAAAATGCACTTGATCGCATTGAAAAGTCCAAATGTTGCTTCTGTCACTGTGGGAATGGAATGGAAATATTTCGTTGATCTTTTGAATTGAATTTTTCACAAATATTATTATCGAGTTCCCTCGTCCGCCGTCGCGGTATATACATATCGTGTTTGAATATACTATACGTATACGTAAACGAGCGAGGCAAATGAAAAATATACAAAGGATGGTTACCTGCGAGGCGACAAATGTACCGTTTTCAAGAATGACATAACGATTCTTACAAGTGTAATATCACGGTCACGTACATAAATAAATATATATACAAATATGGGGCATTCCAGGTGAATTCGACCCGCGACATCCGTTGATTTTTACAACAGCAGGAAGTTCTCTGTTCTCTCTCTCTCTCTCTCTCTAAAATGGATACTCTACTTTTTTATCTGAAGTTTCCCGCGGATATTCATTCTAATCATGAACAAAAATAATACGCTCGGGTCGTTTAATGTCAAATCGGCTCGTTTAAACATTTACCGAGAGATAATACAAAAAATAAAGAAATAACAACAAAACTTAATCCGGAAGTTTGCTAAAAATGACGTCTCCGTCGATACGAAAGGAAGGCTCGACGAATCTCGCATTTCCGTCGGCGAATTTCGTCCCGGAATGCCCTATACATACATACGCTCCTTCGCGACACGTATAGGAGCGATGATAATGATACAGCCCAGCACTCTCGCGTCGTTTGCAATCAGATAAACCGTACAAAGTGTATCGTAATGTATATACATATACGAGTAATTAATACACGCACACGGAAAATCCACCTGTGACACATGTATATTTCATATCGGAGAAGCACACACGGTATCGTGGTGACCGTGTGATAAGGGCACACACGTTGGTAAGTCAGTCGAGTTTTGACGGTAAAGCAAGGCGGTGGCGATATTTACGTGAAAATGGAGGTAAGTGCGCGTGTAACGTTATACCCCCTGTCGTGTCGTCGTGAAACATCTCGATCATCAAAAATACTCATTTCGCCCACAACCGCCTTAGTCTCAAATGAGAGTGGGGGAGGGGGGAGGGGGCTCGACTTTCGCGCCAAAGTTACCGCTTCGTCGACAAAAATATATTTCCGCAAAACGATAAAAATTTCATATTTCAGCGCAATTTTTTATTACGAAAATGTCGAAAAAAAACACACACATACTTCAAACGAGATTGACAAAACGTTGACGAAAATGATTTATCTTGAGCATCTCTTAAACAGCATTGAAAGTATAATAAAAATGGTGATGATAATCGTAAAAAGGGATGTCTAATTAGCCGCGATTTTTGGTGCACTCGTCACTTTTCACATTTTTGCATGATGCTGAAGTTTGCATCGCGGACCCCAACGGAAAATCGAATTTTCTCGATGTTTTACGTTGAATTTTCCGTGCGAATCGTTCGTGTTTCCCCTACTGGTGAGATGTATGGGGCTTTCCGCGTAAAATCGTTGGATCGCGCAGATTTTATTTCTTCCCGAGGAAAAGCGAGGAATTTTTATAGGAGAGAAAATCAATCGATTTATTATTCGCCGAGCGAACAATCGCGTAAAAATAATCTTGGGTATATTCGGTGAGTCACTCGAACGATCTACGAGTCTATGGAAATCAATGAAACGGGACCTGCGGAAAGTACGGAGACGATATGAGTAATGGACTCGCGAGGAATTTCGATAATACGTCGGTGAAATGGAATTATTGTTTTGCTCTCCGTAATTCCGAAATTGCGAATGTAAAATACGGATTTTTGAAAAAAAAAAAAAAAACCGGGTCGATGATGCAAATATGCCCGTTGTTGGGTTTTGATTTTGAACGAATCCCCCCTCCGAGGATTAATCAAAGCCGGGTCTCTTTGAAAATTTCGCACCGTCCAATTTCAAAGTGTCGAATCGGTCGAAAAATTCATTTTAATGCGTTTTTTGTTCTTTTTGCTTTGCCCCCTCCCTCCCTCTCTCTCTGCTCTTCACGCTCCACATAAATGTGGTAATTAGTTTTGCATGTACCCGCGGCACAAGCTCGCATGCATGTAATACAGATGTTAATAAAAACGTGCGTCAAAAATACAATGATAAAAGCAGCGTGGAAAAAGAAAAAGAGACAACGGGCCGATGACCTTAAGGAGGAGGAGGCGGAGGAGGAGAAGAGAGAAGCGGTCGGACCGCTATTTAAATCGGTTGAGATCCATATATTTTTCACTCGCCAGCAGAAACGCGACTCGCCATGAGAAAATGCATACGTTCGATCTCCGACGTTTTTTTTTTCTTTTTTTTTTCCATCAGCCACGAAAACGCTGCGCAGGAACGCTTTCGCGAATTACGCGACGATTGCGAAAATGAAGACTCGAGAGAAATTCGGCAAAACGATTGTCCGAAGGGAGGATTTTCCCCAAGGGATGAAAACAACGAAATTCTCGCGTTTTTTCTTTCCCTCGATTCGAGGATAAACCGATCGATCCTGTCGTCGGTAGGGAAGATCGGATATGCTCGTGAAATTGACGCGAAATACGAAAAAGAAAAAAAAAACGATACAAAACCTACTTTCATGTCCAAAAAAACATTTTTGCGTTCTGATTTTTATCGCCGCGAGATGGTATCTCCAGGCGCGGCGCGCACGATACTTTCACGCGCATCTTCGGAAATCGTGAATTGCGCGATAAATGGAAAAAAAACGAAAAAGAAAAAACAAAACCGAGAGAGATAAAACTTTCACCCCGTTTTCTCGAAAAAGCGCCGTGCGCTCTTTCGAGCGCGCCCCTCCGCGTGAACACGCGAACGAGCGTGTACACTTTCCCGAGAGAGAGCGAGATAAGAGAGGAAATTCATCCTCTCCTCGCGAAACGTGTTCCCGATCGGCGGTTTGTAAATTCGAGAGAGCCTCGCGCGACAGATGGGAGAATTTAATGGGAAATATCCCTCCGGAAAGTCCTCGAGAGCAGAGACTACGGGGAACATCGTTGTGGCCCATTTTTTCGTCTTTTTTTAGAAAGGTAAGGAGCGAACAGTTAACTCGTTCGTTCGTCGGAGGTACACGAGAGGGGCTGCTGCTCTCCCTCTCTCGGTCTGCCGTCTTTCAGCTCCGTTCGTTCGCTCCCTCTTTCTCAGCGTGTGTAGTTGCGGTTGAAATCGTCTGGATCGTTCGCCGACATTCTTGCTGCCCGCGGAGCAAGAGCACAGAGAGACTGCGCTGGTCGAGCGACGCGATCGCGCACGAGAGAGACGTCTTGAATCCTCTCTCGACCCTCGCGGCTTTGCCCTTACCGTGTTTCGACCGTCGTTTCCCAAATTCATTTCGCAAAAACATCATTTTTTTCACCTCGAAGAGAGAGAGAGAGAGAGAGCAAGTGCGGAGAGAGTGAGGAGAAAGAATAAAACGGAAGAAAAAATAAAAAATAAACATCGAAAACACGATGACATCGAGGCATCGTCCGAGCAGGGACTTTTATTGATCGTCGGTGAAGGATTATCGGTGATTTCTTTTTTCCTATTTTTGTTTCTCCCTCTCTCTCTGTCTCTCTTTCTCTCGTCGAACGTGCGTGCTCCGCTGCTCCCGTGTGCAATTTTTTAAACGGCAAACCGCATTTCCAGAACGATCACAGAGTGGAGCAGCTCAAGAAGGCTACGTGCAGGATACAGAAAGAAATCGAAGAAGTTACCGAGCGAGAATACGAGCTCAGAAAAGTCGGTAGCATTAAAACAACTTCGGACGAAACGGTCGATTCCAAGGTCAGTTACTATTATTATTATTGTTGTTGTTATTATTATTATTATCATCATCATCATCGTTATTATACTCGCGGTATCGCGACGATTTTATCGTCTCTCGCTCGTTCGCTCGGCACAAAATTGACCCGAATGAGGAAAAAATCGAAACCCGAATCGATCAATGTGCCGATACGGAATAAACGAAAAAAACCGAGGGGAAAAATTGAAAATCTCGTTTTTGCGCAATTTTATCGCGAAAATGTTTTCGTTTCCCTCTCTCGAGACGCGGAATTTGGAAATTTCGAGACACGGTTTCGATTTCGCTTCCGGCTGATTCCGACGGTGAAACACGTATGATTTACGATGCGTCATAAAGTGAAAATGTGTTTTTTTTTCCTTTTTTTTTTCGTGCTCCCCGACTGGGGAATCGGGTCATCGTTATAGGCTATAAAAAACGTTGATCGAATATCGTGCGCGTCTTCGGTGATTCGAAAAATGACCGAAACTCTTCCTCCGATCTTTGAGGCAATTTTTATTTTCTGTAAAAATCGGTCGAAACGAATTGTCGCGAGGAGATGCAAAAAAAAGAACGTTCGGGTCCTTCGGTCCGAGCGTACTTCGGGTAGCCACCTCGGAGGCGTAGATTTTTTCCTCTTTTTTTCGTTTCGCGAGCGCGCGACATTGCCCAATATTTTTTTAAGGCTTGTCTCAGCTGTTACCAGCAATGACGAAACTCGGGAAAAGAAAAAAAAACGTGACGTACGTTCGATCGATGCGTCACCTTATTTAAATTCATTCAGAGGACACACACACACACGCGCACACACACTCGTGTAATTTTACAATCAAAGTCGAACGGAAAAAAAGATTGCTCGTACAGAGACAAAAGAGAGACGAAAAATAAACAAAACAAGCGGGAAAACGCCACGTAATATCGGAGAATACGAAATAAGCGCGATACGTTTATATTATTCCTCTCGCGTTCTCCAGTCGCGCGCGCGCGCGCGCTCACGTTCGAATTTCCATTGGAAATTCGAGTCACGAGACGCCACGAAATTTTTGTATATTTTCGTCCGTTTCGCTCGAGACAATTTTGCCCCTATCGCTCGAGAAAATAACGAGATATTTCGCAAATTTTTGTTTTCCCAACGTGGGTTTTTTCGTTGTTTTTTTTCTTCGTACTCAAATCGAGAGAGAAAGTCACGGTGAATCGCGCGCGAGATGAAAAAGTCGATGCCGATAAAGGAGATTAATCTTCACCGGGGTGTGAAACTCTGTTTTTGCTCAAAGCCTCGAGCGTATGTTTGATCGCGCCAACAACTCCGAGATACGCGTTTATGGCACTGTGAAAATGTATATAAATTCGAGAGACACACTTTTTTCAAAAAAACTCTCGACGAGGAGGGCGCTGCTCCGCGAGCTCGTTGTACGACGATGATAACGATAATAAAAATAATAATAAAACGCGAAACGCGAGGGTGGTTGAAAAATTTGGGAAAAAAAATCGAAATAAAGAGACACGTCGATTTTTCGGTGAGGCAGGTTGGAAAATTGTTTAAAAATTCGTGGAAAAATCGTGCAGGTTCGACGAATGCCACAAGCCCTCGTGAGCTCCGGCAAGCTCAAGAGAACGACCTCGACGCCCCAGATTCTCGAGCCGACGAGCTTTTCCCCGTCGACGTCGCCGAGTCTAACGCCGAAAATGACGAACGGTGTGATATCCGCCCGCACGACGCCAACGCCCTTGCGTTTCGCCACGAGCCCGAGTCAAAAGGGCCTGATGCACAGGTTCCTCGCGACCCGGGGCAAAATCTTCCGCTCGAAAACGACCGACGCCGACAACGCTCTGACACCACCCCCGACACCGACCATCACCCTCAATCCACTGAGTCTCAAGGCCTTTGGCAAGAGCCTCGACATGAAGATCGAGCGCGACGACGACGACGACGACGACGAGCCGAAGAAACCGCAAATTCGCAAAGGCTACGTCCCCGTCGAGGAGAAGATACAAAAGGAGCTCAACGAGATGAAGGAACGCGAAAACGAATTGAGGTGCGAATTTTTCGACCGACTTTCACGGTGACTCTCACCGTTATCGCGAAATTTCAAAGAGTCCTTCGCGTTGGACGAGGAAAAAAACACGTTTCGCGACTCTGTCGAACGACAAGGAGAGAAAATGCTGACGCGATCGCTCGGCTGCATCGAAAAAATCGTATTTCGAAAATTTCGAGCTAATTTCTTTTTTTTCATCAGCCTGAAACTTGACTCGTGCTTTTATCCTTGTTTTGAAGATTAATGAGGTCGAGAATGTTGGCGAAATCGCAGCCAAATCTGTTGGACATCGGTAACGACAACGATTCGGACATTTACGACGGTGCGAATTCGCTGAGAAGCGGCACGTCCACCAACACTCTGAACGACGACGAGCTCGAGCGAGAGATCAAAGGAAAGCACAAGGTAAGAAATCGATCCGGTGAGAGAGCATGTTTTTTTTCACTCACCGGAGCTCTCGATGTTTTCGCGATTTATCGATAATTTTCTTACGATCGAATTGTTGAAAATTCGAGGATCGGGAAGAAATTCATAATCATTGTTATTGATTACGAGTAAATAAATATTTTCGCGAATTATCGATGACTCGTTTGGTATCGATTGAGAAAAATCGAATTATTTTGTCGTTAATTACGGATGAATCGATATTTCCAGCCGAATCCGCGCAGAAGGAGTACGTTAATAGCCCAGTGGGAAAATCTCATAGCAGCCAAGAGAGAAACCGTGGAGAACGGCAACGAGCACGAGAACAATTTTTAATCGTCATTATCGTACGCGGCAAGACGATTTAAAAAGTTATTATTATTATTATCATTCTCATTTAATTGATAGAAACGCGACCGATGCTCCGAGCGAAAGCGTTTATTTTATAATAGAAAACGAATGTATTCCACGCGAGTGTGTCCGGCGAAGCGTTGAAAAAATCGTCGCTCGCCGCGCGACAGACTCGAAAATAGCGCGTCCCCCTCGCGTCGAGATGTCAAAGTTCGAGAGGTGTCTCTGTTGGTAAAAAAGGGAACATGGAAAACGCGGAAATGGAGGAGAAAAAGTTCGCGCGGTGTACGAATAATCATAGAAATTTCGAATAAATCCTACGGCGGTGTTGCGAATGTTCAGTATTAAATTTCGGTGAAAACGAAATTCAAAATTTTTTCGTCGTTGAAACGATCAATTCCCGCGCGGAAAATTGAGGTTAAGTGATTGGGAGATTGCCGAATTGAGGGAAAAAGGGGGAGGGATGTTCTTTCGCGGTCGACGTTGCATTTTTAATTAATGTCGTTGGGGAGATGGATTTTTCATATCGCAGCGGAGCGAATAATCCGATGGTTCTTATGTCGAATCTCGAGGAATTATGGTATGAATATCGAGGGCGTTTTTCGCGGGCGATCGAGGAAATGCAAAAATCGATGAAAAGTATGAGAGGATTGAACTTTTCGGTATTTTCTTCTTTTTTTTTTTGTTACGGTTGGTGCATAGGCGAAATCGATGGATTTTTCGTAAGGAGTAACCTTAATCAAAAAACAAGTGCAATTATTTTTTACGTATACTATATATAGAGGAATAATTAGGAAATAAAGATGAAATAAGATAAAACTGGTGCCGAAGTTTACAGCGGCTCGTGGCTGTTTTTCAAAGCGTCGTCCAACGATTTGCTTTTGAGCCTCGGAACGAGCGATGTTTTCCAGGTTAGATACGAGACGAAGATTTTGGTGTGATGTAGAACGTACAATTTATATACATACGTGCATATTTATGATAATCAATAAATTATTTGTCGTATTTAAGATAATAAACATTCGTCAAATTGAATTTGTCTCAAAGTTCTTTCTTCCGACGAATCTTCAATATAGTCGCGCTCATTCCTTTGAAATCGTCCCACGACTGAGAGAGGAGGAGTAGTACTTTTTTGGATCGAAGATGGCGGTAGTGATCTTTCGATTTTTATAGTTCAACATTTCTCCGCGTGGGGAACGATGCTCTCGCCGCCTGGTGCTCGTAACCGGCACTGCTAGCGTGTGTGGTTGTTTTTTCATACACCATTTTCTCCATTTATACATCTCCACGTTTCAACGTGACGTTTGTTGGGTTGATGATACCGATATAGTTTGCTAGTTTTTGATAATTTACTCTTAGAATTAATACTCGTAAGTACAAAAACGATTAAAATCGTATTTTTAACAAGGAAAATTCGAAATTTCCACACTGCGAACGCGCAATAGCGTTGACTGCGTGTGTAAAATATTGTTTCTATGCCGGCCGGTAATTTTGTGTACGTGGTCGAAAATGTGGGCAAAGACGCTCTTATTAATTGACAATTATTCACTCGAAGAGGTGAAATGATCATTCCGAAGTTGAACGTACGCGCATAATCTAATCTCGCCGCGACTCTTTACGCGTTTATTCTCTCGTTCGTGCAACTTTTACAATCCTAACCTCACTTTGGGACGAAGAATTGAACATCCCAAAGATTTTTCAAACACTTTTCAAAAGTGTCGACGATGTAATTACTCGGTTGTAATCGCAGTTTGAAGAAAGATTACGCAGCTACGAATCTTTTGTTTCGTTCTTAAAGATCGACAATGGTGACCCTTTCGAAAGTGAGCGGCCTGCGAATGTCGGCTCAGAAGCAGGAGACGCTTTTGAAACTGACGATTCTCTCGTTAGCCGCCGTTTTATGTAAGTTTCTCCGTCTATTTCTACATACAAACGCCATTTTTGCCATTATCTTACAAACTTCCATGCTTAACATGGCGTGTTTATACAAAAAATACAAAGGAATAATTTTTCCGCCTCTCAGCCTTTGCGACTCGTCTGTTCTCCGTACTGAGATACGAGAGCGTCATTCACGAATTCGATCCTTACTTCAATTACCGAACGACAAAATTCCTCGCCGAAGAAGGTTTCTACAATTTTCACAATTGGTTCGACGACAGAGTGTGGTATCCGCTGGGCAGAATCATCGGAGGTTAGCTCGGCGTTGAAATTCTTATCCTCCTCTCTTCATTTCCAATGATTCAAAATCGGATATACACGTTTTTTGCTTCTCAGGGACCATCTACCCCGGACTGATGATAACGTCGGCGACGCTTTATCGACTCGCTTGGTGGCTAAACATCCCCATTGATATTCGCAACGTTTGCGTCTTTCTCGCACCCTTGTTCTCCAGCTTCACAACAATCGTCACGTATTTGCTCACAAAGGAGTTGAAGGTTCGTCGCTGAAACACGGGGAAAATTTCCGAAATTTCAAAGGAATTGGAAAACTAAAACAATCATTTCGCAGGATTCCGCTTCCGGTTTGATCGCTGCCGCCATGATAGCGATAGTTCCCGGATATATATCGCGATCGGTCGCTGGATCGTACGACAACGAGGGAATCGCTATATTCTGCATGTTGTTCACGTACTACATGTGGATAAAGGCCGTGAAAAGCGGCGCCATCTTTTGGTCGACTTGCGCGGCGCTCGCCTATTTTTACATGGTGTCCTCGTGGGGCGGATACGTTTTTCTCATAAATCTCATACCGCTGCACGTTCTCACGCTCATGGTGACCGGACGCTTCTCGCACAGGATATACATCGCTTACAGTATACTTTACTGCATCGGCACGATATTGTCGATGCAAATAGCCTTTGTCGGTTTTCAGCCTGTACAGAGCTCCGAACACATGCTCGTGAGTCAACTTTGTCGATCAAACGTTCTCTTTCTTTCCACTTTGAATAAATAATCGAAATGCGGTGAAAATCATGAAAATTCTCGTAGGCTCTGGGAGTCTTTGGTTTGTGCCAGATTCACGCGCTCGTCGATTATCTGCGAAGCAAAGTTTCCGAGAGCGACTTTGACTTGCTCTTTCGCGGACTGATCGCCTCGATGCTCACGGCCTCTCTGGCCGTTGGCGGAGTTTTGACGATTACGGGTGAGCTTTCTTTGCCTTTTTCACGTCGTTTTTCGTTTCTTTCTTCTTTTCCAACGTAAATACCAAGGGAACCGACGTCTTTCGCGTTTTCAGGTAAAATATCGCCGTGGACCGGAAGATTTTACTCCCTCTTGGATCCGTCTTACGCGAAAAATCACATTCCAATAATCGCTTCCGTTTCGGAGCATCAGCCGACATCTTGGAGCTCCTTTTACTTCGATCTCCAGATACTCGTGTTCCTCTTTCCCGCCGGCTTGTACTTTTGCTTCTCGAAGCTCACGGATTCCAACATATTTCTCATACTCTACGGCGTTACGAGTCTTTACTTTGCGGTGAGTCGAAAGCGTCGAAGGAGGGTCAAACATTGCCCGAAAGTTTTTTCGTAAAAAACAAAAAACACGCCCAATCGCATCGGCGACACGTCGGCGACGACGGAATAACGGATTTTCTCGATTTTCAGGGTGTGATGGTTCGTCTGATGCTGGTACTGGCACCGGTAATGTGCATCCTCGGGGGCATCGGTGCGTCCTCGTTGCTCCTGACGTACATGAAACAAATCGATAGTGGAAAAGTCGTCGACAAGAGATCGCGAAAGTTCGAGAACAATTACGTATTGAGGAGCGAGGCGAGTGTGACTTTGACAAAAAAAAAAAAGAAACCAAAAAAGCCGCAATTTCTGTAAAATCGATAATCTCACATCGGCGTAACGTCGTTGTTTTTGTTTTTTTTTCGAATTTCAGATCGCCACTCTCTTCGTCGTGATTATGTGCATTCTGTTTTTCTCGTACACGCTGCATTGCACCTGGGTGACGGCGGAGGCGTACAGCTCGCCGAGCATCGTGCTTTCGGCGCGCTCGCCGGACGGCGGACGAATGATATTCGACGATTTCCGCGAGGCTTACTACTGGCTGAGAATGAACACGCCGGAGGACTCGAAGGTCATGTCCTGGTGGGATTACGGTTATCAGATAACGGCGATGGCCAATCGCACCATCCTCGTCGACAATAATACGTGGAACAACACGCACATTTCGAGGGTCGGCCAGGCGATGGCGAGCTCCGAGGAGAAAGCTTACGAAATCATGAGGGAGCTCGACGTCAATTACGTCCTCGTTATCTTCGGCGGACTCACCGGTTATTCCTCGGACGGTAAGTAACCGGCGGGTTTTCGAGCGGACGCGGTTTTTACACGAAATTTCATGAAAAACGTCATCAAATCGCGCGACGGACGATCCTCGTGCTTTTCAGACATCAACAAGTTCCTGTGGATGGTGCGCATAGGCGGAAGCACGGAGAAGGGAAAATCGATAACCGAGTGGGAGTATTACAATCCGTCCGGTGAATTCCGCGTCGATAAGGAAGGTTCCCCCACGCTGCTCAATTGTCTCATGTACAAGATGTGTTATTATCGTTTCGGCCAGGTTTACACGGAAGGAGGTAAAGTTGCGCCAAGTTTTTTTCTTCTCATCTCGAGAGACGTTCGCGAAAATGCTCATTCACACCTCGTCTCCAGGCAAACCATCCGGATACGACAGGGTAAGAAACATGGAGATAGGAAACAAGGAATTCGAGCTCGATACTCTCGAGGAGGCCTACACGACGGAGCACTGGCTCGTTCGCATTTACAAGGTCAAAGATCTGCGAAACAGAGGAATCTAGGGAGAGAACGGACCTCCGAAGAGTTCAAAGTGTCAGTGCTTTCATTTTTCCTTTTTTCCCTCCATCGTATTTTCTCTCATTCCATCGGTGCGATCCTTCTCTTATTCGTTGAAAAATCATCGTGAAAAATATTTCCACATCGTTTTAAGAATAACGCGACATCTACGACATTATCATCGATTACTTTTAAATGAAAAAGAAAAACAACAAAACAACCTCGAATTTGCGTGAATATCCATTTTGTATCGCACAAAAATAGAGCGACGTTTCGAAAAAAAATGTTTTTCTCCTGTTTTTTTTTCTCGAGAGAGAGAGAGAGAGTGGACGAGGATTCCCGGAGTCGGTTGTCAGCGAGAATAAAAAGTACGAGTGCCGGACGAGGAAAAGAATTGCGCAAAGATCGTCGACGGGATGACGTAAAAAATATGAGTATTTATGTGGTATATTAACAATATACAGTTTTGCTTTAGGTACAAGATTATTACGATGATATTTTACGTCGAGAAAATTAATCCCACTCGCCGATGTACATTGCGCGAGGGGCCGGTGGTATCACGCCTCTCGTCGGTATGGGTAACCTTCCGTAGATGTGATTGTAGGGAGAATCAATTCTGTCGTCCGAATCTGCGAGAGGAGAGAAGAAAAAACGAGATATTACCTCGACGCGGTCTCGTTCGAATTGAGAATCTTTTTTGTTCGTCCTACGCCGATTCCACGCGTTTTCCTCGCCGTTGGAATCGATCGAAGTAAGAATACAGAGCGAATTCAAAGTTCGTGGATGATGCTCGTGATATTTCATTGTAAATCCCTCGCGAGATTGTCACAATGACATATCGAACGGGTAAAATTGAAGAAAAATGTAAATTAACGATGCAAGTTGGAGCTGACGTTTTTTTTTAATTGATTCTTCCAGCGGATCACTGCGATTGGAATCATTCGTTGCGAGGCAAAATCGCGTTTGTCGCGGTCAGGTCCGACATGTTCGATAATCGAGAAGAGAGAAGAAAGAGTACGTACGTACCGAGTCCGCTCTCGAAGCTGCGCGCGTGGTAGACGATCGGTAGTCGTTTCGCTTGAACGTGATGTCCATAAATTTGTGAGGATTGACTGCTGACGTATCCGCCGTTATTGCTAACGTAGGAAGGCGCCGGTTGCGGCCGCGCGTATCCGTGCGGCGACATGGCGTTCGTATGGCCGTTTTTCGCCATTTTCACGAAATTCGGCACCCTCGCTCTGAGACCGCAATAATAGGGATCGTCTGTTTGAAAAAAACAAAAGACGGAACAGCGTCATTTCTATAGCGCAATTATCCCGTTCGTTTATTCGCCCGCTCTCGACGATCCCCGTGGAAAACCCACCGTATTTTTTGCTATCATTTTTTTTACTCTTCTTCTCCTCGTTGACGATGACCTGCGGTCTGCGGTGCGTCCCGTAATTGTCCTCGAGGTCGTCGTAATCGGGCTTTATACGACGAACGAAACAGAGAATAATAATTATTGCCAATCTTTTTTTCATCGTTATTTTCATGGACTTTCGCGCGACAGGCATCCTGCCAGCGAGAATGAGACAGAACCCGCGAATTTCGCGCACAACGATACGAAAATCTGGAAGAAAAAACGATCGGTATTATCGAGATCGTTGTCTTTTTTCAACGACTCGTCAATCACCGTTTTTCTTTTCTTTTCAGATTTTCACGCTCGAGTATCGCGAAATTCGCCTCGTTTTTTGTCGCCGAGTCCGCCGAAGCAGTGACGACAACGACGACGACGATACCTTGGGGATGTGAGAAATGTCGTGGCCGTAGAAATTTTCGCGGGGTGGCAATTTCGGCGGTCTCTCGCCTCTTCGTTGCTGATACGTGCCGGATTGGGCGTATATCTGCTCCCGGGGATCTCTGCCGGCGTTGAAAATTTCGCTCGGCCCGGAGGACGACGAGACCCCGGCGACGCTGTAGGGATCCTCGTCGGGTATCGGAATTCTCGGACGATTTTTGATGTCGACGGGCCTCTGAAGAGCGAGCACCGGTGGTAACTTTGACTTGAGCATGTCGAGCCCGACGACGTTCACGATCAACACCCAGACCGGACATTGAAGCAAATCGGCCTCGGTGCGAACGAACACGATCGCGCTCAGGCACTGAGTCTCCAGTCTTCGTCTGTCGGGATAGGCTCGTCTCGTTTCTCTCGACAAGTTTGTCTGATATTTGTTCATGTCGAACAGCTGAAACGACGTTCGAAAAAACAAAACGATGAATACAGAGAAATATAGAAATAATAAACTCGAAAGATCGGCGGAAAGAAGAAAGTTGTTGGGAACGCCGAGCGATTGAAAACCACCGTTTGAAACTCACTTTTCCAGGCTTCTCGAGCTCCAGCGCCCCCTGTGAATTTCGCAATATCTCACCGCCGATGGCGTTGTCCTCCTGATTCGTCGTTTTTATGTAAACGTTGCTCTTGCACAACCTCTTTATCAGTATGTTTCCCTGATCGTCCATCTTGATTTTCACGCCTTGATTAATGTGGCGCTTCGCCTCTTCGGTTTTTGGGTCCCGCATCGGATTGTCAAAGCCGCACAGGCCTATTCTGTAATTTTACAAATTCACCCGCCAGATGTCGGTAATCGCTGCAATCGATAGTCGGTATTTCGAGCGATGAGAAGCTTTTGCGAACTTCGAGATTCGCGGCAACGACGAATCGAGACGCGAAACGCTTTGATGAGACACTCGTTTGTGAAAATCGTTCGAGAATCATCGGAAAACATGGGATATCGCGTGGTGGATGGAAAAAAGCATACTGCGAGATCATTCGAAATCCGTAACACGCGATGTGGATATCGGAGGAGAGAAATTATTTCGTAGCGTGATAAATCCCCCGAGGAAATTACCGCGAGCTTCGGAGAATCCGCGCGGTGATTGTTAATAAAATCGTTATTGGACATGTCCGAAGCTCGAGTGGCGCTGGTATCGCTCGTATGGGAAAATACAAAGAAACGATATCCACCGTGTGCACTGTTTTAGGAGCGTCGCGTGTCTCGCGTGACGACACGAGCATATTGCATTCGTTGCGAGAGTTTCACCGACGCGGGCCGATCGCGTTCCTCCGAGATTCTCGCGCTTTTTCGACCACTCGTGTGTGTATATACCTATATATATATTCACCGTACTCTATACTCGGAACTATTTTATTCGCACCGATGCCCGTAGGGCCGACCGACTCGATGTGTAATTGCCAAATCTTCACGAGAAGAAAGAATCATAAAACGTTCGGCGATGTTGCGTCGACGAAATTGCCGCGCGAAAAACATCGACATTATTAGGTTATGTTTTTTTATTCTTCTTCGCCAGTCTCCCCGAGCGAAATCGTCCGGTGAAATATCGAGTTCCGGTGCTTTTTTGGAGGTTATGTTACTTTCGAGATTTGTTTTTGTTGAAAATCGAAATGAAAAACGGGAAATTCGAGGCGTGGATGGGATTTTTCACGAGGTTTCGTTGCTCGACGAGCGAGGTTACCTGAATCCATCGAATCCATCGTTGGAACCGTTTACCGTGAGAACCGGAGCTCTCGCGTACGCCTTGGCTACTCGTCTGTTGCGCTCAAAGACTATCACTTTGGCCCAGATCTCATCGTCGATCTGATTCCATTTGTCGAGGACCTCCTGTATGTGATCCTGATTCGTACACACGGATAATAGTATCAAACCATTTATTCTCACGGGGTCGAAGGAGAAAACAAATAGTCAAAATAACAAAGTGGATTCGATCGGTTAAACATTCAACACTGCTGTTTTTCTCGACTCACTTGCACAGAGTCGAGTCGAAGGACTTTCTTAATGGAATTTTACGGAAAAAAACAAAACAGCGACGATACGAATGAAAACGAAGAAACATTCGTTTTCGGCACGTGACAAAACGATAATTACAAACGCCAAGGTCTTTTTTCCAACTGATTTCTCCCTCGCGGTTCGGAGTGAAAAACACGTTTTTTTTTCTTTCGTATAAATGTATCGAATCGGTGCTTGCGGAGAATTCACACGCGATATCGACGATAGATCGAGAGAACTGTGCCGTTAAAAATGTACCGAAATACCCGTCGCATCGCTCGAATCACTCACCTTGTAGAGCTTGTCCAAATTATACCAGACATCCTCTTCCTCTTGTTCCTCGTACTGAGCCTCGGCGAGGTTGTCCCTCGAGCGAGATAAAATCTTTCGTCTCGATACCATCGCTCACGCTGACGTTGATCTCGAATCTGTAACGAATCATTTAAAAAACAAACATTAACGCTCAAACGTACGCACGAAAGTGGCCGCGATGTGCGACGTGCAACGTCCGATTCGTTAATGCATCATGTCAATCTCGTTTTCGAAAGAACCTGCGAAACGCTTGGAGGAAATTTCGTTAAATAGTTCGAGAAAGGTTCTCACGAAGAGCCACTGCGCCATCTCTCGAGAGAGAACGACACTTGCTCGTTGATCGATGGAATATTATTGAGAAAAAAATTATTAAAAAAAAAGTGATACAACGCCAAGGACAACGCAAGTGTTTACAATTCCGTGCTCTGTGATTCTCGTAACGCGTCGCGACGTAACTATTTCATCGTCGACAGAGTGACGGGCGAATTGAATGAATTTTCATGAAAAGATAAGAAACAAATTCCAACGCTCGGTCGAGCCTCTCTTTTTTTCGCGAGTCTACTCTTGTCAGCGAACGTGTCAACGTTTTGGCTATTTCAAAGAGAGGCGAAGTAAAACGAAAATGCGTGGGACGGCAAATGGCGCTGCAACAGCTGTTGCGCAGCGGAGCGATGCAATCTCGCGCGTTTACGATGAATAAAAACATGGAGGGTATGTCGTTGAGAGATCGACGTTGATCTCCCCTTTACCTCCGGTTGCTTACTCAAAAAAAAGTTATCTCGCTCAATTTCTTTCGGCATATTCCGTTTATTTTCATTCCTTCACGTCGATTTTATTTTCATTCCCTCACGTCCATATAACAGCGTTACAGATAATTCGCTCGAAAAATTCATCGCCTAAATAAAACAAAATTAAAAATCAAACAGTAACCTCATTGTTCCTCCTGTACAATCGGTACAAAAGTTATCTTCCGTGCCGACATTAACAAAAAACCGATGTTTGGAAAAAAAAAATGTTGACATTCAACCGTTCGCGCGTAAATAATTCCTCCGCGTGCGTAATCTTGTCGCGCATGCGCGTGTGCACGATGCACGACGAAAAATCATAAGCGATTTTTTCTTCTACATATTTTTCGATGTTCCCGTATTGGTGGTCGTGCGCTGCTGGCGACTAGGTTCGCGCGAGGTCGATTCCGCGTTGATAACGCCGACGGGACTCTGTACGAGAACAATTAAATGATTTTAGCAGTCGTATAAATCACGATCCGTGAAACTTTCCATCTTTCGAGACAATCGAGTGTGTATCAACCGTTTTATACGGCGGCAAGGCGCGTTCTATATATCCCGTGTCGCTCCCGGGTTTCGATTCCTCTCGAGGCTCGTTTATTCTCCTTCCCTCTCTCTCTTTATCCCCAGCTCCGTATGACTATATTTGCACAAGTAACGGTTTAGTCGAATAGTCTCTCGTTGCCCCAGCAGCTCTGTAGAAACGCAAGTATACACTCGATCTTGCCGCGCCACGTGCTCGCGAAACGTGCACAGTTGCGCAACGCGCTCTGCGCAGAACGAGCGCCAAAAGTTCGAAACAATCGCGGCGGCGGCGGCGACGACGACGTAACGGAGCGCTTTTTTTCTCTGATTTTTGTTCTTGTTGCTGTTTTTTTTTCACCTCCGTTAGAATTTCTCAGCCTCTCGGCGGATTCGTCATTCTTCAGCGAACGAATGGCCGCTTTTTCCGCCTTTTTCTTTCCGTCAAAACTCGTCGGATATTTTTGTCGAATTTTCTTCTCGCGTTTCTCCCTATTACTTCCGGTCTAGAAAAATGTTTATATT
The DNA here is from genome assembly GCA_959613375.1 of Heteropelma amictum. Taxonomy (NCBI): domain Eukaryota; kingdom Metazoa; phylum Arthropoda; class Insecta; order Hymenoptera; family Ichneumonidae; genus Heteropelma; species Heteropelma amictum. The sequence continues at coordinate 16,353,236 of OY390724.1, forward strand.
TTCATAATTCGGTCGGTTTATTTGGTGGGGATTCTCCGAGAAGAAAATATTCGTTTCTCGACGAAATCCCATTGAAATCCTTTCGCTCTTCGCCCGTTCGATTCGGTTAAATGTCACGAGTGTATAAAACCCGCGCCGTGCTCGAGCCAAATGTCACAAACACCTTTTGCGGGAGGATTGAAGAAAAAAAAAGCAAAACGAAATAGAAAACTAGAGATACGAAAGTTCGATCCTGTTTTCCGCGAGGATCCGGTTCTTGCGTCAGCGCGAAACTCGTATGTGGGACGAACGAAAATTTTTCGTCGCCATTTCCGAAACGCTGCGTTATTCAATGCGGTTTCGCAACGCTCCTGCGGCCTTTCTGCACAAACGCGCGGTGACCAAATTTCACAAATACAAAAAAAAAAGATTATGCAAATAAAATCACGAACAACGCGATATTTTATCGAAAATCAAAAAAATGACGCATTTATTTTTGAAATTATTTGACGTCTGACGAAAAATTACGAAAATGTTGATAAACAATAAAACAATCCTTGGTGTCATGTTTCGCGCGAGATATTTGAAGAAATTAGCATCGAAAAATCGGTAATGAACCTGCGGTAAAAAATTTGTAAAGGTCGAAAGAAAAGGTCAAACACGTTTTCTCGGCTGTGAAATACTTTCTTGTGTGCCAAGTGTTAAATTTGAATATTCAAATGTATTTGTGTTGAAAATATTCATATGTTATTCTCGCATCGTGGCTCGGGGGGCTTCGAGTCGTCCGATAAAACGAGCGATTCTCCAAATACCAAACGACTCTTTTTTTTTTTCCTTTTCCACCGACAATGTGTGTCATCGAAGCGAACACATGTTTCTCCCATTTTTTTCTTCTCCCGATTTTTTGGACAATTATTTCATCGCGTAATTTCGATTTTGAAATCCCGACGGTGATGAGGAATGGATGAAATTAACGAGAATACAACGTTTTTTTCTTTTCCATTTGGTTAAATTTCACCTCATTATCTGTAGAGCCTTTGAACGAATTTAATTGTAATTGCAACCATGTTCGATGTACGTATTCGCGTAATGGGGTCCAGCGGGAGAGGCAAAAAGTCGGTTTTTGAAAGCCACGAGAAGCCAAAGTAACTTTTTCACTTCCGGGACGGCTAATCGACGAGCCGGGACGTATCCTCCTCGAGGATCACGACTGCCGTGTATAATTAAATGGCGCGAGAGAATCATCACCATCTCATTCTTGAACCGGATGTCATCGAGTCGAGTGGATTCGTCTGTACCATAATTAGATATATACATGTATATGTACACTGTTGTCCAAAAGTTGAAGTCCGTCCAGGCAATCCAAGTGGAAAAAAAAATGTATTTTTCGGCATTAAAATTCTATGAAAATAAAATAAAAATAAAATCTATTAAACCTACTAAATTTCCAAGCGCGTTAAGCGTCATTCGTGCTGGATTTCACACTCGAGCGTGCAGTTTGCGTCCCCGATTGGAATTCCGTCGGTACAGTTCGAGAGATAAACGCCGCTTGTTTATAATATATTTTTTGTTGTCACGTGCGATACCAAGATTTCCCAGCGGACCGAAGAAAATCGAATTATCGGCGAGGAATAATCCGCTTGCCGGTTTTTTCGCTGCTTCCAATAGCGCAGGAAGCCGCAGTCGTGAACTTGTCGTTATGTTTTTCACCCAACCGAGTTGAAAACGCCCGAGCTCCCTTCGAGGCTTCGTTTAATTGCACGCGGGGTATAATTTACGATCATCGCCGAGGCTCAACGTTGCGAGCGGTAATCCGGCGATACACTCTCGAGCGCATTTGCGCGGGAGAATTTACGTCAGGTTGACGGAAAATTTTCATTTTAACGAGATGGGAGTTCCACCTCGAGGATCAAGGTCGAGAGTAAAAAATGACCCCCGGGATTTTTAAAACACACAATATACACAACCCACGGGACTCGGGCGAGGCGAGGACATTTATGTATACATATATTTTACGATCGAACGCTGTGGGTGTGTCGCTACATGGCGGTATTCGACCGAGAGGATTCCGAACCGAACGAATACTCCATCTCCCGGTTGCCCTTGACGAGGAAACTGCGAACCGACAGTCTTGAAAGTAACAACCTCGGTACTTTCCAACTGTACTCGCTCGTGATATAGTATACTCGTTTGGCAAAGATAGAATTGCACATTACGTACATACGTGTACTTTTTCGCGGAGAAACAAAAGGTTGTAACAAACACGATTTTTCCATATGCCGACACTCGTCCTTTTCCTCCACGATGTATTTATAACCCTCGGTATCGCACGCCACCTACAGGTCGACTCGGAATTTGCCGTCTACGACGACGCAGCCGGATTCGGAGTGAAATTCCAAGTCGAAAAGTATCAGGGCACTTTGCGATGCGACCGAGTCTCGAGGAGTTATCGTTGAAACAACGTCGAACCAATGGAACGCGCGGAATTCCTTCCCAGCGTGCACCGCGCGCGCTCCCGATTGGCCGGGCTTTCATCGATCGATAACTCATCGGGATTTGGTCGGATCGAAAAGTGCCCCGATACTTTTCGACTCGGAATTTCATCAGCAATCTGTCTGTATCATCATCATCACTGTTTTCCACGATCGACGACAATTTGCCGGGGAAATTAATTCTCCAATGGTATACAATCGATGATAATGGCTGTGATAAATGTGTAACGAGAGCTCGCGCTCATGACGAGACTTTTGGAGAACAATCGTCGGAGAAATGAACAAGAGGAAATCGATCTCGCGATAAGAATCGGTTTCGTTTCCACGCCTATCTCGTACATATCCTGTGGGGGACTTTAATTGTGTTTTAATAGCTCTATACGTGTATAAAAACACGTGTAGAATTTATCAAGTCGAGGCGCCCCGGTGGTAACACCATCGCGTACAACCTCTCGTATAATCGCGCATAGCTCGAACGCGCTCTCGCGACGCCACATTTTATATCGGTAGCCAGCAAGCTAAAACCCCGCGCGACTTTCACTTCTAATAAAATGCGAAGGCCTGGCTTCGTTTTTTGTCCGCTACCGCTGATTGCGGTGGCCTCTTGTACTTCAGTACGGACTGTACGGACGCGAGACGCATTTTGCACAATGGCGCTGTATCTTCACCCTCCATCTTGCTATTTTTATCATTGTACTCGAGGGGCTCGGTCGATATTTCCGTTATAAAATCGGCAAAGACGCGAAATTCGGCGAGAGAAAGCCTCGCGGCACGGTGGAGTTTATTATGCGAAATTAACAGCCGGCTGTGAGAAGAGCGAAAACGGAATTTGCACGAAGGAACGCGAGAGTCCCGAAAAAATATGATTATTTCATGAAATTACAGGTCGATGTCCGCTACGGTAAGAAATTCGCGAGGCTCTCCCGCCTTTGCGGGAAATTCCATTATCCGGCGGTGCCAATTATTATCATATATAAATATCGGATGAGTACAATTATTTTCCGCGTTATTTTCGTTTGAAAGCCGCTGAGAAATTCCGCTTACGAAACGGCGCTATAAATCGTCGTAATCCCAGCAGCGTTTGTTCATCGCCGTTCCATCGTAAATAAAAAAATGTTTCTCTCTTCTTTGCAAAGCGAAATGAATATCCAATTACGCACATTTTGTCGTTCGTAAAGTGTGTCTCAAGGCGTCAAAGTAAAGCGATCGCGCGCGGCGATTCTCCTTCATCGGAGATGCTAAAAAAGACGAAACGACCGAGCTCGGGCTTTAGGCTCGTCCCGCGTGGTGTCTTATTTGAAAACAATTAGAAACATAATGACACATCGATGGGATAAAGCAATGGTCAGCGTATTCCTGGCCTCTTTGCGAAAGGAGAGTATACGAGCGTTAACGTTGGCCATAAAAATCCGCCAAATCACCCCAACTGTATATACACATTTTAAAGCGTAAAGTGTGTATTGTAAAAGTGTCCAATTGTCAGATTTTGCGAGAAAAAAAAACAGTCTCGACGTGTTTGTGTCTCATTAATTTTTTCGAACAATCATTTTTTCAATGTTTTTTTTTTTCAATGATTCAATAATAAATGTTTGCCAAGTAGGCTTCGGACTCGTATTGACTTTTCTCGTTACACATTTCAAAGCGTAAAGTGTGTATTGTAAAAGTGTCCAATTGTCAGATTTTGCGAGAAAAAAAACAGTCTCGACGTGTTTGTGTCTCATTAATTTTTTCGAACAATCATTTTTTCAATGTTTTTTTTTTTTCAATGATTCAATAATAAATGTTTGCCAAGTAGGCTTCGGACTCGTATTGACTTTTCTCGTTACACATTTCAAAGCGTAAAGTGTGTATTGTAAAAGTGTCCAATTGTCAGATTTTGCGAGAAAAAAAAACAGTCTCGACGTGTTTGTGTCTCATTAATTTTTTCGAACAATCATTTTTTCAATGTTTTTTTTTTTCAATGATTCAATAATAAATGTTTGCCAAGTAGGCTTCGGACTCGTATTGACTTTTCTCGTTACACATTTCAAAGCGTAAAGTGTGTATTGTAAAAGTGTCCAATTGTCAGATTTTGCGAGAAAAAAAACAGTCTCGACGTGTTTGTGTCTCATTAATTTTTTCGAACAATCATTTTTTCAATGTTTTTTTTTTTTTTCAATGATTCAATAATAAATGTTTGCCAAGTAGGCTTCGGACTCGTATTGACTTTTCTCGTTACACATTTCAAAGCGTAAAGTGTGTATTGTAAAAGTGTCCAATTGTCAGATTTTGCGAGAAAAAAAAACAGTCTCGACGTGTTTGTGTCTCATTAATTCTTTCGAACAATCATTTTTTCAATGTTTTTTTTTTTTTCAATGATTCAATAATAAATGTTTGCCAAGTAGGCTTCGGACTCGTATTGACTTTTCTCGTTACACATTTCAAAGCGTAAAGTGTGTATTGTAAAAGTGTCCAATTGTCAGATTTTGCGAGAAAAAAAAACAGTCTCGACGTGTTTGTGTCTCATTAATTTTTTCGAACAATCATTTTTTCAATGTTTTTTTTTTTTTTCAATGATTCAATAATAAATGTTTGCCAAGTAGGCTTCGGACTCGTATTGACTTTTCTCGTTACACATTTCAAAGCGTAAAGTGTGTATTGTAAAAGTGTCCAATTGTCAGATTTTGCGAGAAAAAAAAACAGTCTCGACGTGTTTGTGTCTCATTAATTTTTTCGAACAATCATTTTTTCAATGTTTTTTTTTTTCAATGATTCAATAATAAATGTTTGCCAAGTAGGCTTCGGACTCGTATTGACTTTTCTCGTTACACATTTCAAAGCGTAAAGTGTGTATTGTAAAAGTGTCCAATTGTCAGATTTTGCGAGAAAAAAAACAGTCTCGACGTGTTTGTGTCTCATTAATTTTTTCGAACAATCATTTTTTCAATGTTTTTTTTTTTTTTCAATGATTCAATAATAAATGTTTGCCAAGTAGGCTTCGGACTCGTATTGACTTTTCTCGTTACACATTTCAAAGCGTAAAGTGTGTATTGTAAAAGTGTCCAATTGTCAGATTTTGCGAGAAAAAAAAACAGTCTCGACGTGTTTGTGTCTCATTAATTCTTTCGAACAATCATTTTTTCAATGTTTTTTTTTTTTTCAATGATTCAATAATAAATGTTTGCCAAGTAGGCTTCGGACTCGTATTGACTTTTCTCGTTACACATTTCAAAGCGTAAAGTGTGTATTGTAAAAGTGTCCAATTGTCAGATTTTGCGAGAAAAAAAAACAGTCTCGACGTGTTTGTGTCTCATTAATTTTTTCGAACAATCATTTTTTCAATGTTTTTTTTTTTTTTCAATGATTCAATAATAAATGTTTGCCAAGTAGGCTTCGGACTCGTATTGACTTTTCTCGTTACACATTTCAAAGCGTAAAGTGTGTATTGTAAAAGTGTCCAATTGTCAGATTTTGCGAGAAAAAAAACAGTCTCGACGTGTTTGTGTCTCATTAATTTTTTCGAACAATCATTTTTTCAATGTTTTTTTTTTTTCAATGATTCAATAATAAATGTTTGCCAAGTAGGCTTCGGACTCGTATTGACTTTTCTCGTTACACATTTCAAAGCGTAAAGTGTGTATTGTAAAAGTGTCCAATTGTCAGATTTTGCGAGAAAAAAAACAGTCTCGACGTGTTTGTGTCTCATTAATTTTTTCGAACAATCATTTTTTCAATGTTTTTTTTTTTTTCAATGATTCAATAATAAATGTTTGCCAAGCAGGCTTCGGACTCGTATTGAATCGTCTCTCTGTTTGATTATTCGCCAATTGAATTCGACAAACTTTTATTTTCGACTCTGTTTTTTTACCGTAAAGTATAATCGGTGTACAGCCCACGTTGCTCCGATTAATCTCACGGAACAAACGCGATATCTCGAGTGGGTCATGCTGAGATTACAGTCTTGCGTTGCACATACATAAGAGCGCCATTATACGTGCATATGCGCTACGTTGTTGGAGGTGCATTTACGGTCACGAGAAAAGCAGTACAGAAATTACGTCTGGCGTATTGCGCGATGTGCAACGTAACGTACATGACAAAGGGAACCCCAAAGTGTATCGAGACACAGCGGTTCTCAAATCGGCGGTCTCTCGAGATCGATCAATTCGGTTTGATCGATTTTTTCGAAAAAAAAAAATCGGTCTCGATCCGAGCAGGTTCGATGCACGGAAATCGGTACGCGATACGTGAATTTCACAGCGCAGTCCCTTCGGAACAGGTGGAACGCGATTCCTTTCACTTTTGCACGCGAGAAAGAGGAAAAAAATACTGGATTTTGCCGAGAAACACGTCGAAACTGGATTTGAACGCGCGGATACAGAGCCGTCCAGTCGCGAAGCTGTTTGTCGCGTCGACTCTGCGCGGACTTTGAGAAAAGTTTTCGCAACGAGAGCGCGCAGCAGCCAAACCGGAAATTACCGATCGAACAATTCGCTCGAGAGATTTTTCTCTCGATTTTGAGAGTCTTCCCTCCGCGAGTGACGATTTATTTTCGTCGTCCGAGTCGCCTTCTTTTTTTCCACAATGTACACTCTTATAATACACAGTCGGATCGTTCGAGAGCCTCTCTCCGATATTTATGTCACACGCACACGCGGGAAGAAATAGAAATTCACGTTTTTAGGGTCCTAAAAAACTTGTCACGTACCCAGAGTATGATGGCGCTGTGTGCACAACGCGAGCCTCTCCGTGACTCGTCGGACGTTCTTCGTCGTACGTGCGATACTCGAATTGAATTCACATTCACCGCAGATTGCGAGAGAGACGTTTGATAAGAAATTCTCAAACTCAACGACGAGACATTTTTGACGGAAAAGTACAAAAACGGTACAAAGAAAACGGAGAGACGATGAGAGTCGTCATTCGGAGCCTGGGAGGATGGTGATGGATTTTTCAAAATCCCGCGGCAATTTTACCATCGATTTTTCAATCTTCCTGCAGGAAATATCAAAAGACGTTCCATCCATTCTTTCTCTCTCTTTTTTTTAAATGTAAATCAAGTTACAAACCGAAAGTACGAAATTCGCAGTCGGATTTGAGAATTTTCAAACGTCAAGCGTGATTTAAATTCCCGGGAGGGACGTTGAGGGATTTTTGAAAAATACCCGCATGCCTATCGGACGGTTAGGACGAATCGGTAGTTTTCTGCTCAGAATGAACTCTGCTGGACCGTCATCCTGGAGGTGGAAGAGAGGAGAGAAAAAAAACGATAAAGACACTCTCCGTCGGTCCATTACGAAACAATTACCATGCTAATGTCTATTTTCTTATACGCGAAAACGGTGGAAAGCGCAGCGAGGATATTATCGCTCGTTGTAACACTCGTTGTACGTATATAACACGCGTTACAGCGCAAAACTGTGTGCACGCGTCATTAAGACGTTGTCGAGTGAGAGATTATTCTCGACACACGCGCGCGTCCGTCGTATACATACTCTGTGAGCCTTCTTCAAAGCTCGGTGGATAATTGTCCCGGCAATTTATTCGATAACGCGAGACGATTAATAAAACCTCCTCCGCGAGAGACGGGGATGAGGTGGAAATAAATCTCGCAAAAAGTCTCTCCTTTTTCATCGCGCATTTGACTATAATCCAGCAACGTTTCGGGACAGAATCGACAATGAAATTCGTGATTTCACACAGCCGAGCGAAGAGTAAACACTTTATTGAGTCTTTTATCGTGTCTGCGGATATTTTTTTTGGAGTATTAATTTTTAACGAAAAAAAAACCGAGTCCCTCCTGGTGACCGATAGATCGCGACCTCCGGAGACGGCGAACTTTCTCGCGACCGTTCGCGATCGCGCGTGTGTTTGTGTAATCGAGAGTCGCGAGCAAACACAGATACAGCGGAGGATTTGCGCGGGTATTGCATAGCCCGCGGTCGATCCCGATCGATGCTCGAAACTCTCGCGTTTCAGCAAAGTCGTATCGCATGTATTGCAGCGTATACACATGTGTATACGGTATATCCGTACGGAGATGTCTTACGAAATCGTCGATCGAGAATAAACGCGCCGGCAGAGATACGTTCAAAGCGTCACGACGTGAAATTCGAGAGAGAATTCACCACGTACGGGATACGAGTATTCTCGATGACATTTGTGAAAAATGAATAAACATTTTTTTTAAAATCGCGGTCAAGGAGACTGCTGATGACAAACGATAAGTAAAAAAAAAACGAACGTTTTCGCTGATTTTTTCAATTTTTATTTTCGGAGCATCGACCGACATGCGTTTTCCTCAAAGGAGCAAACGAGCGTGTGTGTGTTTTTCGTTTTATTCTTCGTCCAAAAAAATTCGACGAGGACGAAAATAATTTCGTCCCCTCCGGCTGTGCCAAAGTCCTTTTTCATGACGTAACTATTAACGGTAATAAAAAAAAAACAAGGATCATGGCGTCACTACGCAAACCCGACAATCAACCCGTTCTAGTTTAGCCTTGACTTCGTGTATGATGCTGTTTCTACAGTTTTTTTCATCTCTTTCCCTCCCTCTCCCTCTCTTTCTCTCTCTCTCTCTCTTTGGTGCTGTTTCGCACGGAATAAAAGATGAGTCAAGGAAATCTGCATCAAAGGTTGCACGCGGCTTGCTAATTCCCGCGAGAAGAGAAGATGAGAACGCGAAAACATCCTCCGCGCAAAATTGACGATTCCTCGCGCGACATTTCCCTCTTGAGTTTGAACAAACGAGTGAAAAGATTCTCGATTTCTCCGCCGCCGTTTTTCCTCTTTACTCGCGACACGTCGATTAATTTCATTCGTTTTTTTTAACGTTCATTCCATTGTCCGTCTTCCGGAATAAAAGCCTCCCTCCTCCTCCTCCTCCGACTGTCGATAAAAGCTGCACATTAATTTGAATAACGACAATGAAGCCTCGGACGAGCACGATTGCAGCGTCGATTTTTCTCTCTTTTTTCGATGGAATCTTTTCTTTACACTCCAGTGGCTTTTATTTTCAAATTGTCATGCGCGCCTCTCGGTGAACCGTGATAAATGATCGTTTTTTTTTGTCGTTTTTCCTGCTCGAAAATTGCCAGAAAAGTCAGCGGCAAAAGCAGGTCGTAAATGACAAATTTACGAAAATTTGAATGAAAATGCCGGAAGAAATTTTTTCAATGTGATTGTCAATAGTTTTATTTTTTTTCATTTTTGTCGATTGGAAAAAAAACCTGTCTCTCTTTCCGTGCCTCTCGTCGCACCTACTGACCCCTCGAATATCATTATCGCCGTTGCCTTTTACGTGAAAATGTACGTGCTCCCCAACCTTTATGAGAGAATAAAGGAGTATAACGAGGAAGAAAAAAAAGAAAAGTACCGCTAACTCTATGACCGTTCTTAGGCATCAGGCAGCGTGACTTCTCAGACGAGAAACGAAAGAGCCTGAGAGCGCACGAGACCTCCTTTGCAGCTGCCGGATAATATTGCATTCGTCGCTGGACTACCGATGAGTTCTCTGAGAAAGCACTCCTTTTTTTTTGCCTCTCCGTACACGCTGGCATCGAACACGTAGCTTCGAAAATGAATAAATATACGCCCGTCCGTTAAAAAACAATGAAAATTATTGAAAAAACATTGCTAGAACCATTTTTCATCTCAGCTCGGTGATTTCCGGGGTCCAAAAAAAAAATGGAAAACAATTCGAAAATAACATCGCGCGAGAGAGTCTCCTCGCGAGATACTTCGAAAACACCGTGGATACTTTGACGGATCGTCGAGAGTCTCGTTAATTCCGGCGCTCGAAATTGATATCGATCGGTCAATTTCGATTCGTAGATTGTCATTAATTACGACGTTTCCGGTCGTAAATCGAAAGGCGATTTTCCCGAGGAAAGTTGTACAAAAAAAAAGAGATCGACTCTTGAATAATCGATCAAAAGATGGCGTCTGTGTGTGTGCGTGTGTGTGTGGAATTTCCGTGTAGAAATAATACCGTAAAACGCGGTAAAACGCGCGGGTGAAGGTGAGAAGCGCCGCGGAGGCTGCGGACGTTGATTAGAAAATGACGCGGGCAGACTCGAACGTTCCGATTATAGATCGAGCTCGCGTAACATCCGAGAGCTTCGCATCTGCGCTCTTCTTTTCTCGTTTCTCATTTTTGCAGCGTCGGTCGAGAAAATTGTCTCATTGTCTCGTTCTCCGCTCTCGGATATATGCCTCCAGAGTCACGCGTCGGACTTATCATACCGGATAACGAGTCTGTGGAACACACGCGCGTGTGTACGCTGCTTTTATACACGTTCTCTCGAAATTGTAACGTGGGAATGTGAATCGAGAAAACGTCCATGGTCAGGAATCAATTAACGCCGAGCTGCGCGATGCGCGTAAGAGATTTTTCCACACCACCTTTGTTCGGACTCGAAAGATGCACGCGGAGATAAGGAGCCCTCAAATTTTGTAACGAAACGGCGGGATGACGTCATGGAAATCAAAGCGCGCGGGCTGATTTTCACGATTTACACCTCGTTTCCGCTCGTTTTTCATTTTTGAGCGAAGCTACTTTCGATTCTTTTAAAAAATTCCGTTCAACGAGACGCCGCGAATTTCACGTACGCAGCGTTATATAAACATTTATATTTATATACGGAGATCGTTATCGTAATACGCTGGGATTTTTTTTCCTGCGTAAAGACTCGAGAGATCGATAGGATCGTTCGAGCATGAATGAAAACTTTCTACAGGCGGCTGACGAACGCACGTAACCATCGGGGGAGCGAAATTTCTCGCGGATCGCCATTTTTTTTTTCCAATAGTCGTTGTTTTTATCGCCGGCACGGGCTCGATCTCGCGCGCTGTCTTTTGTAATCATCCTCTCGCCATTTTTTGACATCGATTTTGCTCGTTCCGTCGCAGCTGTCGCGTTGGACGACTTCGTCCGCACGCCGCGCGCTTTCTCGTCGTATATCTCGTCGTTGACGTTCTGAAGTGCTGCTGTCTTACGGCTAACGCGGAAATAACATTTTCGCGCACTCGCGGCGATACGATTCGACGATTTCGTTCGTTCTACGTTCGAAAAAAAAAAAACGAAAAAAACAGAAGAAAAAGAGTCGATTCATCGGCGTTATTAAAATGCATCCGACGGACCGAACGATTGTCATCGCGCGCGGTCTTGCGCGATCGACCAAAAGTGCTGCTGTCTTACGGCTAACGCGGAAATAACATTTTCGCGCACTCGCGGCGATACGATTCGACGATTTCGTTCGTTCTACGTTCGAAAAAAAAAAAAACAAAAAAAAACAGAAGAAAAAGAGTCGATTCATCGGCGTTATTAAAATGCATCCGACGGACCGAACGATTGTCATCGCGCGCGGTCTTGCGCGATCGACCAAAAGTGCTGCTGTCTTACGGCTAACGCGGAAATAACATTTTCGCGCACTCGCGGCGATACGATTCGACGATTTCGTTCGTTCTACGTTCGAAAAAAAAAAACAAAAAAAAACAGAAGAAAAAGAGTCGATTCATCGGCGTTATTAAAATGCATCCGACGGACCGAACGATTGTCATCGCGCGCGGTCTTGCGCGATCGACCAAAAGTGCTGCTGTCTTACGGCTAACGCGGAAATAACATTTTCGCGCACTCGCGGCGATACGATTCGACGATTTCGTTCGTTCTACGTTCGAAAAAAAAAAACAAAAAAAACAGAAGAAAAAGAGTCGATTCATCGGCGTTATTAAAATGCGTCCGACGGACCGAACGATTGTCATCGCGCGTTTGTGGTTTTCACGCGGGAAGAAGACTGCGCTTATTTGCACTGGTCCAGTTGCGTGACCGCACGGAAGTTTTTATTATACCCGCGATATCCTCGCGCTGTACACGTACGGTACAAGGCGAGTACCGCGCATAATACGCCTCGTGCGTAGAGATCGTTTAAATTATTGGTTTGCGGTTTCGGAGAAACAGTCTCGACTTGTTTATAACGTACAAGGCACAAGCGAGAGCCTCTTGTACATGAGGAAACGCGTGCTCGGTTAATCGTGACGCCGAGAGAGCCGTACGATAACTCGGAAGCGTCGGATCGATCGATTATCGGCAAAAAATGACGATCCAAAAATATTCAGAATAATCGCAGCTCGAGCCGGCATTGAATAATCAATTAAGAAGCTCTCGCTCGTGAAATCGGGATTTTCATCGACTCGCGTGATCCCCGATAACGAGGATACTCTCGGAGAGACGTTGGAAAATTACGACGAAAGCCTGAAAAATATGTATGAAAAATAATTGGATTTACAAAAAGCAGCTTCTTACGAAATTATTCATCGATTTGATAATTCGCGAAAATACGGATATACCCGCGGAGGAATTTAAATTAAACGCACTCGCGTATAATCGACGTTGAATAATATATGCAAAATTGCGCGTAAAAATACGTAACCGTAAGCGTGCGTGCGGATAATACACATATACCGCATGTGGATAAATATGTATATTACACGTGGGTATGTTAACTCGTGTCATCGTACTCGTCTTGAAGAAAAATGAAAAAAAAAAAATACGAAATGAAAAAAACAAAAAAACAAGCACCGATGCGTTTATATACCCAATGTGGTTTCCTTCGTTTGGTTTTTTCTTCATTTTTTTTCTTCCTTCAACCGTTGCTGCATAACATTTACATTCATGTGTCGGACAAATGCGAAAGGAAACGACGGAATCCTGCAGAGAGGATCTCCCGAGCGTTATATTCATGAATCTTTTTATCCAACATCTGAATGTGTGGAACAAACGCACTGTCTTTTCTCCTCCTCGCCTCCTCGAGTTCTCTCATCTTCCTCCTCTCGTTTATCTTCATCATCGACTTTTTTTTCTCCCTCATCCTCGTATCATCTTGTTTGTCACTTTTTACGACATGTTTCCCCGGCCTCCGTCTCTGTCTCTAAATTCTTCGAGCCTCTCCGCGCGCATGTCCACTCGGGGAATTCACGAGGGAGGACTTTTTCGAAATATACACTTTTTTTTTTACATCGTCCGACGAATTAACATTTTTTCGCTCTTTTGTTCATCGATTCGCGGTTTTTCGCGGTGTTTCGCGGTTTTTCGCGGTTTTGCCGACTTTTCTCGAGTCTCCAGCTAGATTGTTTGTTGAACGAACGCTCAGAGGATTCTTACGATCTTTCCGAGGGTGTAATTTTGTGCAAAATTACTCGAAATACATGTTAAACAGCCGCATGCCGGAGTTTGTTCGTTGCGATTCGGTCTCTCGCCGATCGCAACGATATCGAATCCGTTTCTCGGAACTTTCACTAAAACAGAGAGAAAGAGAGAGAGAGAGAGAGAGGGCGAAAAGTACGCGCTGTACGCTAGCTTCTCATTGCATATTGCAGCGAATTAGCATGGGCGCGGCTGACTGGCCGCGTTACGCTGTGAAAAAGTCGATCATGTCTGCCGCGAGTCGCTCCGTTGATCGTCCGACGCTCTCGTCGCGAGCAACGTCGAAGAGAAAGGCGCGTCGAGAGGCGATTTAACCCCTTAAGCCTCGTCAAAATGAGCCCCTCTGCGTCTCACATCGAGGCTGGGGAATTAAATATGTTTTCCCCACGAAGCGGGTAAAAGTCACACACGGTGAGTAAAATCTACGCGCCCACGGAACGCACAACGTTAACCGCGAGTCGGAAATCGAGCTCGGCTGCGATCTCGAACAACGATATCGCAAATACGAGACTTTTCTCCCCGAGTATGGAATTATATATTTTCTCGCTATTAAAAACGAGAGATCGATCCGGAGGGAAATTCATGCGGCGTGTTCTGTTTCTTCGGAATTATCGTACGCTCTTTCCGCTCCTCTTTCGACTTTCTCGACGTTAATCACCCATTGAAACATGGGAAATTGATAAACCGACGTGTTTCATCGATTATATGACGAGGTTCGTCAAAAGGCTCGTAATAATTATTTCATTCGCGTCGTTGCGACATAATCTCGACGGGCTCGAGTGAAATTCGACTCGAACAAAGGCGGAGAAGAAAATCTCGTGCTCAGCTGTGAGTGGAGGCAAATTTTCAAACGATTTTTTTTTTATTTATTTTTTTTCTCTCGACGATACTGAAATCACTCGGAGATTATCTCACAGGAGGAAAAAAATGGAGAGCTCGAAATTACCGGTCGCGTTTCACGTGTACGTTTCGTACTCGTGTGGAACGCATTTTGCCCTCGAGGGGAAAAAAGAATTGGAGCGATACGTGTCTGTGTGTGTGTGTGTGTGTGGCGAAAGGAGAGTGAAAGAGTTTATTTCGTAAATAATAATGATAAATGAAGAAAAAAAAATATGGAAAAAAATTCTTCCGTGCCATAATCCAGAAACGCGTTCCTCGCTTGCACTTGTGAAATTCTTTTCCAAATTGGTATATAACGTGCACGACTCGCTCGCATTGTTGCTGCAAAACACACTCGAGCCAGTCCTGTACGATTCTAAGGTAAAACTCGTGTGCGTTTCCTGCACACGCGGTAAACTCGCGTAAACGCGTAATTGACGAGGCTCTCCACAGAAGCGAGCTTCTATAATTCATTCGCTTTCCAATTATGACCTAAAATACCGCGCAGAACCGACGCTGCCAGACGGTATCAACAAAATTCCAATCGCATTTTGTCGCGGAACTGTTTGTTTCCCATTCTGCTCTGAAAAAGTTGACAATTTTCGTACGATTAATTCGTTTCAATTAATTCGTTTCAATTCCGCGCCGATTTCGATTAAACGCTTCGCGGATTCTAAATGTTTTTTTTTTTCAATTTTAAAGCAAACGTTTTGCTTTTTCCTCTTTCTTTCGCTGGTTCGCGAAAGCTTTGGGGCTTTTTTCTCCTGTATCGTCTGCAGAAAGGGTTCAAAGATCAGAGAGAGCCTCGACATTTTGTCGCGGGACTGTTTATTTTCCATCCTGCTCTGAAAAAATGGACAATTTCGTACAATTTCGTACAATTAATTCGTTTCAATTCCGCGCCAATTGCGATCAAACGCTTCGCAGATTCGTTTGAGATGAAAAAGAAAAAAAAACAACGATATATCGTTGTTTTTTTTTTCAATTTTTGAAGAAAACGGTTCGCTCTTTCCCCTTTTCTTCGCTGTTTCGCGAAAGCTTCGGGGCTTTTTCCTTCTGCATCGTTTGCAGGAATGGTTCAAAGATCAAAGAACCTCGATAGCATCGTTACGGCCAGCATCATTAGTACAGTGGAAATTATTCGCTTTCCAATAATGACCTAAAATACCGTCAGAACCGCCGCGACACTCGAGGATACCGGAATTCCAATCACGTTTTGTCGCAGAGGTACATTAATTTCTCTCTCCGCTTTTTCTCCCAATTTTTGTATACACCCGCGTGTTTATTTCGAACGACAGATTTTCCTAGACTTTGCTCGCTTGAAATTCCAAATTTGTCCGCCCCTCGATCTCGATCTCGGAGTGAAAGTTTGCGCGAAAATGAACGTTTTGCAACAACGTTTGATCAAAGTTGCAGGAAATCGTACGAAAGTTTTCGATCCAAATGTACGAAATTGATCTTCGATTCGGAGCGAAAGAGCGATTTCAATAGCCCACGGAGAATGCACTCGATTTTCCGTTACGTGTGAGTTTAAAAAGTATCGCGTCGACTCTGTTGCGCAACGACGTACGCGCAAGAGTCCTCGGAAACGGGTACGCGGATGATTTTAATTTCGTACAGATTTCATCGAAGCTCCGTGAATAATAATGGCTCGCCCACATGGAGGCTGATGATTTCGCAAGAGAATCGTTCGCGATCGGACCTGCACTAATTAATTGCCCAGCTCGGCAGATTCGCTCGAGAGAAAAAAGCAACAATACAGCTGCGAATGTTCAAACCGGTCGTGCAAAGATGGCGGACGAAAAAAAATCGTCAAACGAACTGCAAGTACGTGACAAATCATGACAGTACCGTTAAGTGGCATTGACGAGTTGCGCGGAATTTGCGCGGAAAAGAAGCGTTACGGCACATTATCGTATGCACGTAAAACACACGTACCAGCGTATCATCGCTCACCTTGAACTTCCACGCGAGTGGCTAATTAATTTACACGTGTAGAAAATTATTATCCGCGAGATAAGAGGAGAGATGAGAAGTCGCGCGTAACGAACTTGCGATTAGCATACGAGATGAGCGTGTGGTGTTTAGAAAAGAGGAAAAAATAGATAAACGAGACAGCGATGAGGAGGAAAATGAGGATAGTTTCTGCAACGTCTTTTTTTTGTAAAACGATTGGAAATTCGCGACATCGATTGGAAAAGCATAAAAGTTCGTGAAAAAATGTTGAAAGTACGTCCGGAGAAGGCGCGAATTTTCGCGTGAGCCGAAATTTGAGATACGACTGCGCGATTGGATCGCGGGTTTTGAGAATATTGAAAATGCATTGTCCTTGAGAGTACGGCGCGTTGCTCAAGAGTTCAAGAGTCCCAAAAATGCGAGCGCGCTTGTTCAGAGACTCGTTTGAAAATCCTCGCAAGGTGAATTTTTTCGATCGAACGAGCAGGAATTTCATCCGTTCCGTACGTGTACGCGCGGTACACTCCGAGGGGCATTGAAGAGGAGACGTTCGTCGAGGCGTTCGTTTTTTCGATGAACAAAAGAGCGTTAACACAACGGGGAATAAAGAGGATCGAGAGTGGATCGAGAATATAAAATCGATCGCTGTGTATAAGCTCAAAGAAGCGCGAGAAACGGGGGGAAAAGAGATGAGAAAAGAAGGCGGCTGCGAGAGCGAAGAGGATCAAGGTGGAGAGAAGAATTCGCCGGCGAACAAAAGCGAAATCGATCGGTAAACTGACTTTGCGCGTGATATTCGCATCCTTGCACCATTGGATGAGTCTGCAGATTTGCCGGAATAATAAGAGCAACTCGCTGCGCACTTGCACTTTTCATTCGTCCGGAGGAGGGTCGAGAGCCGTCGAGAGACCCGCGATCGTTGTTTGGTGGTCTCGAGTAGAGTTTTTTCCTGTTTTTTCAGAGGCAAACGCGACCCTAGGAGGAAATTGGAGCGGCAGAGAAATTGGGCCAATTACGCGCGACTCATTGACGAACGATTTCAGCGTTTCGTACGCGTATAATTATTGACAAACGCGGGCGAAGCTCGACGGAGGAATCAGAGCGTGTATCGTAAAACCGCCGTGGAAATGCGACGATCGGCCATTTTCGATCCTACAGCGAGAATATACATCCGACTGCAGAGAGAAATTCGATACTCATCGAGATTATTAATTCGACGGGGAGAGTGGACGGATGCTGGAGAGGCTCTCGAGATTCATCCGCAGACGCTCCCGCGCGTATATTTATTCGCGGACCTTAATTCTCCGAATGGTCCTTCGGACTTGTTCCTGTCCTGGCCAATATATATTTTTTTAAAAGGTTTTCCTCCTTTTTTTTCCTCCTTTTTTTTCCTCCTCCTTGAGAGACGATCCGTCTCATCTCACGGCGGACGAGGTATGGAATAGGATTTCACGATTTGACGCCAGGCTATACACGTATATCGCCGAGCATCGTTTGCGAGATGAGTTATGAGCCTGGCTGGAATTTATGCGACGACCATCCGCGAGGAGAGAATAATGCAAAACCGCAGCAGGGAGGACGAGAGAGAAATGAGAATGGGAGGACGCCAGTCGCGCGGCGTAAGAAAAGACAAGCGGGTATCTACTTTTTTCTTTTTCCTTCCAATCGAGCCGGAGTATGACGATGTCACGATAGCTGCCATCCTTCCTCCGCACACTGCGTGTCGATATCGCTCTTGTCACGTGATTGCTCGCCCATCCCGATCAAACGACGTTTTGTCGCACGATAAAAATCAACCTCGCGACAAAAAAACAAAAGCAAAGACCGATGATTAATCGGAACGAAGATGACGCGGTCGAATTATTCGATAAATCAATAATAAAATAAGAGACAATTCGTATCTCGTTACCGTTTCGTCCGACACACTCCGCTCGGCGATTTTCACCGCATCCGCGTAAATCGCACGAGTGTCAGTCGGTATTAACAAAAATTCCGCCTTTCCCGCGCGTCTCGTACGCGTCGGTGGTGCGCATATGGGGTGTTTTTTCGTTTGTTTTTCGATCGAATCGAACCTCGCTGCTCGATAGTTATTAGCATAATTGTCCCATGAGTATGCACGCCATTTCGTAAGATCCGTACGGCGAGGTCCCTGTATATCACCGAGATGCGTGGCGAATCGTGCGAGCGGAAAAAAAATGGACAAATTTCCACGCCACGCGGGATCACTCGCGACTTTATTTATCCCGGGACGCGCGTTTGTGCGTGTATATGCGATGTAAAAGTTTTTTTCTCGCCTCGTGAATATATTTCGCGCGCGCACTTGGTTCTCTTTATTCATTTCTCGCATTTTATCCCATTGAATTCGCCTCGCCATGGCGAGCAGCGCGTGTTATAATACGCCATGGCCTTTATACCATCGCTTGATGTACGGCGTGGTGCGGACGTAAATAACGAAAAAGCTCTCGCACGCACACACACCCACGTGTGTATCAAGGGAAGATGCGTCGTCCCGCGGGCTGGTAAACGTTGAAAAAAAATTTTTGAGATAAATAAACCGCCCGGCGGAAGGAATTTCGAGCCTCGCTCGCCGCAGACCGCTCCGCTCCGAAATAATTCGAAATATATCGCGATTGAGCTACCATGGTAAATTGCCGATAATTCCCTTTTTGTCTTGTTTCATTGAGAAAATTGACGATTTTTTAATTACTTGTGATGAGAAAAAGAAAAATTGTCATGCCGTGCCGTGTTTCACGCCGTTTATCACTGAGAAAAAACATTTGTTTGTGCAACAAAACGTGCTGTTGGATACGGGCAACAGCACGTATAAACTGCGTAGATTGAATATTTTTGTTGACGCGATGAATTGTTTTATCGAATTTTATCGCATTAAGGTAGTTCTATATCGTTAGATTCAAATCGAGAAATTGTTTTGCAGTTTTTCTCACATACAAAATGGTTCGCGGGCTTCAGTTAAATAAGAAAAGTTGTTGCAAATCGACTAGAGAACAGCATACTCCAAATTCACGGTCATCCCAGGTGATATGTGCTTGCTCTATAATTACAAAAATTGCGAAAAAAATTTTCTTAAGATTTTTTTGGAAAATTCAAGAAATCTTCTTTGATGTTGCATAAACATGTATGCAAAGTTTTAGAAGGCTTCACCACGTAGAAGCCAAGATATTCATTGATGAAAATGCAACTTTTAACACGCGCTCTTACGAGAGACTACCGAAAATTGTGATTTTTACCAATAAATATCTCAACTTCCACGTGGTAAAACCTTCCAAAATTTATTACACACGTATATATGACATCAAAGAATACGTATTCAAATTTTCAACAAAATCTTAAGAAAACGATAAAACGATAGAACTACCTTAAACAACGAATTATGCGCTCGCGTTTCAACGAAATAAATCGTTGACCGACCGTTTTGTTTCACCGAGAAACGTTTTTTCTCAGCGATGCGCGTATTGGCGATAAATGGCTCGGAAAGATGGAGAAGAGACATCCCGCGCGATCTCTCGCAGCCGGAGGAGAGAGCGGAGCGTCCACTTGCACTTTCCGCCACGGAGCTCTTCCAGGTCGATGTGCACAAAGACTCGTCCAACGAGTACAGGAATACCCTTCCTGCTCGAATATTCGTCCAGTGTCTCGGGGAATTTTTTCCTCTTGCCGCAACGCGGTTACATCCTCCTGCTTTCGAATGGGACGCGCCTGGCAAGAACTTATTTTACACACGTGAGCGCTATAAACATCCCCCGAGTGTACAGGGCGATTCAGAAGAGACGCGAGAGGACTTTTCTCGCTCGACGAACCTGCGGGAACGACATTTCCGGTGGAAAATCGCGTATCGAGCTGAAAATCGGGCGATTCTATTTTGCCAAAGTTTACTCTGATTTTCATAGGAAATTTGGAGCAAATCGGAGCCAATTTGGATCCTTCTGAATGACGCTGTAGATCGCGTAGACTTACGTTGGGAATTCTTACGAGGGTGTCGTGTTTCGTTGAAAACAAATACAAGGGCTCTAAACTAGAATGACGACGACGACGACGACGACAAGGATGGGCTTGAACCTCTCGCAGGGTTGTCTACATAAATATTGAAATAATATTATGCAGTGGTGCAGATCCCGACTACGAATGCATATAAATATACTCCGGGGAGTCTCTAGCTCCTCATTTCCGGTTTGAGGAGCGAGCGAGAGAGCTCCTCGTGCACCGTGTATGTACACTCGTACGTCGCTCGTACGTGGACATTTACGCGCTCGTGTGTGCACACGAGGGTGTTTGTCGCGTCTATGTACATACGTACAAACACGAGGCTCTATTATATATGTAAATGTTTGGACAGGAGAACAGCAGCAGCGCGGAGGATTACCGGGCTTACATGCTCTTGGATAAATTTATATACATACATGCGCAAATTCAGTACGAATTTATACGGGATATTCCACCTTGGACGATGGACAATTACGAACGAAAGCTTGTCGGAGGATTTTCCTGGGCAAAAAGCGAGCATCGTCGCCGGCGATGTGACGCGCGAATAAAATGATTTTTTTTTTCTTTTCGGAGCAGGAAATGTCCAAAGAGAATCAACGTCAAAATCGCCGCGATAGATTTTCCAAAATTTCTGAAGGAGATTGTCTCATTCGCGAAGCATCGCACCCCGCAAATTGCCTCGAGATCTTCCCCCGTTCTGCTCTCGGGGTACAATGCCGCGGGCGTTTATTATATCGCTTCTTCTCGGGGCTTCCGAACGATTTGTGTGCGCGCCTGCGAAGAATGTTGTTCGCGACGCCCGTTCACCGCGCTCGACAAGCGGCTGCTGCATCGGACGCATATAAAACGAGTAGCTTCGAGGATAGCCGGTAGCCGCTTGTATACATTACATTCCGCACACCTGCATTCGCGTATGCATTTATTTGCACACGCGTATTTATATACAAATGCATGTGTTTGCAAAAATAGTGCAAAAGCGCGCGTTTTTTTTAAACTGACCGCACGGTTGACCCAATTTCGGTGCATGAGTAACTCGCGGTGGAAGCTGATGGAGATTGAACGGGGGGGTAAATACGCCGGTGCATCGCAATAGTACGGAGTACGTCCTCTATTAGAGCTCATCAAATGCCAGCACGAGGAGGAGTGGCGCGTACGAGCGGATAATTTATAACGTACGGCATCAGCCGCGCGCAATATGGAGGCTGCGCCTCGGCGATCATGCAGCCTCGGGAAATCATCGGGGGAGATTGCAAACGCGTTTGTATACTACATATATACACGTACAACATATATAAAGCAATTATACGGTAAATATATAGAGACGTATGCTGCATGCACTCGACGCTCGTTTTTACACGTGCTCGTATGACTCGGGGGATATTACTCGGCTCGTACTACTTTTTTTCGTTTTTGCCCTTTCGTCGAGATATCGTTTTACATTCCACGTGTATATAGCACAGAGTCCTCGGTAATTCGATATGTACCGCGAAGGGGGTTGCTCCGAAGGTGATTCGCAACAAATTTGCACGAGCGAAAAAAAACCTGC
Organism: Heteropelma amictum; assembly: GCA_959613375.1. Lineage (NCBI taxonomy): Eukaryota > Metazoa > Arthropoda > Insecta > Hymenoptera > Ichneumonidae > Heteropelma > Heteropelma amictum. The sequence goes on from OY390724.1 coordinate 16,375,272, forward strand.
GCTCGAGAAGCAATGGTTCTTGGGTCATCTCGGTTTTTCGATCTTTTTTTTGGAAATTTTGCGCGTTTTTGCGGAAAAGTCGTAACGTCATTGTTGACACTAAAAGTCTCGATGATTTTGGAGGTTTAAAAAAAAATGTTCCACGGATGCAAGCGGCGTAATGTGAAGATGTTGCCGAACGCCTTCACGCTTTGTCAAATACAGCTGCTCGTACAGCAAAGACGAGGTTTAAAGGTGTATAGTTGGAAAAACCTGCGCTCGAAAATCAATGGCTCTTGGGTCATCTCGGTTTTTCGATGTCTTTTTTTTGGAAATTTTGCGCGTTTTTGCCGAAAAGTCGTAACGCTATTGTAGACGCTAAAAGTCGCCACGAAAGTTGAGATGATTTTGGAGGTTTGAAAAAAAAATGTTCCACGGATGCAAGCGGCGTAATATGAAGATGTTGCCGAACGCCTTCACGCTTTGTCAAATACAGCTGCTCGTACAGCAAAGACGAGGTTTAAGAGTGTATAGTTGGAAAAACCTGCGCTCGAAAATCAATGGCTCTTGGGTCATCTCGGTTTTTCGATCTTTTTTTTGGAAATTTTGCGCGTTTTTGCGGAAAAGTCGTAACGTCATTGTTGACACTAAAAGTCGCGATGATTTTGGAGGTTTAAAAAAAAATGTTCCACGGATGCAAGCGGCGTAATATGAAGATGTTGCCGAACGCCTTCACGCTTTGTCAAATACAGCTGCTCGTACAGCAAAGATATGAGGTATAAAGGTGTATATAGTTAATGGACCGATCGAGTGTATATAATGATGTTGCCTGGCCGGGCTATTTATAGCGAGTCGTGCTTTCACCTCCAGGGCCCAGCATCCGCTGGCTTCCTTTCATTTTTTAAATTCGTTTTTTTTTCTCCCTCCTCTCAAGGAAATTGGAAGGACTTTGCCATCAGGGAGAGTGCCCTTTTATTATACGTACACTCGCGTTGCACCTTGCAAGAGCGTTTATCGCCGCTCGCTGGGCCTCTTTGCCTCGCCGGACACCCTCCGGATTTCTTCCACCCACGCGACACGCCCATTCAAAGGCCTTCGTGCGCATTTAAATAACACGAATAATGTTCACTCGTCGAGTGTATTTGCGTCTCGAATATTCAGAGTCAATTGAGCGTGTTTCAACGGTGGCATTTTTTTTCAGAGTCCGCCAACGCCGGAGGAAGAAAAGATTCTTCTTTAAACGAGACCCGAGAGCTTTTCTTCTCTCTTCTTTCATCGTCTTTCGATGAAAAAACCTGCATTCTCGCTGGAATTTCAGCAGCCGCGAAAAACCTTTTTTCCCGTTTCACTTTTGTTGTTTTTTTTTTTTTCTTTGCATCCTCGAGTGTACTTACGAGGAGAAACAGGAACAAGAGCCTCGCGGATCTCTCCCCGCTCGTTTTTTTCTCTTGCCGTGTCTTGCCGCGGTACCGGACGCGCGACCACTAATTTTCCATTTCTCCATAAGCGCCTGCTTGGCGCTCCGCGCGTAGAAAAGTCCATTCGGAGACGAGATTCTCGAGAGGAAAAGTGTGCATCGCGTGCTTTGCGCTTCTCGAGTTCTCGAGAGAGGCAAAGAGAGGAGAAAAAAAAGTGTCGTGTGATAACAGAATCTCGATGTTTCGAGGTTTAACGAGGAGGCTCGCGGGCGGACAGAAGAGACTCATCTCGAGGGCGCTCGGAGGATGGAAATGCAAAAATGCGCAAACAAGATTATATTCAGGGAAAATACGTGTATACGCGCGTACCTCGTGCATATACTACGCGTGCGTGTATTATATCTGTATATGGCTGTGTGTAGGAGGTAATGGGCTGAAGGAGGGTAAGATAAGAGCGGAGGACAAGAGAGGAGAGGAGAGGAGAGTCCTTCGAGAGTCTCCGAGACGGAAGGACGATGCTGCTTGGTACATATATACTTGTATATACTATTTATGTACCTACGTGGCGTCTATATATATATATACATGTATATACGCGAGCGTGTAACAAGGGTTGACCACTTTGCGGACAGGACCACCTTTACCACGATTTCTCGACGCTCGAGGGAATCGAGAATATGGGAGCCAAGGCTGAGATCCCGTGCGGACCAAAGAGCGCCCGGGAGAAAGGCGCGCAGCAGCAGGTCCAGCGGGAGGAGTACGAATGAGATGGAAAAAAAGGAAGAAAAGGATGAAGAAACTGCAAAAAGTATACGAGCAGGATGAAAAATAAAGAAAATCATCTCGAGTGACCTTGAACGGCCTTGGGCTCTAGGCGAGTGAGATCGGGAGCTCATCGGCTCTCCCGCGAGATCGAGAGAGAAGCGGAGACGAGAGAGAGGAGGCGCGAGGATTTCCCTTTCGTCTTGTGCGGTTTTTAACCCTGAAACGCATTTCTGCGAGCTTCGAGCGGCTATCCTCCGCCGGCTCTGTGAATACACTCGAATCCTCCCGGATCTTCCGAGCTCCTTTGTCCGCCCCTCTTTCTTCGTGACGAAACGAGAAATTATTTTTTTACGAGCCTTTCGAGCAAAATCGACAATTTCTCTCTCAATCGTAATTGCAGGCACTTTTGTTGGAACATGCGAGTTGTTTTTTGGAAAAAAAAACGAAAAGCGTCGATTTTTCGATGACATTTCAATGATCGCAGGCGCGAAAAGTCTCTTTATTTATTTTCCCATATCTTTTCGATCATCGTCATTATTTTCATTATCGTTGCGCGGATTACGTCTGGCTCGTCATCAAGATCGTTAGAGAGTGGAAAAGTTGGCCGACTTTAGCGATTCTTTTCCTTTCTCCTCACGCGGCTTGCACGTATAGTATACGACGTATACGCGATGTCTTTCGTCTTTTGTCTAGATTCGCGAGGGCGAGGATGGAAAAAAAAGAGTCAGCGCGGAGCGAGCGATCTTTCCGATATTTCATCCGTCGTTATCGTCAAATTTTCATTCGTCGCGAACGGCGCGTTCCCACGCGTATCTCCTCTGAAGAGCCGATATAAAAACTGGCAAACAGCCGCGTACAACGAATACAGCGAAAACGAAAAAAAAAAAACGAAAAACGCGCATATTCGCGCGTTAAACAACGGAGCGAAACCCGATCTTGGTAAAATCTTTCTCCCGATTTTACAAGCTGCGCAACGGCGGAGCGCGCGCGTCCTCCCATGGTTTTCAGTTACCGCAAACACAATCCTGTAACGTTAATTTTTGTGCAAAAAGGAAGAAGACGAAGAAAAAAAAAGAAAAAGAAACACAACCCAGGGATATCCGCGAGTAGATGCGCAAAGTGTCTTATCTGCCGGGCGCGGACAACGCGCGACGTAAAATCTTTTTTTCCTCTCATCCGCGCAGCCTCCCGGTACACGAATCTTGTACACCTCTCATGGATGTACAGATATATACATATATACATCTCGATGTACCACACGGCGTGCGTTTATATTATTTAAGTGGACATCCGGAAGTTACGATTTAGCGATAATACCCAAAGTGTGTGCGGTGCGAGCTTACCCCCCCCTCCCTCCCCAACGCTCTCTCGCGGGTACGAAAAACGTTGTACGTTATATACCTCCTCCGCGGCACATGTATAAATAAATTCCCTTTTGGAAAATGAAAGGGCGTACGGCAGCCGCGAGTTTATGCCCCGTTACATCTTTTACGGCTACGCCCTTTCGCTTAATCAATGACCATGTACATAAAAGTGTGTATATATAAAAAAATATGTATCGTATGTATGTTTTGTACATACGAGGTTGTAACCGGTCTTGCAGCGTGCACGTAGTTGTGCATGTACTCGGTAACACACCGGGGAGAGTCCTCGCCACGGTCGTATCATCGCCGATATGGCAGAGAGGCCTTTTAATCCGCTGTATATAATGAAAGGCCGCGAGCCAACAGGCGGTATATAAGTCTCGCCGCGGGAGTTGCGCCAAATAGCCTGTATATAAAGGCGGGGAAAGAGAAAGGAGTATACTCTGAAATTCGCGAATACGCGATACACTGCCTGCGAAAAGTTTCCGCGACGACCCGGCGAGCTCCGATCGTTGCGCCGCGAGAGTTCACCGCGAGGCTGTTGCCGACGAAAATGAGTTATTTTTTCGAGCGGAGGAAATTGAACGGAAATTTACGCACGATCGCGGCGAAGAGCCTCCGAGCTTCTCTTCGACTCTTGGCCGCGGCTGTACACCCGCGTGAATCTGACACTCTCGCCAACGGATGCATAAAATGCGCGTATTAGGTGCACCCTCCATGGACGCTCGTACGTGTACGTGGATTTCTATGAGCAAACGTGCTCGTGTACGTGCTTTTACCCGGTGTATATGGCATGTTGAACGGAAAAGGAAGAGTTTGCGAAGCTCGCACGTGCGTCGTATCCCTCGTACGATTTTATGCAATAATAATCCTGGGCGCGATTCCTCGAGACTTTACAGCACACTCGGACTCGCGCGGGATCCTGTACGAGCTCGGTACGCACACGCGGCCGCGCGTCGGGATCGAAGGATTCAACGCGCGGAGTCGCGATCCCCTCGAATTCTTCGTCGGGCGCATCGCGATCATTGTCTCGAGAAAATACGGCGTGACACGCCGCGAGATCGTTTCTGCCGTTGTTGTTATTATCGCTAATGAAGATAGGCTCGAGAGGACTGAAATAACAGCGCGATATCGCGGTTAGGAGGTCGATTAGATTTTCAACGGGAAAGCTCGCGATTACGCGCGAGGCTGTTGAATTTCGCGATCCACCTTTTCTCGCGTTTTCGAGTTATCGCCTCGAGTCGACTCGCTCCATTTTTTCAGCGCTCTTCCCCCGTGTGTCTCGTCGTTTATCCGCGCATTGCCAAGGTTTTTCTTATCTCGTGAAAAATTCAAGGGTATCGTGTGAATTTGATTATTTTTTTTTGCACTCTGTTTCCGACGGGAGATGCTTTGGAAAGATCGCGAGTCGACCGATCGAGGAGATTCGGCACGAGGGAAAAAGATATCGTCCCGCCTTAATGGAGTCAAGGTGCGAAAAATAATCGTAATTGCAGGCACTTTTGTTGGAACATGCGAGTTGTTTTTTCCAAAAAAAAACGAAAAGCGTCGATTTTTCGATGAAATTTCAATGATCGCAGGCGCGAAAAGTCTCTTTATTTGTTTTCCCGTCTTTTCGATCATCGTCATTATTCTCATGATCGTTGCGCGTATTACGTCTGGAGTAATTTGATTATTTTTTTTTGCACTCTGTTTGCGACGGGAGATGCTTTGGAAAGATCGCGAGTCGACCGATCGAAGAAACGATTCGGCACGAGAGAAAAAGATATCGTCCCGCCTTAATGGAGTCAAAGTGCGAAAAATAATCGCTGGTAGAGTAATCAGGCTGCCGTTGCATCCATTTCTCTCGATAATATCCTCGACGATCTCGTAACTGTTGTATTCTGGACCGCTCTCTTATTTATCGCCTCTTTAAATAAGCTCGAGATTGCTCCAGCGTGAAACTGTCGAGTCAGGAAAAAAAGACACGGTACGAAACAACGAAATGCGCCGTACAATTTCCGATATTATCGCGCGTCGTTACATCGAAGGATAAAAATACACGCGCAGTTTTGTTTTTACGATTTACGACGGATATGTACACAGAGTCTTTCTTTTTACGATCATTTTTGAGTTTCTCTATTAAAATTGTCCATTTTCGAAGAAAAAAAAACGATATTCTCTCATTTTTATCTCATTTCTTTCCGAGTTCTCGAGAGCCGAAAGGTGCTTGGCGAAAAATGGCGTGCACGCGACTTTCAAAGTTTTCCACGACGAGAACGACGAGAGGAGAAAAAAAAGAGGGCTAAAAGTGTCTCTCGTCGAAATGTCGACGTCGACGTGAAACACCTTTCGTATTTTCGCTCTCCGATCGCGGGAGAACGTACCGTGGCTCGCGGGGCTCTTTGTACAACGCGAGAACGGGTGAACGAGCTCGTGAATTTCATAATCCATTAAAAGAGGGCGCGGGGGGTTGCGACGTGTGTGCACGAGAAGCAGGCCGAAAGTTTTCGCACCAGAGTCGGTATTTCCAGCAGCAGGTTTGGCGAAAAACTCGACGTCGTTGGACGAGTTACGAGTACGAGATGCGAGGTTTGAAAAAAAAAAAAACAACGCGAAATTCCATACGACGATCGAAACGCCGACTATTTTTAATCCCAACTTTTCGTTGCGCGTGTGCTTAGTACAGGAAAATAAACGGTGAATAGAACGAATATTTAAAAAAAAAAAAATAGAGTTTCGAGTTCGTGCATTAGCATGAGAAAGAAGCTAAAAAAAAAGACTAAACGCTGACGAAATAAGGCGCTCGAGTGACGGGAATTATTTATTCGAGTCTCAACGGCGGGGTGTGCGAATCGATGAATTTATCAGAAACGATCGCGGGAGTGAAACAACACTTGGATGGAGAGCAGCGCCCACGTTTTCGACACTCGAAAAAATCTGTCGATCAAAAATGTCAAGCGATAAATGGAGCAACGGTATGAGTAGGAAAAATGTGATTCGTAATCGATCTCGGGGGCCTGACGAGTATGGATTTTTATATTTACTCGTACGGATCGCGATGTCCGATCGTTATGAAATTTCTCGCTCCATTCTTCGCGATGACGAATTGAAAAAACATTCTCGAGAGATTTTCACGGTGTAAATCCCGAGCATTCGTTGCGCGAATGAATTTTCATTGATAATGCTCGATCGAAAATATCGAAGAATCCACTCGGATGTCGGATGACTCAAGAGGAGAGGGAGAGAGAGAGAGAGTGAAAAAAAAATTGTAAAACGCGTTTTTGTGACGTGAATAAGAGATGATCGAGGCTCGATACCGATTGCCACTGCGATGCTCTCATTGGTCTGCCTTTTTGAGGAATTTACCAACGGCCGATGAAACCGGATGTGACTCGAGAGAAGAGGGAAAAGGAAGACCTTGAAAAACGTAACCCGACAATGTGTCGGATGCGAGGACCCGGATTATATACATGTATATACCGCGAGGCTATCAAGAAAGCTTCGTCATTTCGGATTACTCTCGCGCATCTTTCTCAAATCCCCACGCATTTATCGTCACTTTTTTCTCTTCACAAAAATATGGGTCACGTTAAGAATCGATAAAACTATCGTCAATGAAACGCCGAAGAAAATGAGGCTTCAATTTCTACGCTGTGTATAGTTCCAGTTTTTGTTTCCAGTCGTTTTGGCAGACAGTACGACGCGATGTGAGGAAGAGGCTGGATTTAAGGAGGAGAAAATAATTTTTTTGCACGGAATTTGAGCGACGAGAAGTCGCGGAGGACGGAGGAGACGAAAATCGATGAGAAATCTTATCGGCTGGTGCCGAAATAAGGAAGAGCGGATGAATTAAGGGGCCGGAGGGGTAGTACAAGTTTATCGAGTGACCGAACGCGTTCGGGTATTTTTAGCAACCCCGCGAGGTCGACCAATGGCGATCGGGTGCAAAGCACTCGCGGTGGGATAAAAATTCTTCGCGAAATGAATTTCGCGGCAAAAACTCGTCAACTGGGGTTCATCGACGCGCCGCACCGTTTTTCAGACGGCGTCTCGGTAACGCGTATTTTCCATCCCAACGTCCGTGTCGAGTGTACAAAGAAAAAAGTCGATGAAAAAGTTTCGCGAGTTCCTTATTATCGCGATAAAAGGCGTTTTTATAGCCAACAATTTGTGGCGAAAATCGGTAGGAAGGTGGACGAGAGTTTCGCAATTTTAATTATGGTGCGTTCGCAAAGTAGCCGCTTTGTATTATTTTTGCAAATAAAGTATCGATTGATTATTACAAAATATTATCGATAAATAAATGATGACTCTTTAAGCGTAATAAGAATCGCATCGGTGTGTATATACTCTGCGCAAACTCGTCCGCGTTTACGATACACTTATCGAGTACATACACACGCATAATATACCTGATTTTTGTTCTCTCGGAATAAATGAAAAAAAAAAAGGAAGAAACGTTATTATTACCGCGGAGAGCAGCAGATCCGAGCGAGTGAGCGAGCTAACTGCCGCGCGCGGTATATCGTTACAGATGTAAGTCTATCTATATGTACAGCGTAAGTAGATACATCCAGCGAGTTTAACGGTGGTGCACGCGGCGAGCTCTTAACTTTCCCTTTTGACGCGGGGATCCTCTCGCGCTCGATTCTCTCGATGTGCTCTCCTGGCTCTTGATATACAATATTAACCGAGAGCCTCGAGTTCCAGACGCCTTTTTCTACCAGCAGCCACGCGGGAATTACGCGACCTCGAGGACCATTCACCGCCATTTTTTTCGATCCCATTTCCAAGCCATCTCGATTCCATTTAACGACGGATAACCGTTATTTCATCGATTTGTGCGGGGGAAAAAAAACGTACGAACGAACGAACGCGAACGAGTCATCGCCTCGAAGGCCGAGAAGACGACCCACACGTTTTGATCCATGCACGACGCGTCTCGCGATAGTTTCACGGTATTTTTCGTTTCCCGTTAGCTCTCGCCCGAAATTGTATCCGGTTTTCCTCTCGAATCGCTCGGAGACGCGTCACGCGCATCATACACTCGCCCGAAAGGTGCGGACGCTTCACGAAACACGCCGAAGACCGCGGTGATCATTAATTTTTCGTCAAACAACGCGGATGGCTTTCACTGCATGGAACGTCGAGTTCCGGCACTCGAGATGTGAATTTTTTTTGTAGATTCAAAAACAAAACAAAATTCACAGCCTTCTCAACGTTGCTCGGTTTTCGGAAAATCTCTGCCCTCCCCTTCTTCATCCATGCCCAGCATGCAAAAAAAAGGAGGCGTTTGAGAGAATTTTGAAAAAATTTGATTGAAAAGAGGAAATTTGACGAAATTTGCGAGATGCGAGATGTCCGTGTGTGTGTGTGTGTGCAGGTTGAATCACGAGGCTGCTGCTGCGGCGACGAGCGAATCAGAATTTCCCTGAAAGAGCTATAGCTTTCACTTCTTACGGGGGCTCGAGTGTAGCACGCCGCAGAATGCCACTAAGCTTGTACCGTCGTTTTCTGCGGTACACAAAGCCTTCCAGGCTCAATCGACGGATACTTCGATACAGAAACATGCCAAACATCGATTTAGCGATTTCTGATGAAATTTTCCAGGCGAATCGTAGCCTTTTCCGCAATTGCCACGAATTTTGGCGTCTGATTGTTCCAAATGACGAAAAAAAAAATGTCGACCCGCAACGACGGATTCGAGAAGCCTCAGCGATGCTCGTGGTCGTTTTTGAGAGGTCTTTGAATCGAAAACCGAGCGTTTTTCGGTTTCTTGCGAGATCGCGCGACGAGCTTTGAGGCGGAACGCCCCATGGATTCGAGATCACTTCAATGGCGCTATATATAGGTTTATGTACAAACTGTAATAATAGTTGGTGCCGGGAGCGTCGACGGTGTGCAACACGCACATAGACGCACCCGCCCGAGGAGGTGCGAGCGGAGTAACTCACCGACTTACAGACCTACAGAGAGTCGCACGGGAGAGTATATTATTATACACTCTGTGTAATTCTCTCCGGTGTTGTATCAAACAGCGCGGCTTGTTCGCTCGTTCCTCATCTTTGCGGCAAAATTTCCAACGCAAAAAGCCATTGCTGCATCGGAATCGAATGCAAATACAGAAGAACAAATGGCGATATTGTCGTAAAACGCGGATTTATCGCGTACGCCATTTTTTTTCAACATTCGCACGATTCAATCTCGTTTTCGCTGTTCTTTTTTTTACGAATCAACTCAACCGCACACAATTTCTCACCACACATTCGACATTATGCTACACGATGCTGAAAGTTTCGATCACGCAATCTCGATCGAATTCACGAGCTTTTATTCACGGAACTAAAGGTTACGAAAATTGTACGAGGTCGAGGCGTGTCTAGTCTTTATTGTGGAGGAGTTTATTGCACGTATGCAGGCTTGTTGGATCTTACATGTACACGCGTCTCCGAAATGCGTCCAACTCGAGGAATCAAAGAGAGAGAGAGAGAGAGAGTCGAACGAGCGGCGAAGAAAGAGCGAGAATCCGCTGATGCTGTGTGCTTTTCTCGCAGCTCCTCCGCGAACGTCCAGAGATTTCAACGAGTGGAATATAAGAAACTGGTTATGCACGGACGCGCCCGTTTCAGCGTAGGTTGTCCCATGTGCCAGTCTCACATGTGTACATCACGCTACATATGCATATGTGTAGATACTACGTGGATGTATATTTAGCGAATTGTAGAGAAGAACACACTCTTGTTTCCATTATTTTTCATCTTTCTCCCTTTTCTCGCCAATCCCGCCGCATTCTTGTCCTTCTTTTTCACCGTTCTTTCCTCTTTTTGGTACATGTACCGGTATGTACTGTGACGTGGTGTCACAGAGGGGCTGCCAACTGCACCGTCGCGCGTGGGCCCGCCGATGAGGGCGCCACTTTCGCTCCGCCGTGCGAACAGACTCGCGACTGTAGACACGGAGGCATGCGCACTGGCCTCCCGCGTGGCGCGCAAAAACGACCGGCAACCGCGAGCACGCGACGCCATAATTAATTCATTCGAGCGTTAGCAGGTGTAGAGTAGAGACGAGCGTAGCGACGAAAAGAAAAGCGAGTGGAGAGCGAAAAGAGAGAGTGAAGAGGTACAGAAACGGAAAAGTAGCGAGAGAGGACCGCGGAGAGTAGCGAAGGGAGAAAAAGGAATAGGCAGGAGAACGGCGAGGAAAATTATAGCGGAAATCATATAAAGGAAGGAAGGAAAGAGCAAGGAGGAGGCCGAAAGTCGGAAAAAGGAAAAAGAGAATGCGTCGCGAAGAGCGCGCTGTCGCGAGGTAAGTCCTCGTTTGGTTTCTCTCTCTTCATCTCCCCTGAGCCGTCGTAACGCGAGCGTGATAGTATATCGCGTTAATAAGTACCGAGTCCTTTTTGGGCCAGTGTACGGCCGCGAGGCCGCTTCCCGGCGAAATAAAAGCCGTTTCTTTTTCGGCTGGCCAGAGTGGCATCGATCGCGTTGTTTGTTCGGATTTCCTTTTCTCTTTCTTTTTGTTTTGCGCGGATTTCGCTCGCCCGAGTTGGCGTCGATCGTTTTTTTTGTTATTCTCGCGCGGTGACGAGGCGAGGCGGCCGGTCCCCGCGGGGAGGTGCAAGTAACGTCCGAAATCATAACAAATCCGTGTTTGTCCCCGGTATCGGTCAAATCGAAAGAAAAACGGTGCGTGTGCAGCGGCAGCCCTTCTCTGGATCGCGGAGACGAATTGTAGACGTGCGAGCGCTGAGCGTCGGTGCCCCATTCCCCGATAGGGGGAAACTGACAGTTCGCGCTCGAATTATTTTAGGTTAAGCCTGGCGGAAAACCCACGTCCTTTCTCCCTATCCAGCTTCCGCAATCCTCGGCGTGAAAGAGAGAGTGCGTGTGTGCGTGTATTTGCGCCCACAGGGGATCACCGCCATCGGAGTACGTCGAGGGGAGCCAGAGCGTCGGCCGGGGCGCCAGGGAGGCATCGGCGAGTGAGAATATTTTCTCGTTGCGCCTCGACGACAGCGTTTCTGTGGCGTCTCATCAGTTTCGACGCAGCAGCACATTGGCGACTGAGAACTTTGCTCGCTGCGCCTCGACGGCAGCGTTTCTGTGGCGTCTCATCAGTTTCGACGCAGCAGCACATTGGCGACTGAGAACTTTGCTCGCTGCGCCTCGACGACAGCGTTTCTGTAGCGTCTCATCCATTTCGACGACGCAGCGACTCAGCGACTGAGAACTTTTTTCTCGCTGGGCATCGTCGACAACGATTTCGCTGCGTCTCGCAGTTTTCGTCGACGCAGTGACACGGCGAGTGAGAATATTTTCTCGTTGCGCCTCGACGACAGCGTTTCTGTGGCGTCTCATCAGTTTCGACGCAGCAGCACATTGGCGACTGAGAACTTTGCTCGCTGCGCCTCGACGGCAGCGTTTCTGTAGCGTCTCATCAGTTTCGACGCAGCAGCGACTCAGCGACTGAGAACTTTTTCTCGCTGGGCATCGTCGACAACGATTTCGCTGCGTCTCGCAGCTTTCATCGACGCAGCGACTCAGCGACTGAGAACTTTTCTCGCTGTGCATCGTCGACAGCGTTTTCGCAGGGCCTCGCAGTTTTCATCGACGCAGCGACTCGGCGGGCGAGAATATTTGCTCGCTGCGCCTCGACGACAACGATTTCGCTGCGTCTCGCAGCTCTCATCGACGCAGCGACTCAGCGACGGAGAACTTTTTCTCACTACGCCTCGACGACAGCGTTTTCGCAGGGCCTCGCAGTTTCATCGACGCAGCGACTCAGCGACTGAGAATTTTTTTTCGCTGGGCATCGTCGACAACGGTTTCGCTGCGTCTCGCAGTTTTCATCGACGCAGCGACACGGCGAGTGAGGATATTTTCTCGCTGCGCTTCGACGACGGCGTGGTTTTGGCATCGCCCCATCAGTGTCAACGACACCGCACCGTTGTGGGTGAGAACCTGTTCTCACTGCGCCCCGACGACGGCACACTTGCCGCGTCTCATCCGTTCCGGCAACGCAGTACTTCGGCGAGCGAGAGACCCTTCTCACTAAGCGGTGACGACGACGTGGTACAGCGTCCCTGGGAGTTCGACACCGCACCGTCACAAGTGAGAGGCCCTCTCACTACACCTTGGCGCCCCCGCTTCCACCGCGCTTTTGGGATTTCGAAGCCACAGCGCGGGAGCATCACCGGCAGTCGACGGAAACTACGTGGGAAAGCGCGTGTGCACTGTGTGAGAGAGTCGCGTCCCCCAATCCCCGTCCCCGGCGAATTTCTTCCGTAATTATTTCAGGCCATCTTTTTTTGTTGGATTATTGCGCTATTCTGTTACGTTTTTTTTGGAACCGTTTGACCCTTCGGTGGCGATTGATATCGTATTTCTTTTTGTTGCGTGTACGCACTTTTCGTGCTGCTTGCGAGCGTCCCGCACACCTTTTTTTCTTTCTTTTCTTTTCTTTCCGCTCGTCGCTCGAGAGGAATCCGAGTCTGTCGCGATCATCGCGGATCTGCTTTTTTTTGTATTTTCATCTAGCGTGTGGCCTGCGAGTGTCGCGCCCTCTTTATTGCGCGCTTAGCTCGAGAGGAATCCGAGTTCGTTTGTGATTATCGCGGACCTTTTCTGTATCCGCCGTTACTTCGCGAATAACTCGGATCGTGTTTTTTTTCTTTTTTTCTTTTGCTTTTCTTCGGCGCCGTACCCGAGTTCTGGTGTTATCATTTGCGACTTCATTTTTTTTGGTTTTTTTTTGGGGTTTCTTTCGCCACGTTTCGCTATGCTCATTTAACCTGTCGCTAGAGCTTAAGTTCATATTCCTGGCGAGTAACACGAGTTAGTTTGCGCGTATTTCGAGTTTCTTCTTTTTGGGTTTAACGTGCGGAATCATTTCGCGATTATTACGGATTCTTTTTCTTGGCTATTAATCATTATTGTCTAACCGTTCTTCTGCGACCATCCTGCGTTTAGTAGGCGATTAATTCGGATTTTTGTTTGGGTTCGTGTCTCGTTCGGGCCCCTTTTTCGCTTGGGTTACGAGTAACTTCGCCTTTCTTCTGTAAGTAACCTCGCGTATCACCGACGATCGGCCCGAACTTCGTGTACAACCGTGTCACGCCTCTCATGCAACTAATCCGCGCTTCGTTTGTCATTATCGCGCGCCTCGTTTGCAATTGGTTCACGAGTTTCGCGGGTTAGTCGCCCGCGCTCCTTCCCTAAGCTATTGTACTGTATCGCTTCTCGCCCACGGCGAGCTATATTTTTCGTGTGTTTTAGTCGGCACAATACACACTGCTACTTCCCCCTTCGGCACAGCCGTGTAATCTTTGAGTTTTTTTTGGATTGCGCTGATTGCAAAAACCCCCCCCCGTTTTCCTCTTCCTCTACCCCCCCCCGGCTTCACGCGTGCGGTGCGACGACTATCGCGCCGAGAGCTAACCCAAGGTATAGCGTAAGTAGCCGTAGCGTCGGAGAACCACCCCTGAGGCACCTAGGGAGGACACGAAGGACCTGCCCACCGCAACCACGTTGCTCATAAAGAGCTGGCGCCCAACTGAAGCAAGGAGAGCGAATACACGCTCCCCCCCACGCGCCGCCCCGGGAACCTTTCCCGGTGTAATTTTGACGTTCCCCTCGCCCAGGCGAGAGGATCGTCATAAATTTTTGGCGCCCAACGTGGGGCCCGAATAGCCGTTCGCTCTGCGAGAGAGGGACGGTTGTCGGGAAATTTAAATTTCCCAGTTTTAGTGCTCACCTTGGGGGTTCTCGTTCGCGGTATCGCGCGCGCGAACGCCGCGTATAAGCCGCGGGTGTAGAGGAGGAACGCGCGCGGGGCAGCGTGACTGGCCACCGCGAGAGAATCGATTACACCCTGTTTTTGTGGGGAGATAGCCGCACCGTTGAGACCCTCGCGAGCGAGCTTTGCGCGATCCCTGTTTTCGCTTATAGTTTCCTTTTTTTTTGCCCTGCCGCTGCACACATTCGCACTGCTTGCCCTGTGTTTTTTTGTTTTTTTGTGTTCTTTTTTTTTTGTGTGTTCGAATCGGGAAATACCCGGTGGTTATTCCCTCGAAATACGATTCGCCTCTTCTTTTTTTTGCATATTGGTGGATGATTGAATATTTGTGGCAATTGTCTGGTATCATATAATTTGCATTTAATTTCTCTGCTTGTAATTGTGTACCCCCCCCACGGTTTTACGGTCTGCGACTCCGCTGCCTCCCGGCGAAGCGACGAAAGGTAAGTCCCTGGTCGAAGAGGCTTACAGCGGAGAAACGGACGGGATAATTATCCCCAAACAAGATGGCGACTGTTCCGACCTCAACCTCCACCGTCACCACCCCCACGTACACCAGCCCTATTATGACTTCTCGTCTGGAGCCACGGCCGGCCCCCAGTACGTCCCCGATGAACGGAATCCCGATCGACCACGCGGATCGGGAGATGGAGACAGAGAAGATCCGAGAACGCATGGCGGAGCTACGCAACGTGTGTGACTTACTCCGCGCATGCGATAACCAGGGTCTCGGTCTCGATGGCACGGCCGAGGAATTAAGGGATCGGCTCGTGCGTGCGGAATTACGACGGCGTTTCCCGCGCATGAACGTCGAATGGGACCCCGCTCAGGACGAGCGCCCGGCCGACGCTATCCCGTTCGCCCTATCGACGGCTTTGGCGGATCCGACGACGAGGGAGATCGTGAGGATTCGGGCGACGCTCGGAGGCGCCCCGGATGTCTCTGACGACGCGGCTGACAGAGACGTGCTCGTCAGGCCCAGTTTTCTCTCCCTCCGGCCACCAGTGGAAGCGCAGCAGTCCAGCCGGGGAGCTGGCGAGGTCGACGGTGGCAGCTTCGACGTGCTGTCACACTTCGACGCGCTTGCCGTCTCGAGGGACCCGACGGAGCCTCTGATGCCGTCGGGGGGACCGCGGACCGCTCTGCCCCCGTCGTCGCCCCCACGTCGACCCTCCGCGTACCGGATCCCTCCCACTCCTCCCCCTCGTTCCTCGCGAAGAGCGTCACCCCTGTTTCCGGACATTGGGGAGGCGCCCGAGCGCGTGCGCTTTGAACCCTCTCTCACTTACCCGACGCAATCGCGTGACCCCGCTCTGAACAGCACGCGGATGGGACCGTTGCCTCCCCCGTGTGGACGACGAGCACCCCCGCCCTCGACCCCTGCCCCAGGATACGCGCCAAATGGCGGCCCGAACCTGTCGGACAGCCGAGGGCTGCGCGACGCACGGTTTATGGACCATTGGCGTAAATTCGGCCCGAAATTCGCGGGAAAAACGGGTGAGGACGGCGAGGAATTCCTCCGCCGACTCCACGAATACACGTCCAGCCGCGACTTTACCGAGGAGGAACTGTTGCGAGCACTCCCCGAAGCGTTCACCGCTGACGCGTTGCAATGGCTTCGGGTTGAGAAGGATAGCTGGACCAGTTACGAGGGCTTCGTATATTATTTCCGGGAACGCTTTGGTCATGGCGATTTGCAGGAGCGACTGCGCCGCGAGGTCGAACTGCGTACACAGGGCCCGGGCGAACCCATCGCCGAATATCTCGTCAAAATGCGCACGCTTTTCGCGCATTTAAGCCCGCGACTATCATTGGAAACGCAGCTCGACATCGTCTGCAGTAACCTCCACCCCGATCTCGCGCCATATGTGGTGCGAGAAGAAATTAATAGCTTCCTCGAGTTACAGCGACTAGGGCGACGTCGAGAGGAGCTGCGGGAGCGTGCAAAATCGTATCGATTGCCGCCTACCGTCGCTCAATCAGCGCTACCCTCCGCCGCTTACGTCCCCTCGATGCGAGAGGCACGGGCGAGAGTAGCGGCTGCCACAAAGGCCGGAGAGCGGGTCGAAGAGGAGAGTGAGAGCGCTACCGAAGCGGTGGACGCCTCGAAACCACTCCCTCAGCCGCGACAGCGACGGCAGAACCGCTCCGAGGCCCCCCGGGGACCCGCTTCGTCCAACGTTCCGGCGAGAGTGCAGTACCCTCCTGGAAAAATCCAAGAGCCCTTCCTCCTCCCTCCCAAAATCCCCGCGTTGAGCGATGTGGCTCCGCAGTCCCGACCCCAGCCCCCACCGGCCGATACGCCGCCCGCGAGGCCGCAGGCGCGGTGCTACAACTGCAGGCAGACAGGGCATTTCTACAGGGAGTGTAGTCAAACCCTCGGACTGTTCTGCAGGCTCTGTGGGTGGCCCGGATGCGACGTTAATACGTGTCGCAATTGCGCAAGGAAGCGTTCGGGAAACGCTTCACCGGGGGGACAGTAACTCCTCTGCCCCCCCGGGTGGAATTCCCCACGACCCCGACCCAGGTCAAGATAACGAAGACAAGAGACGGAGTAACGAAACCCCCCCGCTCCCCGTCCCTGACGAACCCTTCCTCGCCCACCGACCGCTGCGAACAGCGAAATTCCCCCATAGCCCGCAAGAATAGAGACCGACGACGACAGGGACGAGGTGGAGGGAGCTCCTCGGAAGAGCAACGCCCTCCCTCGCCCCCTGCGACGACGACTGACGAGCTGACGACGCAGACGACCGCCCCCAGGGAACGAGAGGAAACCCCTTGCGATCCCCAGACCCCCCACGACAAGATGGACGAGATCCTCCCTCACCCGGAACTCCCCGAGGGTGCGAACTCCCCAGAGAAACCGACGATGCACGTCGAAGTAAACGTGATCGTCGAGGAAAAGGGCGACGATCCGATACCTCCTAATGCCCTCGGTGTGGGAACGATCGGTCACGTCGCCGCGGGCGAAAGTGAGAGGAGGGCGATCGGAACCACGCCGATGGAAACCCTCCGAAGCGACACGCGACATTACCTGTGGCTGAATGTGGGCGATCGGCCCCTTTTGGCGCTCGTCGATCCCGGCGCGTGTCGCACGTATTTGAGCGAGGACGCGGCCAGGCCCATTTCGCAATATTTACAGCCGCTAATCGAGGGCGTTCGTGTCGCCAATGGGGTTGTCGTGCCCATTGCCGGCGCGTTGACGCTGCAGTTCGAGCTCGAGGGGATGATCGCATCCCTGAGAGTGCGAGTGGCACCACTCGAATACGGCGGATTGCTGGGAATCGATTTCCTGAGGCTCTTCGGAATCACCATCAATTATGATGATGACACATGGACCGTGAGAGACGGTGCGCCTCGTCAATTCGCGTCCCCGACGACTCCGCAGTGGAGTATTCTCGCTTTCCCCGAATGCGCGGGGCTGAGAGAAGCATCCCCCACGATAACCGAGAGATTACAGGCTCTCTTGGACCGACTAATTCCCCCTCCGTCCTCCGGAACCCTCAGCATGACCCACCTGGTGCAGCACAGCCTCGATGTCCAGGGACATCCCCCGATACGGCAGAAATCCCGGGTGATTTCACCGTATATGCTGAAGATCGCACAAGCTGAGGTGGACAAGATGCTCTCTGAGGGAGTAATCGAGCGGTCGAAAAGCTCGTGGATGAGCAATCCCGTGATCGTGCCCAAGCCCAACGGAAAACATCGGTTCTGTATCGATTATCGTGACGTCAACAAGGTGACGTCGAAGGACGCGTATCCCCTGCCGAATATGGATCGGATTTTGGATGGCTTGCGACGCGCTCGGTACATCTCGAAGCTCGATCTGAGTCAGGCGTATTTTCAGATCGGCATGGAGCGAGCGAGTCGCCCGATAACGGCATTTTCTGTCCCGGGGAGGGGATTATTTCATTTTGCGCGGATGCCGTTCGGTCTCACTAATGCGCCTGCGACGTTCCAGCGCTTGATGGACCAGTTGATCGACTCCGCGTGGGAACCGCACGTCTTCGCGTATCTCGACGACGTGATTATCGCAACGGAGACCGAGGAAAGTCACCTCGAGTATCTACAGAAGGTGCTCGAGGTATTTCGCACGGCGGGCCTCGAGATAAACCGGGAAAAGAGCGAGTTCTTTTGCCCGGAAGTTCAGTATCTCGGTTACATCATTGGAAGGGATGGCTTGAAAGCGGACCCTGACAAAGTCGCCCCTATTTTGCGATATCCTCCCCCCCGCACGGTGAAACAGCTACGTCGGTTCCTCGGCATGATTGGCTGGTATGCGCGGTTCTTATCGGATTTGGGGCAGTACAAAGTTGCGCTAACGCGGCTCACGTCGAAGAGTGTCCCGTGGCAATGGGGCCCTGAGGAGCAGGATGCGTTCGATGCATTACGGAATGCCCTCACGCAAACCCCGATCCTCGCTCGGCCGGATTTCAGCCGTCCGTTCGCAGTCCAAACGGACGCGAGTGACTTGGCCGTGGGCGCTGTTCTCACGCAGGAATTCGACGGAGTTGAACATCCAATCGTCTTCGCGAGCAAGGTGCTGACGAGCGCCGAGCGCAAGTACACCGTGACCGAGCGCGAATGCCTCGCGGTGCTGTGGGCAGTGAAAAAGTTCCGCCCGTACATCGAGGGAACCTCCTTCACCGTCATTACGGATCACAGCAGCCTGCGTTGGCTACAGAATCTGCGCGATCCCACGGGCCGACTCGCCCGATGGGCGCTTGCCATGCAAGCGCAGAATATGAAGATCGTCCACCGAAAAGGCACCCAACACGTTGTCCCAGACGCCCTCTCTCGCATGTATGACACATGCGATGATGCCCTGGCGTCCCTCGGGGAAACTGAAGATCGGTGGTACATGGACAAAGTGAACAACGTACGCGAATTCCCCGGCAAATACCCGAATTGGAAAATAGAGGATAATCGCCTGTATTTCCACCGCCCCCACCCCGTCATTGAGCCTACGCTGCGCGATCTGGACGCGTGGAAGCTGGTGCTCCCTGCGGAGGCACGCCAGCGCGCCCTCCACGAGGCTCATGACAGTCCTCAGGCCGGTCACATGGGAGTGGATAAAACATACCATCGTGTCGTGCAAAATTTTTATTGGCCAGGCGTGTTTCAGGACGTCGCGCGATACGTCGCT
This sequence comes from Heteropelma amictum, assembly GCA_959613375.1. Lineage (NCBI taxonomy): Eukaryota > Metazoa > Arthropoda > Insecta > Hymenoptera > Ichneumonidae > Heteropelma > Heteropelma amictum. Next base: position 16,394,723 of record OY390724.1, read on the forward strand.
CGATGCTCGACGTGCCAATTGCACAAAGTCCCTCAAATCTCTCCCAGCGGGCTCATGCGAGAACGCACGACGGGCGAACCATGGAGTGTCGTCGCCGCGGACGTCATGGGTCCGTTTCCCCCCAGTAAAACGCAGAACAAATACGTAGTTGTCTTCCAGGATACGCTGACGCGCTACGTGGAAGCGAAAGCCCTGAAAAATGCTACGGGCCCGACGATTATGGCGTCATTTGAGTCATTAATCGTCAATCGCTGGGGGTGTCCGCGTTATTTACTAACCGACAACGGAACCGAGTTCGTGAACAACCACGTGACGACCCTGCTGTCGCAACGGGGGATCAAACAGACCACCGTCCCTCCGTATCACGCTCAAGCCAATCCCGTAGAGAGAGTGAATCGCACCCTAAAGACGATGATTTGTTCGTACATCGAGCAAGATCACAGGGATTGGGATAAATACCTGAATGAATTGTGTTTCGCGATAAACACCGCGGTTCAAGCGTCCACCCACACCACCCCAGCCTTTATGAATTTCGGTCGTAACCCCCGCGCGTCCCATAACCTCCGCGAGGATACTCCCCCCTTGGAGGACGCGAAGATAGGCGACCCCGCCGTGTGGAGCGACCGCATGAGGCGTCTTCCACTCCTGCACGACTGGGTGAAGAAGAATTTGGAAGCGGCGGCGAAGCGACAGGCGAGTTATTACAACCGCAACCGCCGAGACACGCGCTACCGAGAGGGGGACATGGTTCTGCGAAAGAACCGCGTGCTCTCCTCCGGCGCGCAGCATTTCGCCGCGAAGTTAGCCCCCCGATTCAATGGCCCCTATCGCGTGTTACGCGTATTATCCCCGGTGGTGTACGAGCTAGAGGACCCCGACGGTCGGCGAAACCCTCGCGTGCACGTTAAAGACCTAAAGCCGTACACGTCGGTCGAGGCACCCGACGTTCCCCGAGACCCTACCCCCCCTAAAACGCAACCCTCCACGGCCCGGAGGAGGAAACGAGGATCGGAACAACCGCTGTCTGAACCCCCCCTTCCCCGCCGTCCGGGCTTACGCCCCCGGAAGGCAGTTGCGTGATTATGGTGTCGGGGAGAACCTCACTAATGAGCGTCCTCGTTGTTGTTTCTCTGTTTCAGATCCGAGGTGCGCCCATTCGCGTGTATGGGGCGGGTGTCCACGACGGCTAGGGAGTACCGGCTCCCCATTGGGGAAGGACCGCTCCGTCCTAGGGAGGACGCCCCCGGGGTCCCCTCGACCGTGCTCCGGCAGGTACCGGCGCGGGGGGACGGCGGGGGCGCTCCCGAAATTCCCCCACGCCTACCCCCCCCATTGCCGGCGTGCGCGGCTCTGCCGCCGCGCCGCGTGGTCCTTTGGACCACCGACCCCCCGGCACGAGAGAGCGCGGCCCTGCCGCCGCGCCCCGTGCCGGCCCCGGTAACCCGTCCCCCGACCCCCTTGCCCTCCCCTCCCCGATCGCTGACCCCACAGGGGCCAGAAGAGGACCGGTGGGTCCGGGCGGACCCCCCGCACCCGGCCGACGAGAAGAAGCGTCGCCGGCGTCGCGGAGGACGCCGGGTTCGACGCCGGGAGGAGGCGAAGGCGCGGCGCGCGAAGCGCACCCGAGCCTCCCCTGCGACCGACCAGGCCCCCGCGAAGGCCGAGCGCAGCGCCGCCCCGGTCATCGTGGAGGACCGGGTGCTGGCAGCGGAGGAGGCGTGGCCCGGGTGGCAGGCGCCAAGCGGGGAGGCCGCACGCATCCCTACGGGGGTGTGCTGGGCGTGCAGCCGCCCAGGGCATATGCCCAGAGAGTGCCCGTACAACACGGGCGACCTCCCGCCCGAGGCGTTCTTCGAGTGGGAGGTCGAGACCCCGGTGGGGACGGTGGTCGCGCCGGCGCTCCTGCGCCCCGGCGGGGCACCGGTGGCGGACCGGACGGCGCGCTTCACGCCGGCGTGGGCGGAATTGTCGCCCGCCACGGTCGCCGCCGTGCTCACGGCCGGGGCAATGGGGCGGTTGGGGTCCCTGCCGGGGGTCTCGGTGGCCGCCGTGGAGGCTCCGCTGCCGCCGAGCCCGCCGCCGTGCGCCGAGCCCGCGTCCCCCCGCCACGAACGATGGGACGGAGGGAATCGCGGTGACCCCCCCCGACCCCTCCTCGAATTCCCCGTCGAACCGCCGCGCGGATTTACCCGCGCCGCCGTGCCCTCTCCCCCTCCCTTCCCCAGGGAGTCGTCCCGCGGCCGCGGCCGCGGCGCTCCCTACCCGCTCCCTCCCGTCTCCCACTACCCCGCCTCCCCCCTTATGTCCCTCCCCCCTCCCCCCGGCGCGCAATGCCCTCCCCCGCCACCGCCCGTCGTCCTGGGGGTCGAGAGGCGGTGTTGGTCGTGCGGACGGCGAGACCACCGGTGGACGCAGTGCGCGTTCCGGGTGGAAAACCGCCACCACCCCCCCCATCCCTAGTTCCCCGACCCCGCCTACCCCGTATCCCCCCCGATAGCCCCCTGTAGCCCCCTAAAGAAGCCCCACGTGACGTCCCGCCGATAGCCCCAGCAGCCCCCTAAAGAAGCCCCACGCGACGTCCCATCGCTAGTCCCTCGTAGCCCCCCCCTAGAAGCCCCGCTGACGACCCTTCGCAAGCCCCCGAGAAGTCCCGCCGGAGACCCTCCGAACCCCTTTCCACGAGAAGCCCCACGAGAAGCCCCCAGGGAGGCCCCGATACCCTCGATGACCCGTGTCTATTTTTTTCTTTCTGTTTGTTTTTGTTGGCACGCTTTGCTTGTTTCTCCTTCGACCCTGCACGACCTTGTACGTTACCCCTGGTATCCCTGGCACCACTGGAGCTTCGCCGTCGCGCCGAGTCACTGCGGAGTATCTTCCGGAGGACCGAGATGGATGCCTGACTGCGGGGAGAGGAGAGAGGATGACCGTGAGCAGGGGACGTATGACGCAACGCCTCCCGCGGCGACGTTTCGTCAGGCCCGGGGGTGTTGTGACGTGGTGTCACAGAGGGGCTGCCAACTGCACCGTCGCGCGTGGGCCCGCCGATGAGGGCGCCACTTTCGCTCCGCCGTGCGAACAGACTCGCGACTGTAGACACGGAGGCATGCGCACTGGCCTCCCGCGTGGCGCGCAAAAACGACCGGCAACCGCGAGCACGCGACGCCATAATTAATTCATTCGAGCGTTAGCAGGTGTAGAGTAGAGACGAGCGTAGCGACGAAAAGAAAAGCGAGTGGAGAGCGAAAAGAGAGAGTGAAGAGGTACAGAAACGGAAAAGTAGCGAGAGAGGACCGCGGAGAGTAGCGAAGGGAGAAAAAGGAATAGGCAGGAGAACGGCGAGGAAAATTATAGCGGAAATCATATAAAGGAAGGAAGGAAAGAGCAAGGAGGAGGCCGAAAGTCGGAAAAAGGAAAAAGAGAATGCGTCGCGAAGAGCGCGCTGTCGCGAGGTAAGTCCTCGTTTGGTTTCTCTCTCTTCATCTCCCCTGAGCCGTCGTAACGCGAGCGTGATAGTATATCGCGTTAATAAGTACCGAGTCCTTTTTGGGCCAGTGTACGGCCGCGAGGCCGCTTCCCGGCGAAATAAAAGCCGTTTCTTTTTCGGCTGGCCAGAGTGGCATCGATCGCGTTGTTTGTTCGGATTTCCTTTTCTCTTTCTTTTTGTTTTGCGCGGATTTCGCTCGCCCGAGTTGGCGTCGATCGTTTTTTTTGTTATTCTCGCGCGGTGACGAGGCGAGGCGGCCGGTCCCCGCGGGGAGGTGCAAGTAACGTCCGAAATCATAACAAATCCGTGTTTGTCCCCGGTATCGGTCAAATCGAAAGAAAAACGGTGCGTGTGCAGCGGCAGCCCTTCTCTGGATCGCGGAGACGAATTGTAGACGTGCGAGCGCTGAGCGTCGGTGCCCCATTCCCCGATAGGGGGAAACTGACAGTTCGCGCTCGAATTATTTTAGGTTAAGCCTGGCGGAAAACCCACGTCCTTTCTCCCTATCCAGCTTCCGCAATCCTCGGCGTGAAAGAGAGAGTGCGTGTGTGCGTGTATTTGCGCCCACAGGGGATCACCGCCATCGGAGTACGTCGAGGGGAGCCAGAGCGTCGGCCGGGGCGCCAGGGAGGCATCGGCGAGTGAGAATATTTTCTCGTTGCGCCTCGACGACAGCGTTTCTGTGGCGTCTCATCAGTTTCGACGCAGCAGCACATTGGCGACTGAGAACTTTGCTCGCTGCGCCTCGACGGCAGCGTTTCTGTGGCGTCTCATCAGTTTCGACGCAGCAGCACATTGGCGACTGAGAACTTTGCTCGCTGCGCCTCGACGACAGCGTTTCTGTAGCGTCTCATCCATTTCGACGACGCAGCGACTCAGCGACTGAGAACTTTTTTCTCGCTGGGCATCGTCGACAACGATTTCGCTGCGTCTCGCAGTTTTCGTCGACGCAGTGACACGGCGAGTGAGAATATTTTCTCGTTGCGCCTCGACGACAGCGTTTCTGTGGCGTCTCATCAGTTTCGACGCAGCAGCACATTGGCGACTGAGAACTTTGCTCGCTGCGCCTCGACGGCAGCGTTTCTGTAGCGTCTCATCAGTTTCGACGCAGCAGCGACTCAGCGACTGAGAACTTTTTCTCGCTGGGCATCGTCGACAACGATTTCGCTGCGTCTCGCAGCTTTCATCGACGCAGCGACTCAGCGACTGAGAACTTTTCTCGCTGTGCATCGTCGACAGCGTTTTCGCAGGGCCTCGCAGTTTTCATCGACGCAGCGACTCGGCGGGCGAGAATATTTGCTCGCTGCGCCTCGACGACAACGATTTCGCTGCGTCTCGCAGCTCTCATCGACGCAGCGACTCAGCGACGGAGAACTTTTTCTCACTACGCCTCGACGACAGCGTTTTCGCAGGGCCTCGCAGTTTCATCGACGCAGCGACTCAGCGACTGAGAATTTTTTTTCGCTGGGCATCGTCGACAACGGTTTCGCTGCGTCTCGCAGTTTTCATCGACGCAGCGACACGGCGAGTGAGGATATTTTCTCGCTGCGCTTCGACGACGGCGTGGTTTTGGCATCGCCCCATCAGTGTCAACGACACCGCACCGTTGTGGGTGAGAACCTGTTCTCACTGCGCCCCGACGACGGCACACTTGCCGCGTCTCATCCGTTCCGGCAACGCAGTACTTCGGCGAGCGAGAGACCCTTCTCACTAAGCGGTGACGACGACGTGGTACAGCGTCCCTGGGAGTTCGACACCGCACCGTCACAAGTGAGAGGCCCTCTCACTACACCTTGGCGCCCCCGCTTCCACCGCGCTTTTGGGATTTCGAAGCCACAGCGCGGGAGCATCACCGGCAGTCGACGGAAACTACGTGGGAAAGCGCGTGTGCACTGTGTGAGAGAGTCGCGTCCCCCAATCCCCGTCCCCGGCGAATTTCTTCCGTAATTATTTCAGGCCATCTTTTTTTGTTGGATTATTGCGCTATTCTGTTACGTTTTTTTTGGAACCGTTTGACCCTTCGGTGGCGATTGATATCGTATTTCTTTTTGTTGCGTGTACGCACTTTTCGTGCTGCTTGCGAGCGTCCCGCACACCTTTTTTTCTTTCTTTTCTTTTCTTTCCGCTCGTCGCTCGAGAGGAATCCGAGTCTGTCGCGATCATCGCGGATCTGCTTTTTTTTGTATTTTCATCTAGCGTGTGGCCTGCGAGTGTCGCGCCCTCTTTATTGCGCGCTTAGCTCGAGAGGAATCCGAGTTCGTTTGTGATTATCGCGGACCTTTTCTGTATCCGCCGTTACTTCGCGAATAACTCGGATCGTGTTTTTTTTCTTTTTTTCTTTTGCTTTTCTTCGGCGCCGTACCCGAGTTCTGGTGTTATCATTTGCGACTTCATTTTTTTTGGTTTTTTTTTGGGGTTTCTTTCGCCACGTTTCGCTATGCTCATTTAACCTGTCGCTAGAGCTTAAGTTCATATTCCTGGCGAGTAACACGAGTTAGTTTGCGCGTATTTCGAGTTTCTTCTTTTTGGGTTTAACGTGCGGAATCATTTCGCGATTATTACGGATTCTTTTTCTTGGCTATTAATCATTATTGTCTAACCGTTCTTCTGCGACCATCCTGCGTTTAGTAGGCGATTAATTCGGATTTTTGTTTGGGTTCGTGTCTCGTTCGGGCCCCTTTTTCGCTTGGGTTACGAGTAACTTCGCCTTTCTTCTGTAAGTAACCTCGCGTATCACCGACGATCGGCCCGAACTTCGTGTACAACCGTGTCACGCCTCTCATGCAACTAATCCGCGCTTCGTTTGTCATTATCGCGCGCCTCGTTTGCAATTGGTTCACGAGTTTCGCGGGTTAGTCGCCCGCGCTCCTTCCCTAAGCTATTGTACTGTATCGCTTCTCGCCCACGGCGAGCTATATTTTTCGTGTGTTTTAGTCGGCACAATACACACTGCTACTTCCCCCTTCGGCACAGCCGTGTAATCTTTGAGTTTTTTTTGGATTGCGCTGATTGCAAAAACCCCCCCCCGTTTTCCTCTTCCTCTACCCCCCCCCGGCTTCACGCGTGCGGTGCGACGACTATCGCGCCGAGAGCTAACCCAAGGTATAGCGTAAGTAGCCGTAGCGTCGGAGAACCACCCCTGAGGCACCTAGGGAGGACACGAAGGACCTGCCCACCGCAACCACGTTGCTCATAAAGAGCTGGCGCCCAACTGAAGCAAGGAGAGCGAATACACGCTCCCCCCCACGCGCCGCCCCGGGAACCTTTCCCGGTGTAATTTTGACGTTCCCCTCGCCCAGGCGAGAGGATCGTCATAGTACACACATACCGGTGTCTTTTTCATCCCGATCATCGTTATCTCTCTCTCTCTCTCTCTCTCTCTCGCTCTTTTATCTGTGCAGAAAATCCACCCCTGCTCGATTCTCTCATTTCACTCGGCTTTTTCATACGATAAATTTGCATAGAGTCTGCTGTTCGATGAAACGAAAGCTGTTTATCGCGTAGATATTCACGAGGGGAAACTTTTGCCATCGAATACAGCATCCGTACGCGAAAAATGATAATTTATGTCATCGCGATCGGATGGATCGCGATGATATGCAAATCTTTGTGCGAATAAAGCGCGTAAACACGTATAAATAGTGCCTACGGGAATGACGATTTTTTTTATCGTCAATATACCGATTTTCGTTCGGGTAGAAACTTGTCATCGTCCCGTCGTGGAAAGTTAATGCTGTCTTTGACCTCGAATTATTTTACGAGGGAATTTCCAGCCCGAAATTACGATTTCAGCCTCCCTAAATATCCATCCATCATTCGCATCGGCGGTTTAATTTCGTTTTAACGAGATTCGAGATTTTCAGGTGTTTTTCGATGGAAAAAGCGGGTCAGGTGTGGTTATCGAATACACGTACGATCTATCGCTACCACAGTGCCAAAAGTTCGACGAAAAAATCATTAATAATCAGCTGTATAAACCTCGAAGTAAAAGTGTCTCAACCAACGAGCGTTTCATTGGTCCATTTACCGCGGTAAATTATCCACTGTTCTCCCTGCGCCATATATCATTCGAGTGGCCTTTCGTCATTGACTCACGCGTCTTTTGACACCTCGGAAAAATGAAAAATACCCACAGGCTGATTGATTTTCAAAGGCTTTTCGTCTCTTTCTCCGACTCGTCGATGAACGAAAGCGCGGAGCATCTGGATAATTGCGCAAGAATCGATGTAACGCGAGGCCGAGTCTCGCGTCGCGGTCCATTAATTATCGAATTATCCATTTGCCCCCGAACGACATTGTTCCACGGTCATGAGAGGCGCAATTTTTCCACGATGGATTCACACCTCTGCCGCGGAGAATTGGGAAAATTATTCAAAAGAATTTTCAGAGGCTCCATCAGCAGTCAGCTTGACCCGAAACCGAGCGTCGAACGAGCTCCCTCTCGCGGTATCTAGGGCGAAAGAAATCGAGAGAAATCCAATCTGTTTAGCCGGCGCTGAGTCTCGGCTCGCGGAGTTTCATACTCGCGGCGATGGTTACGGCACTCGCGTGTACACACGCGCTGCTGCTGCTGCTGGGGATAATTTCATTTGATCTTTCTCTCGGAGGCTCGCGGAAAAGTAGTCTTGGCGTAATTTCACACTCTCCCGTCTCTCCCCTCGAGGCACCCTCTCTCACTACGGCGCAAACGGAATTTCGTACGTCAAACTCGTTTGTGACACACTATGCGTTTCTGCTTTAAGCGCATATCATCATCAAGAGAGAGAGAGAGAGAGAGAGAGAGAGAGAGAGAGAGAGAGAGAGAGAGGGAGAGAGAGAGAGAGAGAGAGAGAGAGAGAGAGAGAGAGAGAAATACACACACACCAAAGTGTCCTCATTTGCTTTTCCTCAGCACGTCGGCGCGGAAGCCTGTGCTCCGTGCCTCTAATGGCAAATCGGAACGAGTCTTCGGAAATTTGTCCGCGCGTATATCGTCATCGCGCCTCGAATCGTACTCGGATATTCACAGCGCGAACCTCGATAAATGTGTACCGTTAACGATCGAGCTCTTGCCGTGGGCTCTCCGTATAAAAAGCGCGTATGCCGAGGAACAAAAACTACAGACTATAGAGGAACATAATTAACGCGACAAGCATAAAGAACGGTATTGAAAACCCCCACCATCGTCCCCGATCAATGGACGATCGTATTAGACACGTGTGTACCCATCGAAATACCAAACAGATGGCCCAATTGCGTCGATGATCACGTAGACAAAAGAAAGCAGAGAGTGTGGATCGCTGACTGAAAATTTCGAATTTGAAAAAAAAAGAAGAGAAATTGTTCCGTTTTGTTTTACCTTTTTTTCGTACCAAATAAAAACGTATACGCATTTTATTGACGGACGCGTGAGATGATTTTTCATCTCCTCTCCGTCCTCCGCGGAGTTTATTTCGAAAAAAATCTCGGCGAATCGAAACGATCTGAAATTGTATAACCGACTCGAAGGACGCGTGGCGTATCAAGCGAGTCGTTGAAACGTTCGATGAGACGCGAGAGGCACGGATGATGTATATGAGGTCAGTAACTGGCACCCTCGCCTTATAGAGCGATATCGCGGACGCGAAATGTGTATGCGAGTGTCGCGAGCGCGCGCGGTTGCCTACACGTACCTTTGCAAAGTGACGGGAGATCTCGACGTAGGCGTCTCCAGCGCCGTCAATATGTTCTCTCCTTTGGCCCGCCGTTTGTTCGCCTCGATATTTCAGAAGAAAAATGACAAAAGGAGGGAAACTATCGCAAAACCAACGTCAAATACTCTCGTTGTTCCTCTTGTCACTCGTGTTATCTTCCATAGCCGAATGATCAGCAGCGACGAAGGTAAAAGTGCCACATCGATCGGCGAACCGATCGAAGATCGAAGGAAACTCGCACACGCGCACCGAAGCGGGAACCGGATGTGAAAAAATGGATGCGACCGTCGAGGGTCGTTCCTCGTCGCTGTATCCCCGTGCGATGCGAAGAAAATTGACAATCACTCGATCATCGGCACAATCATCGACGACCGATGATAAACGACGTTTCGACGTTTCACCGCACTTTTCTCGCGTTCTTGATTTCGCTCGTCAACCGCGCGAGTACCTCGTCGATTGTAAAATCTTCATCGCACTTTGTGAATAATCGGAGGATTTCCCTCGTGTTTATCTCTCTCTCGGTCTTGTCAATTCCATCCGGACGCGAATCTCCGGCAGAGATCGTCGTCGCCGAGCGCTCGAGAGGAAGACGGTACGTCGCGAGAGAGCGGGACACGCGCGCGCCCGCCGAGACAGCCTTGCCGTGAGTGAGAGTTACAAAAGATATTCACCATGTTGGTGAACGCGCGCGTGTTTTCACTCGAACATAGCCACGAAAAGTTTGCACCAATGGTGGTGGGCGCAGGCTGGAAATGGTGAACGGCGCGCATGCGCCGTTATTCACATCCTCGTGGAACTCGCGAGTTCCCTCTTACCTGCCGACTTGTATACGGGTATATACGTGTGTATGGGCGATTCCGCGTCGAATCGCACGACTTTTCGCGAATTTCACTCGCGATCGTCTCTTCTTTTCGATTTTCCCTCGGAAAAGTTTGCCAACTTTGCCAAATCGCTGTTTTTCTTCACTACTCGATCGTACTCTCGTGCACGATCGGAGCGGCTTGATTTTTAATTATTCTTCGAGTTTTTTTTTTTTTCATCCTCAAGTGGACATCGCGATGACCCGTGAAATTCGTCGGTCGAAAATAAAAATTCTTAAAGTGCCTGATTTTGCCTGGAACGCCTTATATACGTGGATATTTATAGACAAATGCATGGATGAATTGCTGGCAAAAGGGTGTATTCCGTTTGTCGATTTGTAAACCGTCAGTCACAACGATGATTTTGTTTTTGCAACAAACGATAATCTTCATAAAAAAAAAATGGAAATGTATTAAACGATTCATTTTAATGACATCTTGAGAGTGCTCTAAATGAATGCATATACATTTTGTGACACGCGTCAAATTGCCCGTTTCAGAGTCCCGTGGTTGTTTTTTTCCGTCGATCGCGAGACTCGAAGCGTGATAATCAATTTGGAGTATTTAATCATAAAAGTACAAAGACTCGCCGAGTCCCCTCGGTTGGTAAGGAAAAAAATGTCTACGTAACAACGCGTGTATAACACACGTATGTATGTATGCAGATGTAGGAACAAAATTTGATCTCCGTATAACAAAACTGGCTGAGAAGGTGAGGCCTTTTGGCTCGATGCCCGCGGCCGCTGTTCGTGTATACGCGCCTTTTTTCCCTTTCCCGCGGCCTGTCGCGGGTTTCGTGACGTCAGAAATGGGACAAGGCGCTGGTGGCCTTTGGATCCGTCGTGTTGTATGTATATTTATTTCTCTGCTGTATATACCGTCGTATGCTATGAAAAAAAAAAAAAAAAAAAAAAAAAAACACCGTGGGAGGGATGTGGCGCGCTGCTCTATCCCCGTACGAGAGAGAGAGAGAGTGACTAGAGGATCGAGAGACGGAGGAGGAGGAGGGAAAATCGAAATGCTGTACGCTGATCGGTAGAAAAGTGACGGCGCGAGCGATACAACACACGCAGACGGAAGAGTTAAGCCGCCTAGCTAGCAGCAGCCAGCAGCAGGTAAAAGTAGCAACGGCTAAAGCCGAAGAGAGCCCGTGTACGAACGAGCGATGAACGGAGGAGGAATCAAGAGAAGGGCCACTGAACTGTCTTGATTCCGTCCGCCTCTCTCTCTCTCTCGCTCTCTCTCTTGTCTCGATGACTTTTTCCATCTCCCAAGTCGCGCTCTGTCAGTATATGGTCGCGACTAAACTCGCGCTCTTACTCCCTACATCTCGATTCTTCATCCGACACGTTCGTCGTCTTGTCTGATTTGCACTGGACCTCCACTACTCACCAGCATCATTCGCATATCGTATATATGTATACTATGGTGGTGGTATAATGGTGTCTAGGTATATATGTGGATTTGTAATACCACGAGACAGTCCCGACGTCCTTCTCGGTTTTATTCAACTAAAGAGCCTGCCATCATATCGATTATCGTCTTTACGAGCTTGTTACGCATCTATGTATTACGCGTTCGATTAGGGTGGCTGGAAAGCGCTTGAAATTTTCCGACTTTATCCCGAAAACTCGATATTTCAATGAGAAGATAGTAATTAATTAATAAAATTTGTATCATCGCATTTTCGGACGGAAATATTGGGTTTTCGACGAAATACCGGTGTGTTTCGGAATCAGCGGGGGAAAGTACATCGATTTGAACCATTGAATATCACTTTTTAAATCCAAAATTTTTCGGCATTTTTTGCTGGATCGAGTTGGTTCACTAAAATGTTTGCCATTTTTTTTTCGTTCGAGATGGCCACCTCGACTTGTGCTTATTCTCTTGGCAATTGATGAGGCTTTAAAATGCCGTTTGGTTTGGCCGGATATCTTAATTTTTCGATTTTTGGCAGATTTTTAAAGTAGGATCACCGATTTTCGCCAATTTTCCCATACATACCCCTTTGCGGTTTTTTCGCTGATTTTCAACATCGATTTTGAAGGGGAAGGAATTTAGCTATCGGCATTTAACTTTCACCGTTTTTCAAGTCTACTCGAGGGCTTTTCAAAACACCCCCAATAAACCTATGTAGCGTGATTTGAAACGTAGTTATGGCCGTTTGAAATTTCGGCTTTTCGACGATTCTAGCAAAGTAGCCAAAAATGACGAAATTTTTTTTTTCGAATTTTCGATAGTTCGAAAATCCAGAGGTCAATTTTACCTCTCCATCGACGCGTCGGAATGCTCGTTTCCCAGTTTTCTCCATCCAATACATTTTCTCCTGACTTTTTCAAAATAAAAACACGACTTTCCAGGACCACCCCAACATATACAGCTACATGTGTATATATAAATAGACAAATGGTACAATTAGCAAGCGATATCGATGTCATTCGAGGCATCAACATTTTTAAAACGATCTCAAAAACGTTTATGCAGTTTTTTTTCACATCAGACGTATACGCATACAGGAAACACGATAGCAGTCCTATATGTAACTAGATTACAGGTCCTACCAACTGGATACATGAGAAGCGTACACGAGGAGAGACGCCAGAGCTTGATTGCCTCGTTTAGCGAGCACCGTAATTACAGAATCCCCGCGGATGATCAGTTTCGACGATTATCTTCTCGAGACCCGATAAGAGACGCGCAGCATCCAAGACAGTTTGAAAGATTTTCCAGCTTCAAACTCGCGTCGAATAATCAACAAACGTCACCCGCGGGATTCAGCCGTTATTTCCGTAAAAAAAAAGAAGATGCCTCTAATTTCACCCGATTTAATCACACATCGCAGGGCGAAAATTTCAATCCCAATCCCCGAATCCCAAACGAAGAAACGAAGATGGAAAGAAAAATTCATTCGCTCTGTCAAGTTTTATTAGTTTTTCGCGAGCCCCGGCGTTGTTTCATTTATTTTCGATCCGATGAATGTCAAAGAAAAAGAAAGAAAAAAATTTCAAAAAAAAATGGCGGACGCGTTTCTCTCGGTAGCGAATCTTCAATTACGAAAGTTCAGTTGGATTAAAAGTGTGCGCGCATCTTCGCAACGTAATTGCCAACGAGTATGTATGTAAATACATGTATATACAGCAAACTCTCGTACACGTTCGTTCGATCGACACTTTCGAATCGAACTCCGAGGTGATTCCCCATGTGCTTCTCCCGTACCTGATTCGTCGACGTTGAATGCAACTATATTGCGTCTTGCCCGCGTCATACTTTTATATATATATATATAAATAAATATATAATGCCTACAAAGTATATAACGCAATAACGATCATCGATGCTGGAAGAAGAAGACTCTTTCGTCATGCTTTCGTAATTATATCGCGACGCGCAAAAGTCATCGCGCCCTCTCGCGTCGTCTTGCCAAACTTGCGATACTCACGATGCATACTCGCTCGTCGGAAAAATAAGTAAAAATAAATAAACGTTTCTACAAACTTTAAGAACGTCTCAATAATCCTGGCGCAATTTCAAAGAAAAACGCTCATCGTTCATCGTTCGATGAGAAATAATTCGCGTCAAAAATCTTTTACGACCGTCGATGAATCATATTCAAGCGATTAATCGATCGTTTGACATTTGCGGCGAGAGGCAAGCTTTTCCCTTTGAAAAAATGTCACCGAATTGATGGTCCCTCGTTTTGAAAATTTTCCTGAATAAATTTATCAGATAACCGTTACGAACATTCCTCTCGGGTGCATAGTTCGCGTATAGGCAGCAGTTGATGGCAGCGATAAATTACTCAAGGTGAAAATGACGTCATTATAAATCGATATTCCGGTACAATGCGTGTGTGTGCGATTAATATTGATTCGAAATGATGCTGCAGCTTCTTCGGATGGACCGTTGGATTATCCATAACCATGTATATACTATTGCGTAATCGACGTACAAATAAATATGTGTTACGAGTGCGCGTAAACGAGCTGTTGAAGCTTCTTGTTTAACGGTATTTTTTTCCGAGGGTAAATCATAGCCTGTGGAAAAAACACGGTTTTCTCGGCGTGACGCCGCAAAGAGTCATCGCGCATCGTTCGGTAGCTACAGCGCGATCACTCGACACGTACGGATACACACGGCTAATAGTTTCTTTTCATTCGACTCATCCTCTCGATGCGCCGTCAAGATCAATCCGGACGTCCAAGAGCCTGTGCGGCGCGTTCCTTTTTATTTTCCTCTCCTGGGTGACACAATTTTTCCGCCCGTCAGCAGTCGCTCGGGTATGCCACATCGAAGGTGTACCGTCGCGAACCGCGGAACGCTAGAAATGTGGTAGAAAAATTGCTCGCGCGCATACCTCCGAGCTGTAACGTCGTTTACTGCGCAAAGGACGGAATTTTTGCGGAAAATTGAGAGAGAATTGATCAATTTTTATGTCAAACAAATTACGCGGTCTTACATAGCTCGTGGATCTTCTCTTTTACACCTTTGACACCTTGGATACCTTTTAATTACGCGGTGTAGATTGCGAATATTTTATTTTTTTGATGGTCCATTCGTTTCCGATGGATGGTCCGGAGATTTTTTCAACGAAAACGAGACCGCGGGAGGCTGGATGCCGCGTCATCGCGACGGGAATTTCGCATCTGGCGAACTGGCGAAACGCGACGCCTGCTGACGCGACCTCGTCGATGCAACTCATCGACGTTGCTGGTACAACGCATCCGGATGTGTTATCACGTTGACGCCCTGATGCGGATGAGTTTTCCTTTTCTCTCTCTCTCTCGACTGATTCTTCCGTCAATTTTCGTCGTGTGTTGCGAGCCACAGCCAGCGAGGGAAAATCTCACGCGGTGCGGATCGCGAAGAATTCCACATAATCTCCCAGCCTCTCCGTCCGTCTTGTATTCCCGTGGATATATTCGCGAAACGCGTGGGCACCCGCGTTATCCACCGCTTACTCACTCGAGCACACTCGAGAGCTCGCCGTTCGCGTCTACCAGTCGGGCTATTTATTCCCCGTATTTCGGAATAAATATCCAAATAAATTCGCATTTACGTACCATCCGAGGCAATGAATCTCTCTCCTTTTTCTTTTTCGTATCAAATACTCGCGAATAAAACGAAACGAGAATATTCAACAAAGATATTCATTTTTCAATCGACAAAGTTTTTCATGAAATTTTTCGTTTTTTTCGTATTTACGTTTATCCATACGAGGCTTGACGGAAATAACGAGAAAAGTCGGAGTGTTTCTGATTCTGTACTTTGATGAAACAATTCGCGTTGATAATGTTTATTTTTTTTTAACGAAACTCTCTCCGCCATCTTTTTTATGGTTTTTGCCAAACAGATTTATGTATCGCGTGTCGTTTCTTCGGAGATAATTTCGAGACACACCTTGGACAATGTTGGAGAGATTGAGCAACGATTGGGAAACGAAAGAATATATAAATAATTTCGGAGAGAGTTTCCGCTGAGAGACGCTGCGAGATCAGCGCCGACTCGGACGTTTTTTTCTCATTTCGTCCACATTATTTCCGTGTGGAGCTTTTTGGCGCTCGCGGGCCTGCGCGCGCTCCTCGGATAGACAAAACTCGGATGACCTACATATACATATATCTCATATCCCAGAGATAAATATACAACCTGGCAGCAATCCCGGCATGGTCGCTCATTTTTTTTTCATCCATCTACACATCGAATTTTCTCTCTTTCGTTTCGTCTCCCGCACTCTCTTTTACGCGCAAGCGGGTTTTCCCTCTTCCGGCGGTGTGTTTTTTTTTCGACACCCTGTAACACGGAGTTTCCGGCAAGAGAGCCCAGTTTCCAGAGTTTGCTGAAGTTTTCTTTTCTGCTGTTTAAAAAAAAAAATGTTGAAAAGCGTGCGGAATTTTTTTGCAGATTTTTATGAAATTCCCGTCTCATCCGGCTCTTGTCCGGGATTGTGCCTCGGCAAGATCCTTAATACCGACATAACCATCGGGGAGAATAAATACGAGAGGGATATTACGATCTTGGACGTAGCTCGAATTACAAACATATTCATTCGCGCGAGAAGGATCATAGCCTGACGTAAATTCGTTCCGTCCGTTGGTTTCACGAGATTCTCCAAATTTCCATTAGAGAACATCGCGGAGCTCGGTTTTTCATGATCCAAGGCAAAACGAAGGGAGGAAGGGAGAGAAAAAAACCGATCGAAAAACGAGAAAATTCGTCGATGGTCGCGATAGGCGAAACTAGATCGGATGTGCGAGGAAAAGTTGCGCGACGATTGTGGATTTTTTTTCGTCCTTTTCGTCTCGTTTCCTCGATTTTTTTCAGCTCAAAATACAGAGGAGAGAAACGAGCGGCAAAGCTCGCGGGTGCCGCGACGTCGGATGCTGAGAGCGCGCAAAGTTGGTGACCGAGACTCGAAGCTCGGCTCTTTGGTCCACACGCCAGCACAGACGCGCGCGTCTCTCCTCGCAACAATCCCGGGGATAAATTTAATCACGTCGAACGCTGCATTTGGGTTAGAGAACGAGACGCGTTAGTCCGAGAGCCGGCAATGCCAGTAAACTTTGTCGTCGTCGTCGTCGTCGTCGTTTACTTCGACGCGAACGACGAATCGGAATAGTTTGCGCGATTAATCGTAATTACGTAAGTGTGGCTCGAATTTTTCACGGGATTAACGACGAAAACGGTAACACGGAGAGAGAGAGAAAAGTTTTATCACACAAAATACACAAAAAAAACTGAAGTTAGACTCGAAAAGTGATCCGAGAGTGACGAGTGTGTGCGTGCGGGGCTTTTTTGTGACGCGCACGTTCCTCGTTTTCCCCCCTTTCTCTTTAAAAATCGTCGTTATATAATCGCGTTTGATGTTTCGTGTACGATTTTTCAATTTTCCTCCGAATTTTCAAAGTTTCGCAAACATTTTGCGAAACGTTCGTCATCGTTTTTGCTCTCGATAAACGTGTGGATGCTCAGAGGTGCAACATCCGGATACGCGTTGGCATCTTACTATCGTCATTCACTCGCACTAAATCTCACTATGATTGATCCAAAGATAGATCGCTGAAGAGAGCGCCCCAGCGCAGAGAATATATAACGTGAGCAGAGTGTACGTCTCTCGTGTTCGTTTACTATCTTCATGAAACGTGAAAAAAAAAAACATGCAGCCTGTTGTATATAGTTTGACGGAGTCTTTGGGCTCTCTGGCGTTTTCTTTCTTTTCCTTTCTACGAGGGCGGCAGATGAGCAATTAATTAATTCGATTAAATGCAATTAATTCGATACGATGAAATTCAATTGGTTTTTACTGATAAATCGATATGAAAAATGTGCGCACGTATTAATTGAAAATTGACGCGCCCAGGATGCATCACAAGACCTACGGTTCGGTCACGGGGGACACTCTGTGTCCCCTTGGCTTTCATCCTCAGGTACGATGGCCAACGCGCTGTAAACGCTGTTTCAGGTACATATATTACGTATATTCAGTAGAAAAAATAAAAATCGTACGACTTGTCGAGTTTCTTATCGCCTCCGAATTTCGTTCCGCTTGGTTTTCATAAATTGCCACCAAAGTGCTCTGAAAAGCATCGTACTCGCGGTGAAATTAACGAGGCCGCGTTCGCCAGCGTTGATTTTATCGAAAGAACAATGAGCATCGTTACGAAATCGTATTTTTATCATCCGATATTCACAGACGAGAATTTTGTACTCGACGGGATATAGAGACAATGAAACAAATGGCAAATAAATTTTCGAACCAATTTGCAACGAGGCGTGTCGTAGGATTTACGTGCGATTTAATAGCGCGAATTTATTTATCCTCCATTCGGAGTGCGCCTTGCGTGTGTACACGTGAAATATAACGCCATTGAGCTGCAACGATCGTTCGATAAATCGCCGTTCAAACGACGATGCTTCTTGAACAGTTTGTACTTGTTAACAGCATGTACTACCCGCGCGGTAGTAGTAAATAGGCGAGTAGAGTGGAAACGCCAAATATGCGGAAACATCGCCGGAACGCGAGTCGAACCTTTCCTAATCTCGGCGTGTACAGCTTCTCACAAAAGAGATCGAAGTTACCGCAATTTCGCGCCAATTTCGGGATGAAATGATGTAACTTTTTTACTCCCGAAGAGTCTTTTGTTCTTTTCCTCGACAGGGATTACAAGGACCACGTTGGCAAGAGGGGAAGTTTGAAGGACACGACAGCCTCGTCGCCGAGTCTCTCGGCGAAATCGTGGGAAAGTTCGTCAGCGAGGTAAGGAGAAAAGATCGAGATGACGCTGGACCGAAATGATTTTCACGATCTTCGTTCGTTTCGTGGGGGAAAACAGATCGAGCGCGAGCCCGGAGACGAGACGAACGTGGGCATCGACCTCGAACTTGACGAAAGACGAGACGAAAGGTTCACCGAAGGCTTCGACGTCGTTGACCTGGAGCTCGGCGCTGGACGTTGCTCAGGACGGCCAGGACGTCGTCGCCGAGCCGGAAGGCAGGGTCTCGACACTGCCGAGAACGAGGAATTACGCCGGCTCGCAGTCCGACACTTGCAATTATCGTCGTCATTCGATCGACGAAACGATCCTCGACAGGCCGCAAAAGCTGCAGATAAAGAGTGTCATTGCTGACAAAAGCAACGGCGCCAATTCCGACAACGATGTTGAGTTCATCATACAAGTGAGAAAGTCGAGGTCGAACGAGGCGACGAACAAGCCGAACAACGAACGGAGCGAGGATGCTGCGGCGGCTGTGGCGGCGGCGGACGGCATGACGGAAAAGGGTGGAAAAACGGAAAAAGTATGACGAATCGCGCGTCCACCAACATTCTCTTCTTCCTCACTTGTAGACGAGTAAATTGACGAAATTTTTGAAAAAAACAAACATTGCAGAACGAAATTGAGAAATTAAGGGCGCAACTGAGCGACATGAAGGCGAGATGCGAGCGAGTCGAGAGAGAAAAGAGTGACATTTTGCTGCGTCGATTGGCGACCATGGACACGGTGTCCTCCAAGAGTTCCAGCAACGAATTGACGAAACTCCAAAAAACCGTCAAAGAGCTCCAGGCGAAGAACGAAAGTGAGGATGAAGCAACCGGGAGAAACTTGCCGTTTTAGTTTCGCGAAACTAACGAAATTTCGTCGTTAATTGTTTTCAGCGTTGGCCGAAGAGAAGCTCGGTCTCCTGTCGAGGATGAAGAATCTCGAGAAAGACGCCAACTCGAGGATCGGCAGGAACGAGCGCGAGAGAGCCAGCGAGGAGCTCCGATCGAAATTAAAAGCCGCGGAGACGCTCTGCGAGAGTCTCATGGACGAGAACGAGGACATGAAGAAGGAGATACGCGACCTCGAGGAGGAGATTTACGAGATGCAGGACAACTTTAGGGAGGAGCAAGCCGACGAGTACACGAGTCTGCGCAAGAGCCTCGAGCAGTCCAACAAAAATTGTCGCATTTTGTCGTTCAAGCTGAGAAAGATCGAGAGAAAAGCCGAGCAACTGGAGACGGACAAGACGGACATTGAGAAGAAGTACGACGAGGTCAAGAGGATCGAGGAGGTCCTCAAGAAATTCGGCAAAGAGTACAAGAATCGTAGTCAGAAGAAATCGTCCTCGGACTACACGACGAAGGTCCAGCTGAGAAAGATGGTCGAGGACATGGAGAAGGAAATCGGTGAGAATCGAGATAACTCGGGATGATTTCGCCGAGCCCCCGAATTGCAGCGATTTTATCGTGAAACAAGCGACTGCTTTTCGCGGATTTCGCAGGGGACGTTTTTGGCATTTTTTCGAGTATAATCGACGGCAAGGAGCTGGAAACGTCGGGATCGAGAGGCACGGAGAGCAACGCCAAGTACGACAAGATCTCAAAGGAGCACGAGATGCTGAAGCTCAAATTGGAGAACACGATGAAGGAATTGGCCATCGAAAAGGAGAAGAAAAAGCCCATTGACGCCAAACTCGCGATCGACAACAAAAACGCCGATGCCCAGAGTCGTGAGAGTTTTCCATGGATACATGTTTTTTTTTTTGCAAAATTTGAGAAAAAAAAAAACAACAACGCGCGCATTTCTCGTGATGTTTGCAGTGAAAAAAAAATTGGAGGATTTCGCAGCAGCGAGGGAATCGGAGAAGCGATCTTGGGACCTCGAGCGAAACAAATTCCAGGAGGAAAAGGAGAAATTAAAGTTGAAACTGTTGTCCCTCTCCGCGGAGAAGCTCAAGACTCACAACGAAATTGTCCAGCTCAAAAAGGATTTGGGTAACTTTGTCATTCCTCGCGACAAATAATGAAAAATTTCCAACAAATTTCTCTCGTTTCTCAAATTTCTTTTTCAATTTCACGATTTTCGACAGAAATGGCCACAAGCACGGAATCGAATACGGCAAAAATGGAGGTGACGGTGAGTGAGCTGAGAAAAGAATTGTCTCTGGAGAGGGACAGGTGTAAAAAATATCAGGACGACTTGTCGTCGTCGGCGGAACGCGAGAGCCGAATGTCCAAGACAGTCGCCTCTGTGAGCATCTCGCCAATCACAATTTTGGGTTGCGTTTGACACGGTGTTGAATTCCCCCCCTTCCCCCTTGCCTCCTGTGATTTCGAGTTTTTTTTTTCACGAAAAACTTTTTCGTTCCCCCTCACGAGCACTTTTCTTTTGCCCCCGACGCAGATGGAACAGACGAAAGCCGCGCTCGAGAGCGAAGCGAAACGCGCGAAGCAAGATCTGGAATCGGCCAAGTCCTCGTCGTCCTTCAAACTCGCCAAGATCACGGCGGAGCTCGCGGAGACGAGGAAGGAACGCGACGCGCTCAAGACGCGGGCCGAGGAGGAGAAATTGTCGAAGGACGCGGAGATCGGAAGCCTGAAGAAGAAAATGACGAGCTTGGAAAAGGCCGGACTGAACGCCAAGAAAATGAACGAGCTGAAGCAAAATTACACGGAGAGGATTTCCAGTGAGTGAAAGATCGCTCGTATTCCGTTGATTGACGAATAAAATGAAAATAAAAATGAAAAACCGTCTTCAATGTTCCATCCCCGCGCAGATCTCGAGGACGAAGTCAAGAGAAATCTCGAGAGGCACAGCGAATTGACGGCGAAGCACGAAAAGTTGCTGGAGTCGCGCGAGCTCGTCGAGAAAGAGAATCAGGCGCTAACCAGGTGAAAAGTGAGGCTCTGCTTTCGAGCTGTAGGACGAAAGATGCGAAAAGAGGGAAAAAGGAGCGAGGTTTTTATTTTTCCAATTAATCACAATCGTCACCCGTCGTTTTTGTCTCATTGCGCAGCAAACTGTCCGAGCAGAAAGATCAGCTGGTTAATCTCGAGAGGGAGTTGAAGACACTGCGGGCTACGTGCAATACGCAGACGAGCAACTGGACCAGAGAGAAGACTCGACTGGAGGTAAGAAAAAAGTCGCCAACTTCTCCGTTCCAAAGTACGCGGAATGACGACTGTGCAAAAAATTCTGAAACTCGTACAATCCTTCCGGGTCCGCAGGAGAAACTACGAGAGTTTGAGCGTTCGCAGAGCAATTTCCAGCTCGTGGAGGCCAAGGAGGCGGCGAATCGTCTTTCCAGAGAGAACGACTCGTTGAAGGACCAATTGTCGGATTTGAGAAAAATCGTAAGCCGGAGGGAAAAAAAAAGCTTCGTCAACGACGTTTGAAAAATGATTCCAAAACGGATTTCCTTGCAGAACGAGGACCTCACGAGCAAGCTAAAGGACTACAACTCGGTGTCGAAGGTCCAGCGTAATTTCACGGCGGACACGGACGCTCTCGAGGCCGAGGTACGTCGCGCGAAGACGGCCCTCGCCAACGCCGAGAAATCCAAGAAATCCGAAATGGCGCAGTGCAAACTGCGTTACGAGCACAGAATCAAGGCGATAAACGACGAGATCCAGTCGATACAGAATCAGCTGTCGAGATACAAGCGGGAGCGCGACACTTACAAGCACATGCTCGAGGGGGCGCAGAAGACGATCGCCGATCTGAAGATCGTCAGGCAGCGTCGGCAGTCGACGACGTCGACGGGAAAATCGGACGAGGTGCGACGACGACGACGACGAGGAGCTTTGACGAGGTGAGAGATCCTCGACCTTTTGCGCGATCAAAACCCGGACGTTTTCCCCGCAGGACGACGAGAATTCATCAACGACGAACGTCTCGGTGCTCGAGAGACAGATAAGCTGCATGGAGGACGAGCTGTCCGAGAGCAGACTCGAGGCATCCAAGCTCAGGACCGAGCTCGTCTCGGAGAAGTCCGGTTGGCAGATCAAGCTCGCGGAGATGCAGTCGAGGATCAACGAGGTACGTCCTATCATCCTCGATATGTCAATTAAACGATGACAAACGTGACGTCAAAACGTTGACAAATCGTGCAATCGCTGCGCAGTTGGAGGAGGAGCGTTTACTCGCGAGTGGCAGAACCAAGATCCCCGGTCTGAAAGTCCGCATGGAGCTCGCGTGGCAGAAGGAACGAGAGGAACAGCAGAGATTGCTGCAGGAGACGGCGACGCTGGCGCGAGATCTCAGGCAAACGTTGTTCGAGGTATGCGCGAATAAAACAGTCAACGTATTCCATGCAGCGCGGATCGCGGCTCCGTTTCATTGAAAAATAAAATAGCCTCGATGTACACGCGCTTTGTGATACCGGATAAAAGTTGTCGCGCGCCGGGAAAACCTCGCGCGGAAACCATTTGTTTGCTCCGTCTCGTTTTGCACCGCGATAACGAGTACCCCGTGAATACCGCTCGCAATAACGCAACCCGTCGCATCGCAATTTATTCTCACTCGCACCACGCGCTCCCAAAGGTCGAGAGGGAGCGCGACAAGGAGCGTCTGGAGAACAAGCGACGCCAGGACCAACTGAAGAAGGTCTACGACGAGGAGAAGGACGAGAACAAGAAGAAGCTCGTGGAGGTGAGTATCGCGACGCTGAATTTCATCGCCCCGTCGACGATTTCTCTCCCTGCTCGAATCTTTCCAGATGACAATCTTCCCGACCATCCCCCCTCCTGTGTGTGTGTGTGTGTGTTCCAATTATCGCGAATTCCACAATGGAAATAACGCCCCGAGGCTTCTCCCTCTTGGAAAAATCCTTTAATCGCGTTTGCAGCTGCAGTGCGATCTCCTCGAGTTGAGGGACGCTCATGCAAAGCTGCGTACGAGCAACGAGAAAATGCGCAGGGAGAAGGAGCGTCACGAGAGAGAACGTGAGGAGCTTCGCGACGTTATCAGCAACAAGAGACGTCTCGAGCAGGCCGAGGCGAGAAACATCAACGTCTTGCTCCAGCAGGTCGACGACTTGATGCGCCTCTTTCCGGAACTCGCTGCCGCTAGAACCGATGGAAAGCTGCCGGATACCTTCACGCCCACTCCGCCGAGAAGAACCAAGGTAAAAGCCGAGATGATACGGCGTTGGTTGAGGTAATATCGATAACAATGGCGACAACACCCGCTACGTGTATTTTAGGGACCAAAATCGAGGGAATCTTCGCCAATGTTGGACAGCAAGGAAGACGTCAAAGGTTGTATTTGTCGTATTTATTGCGCGAGGAAAGTTTTTTTTATCGAATAAAGTGTATAATTGCTGGCGTGTGCGCTGCGGACGTAGACTCGACGGGGAACTTAGCGGGAAGGGCGGAAAAGCTCGAGTACACGATCGGCAAACTCATGGAGGTCGCCAAGGAGCTTCAAGAATCCAAGAGAGCCATTGACGACAGCAACGTCTCGAAGTCGAAGAAATTCGGCAAACGGTAGGAGACGACGTTTTTGTGAGGAAAAATTGAGAAAAGGCGTCATTACGATGAGAATGTTTCAGTTCGACCTCGATCGACAACGACAGTGGAAGAGGATCGACGCCGAGTCGGGGCAAGCCGAGCCTCAAGCGGAAGAGCCTGTCTCTGGAACAAACTTCCGGAAAGAACGATCAGGTACGGGTACAGGCCAGGTTGTCTGGCGTCATGGCGGATTTTCGAAAAAAAAATAATCCTACTTCTTCTCCCTCTTTTTGCCAGCTAATTTGGGGCACCGACAGCAACGTATCGAGCATGCAGTCTCTCGATTCCGAGGCTGATTCTCGCCACTTTAGCATGCAGAGGGACTCGAGCGTCGACAGGTGAGGTGCGAAAGAGGGCGAAATGATTTTTCGTCGGTGTAAACTTTGCCGGTATTTTCAGCCGACTGTCCGGAGGTTCGACCAAGAGCGAGATGCTGCAGAGAGACAAGAAGCACAATAAGAATATCATACGGAAAATAACGACGAAATTGACGAAATCGGCGAGCGTGGACGATCCGAACGCCTCCTTTGATTATTCCATGCAGGTGAATGGGAAAATCGTTTTTCGATTTTTCCAATTCCAAAGTGAAAAACAAACGCGTGTTCGCTACTTGATTATCGGTTTTTTTTTCATCTACAGACTTCCGGCTCGGAGGCGAGCATCACCGCGGACGAGTCGAAACACGAGAAGAGAAATTTGAAGAAAAAATTGACCGACATGTTCAAGCGAAGCTCTCGGAGCAACGGGTGAGGAGAAAATAAATGAAGAATCGTCGCGCGTTTAATCGCGGAATGTTTTGATCCACTATTTTTCGCAGGCTGGACCGAAAGATGGACGATTCCAGTAGACCATCCTCGAGAGCATCGAACAAATCAAAGCCATGAGATCGTTTTTCGGAGTTGAATAAAAAATAACAATCGAAAATTCAAAATATCCTCGTTTCCATTCATTATCCAGACACTCGTACCTCTGCGATCCTTTCCGGAATAAACTCGAACAAAAATTGATTTTTTTTCGCCCCTGGTGCGAGGACATCGTACGCGTGTTTTTTCTTTATTTTTCAATGGATGCCAGTGACTTTTCCAGCTGATGCCATTCGTGGCAGGTGGTCGAAGGTGGAGAGGGAGGATATTTGGGGAAAACAATTTTTAAACCGCGTCTCGGCCAGGTACGCCCCGGTGTTTATGTGCACGCGTGTATCTTTCGAACAGAGGAAAAAAAAGGCGATGTTACCGAGGTTCGGTGACTGGAACGACCGCGAGGTGGAGTCTTTTATTTTTTCGGCCCACTCCGACGCTCTCATCGATCAAGCGATGCCACCACGGTCGCGCTCAGCCGATGAGCAACGTTTCGTCATCGACGAAACGATACGCCGGCACCTCGAGATTCGTTGGGGCAGGTCCTTTGCGGACTCTTCCGGCTCCGTCGTAGTGAGAACCGTGACAAGGACAGTAAAATCCCCCTGGCACGATGCCGGCGTTCGGCAGAGGTACGCAACCGAGATGAGTGCATATACCGATTACGACGAGCCATTCGGGTCGCTGAACTCTCTCCTCGTCCGACTCGGGATGTCTCAGCTCCGTCACGTCGGCGCCCCTTTCCCGTTCGATCGTCTCCCCCGATCTGCAGTAACGAGACTCGCGAGATGCCATTTTTCCATGAGACGTGATTGAAATTGACGATTTTTTCGACGTGTATGCGTAAATAAGAGCGGTTTGAAGATATGACAGACCGGACGAGACCCAAACACAACCGACCAAGTTTCATTTCGACTCTTTGCGTTACCTGTGATAAATGAAAACCGGCTTGCCTCGCCATTTGGCGACCATAACCTTGCCCTCGGGTACGTTTGCGATTTTGAATTCGACCTGCGCCGCTGCCATTATGTCACGTGACGGCGCCATCGAAACCACGTAGTGCACCAAGTGGGACTTGTAGCCGTAAAGACCGAGGATCCCGGAAACTTTGTCAATCAATTTGTTCTTCGTTAATCGATCGTCGTCGATCGAATCGATGGTCATTCGTCGGAAAATACGTTCAATCTTCGATCGTTATCGTTAATTTTTTTCTCCGACTTGCTCACCAAAGGACGCGATGTACATGTCGGTTTTCCGCTCCTCCGAGCTGCAGCGCGCAGGCACGTGAGGATCTTTGACGGATTTTCGTCGATACTCGTCAAAATTTGGCTGGGGCAAGTCGGTGTGAGCGGATCTGTACACAGTCACGATTTCCAATTGAAACGCGTCTTCTACGTAGCGATAAATGTGTTTTTTTTTTTTTTCATCAATTATTTCAGCATCTTTTAAAGGGGGAATGGTTCAGGACGAAATTTTCGAGTAAATGTTTACCGAGACGTTGATCGACGTGTGACGGTGGTGAAAATTTATTTTTCCATCGCAGTCTCGAGAAATCGAGCCCCGAAAGCTTCTCCAGTATTCTCAATCGAAACATCGGTGTGCCACTCGGGATCGCGCGAAATCGGAAACGCGATTTTCACTTTGTAATAAACGTCAAATTATGATTAACCGCGACGTGTTATGCTCTTCGTTTCACGGCAAAACAGAAGAATATCGAAATATCAAACATTTTTTCGAGGATTGCAACAGTCAAAAGCACCAAGTTGAGGATCGATGCTGTATTTTTTGTGTGCACAAATAGGTGTCACGATTAACATGTTTCAATACAAAATTGGCAGTTTCTATTGGCTTCGTGATCAGTGGAAAATTTCCGATCGAATAGGCTCTTGAAGTGTTCGAAATTAGGAAAAAAAAATTTCAACCCATCTTTGGCCACTTTTCAAGATTCCTCGAAAAATCGAAATTTCAAATCATCATAACTCTCTCCCTAATCAGTCTACATACATTTTTCAGGGGTGTTTTGAAAAGCCCTCGAGTAGACTTGAAAAACGGTGAAAGTTAAATGTCGATAGCTAAATTCCTTCCCCTTCAAAATCGATGTTGAAAATCAGCGAAAAAAACGCAAAGGGGTATGTATGGGAAAATTGGTGAAAATCGGTGATCCTACTTTAAAAATCTGCCAAAAATCGAAAAATTAAGTTATCTGGACAAACCAAACGGCATTTTGAAGCCTCATCAATTGCCAAGAGAATGAGCACAAGTCGGGGTATCCATCTTGAACGAAAAAAAAATGGCAAACATTTTAGTGAACCAACTCGGTCCGGCAGAAAATGAGTAAAAATTTTAGATTTCAAAAATGATTTTTAATGGTCCATATCGATGTATTTTTTCCCGCTGATTACGAAACACACCGGTATTTCATCGAAAACTCAATATTTCCGTCCGAAAATGCGATAATACGCATTTTATCGATCAATTACTATTTTCTCATTGAAATATCGAGTTTTCGGGAAAAAGTCGGTGGGTTTTGTGATCAGCGGAAAATTTCCTATCGAATAAGCTCCTGAAATATTGAAAATTTGAAAAAAAAAATTTCGACTCATTTTTCGCCATGTTTCCAGAATCGTCGAAAAGTCGAAATTTCAAATGATCATAACTTCCTCCCTAATAAAGCTACATAGATTTTTTGGGGGTGTTTTGGAAAGCCCTCGAGCAGACTTAAACATTGGTGAAAGTTAAATGTCGATAGCTCGATTGCTTCACCCTGAAAATCGCCGTCAAAAATCGGCGAAAAAAACGCAAAGGGGTATGTATGGGAAAATTGGCGAAAATCGGCAGTCCAACTTAAAAAATCTGCCAAAAATCGAAAAATAAAGATATCTGGACAAACCAAACGGCATTTTGAAGCCTCTACAATTATCAAGAGAATAAGCAAAAGCTTGAGTGTCCATCTCGATTAGAAGAAAAATGGCGAGCATTTTAGTAGTTTAAACCAATTTACCAAAAAACGGCGAAAAATGTTCGATCTTTAAAAGTCGATTAAACAGTTTATATCGATTAAAAAATACCCAATCACGACACGAATAAAAATACATCGAAAGTTCGATACAGCTCGCAGGGATTTTTCAAGAAGCGACGTTTTATTCCATCTTCATATCCTCAACGATCGTGACAAAGTTTCATCGAGATATCATCGCGTGTAATAATTTCAGAGAAATGAACTTTCACTAATTTTTAAATACTGACGGAGGAAAGCCTGCGCCGAGTTTCATACTCGTGCTCGTGCATCCAAATGTTGAAATTTCTTTCGTACAAGTCGTCATCGACGCGTCTCGCCCCGCAGCTTTTTTTGATCGCGTGAGCGCAACACTCGATCGATAAAGCAAAAAGTCCGATGAGCACGCCAGCGCCCAAAATTAAAAACATCCCCTGGGTATCGTCGAGGGCGAGCTGACGTTCCTCCACGGAGACTCTTTCCAGTTTAAAACCCCCGGACACCTCGAGAAAAAATCATCTCATCTCGTGGATTTTTCAAAATTTCACATAGTTGAAAAAAAATGGCATACCGAAAGTAACTTCCCCGTGGACGATCTTTGGACGTCCCACTCGACGTCGCGAACGATTTTTTGCAAGAGGCCCGACTGTCGGGCTCGGATGATCATTTTATCGAAAGTTTCGGTGTAAATCGACTCGATCGGTAAAACGATCGTGACTCCATATCGGACGAAGCACTCGCTGCTCACGTGCATCAGGGATCTCTTGGTCGCCCAGCTGAATTTCCAAGCGAATCATGGAGCAATGTGACATTTTTTTCCAACAAAAATCACATCGACGAGAGAGAGAGACGAGATTTACTTGGGCGTAAAGTCAGCCTGGACCATGTACTCGAGGAGAATTCTCGAGCCGAGAAAAGCGTAAGGCCAAAAGAAAGCTCTGCTGGCGTTTCTGACGCCCTCCTTCACGCTCGGCACGTACTCGAGGTTCTCCAACAATTTCACCGCCACAGGATCGTCGATCCTCGTGTAATTGAACCATTCCTCCCATCCGTCGTGATCTGTATTATCGAGTTAAATCGCAGCGTTTAAAGAGCCATCGAGACACAATCGAACGTTAACAATGCCACCTTACCTAATGTTGCAATTTGATAACGATTTCGCAGGAATTGCTCGGCGGTTTCCATCGCGGTGGGATAAACGGGCACCGTGATAAACGCCATTATTGATCCGGTGTAACAAGACGTTATTATTATCGTAAAGACCCAGTAGATCGCTAAATTAAATATAGCAACAACGATGGCACACTGATAAAACGGTAGTCGCGACAATTGTTCACAACTACAGCAGCACCAACAACGACAATAAAACGACAATAGTCCTGTAGCAACGCGGTAGCAATAATAAAAATAATAATACTATAATAACGACGTTCAACGGCCTTGGGAAGAGTTATTCCCGTTTGGCGCAACAGCACAGGCGTCGCGATGCACTTCATTAATTTTGCACCAACTCTGCTGGATATGTGCTCCGCGATGTGTGTCTATATTCTCTCTCCGTGGTACGAGGATGCGGCGAGAATATAATCATACAAAGAGAATACTTAAACCAACCTGAGGTGAGTAATACGTACCGATGAGGATCGACGTAAAGTTTCGTCCAAGGCCGGAATTCAACATTGGATCTTTCACGTAAAAGCTGTTGGTGAAGGTGCTGAAGACGTACCAGAACATGGCGTTGAGATTGCTGGGTTCGGTAATGAGAGACTTGAGGGTATAACGACTGTTTATCGATAATGGCAAAATGGCGATGATGTAAACGGCGCAGAGCAATAGCCACACTGATAACTGAAAAGGTCCCATAACGGCTCGATATCTGATGGAGGAAAAAAGAAAAGAAGAAAAAACAAATCGACGTAATTATTCGAGCCGATTGCGCTTTCGTTCGATCTTATTGCCGTACTTTGGGAGTGCTGTCGAGGCGAGCGAGATGAAAGACGCGCAATCCTGCATGTGGGAAATCGACGAATCGAAATTCTCGATGATTTCCACAGACTGGTAAATACCACCGATCGCAGCAGCCGCAATTCCGATCGAGACGTCATTAACCGCCGCTGCGTTTGGACTGTAAACATTTTCCAACATTGCCAGCACAAATTACTTATTCATTCGTACGATACTCGATCGATAATAACCTCAAGATCGCCGATGTTGGGTCTCGAAATTCAGCGGTAAAGTTCAATTTTTCACCCAACAATCTCATCACGCGAACGTCTATGCCGTCCCAGGTGACGTCGTCGCCGGCAGTGTTTCTGCGCAAGCGAATTATTATTGTTTTTTTTCCATTCAATACTCTCCCTCTCTCTCAACTTTGTGAGGATTTTTTGAAAAATAGAGAAAAAATGTCATTGTCAAAAAATCATTGACGCAACTTTCTTATCGCGAACGGAGGCTTGTGCGAGGCTGATATCAAAATACGATGACCCTTGAACCCATCGCGGAGCTTCTTCGGGAATAAGTTCCTCTCGGGATTCGTGAGCGAATCGTTGATCCAGGAGGTCAATAAAAAGGGCGCACTCGCGCCACTACCGTCGGTATAAAGTTTGTGAGTGAACAGCAAATAAGTACCCTCCTGCGAAAGTTTTCAAAAATATCATCAATTTTAACGAATATTTCTCGTTCGATAAACAGCAAAAAACGTGCCTTCGCTCTTCGACTTATACTGTGCGTAATGACGAGCAAGTTGACGTAAAATCTCGAGGCGTAGCTCTTCAAAAAATCTTTGACCGTCCACGGTGTCGATTCGGTGACGATCGATATCTTGTTCCTCGTCTCGCTCTCCAATAATTTATTAACGCTGAATATATTATCCAGGAACATGACGACGTTGTAACACCTGTCCTTTCGCTGATAACGTAGATTATTCAAATCGGTAAAGTCCTTGCCGATTTTGATGAAAGGAGAGAATGGAAATTTTTCGTAAAAATTTGCAAAATGGATCATCGATTTATCCTCGAATTTTTCATCGTGATAAATCACCATGTCGCAAGCCTCGAAATAATCGCTCGTTACACGACGAACCAAACGCGTGAGACTCTCCGTTCTCGCCGATGAGTTTCTCAATCGTGTAATTTCATTGTCAGCTTGATTATCATTGGCGATTTTATTCAAAATTTCGTTGGACGCGACGCGATTGATTAAAATCGCGAGTAGCAACAATCGCATCGTCCTCGAATTGCTCATATTTTTGCTCAACTTTTTCTTCTCTTTTCACATTTCCTGGCCAAATTACCCGCGAGGCACGAACCGATACTGATGACAAATCGATTGACGCTCCGAGCTTTATAGAGTCTTCGTCCGTGGCAAGGTCAATAAAAATTTCATATTTATTGCTCATTAGCGGCGGGACAATGTCAATCGTAAATATAACAACGCGGGCATCACGCGCGATATTGCAATCCGCGTAAATACAAGAACGGCCCTGTGCCATCGTTGATGTTTAATGAAAGTGCGGTCGCGTTTTGTGCTCTTTTTTTTTTGTTTTTTTCGCAAATCGACAGCACTTTGTTCATTTCTCGAGAGTCTGGAAATCATAATTGAAATTCAATTCGAATACATTTGAATTCATCAATTGACTCGAAAAAAAATGCTCTCCGAATGAAATTCGACGAAATTAAATGAAAAATACGGAAAAATATTACTTTTTTTTTGTGTTATTAGACATGTTATTTTTTCGTGATGCGAAAATTGAAGATTTTCGTGAAGATTTACAAAATACTGCCACGAACGATGGAATAATTTGTATACATCGCCTGCTGCGTTGTTTTGAAAACAAAGCCGCCGGTCTGAGCAACGGAAAATTCTGTTGTCGATTCTGGTATTCGTGCGGACCGTTTTCCGAATTTTTCGCGGATCAGAGTCGGTTCATTCAAATTGAATCGATTATTCCGTTTCTCGGGTTATTTACGACAGTCGTGAGCCGGACGAGATAGGTAGCAGACCCTCGTGGCGCGTTTCATTAAAATTTAAGGACCGAGTAATCTCAATAACAATAATAATAATAAAATAAAAAGTTTGACGAAGAAAAACGAGATAATAAATAATAAAAATAATAGTATCTATTACTATAAACCGATATTTTTCCGCGAGAATGAATAACATCAAAGTTGGTGTCAAATTGAGGCCCCTCATCCAACGAGAAATTGACGCAAATCGTGGCGTAAGATGTACCGCTCGGGACGCTTCCATCGTGTGTCACTATCGCGACCTCAGAAGGAACAGTGAACAGTTTTATTTCGGTTTGTCTACAAGTAGTACAAAAGCAGTTTAACCCCTCGAGAACACGAAGCCGGATCAATTTTTAGTCATTTATTTGTTTGATTTATTCTTTCGCAATTCCTCGTTAGATCACGTTTTTAACATCAAGAAGACAAATTCGGATATATTTGACGCCATGGGGAAACCCATCGTCGATGCCGTCCTCAACGGCATCAACGGGACCATTTTTACCTACGGACCACCCGGCTCCGGCAAAACTTTTATCATGACGGGCGAGGACAAAGATCCCGGGGTGATGTTCCGTTCGATCGATTACATGTTTGAAAAAATGACAGCCAGCAGCAACGAACGAAAGTTTGTGTTGAGGTAAAAACGGAATTTCCTACGATTTTTTCGTCCGCCTCGAAAGCGCGATAAACCGGCGTCTCGTTTGCAGAGCATCGTACTTTGAAATTTATAACGGGCGGTTTATTGACTTGTTGGACGAAACCCGCGGGGGTCTGCCAATCAGAGGGGAGAGTACCGGCCCGTTGACGGTGTCGTGCAAGGAGGAGTACGTCGACAGCGCGGAAGCTTTGCACGGGGTTCTCCGCGAAGGGATGAAAAATCGGAAGATGGCGGAAACAAGGTTTAACGCGCGGGCCAGTCGGAGTCACGTCATTTGCAGAATCGTGAGGCAATTCTTTTACGCGTTTTATTCTCGTTCTATCGGAGCATCGTAGCGAGAGATTTAATTTCGCGTCGACGTGCGTCTGTGAATGAGAACGAATTGTCGAGCAGATGATGGAGAGTTTTAAAGCGAAATCGGACGGAGCCGTTCGAACTGCGCAGCTGAACTTGATCGATATCGGAGGCTCCGAAAAACCCGGACCGCGCGGCCCGAACGCTCAACGTTCTCTCGAAGATCGTCACTTGACCATGTCCATCTACGCTCTGAACGAGGTGGTGACGAAACTCGTCGTCACCAACAGCGGAAACATGCCGAATAGTTTCGTCAATTATCGAGCTAGCAAACTAACGCGAGTTCTCGAAACGTCCCTCGGAGGCAATACAACGACGGCGATAATATGCGCCGCTACGCCCGCCGAACCGGATGAAACCCGAGACACGTTGATGTGAGTGCAAACGTACGCGAAGGAAATAAATAACCGTAGTGTCGAAAATTGCGTCGAGTCTGTCTTTTTCTTCCCTGCGAAAGTCTACAAATTTCGGATTCTTTGTTTTTTTTTTTTCGCAGATTTGCTTTGAGAGCCAAACGAATCAGAAACAAACCGAGAGTCAACGAACGCGCTTTTGATACGGCTTTCGTCGAGCGATACGCGAGACAGACGGAGGAAACGACGGAGAAATTGAAGGCAAGACCCGTTGCGCAATTTCTATTTGAAAAAAGAAAGATGGCGACGATGGAAAAGGGACTTTCGTGTCGAGCGGTATATTGGAACTTTTGTGAAAAGTTTGTTTTTAATTATTTGCAGGAAACACTGACCAAGGTCACGCTGCAATTGGAGGAAAAAGATCGTTACTGTCAGCAGTTGGAGAAAGATTTTGCACAGCTGTCGTCGTCGGTGGAAACGACTCGAGTCGCGTCGGCGAACGCCGCGGTCGGTCGTGGAAGGTCGAATAAGAGTCGATCACCGAGGAGACGCTCTTGGTGACCCCCTGGGATGTTATTGAAAATTTGAATGAAAAGTTGAGTGTTTTTGCGTAATTTGGCAATTGCGCGAATGGAATTCTGGGAGAAGAAAGCTTGGATCGACAAGATTTTCAACTCCCAGAAGGATAAATTCTAAACTTTTCAGTCAAATTGGGGGGTCAAATAGACGAAAAGCGAGAGGAAAAATGAGACAATAAAATTCGATCGAAAAATGCAATTTATTTGTTTCTCGTATTCATTGGCATCCGCACGAATCTCAAAATGTTTTGTCTTGCAAACGACACTATTCTTTATCTTTTTTGGATGGAAACTTGGATAGAAACTTCGACCGTGGCGAGATTAACAAAAGTTTCGTATTTCTTGTGACCAAAACGCTTTTCATTCATTCAAGTTGAATGTCACGCGCGCGATTCTTTCATCAAGCAGCTGGCTCCATCTGTAGTGAGATTTTCGAACTTCTGGGTTTCGCCGCCGCGCGCGCATGGCGCTGCACCGCGGGGAATCGTGGGGGAGACGGGAGTCTCTCGCGCAGTCGCGTACGAAACACACGTGAAAGAACGCGAGGAGAAACATTAGTACGAAAAATGGCGTCGGCGTTGGAATCTATGGTCGTGGACGAGAAACAATTACCGGAAAAGCCGGTCGACAGAGAGAAGGTTAGTTATTTTGCGTTCATCAACAAAGAGCCGCGTTCCGCGCTTTATATTTTGAGAAAAAAAGTGACACGGAGAATCAATCTTTCGCGAAATTACGCACAGACGCCAGTGCGCGGCGAACATAACCGCATTGTTCATGAAAATATAAACACGAGATTCATCGACTAGCGAAATAATCATCGTTCTCCTGCGTTTTTTGTTCATTATTCGCCCGTGAAACTTGAAAAATCTTCCACTCAAGTTCGGTCCTGAAGCGAAATTCTCGACCATCTTTTTTCATCTCGAATAATCGATTCGTTTTCCATCATTTCAGACTTGTCCTCTTCTTCTTCGCGTCTTCTGCAATACCAGCCGCCATCATAACATCATGGATTACAGCAGAGGGAACGTACCTTCGAACGAATTGCAGATTTATACGTGGTAGGAAAAAAACAATTCTAACCTCAATTTCTCGCAACGGCGAAAGTCTCGTTCCGTCGAATCGACCATTTTATCATCCTCCGACGACAGAGCTTGAGAATCATCGCTTGTCTCGAGTTTTCTATCGCTATGAGGACTTTTGACAAACTTTTACGAATATTTGGCCGACAAGGGCAAAATTTTGGAGGGTCGGATGAATCAGGGTTGCACGATTAATTTCAGGATGGACGCGACGCTGAGAGAGATCACGGGCCTGGTGAAAGAGGTGAATCCGGACGCTCGGAACAAGGGGACTTATTTCGATTTTTCTCTCGTTACGCCAGAGATGAGAAACGCAGGTTACAGGATGCGCGAAATAGGCGTAACGTGTTCCGGTCAGAAAGGAGCGGATGACAACAAAACTTTGGCGCAAGCTAGGTAAATTGTTCGCATATCGAAGAGGAAATATTTTTTTTGTCATCGCAGTTTCGCGCCGGAAATTCTCATTCTCTCTTCGTTCGGAGCTTTCTGTTTGTTTCTCCTCTCGTCGCAGCTTTTCATCCAAAATTCATTTCGACGACAGATCGGCGTTGAAAATTCCTCCTCTCTCCCTCTCTCTCGTTACAGCCTTGGGAGATTCGTTTTCTCGCGAAAACTTGATCGCTCTTTTCCTGTGTTTAGATTCACGATAGGGGATTATTTGGATATTTCAATAACGCCGCCGAACCGAATGATGCAGCCGGCCGTACGACGAGGGGGTCTCAGGCAATACTGACCGCCGTATTATCGATAAATTTTCATACGATTATAGGTTTAAGCGTGCTTGTTACTGTGCTATGTGAATGAGAGGTCAATAAATGTGAGAATCTTGTGACAAAAATACCGAGTCTTTAGGAAATTGGCGATTGCGTATATCTGCTCGATTTTCCACAAGGGATTTCCCGCGGGGTTGTTAAACCGAAAATTACGTGCCCATTAAACCGAAAATGACGTCACTGCCGGCTAGCGTCTGTTTATTGTATAGCCGCTAGGTGTCAGTGGTGTCGAAAGTCTGCGAAACCGACGATTTGACAGATGTTCAACGAGAAGATTGATTCGATGGACAGTCATTCGCAAAAATAATTCAAATACATAATATATATAGATATATATCGGTATAGAAGATGGAGATTTTCGATAAAAATCGTTTTTTGCGTTTTCCGGCCGAAATATTGAGTTTACGCGGAAAATACGCTGATTTTGGGATCAATTTTTATTTCTGAATAATTATTATTCCTCCTGTGCTTATTGAATAGAAAATCTCCCGCTGATCACGAATCTCATGGTTTTAATCCCGAAAACTAGGTATTTCAAGGAGAAAACAGTGATTTTCGATAAAATTGAATAATTAATATTCCTCCTGTGTTTATTCGATAGAAAATCTCCCGCTGATCACGAATCGCATGGTTTTTTACCCGAAAACTAATTATTTCGAGGAGAAAACAGTGATTTTCGATAAAAATCATTTTTTGCGTTTTCCGGCCGAAATATTGAGTTTTCGCGGAAAAGACGCTGATTTTGGGATCAATTTTTTTTTGAATTTTGAAAATTATATGATCTTAGCCTATTTTGGGGGTTATATCTGTATATATTATATGTATTTAATTTATTATTCAAGGTCAACATTTGACAAAACTTTGTTCGTTTGGGATTTCGACACTACTGCTGCCTGGCGAGTGTGCAGCGAACAAATGCTGACACCCTCCCTCCTCGCGAAGCCTGAATTATCGGGTTACGAGGATGAAGAACGCTTCCTTACCGACTGACAATAAGAAAGAGCGCTACACCAGCCACACCCAGCTGAAAGAGAGCCCTCTTTTCCTCGTCGCCGTTAAAGGGGTGAGTTTTATATTCAATCTCTATTATCGATCACGGAAAACTCGGAAATTTGCAGAACACACATTTTTCGAAATTTGCCGAATTTCGCAATTTCCGCCGAAAGAAAAAAGAATAGAAAGCCCCACCGGTCGTTTCCGGTCGTTTCGTCCTCGACGTTATCTCCAAACGTTTTTTCTCACCGTAATTTCGACCTCTCGCCAAGTTTTCAATATCGCTCGTTTTCGTTTGCCGAGCGTTTACTCTGGAATTTGCGGAAAATTGAATTTATTTTGAATTTTGGAAAAAGTCCGCTTGTTTTCGCGCTTCAGGCGGTGGCCGAGTACGAGATCACTCTGAATAATCTCAAAGGCGTCAAGCCGCGTATTGCAAAGAGTATTACGTATATCGAGATCGGAGAGGGGTAATGGCAATCACCTCGGGCTATTTTAAAAGACACTTTGGACTTTAATTATACCAGAACGAATTTTCTTCATTTTTTCTTCCCCCTCGCGCGACTCTTCTCATCCTCGACTTTGTCACATTATGACATAACAAAGGACACGCCGGGACGCGAAGAGGCCAAAAAGGTCCTCCGAGATTTTCAAAAACTTTGCCAAACTTTTTAATCGTCCATCGCGCCTCTAATTCCTTTGATTTATTTTTGTATGCCTCTTTCGTTTTTTTTTATGCTAAAAAAAACAAGGAAAAATCAATAATTTCACGATATTTAAATCCTCCCGCCCTTGCCTTGAAAATAACGAAAGGATATCTCGCGGTGAAAATAATGATTTATCGACGAGTACAGGCGAAATTAAAAAGAAAATCTCGCGTCCAGCCCAGACGCCGTGGATGAAGTATGAAGCTTCGAGATTTTTTAGGGATGAAATCCCAGAGGGCGAGAAGGGTCACGCATGGCGAGCAACGCGGTGGAAAAAAAATAAAGGAGGGGAGGGTAAAAAAATTCAGCGTCGTAATCAGTAATCAAATTTATTAGTTTCTATTGTCTTGAGAGAGCGCTGCGGATGCCTCCTGGCGGGCTACGGAAATTCTTTTCCGATTTTATGGCGTGGAAAGACGATATAATAAGGAGATCGAGGGGCAGCGGGAATAAAAAGTCAGGGGGGGGGGGGGTGGAAGAGCCGAGAGCCAAGCACCCTTCGAAAAGGCCGAAAGGAACTGCGAGTAACGAGGGAATAAGAATTACTACGGGGGGTGAGTTTTCTCGGTGCACGTTTCGCTCCTTGCTCCTCCTTATTCGCTGCTCGAGAAACAAGAGAGAGAGAGAGAGAGAAAAATGTACAGACTCGAGATTTACCGGACCCACTAGCGGCCGCGAACTTTC
This sequence comes from Heteropelma amictum, assembly GCA_959613375.1. Classification (NCBI taxonomy): domain Eukaryota; kingdom Metazoa; phylum Arthropoda; class Insecta; order Hymenoptera; family Ichneumonidae; genus Heteropelma; species Heteropelma amictum. Next base: position 16,432,542 of record OY390724.1, read on the forward strand.
CAAGAGGGTAGGAAACGCCGGATCCTCGGTGTCTCGCTTTTCCGATGAAAAAAGACAGAAATATACGTACGAAACCGACGCGATATATGCGTCAGCAGCGACAGCGATTTCACAGCTTTCTCCAGTCTCGAAAAACCTCGAAATTGCGGGCAAAATCCATTTTTTTCCCAAACTCGAGTCAAACTCGGCTCCGGGTAGAATTCGAGGACGAAAAACGACAGAAATCCACCCCTCTCCGTCCATCCCCTTCAATCCAGCTCCTCGGCAATAATTTCCCGCGCTTTCGCATTCAAAGGAGAAAAAAATGTGCCATCATTTCCGAAATATATTTCGAAACATGTCTCGCGTTGTATTCTTTACGCCGTTGGTGAATTTTATTTCTCGCGCCAGCTGCGCGCTGCAGTGGCCTCCTGTGCGATATAAATATAAAAATATCCAAATACAAGCTTTACAAGCACCAGGGTCCGGGGGAAAAGAACGGAAAAGTATTAAAATATCGCGGCAATAATTTCTCAGTCGAGAAATCGAGAGAGAGAGAGAGAGAGCCGCGTGGTAAAATCGATTTTGGGTTATGGGTGCGCGACGAGAAATCTGTTGACTCGGGAATATAAGAGGAGGAGGGGGGAGTTTGCAATAAAAATAAATATCGACGCGCACGTCCACTTTTTCTTCTACTCTGCACGCACGTGGTGGTACACCGTGTGTGTATTGACAAAAGTTGCTTCACGCGCGGGCGAAGAATGAAAAGTGTGTATGAGAAAAATGCCGGTACAAGAGAGACGAGGCGCCAGGGAAAAACGAGAAGATGAAAAGAAAAAAAAAGCGCCAGTCACTTTATACACGTACGTCCCGGGTTTTTCCATCGATAATAACGCGATTTGCGCGAAACTGACGCATTTTCAACGAAGGAAATACACCTCGCGAGACGCGGTCCCAGTTTTCCTTCTCCGATCGTTTAAATTTTTTTTCATCGAAAGTCCACCGCGTTAGGAACCTTGGAGGACGTAAGACGTCACTCGGTTCGTCAAAAATCTTGAATGAAAATTTCAACGAATTTTTTCAACGTCGGAAGACTCGGGATAACCTGTTTTTTCCAGAGATCGAAACGATTTGCGTGACGAGGCGCGATTAATCACGAAAAAAAATGGGTTGTAGAAAAAGTAGCTTAGAAATTTTTCTATATGCATTTATTTCTCTTGTACGATCGGTAAAGCATCATCGACACTGTCGCGGAATACCAAAACGATTTACAATAGTATGGAACGCGTAATGCCGCTTTTAGAGAGAGAGAGAGAGGGAGAGAGAGAGAAATATATACGTAAAATGTACAAAAGTCAAAACGTCTCGCATACGTGCACGCTTGCATTAACGGTGAGGTCGTAAAGTATCGCGGAAAAAGCGGGATATAGCGGTAAAATCGACAAAGTTTTTCCATGGGCTTTCGATCTCGCGAAACCCCGCGGCAGGGGGGGGGGGGGGGGAGGCGACGGATGAAATACGTACTATCCAACAGTTTTCCTCTCGCTTCTCTTTTATTTTCCGCTCCAGCGACGACTTTTCGCGCTCGCGATCTTTACAGTCCCTCGCCATATACATATATACACAAATACACACATATATATTGGGGTGTCCGTTATTCGAAGCCACCGAACCTGCTTGACTCTGAAAAAAAAAGAAAGAATCTTGATAAACGTCTGAATAACGTTATTTTTCCGATCTTTGCGAGATTCTCACTTTCTCCTCGCTCATCGTACTCGTCAAAACCCTTCAAAACTGCTGATTTTCGAATTATATCTTCAGAATTAATAAAAATAACAAATATATATATATAAATATTTATTTGTGGTTTACGAGAGAGTAAAAAATTGATGACGAGCGTAGGAACGTTGTTTTTTTTTTTTTCAACATTTTCCGCGAGCTTTGGACCAACTATCAGGGGCATACCTGAGGGAAAAGTATAAATTGAGAAACAACAGACACCCTAATGCAAAAAAAAAAAAACCTCTTTGGCGTTCCGCAGAGACGAAAAGATTAAGAGTGTCGAACTCGTGGTTCGTATATAAATATATGTATTCACACAGGACAGGGGATGGGGGGGTGTACATCGCGCGGGGATGAAGCATGTGCCCTTTTTCCCCGTCTTCGTCCTTCTCCAATTTTTTCTCTCTCGCGCCGAGTGCCCCGGAAACACTCCCTTACCGACTACATCCGGGGATCCATTACCGAGTTCCGCTGTCCAACCATCCGTGGTACCGAATCAAAGATTTGTGCGCGATCTCGCTTTCCGCCGACCTCTTTTATCCCGAGATTCAAAAGCGGAAGAACAAATGTGAAATCGCGTTTCGATTTTCTCCACTTTTTTGTAATCACCTTTTTTTTGTTGGACGTTTAGACGAGAGTCGGTTTTGTGGGGGGAGGAAATGATACAACGAAACTTTAACCTACAGCGGGGGGTCGGCGTGTGGCTCGCGAAAATTACGGAAATTTAAAATTTTTCAATTTTCCTCTCTTTCTTCGTCCTCAAACCGGAAGGGACGTGACTGTATTTCCGAAGGCTTTTCGCGAGATCGCTCATTTAAATTCTTGATTTTTCTCGCTTTACACTTTTGACGCGATGAACGCGGGAGATGAACCGGTGTACATCTCGCGTTTCCTTCGTGTAAAAAGAAGAAAAAGACGTCGAGAGGAATTTCCGTGACGTCACGCGCATCCCCAAATCCGACGGAACATTTCTTTTTGCGTCCCTCCTTTCTCGCTTTCGCGCGGCTGTAATTCGATTTTACGCCCAAGAAAGTGCGTGTATTTCTTTTGATTTTCCTCGCGACACCGACGGCCGATGAATATGAAAATATTTTTTCAACCCCCCGTCCCGTTTTCTCGCTCGACTTTACTACCCGAAATCGACTTTACCCGGAAACTAGAGGTTTTTTCGTCGCCTATTAATTAAAAAAAAAAAATCTGCTCATTCGGCGAGAAGCGAAGTGTGTTTGTTTTTTTTTTTCCTGAATTTCGCGAAAATCTCGCGTTTATCTTTGCCCTCTTGTATATTCCGCTCCTCGGGACTCCTCGGGACTCGGGGAAATACATTAACGCCCCTTTGTTTATCGAATATAGACGCCGCACACCCTCGCACATTTTCTTCGGCTACCCGCGCGAAAAGGGTAGAAAAGCCGGGGAGGAAAAGGCGCGGAGGGTAGAGATGTCTTTTCCGGTACGAGGTTTTTGTTGAGACGCGAGATGATTAAAAAAAGGTCGATTTGCATTTTTAAAAAACAAAAAATCACAGGCAGTGAATTTTTTGAAAAATGTACCGCTTGAGGGACGCGATTTTGACGCGTACGTAAAAACAATGCGGCGAACGATCGTCGAGACTGCCGAGGCGGGACCCTGGCAATTCCGGCAGCTCGAGGAGCAGAATCTGCGGCTATTAATGAGGCTCGTTATTCAGTATTAAAGGGAAACTGTTTGATTTATTGACTCCCTGCAACACGGGCGGGGGGGGGGAGGGTGAGGTATACATATCTAAGCTCATAGTTGATTAAATCGGGCATAAATCAAATCGCGTTTTCGATTGAATAACGCGCGATAAATATTTCAATACGTTGAATAAGGCAGCAGGCCGAGCGTTATTGTGCGGGTATACCGAGGCTTTTTCTTCGTCGATGGAAAATTCAAGGAATCTCGGTGAAAATGAAATAATCATCATTCTCACGAAGGAATCAATCGAACATCGTTTTCCGCGCGATACCTGTGCCAGTGCAAAGAAAGAAAAAAGTCTCGTCGATGAAAGTCATTACCGTCATCGTCGGGCCTCGATGGGACGAAGAGTAAAACCTTGGCTACTTTTCAACCCTCTGCGCGCACATTGTCGCGAAGGGGTTGAAAAGGGGGTGGTATTCGTTTTTCTTTCCTCTCTCTCTCTCTCTCTCTCTCTCTCTCTCTCTCTCTCTCTTTCTCTCTTGGAGAGGAAGAGTGCCGTGAGCCTTCCCGGCATTGAGAGTCTCCATCACGAGTTGGCGACTTTTCCAGGAGCGTATAATTAATTTCCCGTGTCACTCCCTCTCCCTCCTCCCTTCTTTATTCTTCCGCATATTTTCCCTCCCTCTTCGTGCCTCTCACTCTCTCTCTCTCTCTCTCTCTCTCGGGGTTTCCGTCCATCCATCGACCAAAGCTCTCGATGATCGCCCTCTCTTTCCACGTAACCTACGCACCCTTTCTCCGCAATCGTCTCCGTTCCCTCTGCCCCTTTTCATTCGTCGATCCTCGTCTCGGTTTCCCTCTTGCTCCTTCTCTCTCGCTCTTAAACCGCGCCCTGTCGCCGCGGATCCTTCCGCCGGAGAGAGAAAAAGAGAGCGAGAGAGAGAGAGAGACAGTCCCGGCGACAATATTGCTGGCCATTTCGTTCGACAGGGTCTCGCGACCTCTCCTCCTCCTTCTCCTCCTCCTCGTTTTCTACCACCGAGACCTCACGAGCGAGCCCTTTTAACCCACTCGGAGAAAGGGGTGACTTTGCGAACAAGCAACCAATTCCTCCGCATACTCCGGAAAATTCTGTTTTACTCTCGAGACCCCCCCCTCCGCTGGCTCTTCCGATGTCGCATACCGAGCCGTCAATATCGCAGCCACCGTAATTAAACATAACAGATCAACATTTCAACGTCACGCAGCGCGCATAGGAGACTTTCTCGAGACCGGCGAACATCCGACCGTGAATTACATCGAAACGAATTACGCTCGCGGTTACACGCGCGTTCTTCATTCCGCTCGTGGGTATTGCATCGACCGTGTCGCGAGAATCCAAGAGGGCGAACGAGTTCCGATCTTCTCACTGTTGACATTGGAAAAATGTGAATTTTTTGAAAATTCACATTTTTCAATTCATATTTCGAAACGAATCGTTGATCGTTAAACTCGCAAGCTTCTTCGCGAAGAATCGACCGTAAGAAGGATCGTCGTTGCGTGTGTTTTTTTTTTGTAATTGCGAAAATATTCATCGATCCTCGCACTCTGGATATTCACTCTGAATATCGCATTTTTGTACACATTGGGAAACTTATGTGTATATATATATATATATATATATATATGAAAGTGAACCACGAAGCGGTTAATTGGATAAATGTCCGACGAGCTCGAGCGCGACTGACCGCATCCCACGCTCTTCTTTTCCCCCGTACATGTGGCTCCCTCTGGTGTCTCGCGTAGCCCGAACGCTCTTTGCCGCCGATTAACCCTGGGATCGCTCGTTCCTCTCCCCCGTTTCGCTCGTCCTCCTCCCGCGCCTGCATCGATATACGAGTAAATATACACCCACGAAACATCCCTCGGGGGTGGGGGTTGAAACAGTCGCGACGGGGTTGATTTCGGATCGGAAACTCGTCCGATACAAATCGAGTACACGAGAAATACGCAAACAAATTTCTTCGTCTCTCACAGTCGTCTGTTTGCGTAATTCATCTCACGAAGACGCGATCGTGCCTTATTTTTTTTTTATTTTTTTTTTTTCAACACTCTCGCGTGGATTAAGAATATCGAGAGTCGATCGAGAGCCTCGTTGCGCACGTCGCGGTTCCTTCGGACAAACAAGACCCGACCTGACGTTTGGTCCATGATTTCTCGATTCAGACTCCGGCAGCTCCGATGTTTAGACGCGATTTGAGCAATTATACGTTGAAGCCAGCGAGCAGGGTTGTTTCAGCACGCGCGTAGAGGCTGAGCCTGAGAGTCGGGAAGTCGAGTGGTTGCTCTCCGCGGTGGTTGTGGGGCTTTCAGACGTAGATTAGGATCCTTAATGCTCGCATGTTGGCGACACTCGAGGCTCCGCGTGTATATGCAGGCTGATATAAGGGTTGCGGCCCGAAGGCACTTTGCCTACGGCGCGAATAAGGCGTCTAGATTCTAATTGCCGTATCATAAATCAGCGACAACAGCTGCATCATCGGTTCTCATCTCTGCACGTAAGAAAATACGCGAGTCTGTTATTACGCTTTGGGAAATTCCTCGATTCGTTGGCTCGGAAAATTCGCTTTTTTTTTAAATCAAAAAATTTCTCGCCGTCTCGGATGTCGTCGTTCGGACTCGTTGAATTTGCCAATTTCCGGCCTAGCCTCGATCGGATCATCGGCGATACCGGCGACAATTCGAGCACGAAAAAATTTCTCGAAAATCCCATTTTCGAAACGTCTCGCGCGAGGTTTAGCGTTTGGGTAAAATCGCGAATCGAGAAGATTCGCTTCTCCGCGAATACACTCGGTGAGCTGCGGTGGTATTCGAGAAAAATTATTTCGCGACAGTGACAAAGTTTTACGATCCGGCGCGTAACTCGCGGTTATGAAAAAAGGTGGCGTCTGCGGTTCGCGCATCTTTTTTCCGCACCTCGTTTTCTGACGACATCGAGTGAGGGACGCGTCAAACATACCAAAGAGTCACTCCACTCCACCTCGCGCACACATACCACCGAGTATAATAAAGCAAATAATCGTATACAAACGGTTTTACGAATGAGTCTCCGTCACTCTTGTATTATAAAGTGAAATACAGTCGCCCACTCGGGGGATCAAGTGCGCACGTTGAACGATCTCGAAGGAGCAAAAAAAAAAAGAGAAGGACCAAGAATAAGAAAGGTGGATAAATACGCGTGTCTCTTTACGTATAAATATAAGAATAAGAGAGAGAGAGAGAGAGAAAGATACAAGGGATGAGAAAAAAGCCGCCTTCGGGCCAATAATACACCGACAACCTTTATTTTATTTAAGCGCCCCTTCTCGTTCCATCCACTTTTTCATTACGTTCATTTTCAACACTCCCTTCTCCGCGACGTTGCGCCCTCTTTATATTCCAAGAGTTACACATCCGTGCGAGGCAACGACCGAAAAAAGGGAAAAAAGCAGCTCGAGGAAGCCCGCGCGCGTACGGTACACTATGTACATCCGCGCCCCTATTACTCAAACGCGTTATTTACTATTCTTATTTTTCGCTCCCCTCCCCGCGCAATCCTCCACCGGCAGAGCTCGACTCTTCTTCCCTCATTAGAATATCCTCTCGCGGTCGCTTTCAAAGAGAATCGATATAACTTTCCCCCTCCCCCCCCCCTGTATGCCGCGTGTGTGTATACGCGAAATAAAGAAAAGAGCGAGAGGGCGGCGAGAAGAGCGAAAAGTTTTGCCTCAAACTCCGGCGAGAAACACGGGAGGGAGAGGCGGAGGATATCGACGACGAGGCGTCTTAAATACGGACGATTTGCCCTTTGAACGCGGGGCGGCGATCGATTTTGCTTGTATTTTCCAGCACGATCCCCGAAAATATTTTGGAATTTCAAAAAGCGCGAAATGCGGAGGGATTCGCGCCCCGCGAGATGCGTTCGTTGCAAAAAAAGGAAAACTGTCGTACGAGGCCTTTTTTCCCCGTGATTATTGACATGAGTGACGAAATTCGCACGAAATTATACTGATACATAAATCGGGAAAGTGTAGTTTAATTTTTTGGCGAACGCGGCGGAAAAAAACGTTTCGGCTTTGAATCTCCGTGGCCAATCGCGAGAGAGAAACGCGTTTCCGGATGAAAGGATTTTGCATAAAGCGTCTATACACGCACGTTCTCTCATTTTCGCTTCCGAAAAGAAAAAACTTTTGCCACGTTGACAAAAGCCCCTCTAATCGCGCGGAAATTTTCACCAAAAACCCGACGAGAGCGAAATCGATATTCGCTCTTGAGATAATTGCGATACCTTTGACGAAATTCGGTCGAAAGCGAGTTTTCCAAAGATTTCGAGACTTTTGGGCATGCTTTCGCACGAATTTATCGAGAATATATATTATCTTCAGCGTTTAGACTCTGTTCGCTTTTTTCGACATGCAGACACGCGGTGCATTCGAATGGGTTAAGAGGCTGCTGTACGCTGCTGTACGTGACTGCACCCAAGAGTGCCAGAGACCGAGTAAAGTTTGTGGATATACACGCGTACAAGCTCGCTTGGCACGCGGGATAAGAGGACAAACCAGCCCTGCACCCTTCTCTCCTCTTCCTCCTCCTCCTCCTCGTGATACGGTCCACTGATTCTTCTCTTCCTTCTCACATCGCATACTTTATTGTGAGCATTATTTAAATGAGCACAACTTTGCCGTAATCTTGCCCTCCGGTCTCGCAGTCTCATCCAGTTTCGGCTTCCCTCGCCGCCCTTTTACCTTGTTCGTTTCCACAACGAGATGTAATTTATACTTTCTCCTTTATCGTTCATTTTCCCACAGCATGCTGGATCCTCCGACGCGTATCTCGCGCCTGTATGTTTTTCTTCGCCCAAAAGCCTCATTTTCTCTTCTTTCGGTCCATCGATCTCATCGTGGTCATCATCTTTGTCCGGCCGACCAATTAATCGTGTTTTCTCGTATTTGAATTTTTCTGCGGGTGCGATGCCGTTTTCCGCTGCTGAAAATCCACTCTGCGAGAAAGCGGAAAAGCTCTTCTCGTCGAGATTCCCCGCGAATCCCCGAATCGAGAGAAGCCTCCGGCGAGGCTTGACCCCTCGGCTCGAAACACTCGCTCCGTTAATTTTCCTTCGAGATTCCTTTGAACATCGAAACACACGATACACTTTACGGAAAATTACCCTTCTCCCACCGTCGAGGTGAATTTAATCGCCCGGGAGATTTTGTTTTTTCCGCGGCGACGCTTCAAACGCAATTTCGATTCGAAAAAACGTCATCATCGATGTGTCTGGTATCTTCCGGATGGGCCATCTTTTTTTTTCAAATTCTCACGTCGTCCCAAAGTACCGGAAATTTTCGCTCCAAATGTCGCACTTTCCGCTGATAACCGAGTGTCTCTCGTGTCTCTCGTGTCTCTGCCCGAGAGATTTCATCACGCGAATACATCGCCTCTCGTCAATATGCTCTCCTGGCAATCGAGTCTAATTGCGTGTAACAGCTGAACATTAACTCGCGATGCGAACCTTCATTTACTCGGCAGTTTGCCACACACCGGCTTACCCACGATCCTCCCCACATTGGGATCGTTCGATCCTCCCTCGTTATCCGACCGGAGGATTTTCGTAATCGAGTCAAAAATTCAACGCCTCGTAAAAATCGTGCAAATTTCGCAAAGACCGAAGTAACGGACGGTAAAAAAAAAGAAAACTGAATAATCTCGAAATGATTTATTCGTACAGTTTTTAAAAATGATTTATAAATAGAAATGATCGAATCCAACGATTAAAAACAAAATTCGATAACGACACTCGATGTTTCTTGGTTATTTTATTTTTGAACAACAAAGTTCGGTCTGTACTTGAAATATTCATGCGTACAGAAGAGCAGAGTGTATTTGGGGATGTCTTTGTGTTATTTTTATCTCGCTGGAGAAATCATCTCCCGACCTGTCCTCTCCCTCTCTCTCTCTTGGTCCATTCGCTCTCGCTTCGTCCTCGCGTTTCTCATCAGCACCGTGAATTCTCGCCGAGTGCGATCGAACACCGTGAGAAATCCACCCGGCAGGTTTTTTCGCCCTCTCCGCGATGTATACTCGAAGATGCAACCCAAAATTTCAGCAACGATCTTCGCTCGCGTTTCTCCAGATTTCCGTTCCTCGTAGTCTGGAAAAAAAACGCACAGCCTCTTCGGGAAAAAAAGAAGAGACACGCTCGAAGTGGTTTCCGCGTTGTGAGTACGCGTGTGCCCGAAACAGCTGGTTGCGATATGAACGCGAGCTTTCCTTTCTTCCTCCTCGTTCTTCCCTCAATTCGCGATATCCACATTTGTCAATATATCGCGGCGAGCACCTTGTGTGTTTTGCGAGAGAGAACAAAGACGGGAAAAAAAGAGAGAGAGAAAAAGCAACGAAGCTGCAAAGTCAGAAACGCGTTTGCGATCTTTCCTCCGGCAAAAGTGGGCGAAAAAAGCGCGCTCGCGATACGAGGATATCGCGATCTGTGTACGTGAAAACGCGGGATCTCGGGCGGGAGTTTACAAGCTCGGGAAAGCATGAGACGGAAAGAAAATGAACGAGAGAGAGAGAGAGAGAGAGAGAGAGAGAGAGAGAGAGAGAGAGAGAGAGGGAGACGAGGGGGTTGGAGAATCTCTTCTTGGAGAGTACATCAACAACGCGAGTCGAGTCTAGGTTTGGGATAAAAGCTTTTCGTGCTCTCGTTGCTGCACACACACACACGCGCGCACACACACGAAAGTATATATCTTTTTGGGTCGATGGCGCGGGAGCTAGGTTATGATAAAACGTAATGCTGAGCTTGCCGTCCGCCGGACTTTCGGACACTGCGATTTTAGCCGTTTTACACTCGTGATACTTAATGGGGCGAGGGGTGGACGGGCCTGGGAAGGGTCTTCAAAGAAACGCCAGCAGAGAGGAGCAACGAGCTAAATACTCGGAGAGAGAGTTTAATTCTCGAATCATTAATACGCCACGTTTGTGCGCCACAGCGAGATGGACCAAGGAGTGCAGGAGCTCCTCCGGAGTTTGCTCAATTTGCTCTCCGCCTCTCGTCCGCCGGCATGTGACTTTTATTTGTTCAACCGTACGCGGCGGTTGATACACTCGTACACGCGCCTTTGTGACTCGTTCGCTGGGTATTTCGAATCCTTTCGCGTATTTACTCGGGACTTTGGATTTTCGCGGAGAGAAAAACGTTGAAAAGACGGGAGATGGAGCGGGTGTATCATTTTATCTCGGTAATTTCATAGCGATTATTGGCGCGCCATTGTACGGTGTCGCTTTTCCGCGTGCGCGCGCGAAAGAACGAAAAGGAGGGTAAAAACGGCGGCGATGCACTCCGAGGAGCGTTCTCGCCGAGAGCCGAAGGTTCGCCGCGAGCTTTTTTCGCCGGGGTGACACATTTTTATGCGGGAAAAAGAGTACGCGATTGTGGAAGGATTTTGAGACCGTTCGTAGAGAGATTTTTCGAGGGATGGACTAACGGTTGGACCGAGGAATAACCGCGGTTGATAAATTATCAATGTCCGAGAGTCCGCGTTAATCCCACAGGGTAAATCACCCTCTCTCTCTCCCTCGATTTTTTTTCATCATTTCCGCCCCCCGCGTCTTTTTTTCGTCGCGAGCACCATGTCCACGTGTTGTCCCCGTGAATCTCACCGACCACGGGGTGTCTCCGAGAGGAGATCCTCCGGTCCATCGTCACAATTCGCATCAGCGGTTTCGCAAAAAGGCGAGAAAGTCCTTTTTTTCTCCCGCTTTTTACCCCCTTCGGTCCAGTCCTCCATCGCGGCTTCGATCGTCGATTCGGCGTGAAATAGCCCATAGGTACATTCATTTATACACACACAGAAGGGCGCGATGCGCCACGAGGATTAGCATAGCTTCCCTCTCATTAAAATACAAACGCCACGCGGCGCCTTTTGCTTCGAGATGGAAAGAGCCGGTGGCTGTGGAAAGGAGTAAAAGTAGAGCGAGAGATGGGAGGAGGAGGATAGGAGGGCGGTTTTCGAAGGTGGCAAGGAGAACGAAAAGCTGAAAATCAACGAACTAAAATCCCAAACGCTATCCTCTTTCGAGCCTCCGGGCGAGCCCCGCGCGAGACGAGACCGGCGGAGATGAGGCGCGCTCTCGTTGCAGCATCCCGGCCGCTGCTTTTGTATACTCTAATATTCTCCGTTGGCGTCCATCGTCATTTCGACCGAACAACTTTTAATCTATATTCGTTATAAGTCGCCCTAAGTAACTTTGCCGCCCGCTGCGTTAATTTTATAATATTCGATGGAAAAAGCGTTTGCGGCAACCCTCCGTGCGATCATCCCCCGTCGTGGTACTTTTCCGTGTATATGTATATATACACGGAAGTATATGCGCCTTTCATCGCCCGGCAAGAGTCAAAATCTTTGATTTTCCTCTCGGGTTTCTCGTCGAAACTTTGGCGGTTAAGATTGAAAAAAAAAAAAAACGCAACAAGCTTCGCCGTGACTTTTATCACGCGGTGAATTATTTTACTCGTTTTTTCGAAACTGCCGAGTTTCATTTATTTATTTTTTTACCGCATGGTCCCGATTCCTCGGGCTCCGGCGAGCGACACTCGAGGATGCGAGGGTGCCGAGGCCCCCTCGGTGTTATTTCTCCCGGTGCGTTTCGCTCGCGATGACATTACCGACGTATACATCACGTGTAAAGTCGCCCCTGCGAAGAGGGCGTCGAATTCTCCCTCGGGGCACCCCTTTCCGCCCCTCCCGCAACTGACCCACTGCCATAATTTCAACGATCGATATTACATTCGCGACTCGCTTTTCGTCCCGCTGAAAAGCCATGAAACTCCACTCCTCCCCCTTGAATCGATACCTTCAAACGCGATGCCGCCGAATTTACGGAAATAATCGCAACGATTTACGATTATTCTTAAATTCTGTGCGAAAAGAGAGCGGGGAATAGAGGAGAAAAACTTTTTCTACGCTCCGTTTTTTTTTTTGTTTCTCCGAGCTTTTGTCCCGAGCAACGGTTATTACCGAAGAGGAAAACGAGCCGACCGCGTTTTCCTCTCGTCTCTTTTTTATTCTCCTGTTGTTCCTGCGACTTTGGACCGGCAGTTTGCGAGAGTAAGGAAAGAGAGACTCGTCTTCCGCGTTTATATACACTCGCGCACACGCACACGTGCATGGAGCACGGGTTAAAGCGCAAAGACAGAGCGTATAACTCGCGCGGGGGTTAAAGTTAAAGTTGGAGCGGGATAGGGGCCAATCCAATCGACTTGGATGTATTTACAGATCACTAGATATCTCGTGTATATACGCGATTCCCGCTTGTTTGGCCATGTCGAAATCGAAATTGCTCGATTGCCGATATGTCTTTTTTTTTTTCTTTTTTTTTTCTTCCCCTCTATTCTTACACACGTATACGCGTAATACGGCGCTCTCGTACTGCTCTCGTACTGCGGAAACTTTTCCGAGAGACCGCGGAGAATAAACAAGAACACGAGCGAGCTGCACGAGCACAAATAAAAAGAAAGAAAAACGACAGTCGTTGCGGACCAATCCGTACGGTGTGTCACGTGCTGATAAATAAATTGCCCCTTTAACGTTAAATTCCCGTTTCCTGGATCACGGGGAGAGGGAGAGAGAGAGAGAGATGGAGAGAAAACGGGAAAATCGATTGATGCAAAAATGAAAAACGTCGCGAGACGATAGAATCGAGAATTCTTTTTGTTTTAATCGATGTATGAAAAAAAAAACGTTCGAGAGGACGAAGGAAGGAAAGAGGAGGGGAAAAAAGGGAAATTTCAATTGTATCCGAAGGGATTACAATCACTTATCATCGCGGGTATATCCGGTTCTCGCGGTGTGCCTGGCACCCCTTTTTGCTTCGGTATAATGTCAATACGAGAATTCTCATGTTTATTCGATTACACGGCCGGTCCGCGGTCTCTCAACGCGCCGGTTGTCGGAATATACGTGTATACGAAGGGGGGAATGGGATCGCCGAGGAAGCGGAGAGAAAACGAAGGGAGGAATCGCGAAAGAAATTTTTTTTTTTTTTTTTTTTCAAAAACAAAGTCTTTACCGACATTTGTTGAGAATTTTTCAAAGTAGAGCGTCTTCGGAATCAAATCCACGAAGATTGACAATTCTCTCAGGGCGGCTCGTCTCGTTTATAGCGTGTGTATCATATTATATCCGAAAAAACGGAGAAAAAAAAAGAAAATAGCGCTTCGGGGGATGAAACGAGGCGCGAAGGAGAAGCTTCCGCCGCTCCAGAGCTGTCCGTACACGGATGACGTTATATACATATTTAACACATAGATAAATACGAGCGAATAGGATAATCCTCGTTTTCGCACCCCTGACGCCTACCTGCATACCCCTCTCGTGCCTCTCGCGACCAGGCACCTCCGCGCACAGGGGGTGGATGGGTGAAAGATGGGACAGGGGAGAACGAGGGATAAAGACAGATGGGAAACGAGGTGAACGAGGTTCATCGATGTTGACCAAAGTTTTCGACGATTCGTCGAAGAGAAACGTGCGGAAAACGATTATGCGAATCGATGGGGGGCAGTCGGTGCTCTCACCGTCATCCCTCCCCCCCTCCAACCTACGTCAAGTTTCGTCTCTTTGCATCCAATGTATTTTCAATACTCGCCAATATATATATATCTCTGTGTGTGTGTGTTTAAATTCATATATATATATATATATATATACAAATATATGCATGTATACCGAAAGAATATGCAGTTGGCGAGATATAGGAAAAGCAAAAGACAAAACGACGTAATCCGCGTTTAATTGGAAAACTTTCCATGCTCGCTTTTCAAACGATATGAGCACACAATGTAGACTATATCGCGCGTGTATATATATGCGAGTAAATCGAAAGTCTCGATGATATAACTCACGAAAATCTCGTAATCCCGAACAAGTGCGAAATCGCCCAAAGAATTTCGTGCCGCACGTATAGCTGTTTGCTGTGTACGAGCACGTTTGTGCAATAATTATTTTTCAATATCGTTCCTCGATTCGAACGAAAAGCGCTGAATTTTCGAATATTTTGAAAATTTCATCGTGGCAAAGTGGAAATCGGAGAAAAGAAACGCTTCCACCGTCAATTTCTCGCGATACCCGCGGAATATCCTCCATCAGAGTCTCGTTAAGATTTAATTGCCTCGTTTTTCTTTCGCTCTCCCTCGCGGAAATATACCGCGGTATCATCGTCCGCAGGTTTTTTTCGAAGCTGCTGCTCGATCCGCGTAAAACTCGGACGGTCGAGGTTACGACTCGTGCTGTTTGCGCGTGTGGGAGTCGTCGGTCAGAGCGAGGAGGACCGCCGTGTTTTCAGGGTGGAACGCGCCGCGGGGATAGGGGTAAATTTGAAAAGTTTTCAAGTGCCCGTGTCTCGCACCTCGCGATAAATGTATATCTCGCTTCCCTTCGAGGTATACGCGAGATAGTTTGACGAGAAAGATACGATAACTTTGAGGAAACGCCGCGGCGAGGAGAGAAAAGACGCGAGAAGGACGACGAGGAAACTTGATTGCGGTCGTTGTTTTCCGCTCGTCAGTCGCGTCATTTTTAGCCTCTCGTGTACCAAGAGTTTAGCGCGCGGATACCGCGAGGTACACGTATATTCGTCCTGTCTCGTGTATCTCCTCTTGATGAATTAACCCCGCGCGACGCTGGAAAATAACTACGAGCGGGATGACATCGAGACGTTTCTCTCGCACCCGGGATTTTCGGGTGCAGGATCTCCTCTCGTACGCTTGCGATCTATATATACATATTAGGGTGTTTGCGTGTCGAGCAACATTCTTTTCCTCTCGTTCAAACGGAAAAAGTATAAAACACCCCACGCGTTTAGAGAGGAATCATCGGTTTGCAAACTTTGCGACGTTGTCGAGCGGGAAATTCTCCGCAAAATCGGAAAATTGAGGGAATAATAAAATTTCGTTGAAGGAGAATTTTTTCGGGATGTTTATTTTTACTCGGACGAAAAATGTCCCTCTCAGGG
Organism: Heteropelma amictum; assembly: GCA_959613375.1. Taxonomy (NCBI): domain Eukaryota; kingdom Metazoa; phylum Arthropoda; class Insecta; order Hymenoptera; family Ichneumonidae; genus Heteropelma; species Heteropelma amictum. Next base: position 16,447,989 of record OY390724.1, read on the forward strand.
TGTGTGTCATCAGCTTTTGAACTTGGATTTGGAAAAAGAGGCTGGGGCTGCGGAGGAAACACCCTAATGTACGGTATATATGTGTTTTCTCTCGTTTTCTCGTCTGCCCATGTATCTTTCATCCAGCAGCATCTTCCGTCTCTTCGCTCTTCGTATCTCGCGTATTCTCAGACGCCGTGCGCGTAACAAGGCGAGCCCGAGGTTGACGAGGAACAACGAAAGTAGGAAGAGGGAGAGAGAAGGAGCGATAGGGAGTATCAGCGATGTTGGCTTGTTCGCAAGGGTGTAAATGCGTAATTTCCTCGCTTCGTCTTACCGTAGGACACGACGAGAAACCCAAAGGACTCGGGAGCTTAGATTTCTCTGTGCAACGGCAAGAGAAACACGATTTTTCGAAAAACTCTTGGATTTTTGCTTTTGAAATTCATTTCACCCCCCGAATATATCGTTGGACCTCGTTGATATTCATCATCCCCTCGATTGTTTCTCGTTTCATCAATTATTTCCCATTTAATTAAACGGAGAAGCTTTGCGAATTTTTTCATTGCTGCTGATTAATATTATCGTCGTACATGGCGGGGTAAATGTTTTTTTTATCCTGCGGCAGATGTATGTACGGTACAGTGGTGAATAATCTCAACGTTCATTGAGTGTAACGCAGTCCGATGTCTAGTCGAGGATAAATTGATAAAATATATCGCAAACGAGACTTTTACGATTGATTCATCGTCTCGTCGGTTCGGGACGCGAGGCGAACATTTTTTTTTTTTTTGAAATTTCACTTACGGTTTTTTTCACGATCGAACGATGATTCGTTCGCCGCAAAAATTTGACACTTTTTCGGCTCTGAGATATAGCACAGCTCGTGGAAAAAATCAACCATCGAATCTCAGTCGATACGACGATATTACGCGTTTTTGCCCTCTCAATCCTCGTTCCTTCTCGTCTCTCGATGTGAAAGTATCAACATGGATTTGTGTATAATATTCGCTGGAAATTCAAAGGGTCACAGGATGAGAGCCTCGTCGTTGGTTGAATCTTTTCGCGGCTGTTTGGCGATAAAAAGGGTGAGGGATTGCTCGTTCGAACACGGGGGGCCCTCTTCGGTAGGCGCGGCGCGAAACGTCAAACCCCTTTTTCTTTGCTCTTTTCAAACGTCTTTCAAGTTTTTCAAGCTCGGGCATTCTTGACGTTTCGCGCCCGACGTGATCGCGCCCCTCGTCGTCGGCAACCTCGTTCTTTTTCTCCTCTCACCCTCTCACCCTCGACCTCTCGTTCCTCCCCTCAGCCATCACCTTTTTCCTTCTGTCGGTTGTCACCGATAATTAAATCTAACGATTGTCATATTTTAATTGTTCTTCTTTCGGGTCCCTCGGGCTTCCCTCCAAAAGCCCGGGAGAGGGCGTGTAAGACAAAATTCCAGCTGCGACAAATAAACGTGTAAAAAACGAGGTTTTCTCTCGTAAAATTGCAAATTCATTCGTTCCTCTTTGCCGTGGCGAAAAAAAAACACACGCCGCAAACAAAAACGAAATAATATTCATTTCGTTCCCTGCACTCGTCGGAAGAATCGACGAGTGCAGGGAAAAATAAGACGAAATTTCCAATTTACTTTTGCCGCATCGTGAGAATCTTTGTTTCATCGCCTCGCGAGACGAACACGTCTGCGTTGGATTTTTTCTTTCGTACCGGAAGAACGGAGGGGTGTAAAAAAAATGCGAGCTTCTTCGACCGACGTCGCACGCGGTTGCTGCTTCGCAAAAGAAAAAAAAAAACAGAAAAAGTGCGAGCGAACGCTATAACGACTTTGTGTGTCTAAGGAAAGCGGAAGATTCACCAACAGATAATCGCAATTGGTTTTGGCAATTTCTCGCGTAACGCCGAGAGAAAAAGGAGAAGAAAAGAAGAAAAAAAAACATTCTCAATATCGCAGATTGCAATGGGACATGCGAGCTTCTTTCCGCGACTTTACAGTCTCGTTCATGGGGTTTATTCGATTTTTTTTCATTTTTTCCCCGTTTCAGCGTTCTTTTTCTTTCCCTCTCTCTTCCGCATCTCGTTCGATGCTTCATTGTTTTTTTTTCGCGAGCCACGAGGGCTAGAACCTCTCTCGGCGCGGTAATGGGCTCTTCCCTTGTTAATCGAGCGACAGCGGTGCAACCCTTATTCTTAATTCTCAAACTCCCGCGTCAACCCCTTCAATTAACGTCAGGCAAAATGATTTTTTGCATTTTCATTTTCATTTCGCGAATATTCGTCAAATTCTCTTCGAGTATTTATAGGGTTGGTAAAAAAGTGGAGAAAACGTCGCGGGTATTTCAGAGTCGATTATATTTTCTCGAAATTCGAAGAGTGTCCTGTGAAAGCACGACTCTTGCATAGCTCGAGAGCGAATAAAAACCACTCGCCAACGCGATACGCCGCTTGACGTGACACCTGATGGCAGAAAAAGGCTGTCGTTGCCTCTTTATTGCAGAAATACACGGTCGAGTTTGCGGGAACGCGAGAAAAAAAAATCGATAAGCACACAAATGTATGCAAAAGCAATTGGGGCTCGCGAGCATCGGACGTAGCCTTACGGCACGTGCAAACCGCTGCAATTATTTCAATTGCAATGAGAAAAACAGAGCCGTCGTACGAACAGAGTCTCGGAGGGAGCACCGCGCGAGTGTGCGCGAGCGAGACCGGAATCGATCATGAAGGTGGCGAGATGGAAGAAAAAAAAGAAATAAACGTCTTTCGTCGCGGGGAAAGTTGCTGTCACGCGCTAGGGGCTGGTTGATTGCGTCTGCTAAACACGACTGTGCGAAAAAACACACTCTATCGTGTGTGCATCGACGAAACCTTTGTGAATACGAAAATAGGCTTTCGGTAACGCTGCTGCAGACACGGCAGAGTCCCTCGCGGGTGGTCAGCACCCTCTTCTGGAGCCGCGCAACCCCCAAACGGTCGTTTACGCCACTTGTGTGCTTTCACCTTTCTTTTTTTTTTCTTCTTTCATCCCCTGGCGCCATTTCTTTCACCACTTTTCCAGAGCTATCAAGAATTGATGCGTTTATCGAGAAACACGGGAATTTCGCGATAAATCCGCGTCTCGTCGTTTTTTTTTTTCATTTTTTTTCCATGTTCTTTCGTTCGAATCGTATGAACGTGAATTTTGAAAAAATTTTCAAAAAAAAAACACTTTTTTTCAACCTCTCGAGTGGACATTCGTTCAACTCTCTCGAGTGAAATAATCATCGAAGAAACGTCGCTTTTAGCTCGGAACGACGCGTGCATTTTTTCTTACTTTCTTTTTTTATTCCAACGTTATTCCCGTCGCGGTTGAAAGACCATTCGCGGGCTATAGTCGTTTCACCTATGACGTAAGAAGCTCCATTATATTCCTATATACGGCGAACGACGATATATTTTCGTTCTGCATTATGCAATCGTAATATCGATAAGAAAAACCGCGTGTAAGATAATTTTTCTATTTGTAGCAGGTACATAAATGTGTCTTGAAAAAAAATCTAAATATTACAGTGCTCGCAATGATTTTTCACGAGTATTCGTCTCTCGGTTAAAACTCCATTTGGATCTACGTGTTCCAGGGAGTCAATATTCATCGCGGAATAAAATTAGCCCCATTATCGGAAACCCAAATTTCGTTTATTTCCGTAGAACGTCTTTGAAAACGTAGACTCGCGATTATCCCTTTCCGGTGCCCCGGAAGAGTACAAATATACATTTTCTCGTCCGGATCCTTCCCAAATTGCAATAATCAGCCTGGTTATTGAATTAATCTTGCGATGCAATTGCAACCTTTATTTTCATACAAAAAGTCAACCCCGGACGAATTTGATATCCATTCGATTAAATTCAAACATTAAATAATAAAAAAAAAAAATTAACGTAAACGAAAATTATCTCAGCGTTATTAGAACGTTTTTTTAATCGGACGAAAAAATTTGACGAAATTTCGCCTTAAAGGAGGTTGTTCTCTCCACAAGTATCCTTACGATTGCGCGAAATGAGGGGAAAGGGGGTGAAGCTCGCTCCCGTCACCGCGAGAATTAACGGAAATACTTGACCGATAAATGTGGAGTGACGGAAGAGTGTCGAAGGGGGGGGGGGGGTGTTATATCCACGAGGCTCGTGACACCAGCACCAGAAATATTTAATTAAAGGAAAAACCGAAAATTCGTGGCATCGACCGCAGCCAAGCCGCAGGTACGTCGACGAAACGACGATCGGTCGTCTCCTACTTTTTTTTTCTTTCGTTTTTTTTCGAATTCTATACCTTTTCATCCCCTGTGGCTCGTCACACGTAGGGTCACCTGCGATACACGCGGCGAATCAAGGGGGGGAGGGCAGGGTAAACTCCGCGGAACTCTTCGTTCCATCCTCGTGTAACAAATCCGTTTAATTAAAGCTCAATCCACCGATAAACCACCTAGGATGCGTTTTCCTAAAATCAGGAGAGTCCAGGGAGCTCAAGGGAGGGGCGGGGGGTCGACCACCGCAAAGTGTACGGTCGTCCATGTTGCACACAGATTTTGTAGAATTATAGCGATGCAAAAATTGCAAAAAATCAATCAATCGATCGACACTCGTGAGAAATCATAGATTGGAGAGAATCGAACGTTCGGAGTGAAAAATCGAGAGAAAATCATGAAATTTCGCGTGTGGGAAAGGGAAAAAAGGCAACTTGGATATTTTGCGAAATTATTCATCGTTGCTATTCTCGGTCGAATGACTTTAATTCGAAAAACTATCATTTTGAATAATTTTCGATATTCTTGCATAAAATATACAATTTTCTCGAGATCTTTAGTTTAATTCGTTTATCGTTAGTTTAACTCGAAAAACTATCATTTTGAATAATTTTCGATATTCTTGCATAAAATATACAATTTTCTCGAGATCTTTAGTTTAATTCGTTTATCTTTAGTTTAACTCGAAAAACTATCATTTTGAATAATTTTCGATATTCTTGCATAAAATACACAATTTTCTCGAGATCTTTAGTTTAATTCGTTTATCTTTAGTTTAACTCGAAAAACTATCATTTTGAATAATTTTCGATATTCGTGCATAAAATATACAATTTTCTCGAGATCTTTAGTTTAATTCGTCTAATTATGGTGAAACATCGAAGATTTTCATCTCCCCCCCCCCGTACCGACGGGCGATTCTCATTGGAGCGTTGAAATATCCGAAGATCGCTTGTGGCTCGCGATGGGTTGAACGCACTCGAAAAGTCTCTCTCAGATATACACGCACACGTATATAATTCGTCGAATCGAAATTAAACTCCGTTAATTATTCAATCGACAAATTTCTCTCGTCTCGTTTGCCTGCAAAGCCTAATAAAGTGAATCTCGAACGTCACCGTGGACGAAGAAAGTAAAGGGAAAAGAGGAAAGAGCATCTCGAGGGAGAAATATTTTCATAATTTTTTTCACTCGGTGAATACACCCAAAAAATACAATCGCGATCGATGGCACGCGCGAAAAAAAAGGAAAAAATTCCTCCCGCAAACCGAATTTTACGATTGAATCCGTAAACCAAATGGGCGACAGATCGATCTGCATAATAATCGGAATATATCAACGTTGCAGCTTGTACTTTATACGTACATGCGATTTAGAGCTTTATGCAAATTACATTGGGTTTACCCCTCCTCTTCATCCGGCTTCGATGTACATCGTTATATTCATACGCTTGTCTTTTATTTCCTCGTCATGAAAGTTTCGAAGAAAAAGTTTTCTCCTCCTTTCTCTCTGCTTCCTTTTGGCTCTGGTTATATACTCGCGCGTTTATCGGTTGGGTGATGGCACAGAGAGGATTTTAATACCTTCGCCAACCGAGTACTTCTTTTCGTATATGTACGAGTATTCGTCGTAGGTATTTATACGTTCTACACATATGCAATCGAGTCTGGAGAAGCTCGGAGCAAAATAGTTTACAGCTTTGAACGAGGATTAAACCGCTCGAGAGATAAAACGAGTGCTCACTCTGTTACACAATTTTTGTACACTCTGGAGGATTTTTTTTCTCATCGCGAAAACGATGGAAAATGTTTCTAAAAAATGGTTTGCGCTTCTTCGATTTTACTCGCAAATGTGGGAATTATTTTGCCTCCGAGGATTACTTTTTTTCTTTCCTTGCTCACGCGCTTGGCTCGGGCGAGAGTATTTTGAAGGAAAATGCTGAAACCTCGACGAGAGACGCTGGACGAGAGTGTGACACTTGATTTTCCACGAGAAAAAAAGTACTTGCGTCAGAGGTTCGGTAATCCCCCTATTTGTATTTATTTCCCCGCAAACACGTTGTCGCTCAGCCCACTCTTTTTTTTCATCCTCGTGCAGGAGCCACGAGCGCCCTCTGTACAGTCGCGATCTTCTCACAACGATGAAAAATTTCCGTCGTCGTCTTTTCGCGGCTCTTCCTCAAAGTTTCTCCGCACACGAGGAAAGACGCGGCAGAGTGAAGGTGTGAAAAAAATCGTACGTACGTACGAAAAAAAAAAAAAAAAAAAGTCTCGACCACAAAATTCCCGCCTTCGCACCCTCAAGAATTTTCACTCAAGATTTCGCATCCCTTTTGATTGATCATCCGGCCGAGATATTCTCGATACAATTTTTCCTTCGCTGCTCCTCTCCCGATTTTTGCATACCGCGAAAAAAAATTCCTTCTCACCGGAAAACCCATGACTCGGATCTTTTTTTACACCAAATTTTCACGGCTTTTTTTTTTTAATTTGTAATAAAAAAAATAATATAATCCGACCGATCGATTCGGCGCCAATATTCCGCGACTTTTTTCAGATCCGATAAATCTGACAGTTTTTTCAACGAAAAAAAAAAAAGTTTCTCCCTCTCCCTGTGTATACGAATACGCGCGTGTGGATCGTCGAGTCATTGTTATTAATATATACATTTTTTCGCGTCGAGGAGCAATTAATAACGGGCCTCGAGCTTTTATGCTCGCCACGCCCTCGATTGCCAGCCTCCGCGACGTAGTCATCTCATTACCGCGCCTCATCCTCGCTCCAACGTCGATTGATCGAAATTTTTCTCTTCCCTCCATGACACTCGACCGTTTTCACGTTCAGAAGCGTCAAAAGTGAGGAAAAAGAGGAGGAAAATCCCATCGTGGAGGATATTCGAAACGCGAGAAACCCTCGAAAAGGTCGCGAAATATACGACTATAAACGGAGGAAAAAAATCGTGCGGATGTTCACTCGAAGATCAATTAACGCCAGCCTCTTATATAAATTATCGTCGGAGGAGCCTCGTTCGTTTGAAACTTGCGGAATTTCTCATAATTCTATTTCGAGATTCAACATTTTGAATATATACGCGTGTCACGTGCAATATCTGATTCGGCGAAGCGCGGTTTCGATTTCCGCTTGACTTTTCCAACCCTCTCTATAATTCCTCGCTTAATTGTAATTCGCTATCTTGCGGCAAAAGGGTTTTCCGTGTCGATGAAGCGCGCACGGAAGTGTGCGAGTTTTCATGCCGGTGCTGTCCTTGAGATAAATATATCCATATATATCACTCTCGAAACAGCGAGGCGGTAGCGCAAACGACGTCAAGACGTCACAAGTGCGCGTCTTGAGTCAATTCGCGAGAGCTCTTTCGGGGGTTTCCGCTCTGCCTAATTGCTACGACAAACAGACAAATAAACGGCGGTGGCAAGTCAAACTGATGCGTCCCGACCTCTCGGTTTCCTGCGAGGTGCAAAAACAACCCCCTCGAGCTAAACGATCCCAGCGATCGTCCATCCGCGTTAAACGTTTTGTACAATTCCAACTTTTTCCCTCCATTTTTACAGGATTCCGAGCAGGTACTCTGAAATTTGTCATTCTATCTTGTCGTTGCTCGAGCACACTGGCTCATTTCCGGTGTACATCCGATGAAGATTTTTTCCCGTCTCCCTGAATTCCCGTTTGATCTTCGTCCCCCCCCCCCCCCCCCCCATGGCGTCCAACATGGAATCGTCCAGGCTAGTCGTCTTGGTTGTCCTGGGGATCGACCTTACTCCTGCTTCTTCCAGCAGCAGAGCGCCTGTGGAGGTCTTTCCGTTCCTTCCCAGCCGCCCCCTACATGCGGGCATTCTATTATGCAATTAGCCAACAGAGAGTATATATCAGCCTGCCCAAACGAAATTGTAAGGGAAACACGCGAAGTCTCTCTCTCTCTCGGCTCTCTCGGCGAGCAGAGAGAGGTATATCGCTATCGGACATGACAGGACACGGCCGTCCGACACACCCTTTCTTCGTTCGAAGCTCGTCGTTACGACCTTCGTATCCAGCGTCATGGACCACGAAGACTCGCCACGAGATCTCTCTTGTCCTTTTGTAAATCCCCCGCCGTACACTCTTCGATCCTCTCGAACCATTATTTTCAACCAGCACAGCTACTTGCTTATCGCAAAAACACCGATGTCTACCAATTTTCCTCTTTCGTCTCTTTTCCCTCTTTTTCCAATCAACTTTGTTCTTACTGGGGAATCCGTCGGAATCCGGCGACTGTCAAATTCAAGCAAAAACAAAAATCATTGACTCTTCGTTGGAAGAATTCTGGCCTTTTCAACTGTGAAACTTTTGAGACTCGCGGTATCCCCCGTATTCCGTTTTTGTCCATTGAAACTCGCACGGGCTTTCCATACAATCTCGCAAGTGTGTCGGAGCTCTGACGCGTTCCTTCCTGACGTTATGAGGGTACAGAGGTTTTTCTTTCCGAAATTCTCTCAAGTGTTTGTCTCGCGAGTATCCCGCGACCCGTCTTGCTCCGCGGCTTGCCTCTCCATCATCGTTTCCGGCAAGGCGCGTGTCACACGTGCGGGTTGATTCTATACATCCGCTGCAAGTTTGCCGCTCTCAAAGCTCTCTCTCGTTATCTCTGCTTTTACATAATCCACAAAAGCTCATTGATTAATCAAACTTTTCCGCTGAGCCGCTGATACATCGCGCGACCCTGCCGTATACGAGCAAGCAACACAAGCGCGTTTCTCAAGATCTCGTCTTTGGAGGTTTATCGCGCGGGTAAATTGTCGGAGAAAGCGGAATGCGGGATTTGAACTCGTTTGACCCAGTGTTTGAAACGAGCCGCTGCATTAATCCTCAAACCCTCGGACGACTCGTCGTCTCCGCGTTGATTTAACGGAAGGGACGCTCGTGCGCCTCTCTCCCGCCGCGTACGGCCCTGCGGAAGAGATACGTTTAGGGCCAACTTACAACTTACGGGCCGAGGGATTTCGTGAGTTTGGTTATCAGACGTTTCGTGGCATACCCATTGCTCTTGTTGGCCAACCCTGCAGGATCCTTGCTTGCTTTACACTCGACCCGTTCATCAACGGATCTGCAACAATTTCCGCAAGAAGGCACGATTGTTCCATCATGAAACTATCGAACGCGTTTGTTACGCGAAGATCCTCGATGAATTGAACGATGATTTTGATGCCGGCACTTTTGGTGGAATCCCGTGCTGGCACGTATTCCATGGTACAGTTTGTCATCCACGACTCTGCCGGTTCCTCCGCGATCTTGGTCGGAAGGGGGCGCGATTAGTCCGTCACGACATAATTGAACATCTTTGCTATCCAAGGATCCCTATCGGGTGCAACGATGATCGCGGGAGCATATGGAACTCGTCGACTCGATATACCCCGTGTAATTGTTCTTTGGCGCGAATTTCCAAGATCGCTGCTGGGACACTCTCGGTGGGATGGTGCAGCTTCCTCTCGTGTTCCTCCGATGAATCGGACAAGGTTGTACGAGGCACATTGCCCATATTATAGTTTGTATTCCATGGCGACATACCCCGTCGAGAGTAATTTGAATTTCATAGCAGTTTAACGATCTTAATTAGAAAGCCCTCTTGGTGGCGGTCGGCAGTGAGAATCCTTCGGCCGGATGGCTAGAAACGGACCCTCGGATCGAGAAACTCTCCGCGCGAACCCCCAAGGCCACTTCACCTTACCCTTTTAGACGTTTTGGGCTGATTCTGGTCGAGCGTGAGCTCATAACCAAGAATATTCTCTCTCTCTCTCTCTTTCTCTCTCTCTGTCTGTCGAGGGATGGTGCGAGAACCGGAGCGCCGGGTTGTAGCTTCTTCTCAAGTTGCACGAAGGGAGAGTTTCTCGAAAGGCAATTGTTTTCGTATTAACACACTGCCATGAACGACCCTATGGTCTTGTCCAGTGTGGGTCTTGAAATCCAGACCCTCGATCTCGTCTTATCGAGCCAACTCGCGGCTAATCGTGTTTCCAAACATACCTTCAGAGAGTATCCGTCTTCTTTTTGTTTACACCGTGAAATCACACTCTCTCGAGGCCGTGAGAATCAAACGTCCATCAAACGATTCGTTAATTTTACATCTTTGGTTCTCCGTCATTAAGATGGTCGATAAACACTCTCGAAAAAACTACAATTGATGATGAACGAAAAATCGAGGTACCTCGCTTGGAGAGCTCTTTCGCAGCGACGTGTTTATGCTCTCGCTTAGGGGGTGGACATTGCAATTCGCGAATATATCGTTTTAATACACCCTACCGGCGGGGGGGGATGTTTGCATCGGTTCGAAATTCCTCCACCTTTGCCTCCGGTGGATGGATCTACCCTCTGTTCGGTGTTCGCGCGCGTGTGTAGGGCGTCGAGAATATACAAAGGGGGATGGCTCGAGGGTGCTTACACTCGGAACGGTTGACCAGTGGATTTTCCACGGTAGCTCGCCTCTCCTGGCGACCAAAGCGGCCGAGACGCTCCTTCCCAACCGCCGTCTCCTAACCTGCTATATCCTCCCTAAAAGAAACATAAATAAGACAAATAGGGCGATCGACAATAGAAAAATATCGACTGTACCGAATGCTCCATAAATCGGAGGGTGAACCGAGGAAAAAAACAGAAGCAAAAAGAGAGCAACGTCGCGGGAGTTTTATGTTTCAACGCGCTCCCTTTTTCTCCTCTCTCTCATGGTCCGACACGCTCGTCCTCCGAAACTTTTGCATTTCTTCCTCGAACGAAGACGCGCGATTTTCGAAAATCTTTCATCGAGAAATCCACGTAATTCTCTCGCTGGTCCTTTGACTCCGTGCGCCCTCTGGCGGTTGGTGTTTTGGAAATTATCCCATTTCGTCAAGTCCGTTGTGTCTCCCGCGGGTGTGGGAGGGTGGAAAAACGGCAAGAAGGGGTTGTAAACTCGGCAGCGAGGAAAAAGCGATATGTGAGTGTGCATGGGGTGGAAGACGATCGAGGAAAATGAGGGGGGCCGAGTATAAACGCGAGTGTGCCGGAGCACCCGAGAATTCCCAGGTTTACGTTTACAGCCTTAACTACAAATTCGACAGAGTTACCGAGGCATAAGAGGGAGAAGAGCCGAGAGAGAGAGAGAGAGAGAGAGAGGGATGATTTTGTCTCGCAAGGGTGGTTAGCTCCTTGCGAATGCTTCTGTACATCCCATACTCCTTCTTACGGTTGTTAAGAAGTCCCTCTGGGCTAATTTTCCTTCTCACCTCCGTCCCTCTCGCTCCTTCTTACCGCGTCTACGATTTTCTCATCCCTTTCCTGTTATATATGTTATCATCCCTTGCTCATGTTGGCCTCGATCGTTCTCCCCCTACGATCGCTCGATTCTCCAAGTTCCCATTATACCTTCTCCGCGTACAAAGCCACACCTACGCTGTCCTCGGATTTTCTCCTTCAATCTTGAAAAGCCCTTTCAACCCCGAACCCCCGCTGCGAAAAACAAAGCAGAAACGTCGTATGGATGAGAGATTTAAATGAGATAAAAATATGAAATACAATTTTTCATGAAATCGTGATCGATTTTTATGCACGTTGGGCATTTTATATACATTGTTTTTTTTTTTACCATGGAAATGGTCATCAGCTCGATGCTACATCGGCTGGAAATGAGAGGAAAAGTTTTTTCATACTCTCATCCCCTTCGGTCGTTTCGCTACGCTCTCTCGTGTTGTTTCGTGCCTTTTTTGCATGTCGTCAAGCTTCTCACGTGTACGTGCGGAAAAATTGACCGTAAATTCACTCTTTCGAGGCATTATTGAGTCTGCCGGTATTATTTATTGCTTTTTTCCTCGATATTAACCACGAGCAGCTGCCAGAAAAGCACAATAAAATGAAGCACCGTTGTGTATACGTTACGATCCCCTTGCTTCGTTTCAATTATCAGTGTCATCCTTTTGTCAAGATTTTTTTGGAGTTTACCATAAAAAAAAACGAAAAAACAGTGTACAACGCGGAAAAATAATCGTCGTTACCTTTGTTGTAACGTATTTTTTTTCGGGAGCAATATTTTCGTTGCTCGGAATATATTTCTCGCGTGTGCTATTTTCATCGTCTGTTCTGGGATTTCTCCAACGATTCTCATCCCCCTGATAAGCGTCGCCAGTGCCTCGATCGTGTATAGCAGAGTGGGCAAACTTTGAGATAAATGTGACACCTTTTATCGTCCATATAATAAATACCGTCTCTTCATCTATAAAACAAACGACCCTCGAAAATCCTGAGCCATGGGAGAGCACAGCAGCAGCAGCCTCCCTCTCTCGATCTCCCACGACGAGCTCTCGATTCACGCGCCTCGCCCGAGTAGGACAGAGAAAACGAAGGAAATTCCGCAAGATTTTTTTTTTCGTAAAAAAAAAAACCAAAAAAGAGCAAAGCTCGCGTCAGGTCTTTACCGCTCCACGGAGAGCGAAGAGAAAAAATCTTCAACAGGCTCCACAAAGTTCTCTATTCTCGCTCTTATTCCCCCCCCCTGCTTTACAGCTTCTTTACCAGCAACAAAATCGAGCAACAATGAATTTTTCATTCACGATGACATTTTGACTATCGAGCGATTGTTAAATACTTATACAAACAATAACAATACTGTGAAATATTTTGTTATTTACAAATGTACCAAAAGTATTTTGTACTTTCTCCGATTCTCGTCAATTTTTTACCAAAAAGTGACGAGCGCGAGCAGCCCCGAAATTTTCCAACGTTTTCTTCTCGGGATAGAGTATCGCGTCGCAGGCAACAATACGAAAGATTTACGAAGCTCGCTCGAGCGTGTAATTACTTTCGAAAAATCTATATTTCCATTTCCCCCCCCTGCGACGAGTGCGGGGAAGAATCGCGCAGAGTCTGCCGAGAGAAACGGTTTGTCTCAACCGTTTCCTCTTAACACTCTAATTATCATTAGTTTCCGGATACAGTCACGACAGATATGTCTGTGGCAATATAATTCTTCTTCATATAAACGTCCATATATCTATATACGCGTGCAAACGAAAATTTCCATCTCGCGTATAAATCCTTCACTCTTCGCGCGACCCTCTCTCTGCGGTGTGCGCTTGACGATTTTCTTAACGCAGTTTTGGCGAGACACTACGCCCGCTGTCTTTTCGCGTGTCAAGGGGGTTGAGTGTTGCCTCTCGTCGGGGTTGGGAGGGAAGATATTGCCAGTGCGAGGCGCCGAACTAATGACTCTCATGACTCTACCAGCGCGCGCGCTCGGTTAATATCCTGCAATTGCTTAAATATATATTAAATACTGGAACGAAGCCGATGGAGGCTCCGGAATACACGGCGGAAATGCCACACACGGGTGATACACGCGGTGGTGAGTCGTCGCGCGATGAGAGGCGAGACTCGCGAGTAAATCCAGAGAGAGAGAGAGAGAGGGTTGAGGAGAAAAGTCATCCCTTGTATACGCTCGACTATTCGTCGACTGCTTTGGCGTCGTCGGGGTGGTTGACTCTCTAACCGACGAGCTTTGGAGAACAAGCAACCCCCCCGCCCCGTATCCCTCATTGCCTATGCTTCCGTGTGGCGATGCGACGTCATAAATCCCGCAATAATTCAGCACTGCGCTAGACACCAGCATGGATGTTTGAATAATTGGATATGTATAACATACAGTATATACACGTATGTACAATATCAAAGTGTGTATACCGTCGTGCTTGCAATTACCTCAAAGTCATAAAAGGGCTGGTTTTTCAGCGCGTTTTCTTCAATGTTTTTTCTTCTCTGCTGTCTTTTTTTTTTCTAAAAACGAACGGTGTTGCTCGTTGTATTGTTGTTCTTTCGTCGATGTCCATAAAAAGTTTGGGGATGCTCGATGAAATCGACGAATTTTCTCAACGACTACGCATGCGAATGCGCGTGGAACATGAATTATTCTTGTTCATTCGATAGACAAACGTGCCGCGTATGGATGCGAGCAGTCAAAGTTTGCGCAAGGGCGCGCAGGGAGGGTGGGTCTCGTAAGACAGTGTGCTGGCGCGTCCCGAGTGGCAAACTCCTCGGGTGGTACTCGAGTCTAAATTCCACCGCGGTATAAGGGCGAGAGGCTGAGGGTTCGGGAGATTCGTAAAGCTTCCGCCGATTCACGACTCTCTCGCTCCTCTCGCGCTCTCTAAGTAGATTTCGAGTGGGAGATTTATACGGGCTCTGACGATACAGCCCAGCAGCCGCCAGCACGCGTCACGACGTTAATCGAGGGTTCGCGCAATCGAGATGCTTTCTCGATCTGTGTGAATACATACATGTATACAAAGCACAACTTTGTTGGCCAACACTCGGCGATAATCTTCCACGGCGGACAACCCTTTTTGCATCCATCCCTCGCGGAGAAGATGCTGGAACATTGAGGTGGTCAGTACGGATTCCCAATCCCTCTCTCGGAGAAGAAGAAAAATGTCAGCTACCGATCGTAAACATTTTGCCTGGGATGGATTTTGGGGGATGCTCTCTCGCTCTCTCGTTGTTGCAACGATTTTTTTTTGGCAACGCAACGGTGGTCGAATTTTGAAAGAGTCGCGGGTTTAAGTGCAGGGAGAAAGTGGAAAAAGTGAGTAAAGTCGCGGCGCGACGGAAGAGTGGCGCCTGGCGAAACGGCGGCAGGAGGGAAATATTAAACAGTCTTGTTTTCTCGTAAATCAGTTGGAAATCCTTTATACATCAATGTATATACGTATATTTACAGAGAGAGAGAGGGGGGGGGGATGAAAGTACGCGCGGTTGAGGGTTGAAACTTTGAGGGACAAGTACCTCGCGGTGGCAACCCTCCGGATGCCTAATGACACCCTCTCCCTCCTGCCCCCTTCTTCATATTTTTCAGTCTCATTTTATCCGCGATCTGTTTCCCTCCTCTGCGCGTCGCGATCTCAATTCATTCGCGCGACTCGTCTGAACTTGACTGGCATCTCCGTCTGCTTTTCCATTTTTTCTTTCTCATTTTATTTCGCGGTTTGATTTATCGCAGCTTCGCTCGAGCTTCGAAAAAGTGTACTCGACGCATTGACGAAATTTCGCGCTTCGCGGTTTTTTTTTCCCACTAGTTTTCCCATCAACAGGAAGGTATTGTATTTTTTCCGAGTTTGGGTTGTTTTGTTTGTTTTTACAAAAGCATACAAATTTACTCAAAATCGAGGCCGTACGTCGTGGAATTGCCGGATAATTGTCGAAGCTCTCCCGCGCCCGTAAGGGTGTCTTACGTTATAATTTATCGATCCGTACCGCGAGAGAGCACGAGAGTCGTTGACGGAACGACTATCAATCTCTTTTTAACAGCTTCGTAACATCGTTCTCTCGCGGTATTCCTGAAAAGAGTATATATAGGAGGGAGGGCGGATTAGAGGCGAGGAAGCGAATATACCGGAGAGGGATTTGTACGCTTCCGTGGACGGGCACAAGAGCCCGCCGTTCGTTTCTTTTTCCTACGATGATCCTCACCCGCGGCGGGATATCTCGAAGGAAAACCACCGCGAATCGTTAATTTGTCATTCGTTACCCTTCAGGACCATCCATAATGCCCGTATCCAGCGTCTTTAATTTTTTTTCCTATCCTCGACACTCGACGCTCTGTTTTCTCCCGCTCTCTCCCTCCCTCAGCAGACGCTTCCCGTTAATCTTTGCTCGCTTTTTGTACCCAGCATCCCTTCTTCCATCGCGTGTTTTTTAGTTCGAAACCGGATGTGAAAATAATTATTCGCCTCTCCCGAGAAGCCTGGGATACTTAGGGGCAACATTTTTTTTAAAATTGTTATTTTTGTGGATCCGGGTCCTGAATATTATAGATTTTTTTTTCGAAAATTCGATGCAATCTTCAGAAGCATTCAAAGCAATGAGAAATTGGGGATTTTATTAAAACCCTTATCAAAATTCGAGTGGAAGGAGCCTGTTAAAATTACACTTTTCAGTTGATACTATATCGTTTATCAAAACGATGGTACAAACTGCGTTTCTCTTTCGTCGTAGCACGCAAAACCTCTAAAAATAACGAGAAACATCGATACGCGTGAATCCGTTTTGAGGGAAAACACAAAAGTACACGTTGTTTTTGTTCCCTCCGTTGTGCTCTACTAATTGACGAATCCGATGAACGATTCCTCGTGTTTCCATCGAAATGTTTCATTCCATCCCGATAACGTCTCTTTCCCGCTCATTTTCTCGCATACATGTACACATACTTTGTGGGAAGATCTCGCAAAAAAAAAAAAAAATCGACGAGTGCGCGCGCGATACGAGAGGTTTTGTGAATTCTAGAGATCCGCCATTGTTCGGCATGAAAAAAAAAAAAATGAAAAAGAAAAAATTCCTCTTTACACAAATAATTGGGGAGATTCGAGCTCCCGGCGCGAGTCGTATTTAATAACGCGCTCCGCGCTCGATTCACAGAGTATTTTTATATTCTTTCGCGATTATTGCGATGAATTTTCATATTGTTCGAGAGGATCCGGCGAGTCGTCACGGACATGACGTCACGTCATGTCCGATGATGAGATGCGTTGAAACTCGAGTATTTTACGAACGAACAAAGCTCTTTTATTATTTTTTCCCTCGTCCCTTATTTCAATTCTCGCTTTTTCCTCGCTGCCTCCATTTTGTTTTTTTCTTTTTCACATGATGTATACACAATGTCGCTTCTCTGGACGATTATTTTCTCGTTCTCGTGCGCGCTCTCATCTTTGCCGTTTTGCGAAAGATGCGGAAGGGACGGCTCGAGATGACCGAGAGAGATCTTGCTCCTTTTTTTTTTTTTGCGGATTCCAGCGCTGTATGGACCAGCTCTGGATAAGATATTCCCCGTACGTTTCGCGTGCTTGACAATCGCCGACGATCTCTTTATAATTACATTTGCTCATTGTTGTTCGATAAATAATCGCTCGACAAAAAAAAATCTCAATCCTCGTTATGTCGTTCAATTGTCGAGTCTGCTCTCGAGGGACAAAGAGATGCTGCGACGTAAAGAGGCGGAAAACAAGGAAAAAATAAAGATCCCGGCAGGCAGCGTTAGATTTATCGGAAATTCCGTTGCTCGTACGAGCGTTGAACGCGCGTATGCTCTGTGGGGTTTTCGCTCGCGGAATCGCGAGGCGAGGGCGGGAGGATTTCTCTTTTGGAAAGTCCAAGGTGGAGAGGGTGCCGCGTGGACGTTTGTTCGACAATGAAAATTGAAATATTATACCGACGCGTATAACATTCGCTGGCTTTTTTTTCTCTCGTCCAACAGCTGTTTTTGCGCGAAGTAGGAAAATAATAAACGTTGTATCTCGTGACGCAGAGAGAGGGAGAGGTAAAAATGCACGAATGTCATGAAAATGCTCAAACATTCGCGTGCGCGGTCCTCTTTTTCTCCATCCGAGCGCCTCAACCCCGTTTCGCGTTCTCTTCCGCCGTTGCGTACATCGTATATACACTCGGGGGGTTTCGACTTTCAAGGGTTGCGACGGTCGCGGCTTTTCCTCTCTCTCTCTCTCTCTCTCTCTCTCTCTCTTTGGAGTTTCGAGGGTGTAGCTGAAAGTATAGGTGGGAGAGGAAAAACGGGGGTGCGTAGTTGGGCGAGAACAGGCCGAGGGATTATAGAGCTTTGCAAGGATATCAATTATAACCAGAAACAGTTATTCCGCGTGCATCGAAACTCAAACCCTCGTACCTGGCAAAGTCCGCGCCAACCCTTCTTCTCTTTCTCAAAACACCCTTTCGATCTTTCTCTCTCTCTCTCTCTCTCTCTCTCTCTCTCTTTTCTCTGGAAACCTTCCTTCAACCCTTATACGCTCAGCCTCCCCCTCGCCAAGGTTTCTAATCCCCGGTAAATTATATTATTTTCCACTGTTTGTTTACCGGAATTCACCGGTTCGAGCCTGGTTACGAGGAAAGACAATCTACTACTGCTATATGTGTGTACAATGCGTTCTCTCTTATACGGACTCGTCCGGAGGATTTGCGGAGACTTTACGGCTTTCATCCCTTCGCTTCATGGTAATTCCATTGGCTTTTTCCTACCCATTCATTCACTGTGTATCCAACGGTCTTTTCTCCTTCTCCCAAAAATTCTTGTGCAAACTTTTGCGCATTCCAAATTCCGTCAACTCCCTCGAACGCGCATGACTCTCGTCATTCTTTTTTCTATCCTGTTTTTTTGCACGAGCATTCGGGGATGGCGTTATTGCGGAAGCGAGAGGATGGAATGAAAATTTCGCGTATCCACCGGTGCTAGCGAATAAAACCTAAAAAGAAAAACATGAATTTGGACGCGAGAAATCGTTGCGAAACGTCGGACGAACTTTTCTCCCTCGTTTTGCCGAAAGTTGGAAGAAGAACGGACGAGAAGAGCTTCGCGCCATTTTGCTGGAGGGTTTTGGTGATTTCGACAAGTAGTATCATCGTCGCACCGGATGTACACGTGTTTTCCTCGATATTCCCTCACGTAACAGCCTTGACTCGACAACCCTTATATTCCCAACGGTTATGTTCAAAACCGGATATGAACGAAGCGCGTCGCGTTGCCATTATGCAAATGCGTGTTGTACGCACGAGGCTAAAGCGCCTCCTCGACCATGGAGCACGATCGTTCAATGGAATGACCGTTGGGAGAATTACCCGACTGCGTACCGCTGAGGGTTCGAGAGAACCAAACGAGGACCCGTGTTTAAGGTAGTTCTATCGTTAGATTCAAATCGAGAAATTGTTTTGCAGTTTTTCTCACATACAAAATGGTTCGCGGGCTTCAGTTAAATAAGAAAAGTTGTTGCAAATCGACTAGAGAACAGCATACTCCAAATTCACGGTCATCCCAGGTGATATGTGCTTGCTCTATAATTACAAAAATTGCGAAAAAAATTTTCTTAAGATTTTTTTGGAAAACTCAAGAAATCTTCTTTGATGTTGCATAAAAATGTATGCAAAGTTTTAGAAGGCTTCACCACGTAGAAGCCAAGATATTCATTGATGAAAATGCGACTTTTAACACGCGCTCTTACGAGAGACTACCGAAAATTGTGATTTTTACCAATAAATATCTCAACTTCCACGTGGTAAAACCTTCCAAAATTTATTACACACGTATATATGACATCAAAGAATACGTATTCAAATTTTCAACAAAATCTTAAGAAAACGATAAAACGATAGAACTACCTTAACGTACGTGGCGAGTGTTCTCCATGAGAATTCCAAATCTTTCCTCATCGGGTCTCGCGCTGCGATTGGCCATTCACAATGTCCTTCCTCTCGACTTTGATCCTCGGAAGATCGATGACCCGACAAATTTCCAATCTCCCTTGACGCGGAAGCGAAAAACAAAATTCGATGAATTCATCATCGACAAAGAGGCTCCCGAAGGACTCTCATCCCCGGAGTTGTCCAGTCGCGGGGCATTGCCGCGAGTGTTTCGTTTCCAACCATCGTCATCGGGGGAGGGTGTTGTTATGACGTGCCGGAAACGCGTCCAGCGAAAAAGGACAGAGGGAGAAGACAACGTAGCCCCGACGACGACACTTGGACAACGACGCTGGTATACCTCGAAGCTGGGGTTGCAAAAGCGAGGGAGGGGTGGCTGTTTACTTTTGGTGTTGGGCAAGTAGCGCCCAGCGCTCATGCTGGTTCCCTCTGATAGCAAACAAGCGAGTATCGATCAGTATGGCGCTGGTAAACAACTATTGTACAGTCGGATATCGCATGTATATAGAATGGACTCGGTTTCAACCCTCTTTCTACCCCGTCTCGACGATTCCATTCTTCCCCGCCCCCCGCCCTTCTAAACTCGAATCGACTCCCTCCCTTTCCCTTTTCTCCAATTTTCGAGCCTTCTTTCTCCTTGCCCCGTTTATTATGCACGCAGTCGCTGCCACGGGGGTAAAAGAGCCCTTATTCGCCTCGAGACACGGCGATTGTCCATTCGAGCACCACGCACGATTCGCGGATAGTTTCGGTTCAACGTTCGACAATGGAAACGGAAATCGACCCAATAGTTCCCCCCCCCCCCCCCCCCCCTCCAAAGTTTGCCAAAACAACGATTGTTTTTTGCAAATTTGCAAACTCACTTTTTTGTAGGCGAGCATCGGAGTGAGCCGAACGGGGGAGAATATTAGATTTTTTCCTTCTTCGTCAAATTATGGTTTTTACGATTTCATCATTATGATTCCCGCCGAAATTTGATTAAAAAAAGAAGGAAATTTCGGCGCGTCCCTGCCAGGGGGATGCTAATCATCTTGGACGAGGGGTGTTTGAAATTGTCGCCTCGTGCGCGTCCGAGAGACTCTCCCCCGATATAGAGTCCGCACGAGGACCAACGCGACCCTTGTTACGCCTCGTACAGGGCGCTCGCTTCTTCACGCGGGCATCAACGCCACCCTGTAACCGGCACGCTTAACCAAACAACCTTGATAAATTATGCAAAAATCAACAAGCATCTCGCCGCTCAATGCCCGCTCCGCTGGTCCTCGTCGGGTGGAATCTCTCATTCCTCCACTTTACTTTTTTTGTTTGGCATCACGCCGATTTTTTCTCGCGGATTAGAACATGGTAACGAGCCGAAAAAGCTCGCTTCGCGATGAAACGATTTTTACAATTTAACGAGGCTGAACGCGGTACGATTTTTTGGACTTTTTGAAGAAAAACTCGAAATTTTCCGTCCTGGAGCATACTGCGTTTATTGCGCGTGTCGCAGAGGCGAACTCGCGCTCGCAACTTGCGCAAGTCGATCGAGCACAAAGTATCGTATCTCCGTACGGTCGCGGAATTCGCAAGCGCGCGGCCCCTTCGTTGCGCGAAACACTCTCGACATTGTACGCGGATGTACAAGCGGAGGGTGGAGGATTTTCCAAAGGGTCGTTATCGATACCACCGGCATATACTTGGACGAGCATTCTCCGAGTATTGTTCGCAGGACGTTGCTTTCCTAAGAGAGCAACGTCAGGGAGATACCAACTCCGCGGCAATACGACGAGAATTTCGATCTCGCTATCGTTCCTTCCTCGATCTGTTACCTAAATTTCACACAAGTTGGGCTTAAGGCCATTGAGCAACACGAAACTGCCAACGCGAGACAAAACGCGATGTAAACACGCTCTCGTTGCGTCTGTGTTTGTCGGCAAAAGTGTGTTGAACTTTTGACGTTTCTCGAAACTTGATCGGACATCGCGTGGCAATGCGGAATGCCGCTTTCGAGTATATTGTCGCGGGGGTTGCATATCGCGCGCTTGCACGTCAATCGCGCACCCTCTTCCCTTTCTCCTCTTTCGCTCCACGTCCGTGAATGCGCGGGCTGCGTTGATGAACCCGCTGCTGCGAACTCTCGACGGTATACGCGAGTCACACAGGACTGGGTCAAGCTTCGAAGCATTTTCGCTTCTCTCCCCCCTCATTCCCAGCAGCAGTCAGTGGGTTGAATCGATAACGATGACTACGTGAAAATCCATATGGAGTTTACCCGCTTCTTCCCTCATCCAGGACGCTCGATTTTCGTCGGGGCGCTCGAACTCTCCATGACCGGAAATGCGAATCGCGATCGATCGATGATCGAATCGAAAATTGTCCTGGAAAAAGTGGAGGAAAATGCTGCTTCGGACCTGACACCCGGAGAGTGGCAAAAATGAAAATTTCGTTGGTTTCCTTTTCGCGCGATGCACGCTGCTGTATCGAGAGTATAATAGCAAAGCGCGTATGCGAGAGAGCAGCTATTACACGTAGAAAAGTGGAGGGAAGCGAGTAAAGCCCTCGACGGAGAAAAAGAGAGAGAGAGAGAGAGAGAGAGACGAGCATACGCGCGGTGCTAAAGGAGAAACGGCGGTGTTGAATCAGACGGCAAGTGCGCCGACTCAGTAGCCGCGTGGCCGCGGATGCCGGAGGGTTTCGTGTCGGTGAAAATCAAGGCGCTGCAGAGTCGCGACGGCAGCCACCGGCGCGCGAACCCCCTATCGCTTCTTTGCGTAAAGTACCACGACTAACACGGGAAAAAACAACAATATATACACACAGATACATATATACATACACATATATACATACACACACATATATATATATATATATATATATATATATATATACATATATATATATATATTCACAAACATGTATAACATTTTTTAAATACATATATGTATATATATTGTATACACATACGTACATGTATATCAGACAAATTGCATACAACGCGCTCATGCACTAATGCAAATAATACGATACGATAATTCAAAAAATCGATAAACGATAAATAAACAATCAAACATAAAGGGGAAAGCGGTAACTCGATTGAAACGTTACGATGTCGATTTAAAGTACAGATAAACAAACGAACGAGCGAGGAAAATTAGAAATCTGCGCAAGGTGATATTTGCAGCCTCCTCTCCCTCGAACCTTCTCCCGCACAAATCGCATGTAAATTCGTGTTTTTCCAGCAGGGAAAACACAATCGCTCGTACTTTGCGGAAAAACCAAAAAAAAACAAATTAAAATAACGAATAAACAAATATTGCGTATACTCGCGTCGAGGGAGGAGGCGCGGATTGCACCCTCGTAAACACGTGGCGCGGCGCACACGCGGCAGCTCCCCGGGACGCGAAAGGAGGGGGTTGCAACGGGAGAAAGAGAAACGGACCGACAGCCAGAGGGAGAGAGGGTGGGAGAGAAAATGGGGAGGGGTTGAAAAAAATGCGACATTACACGTCGGGAGGTAAAATCTGCGAGGCGAGATTGACAGACGCGAGAGACTTTGATGAGGCGAGAGAGAAGAGGAGAGAAGACACGGAGCGTGATGAACAATCGGTGAATGGGTGATAGACGAAATTTTCGTGATAAAATCAACGTCCTTGAGGACACGAGTTTCATCCCCAACGGAAGGACACCTCGGGGATTAAAGAGACTAATTAAAAAACAACAAACGTGCTGATTAACCTTGAAAAATAACGATCGTAACAATCCCTTCCCCCCCTGTCTCCGGGTGGGGATGAGATACAATCGTTGAATTCTCTTTGACAAACGGACTTTGGTCGAGTGCGCGGAGGAATAAGAACGAGCAACGGAAGAACGAGGCCGAGTCACGGAGAACGCGACGTTCGGAAGAATTCGGGACATGCTGGAGCCACGCTGGAGACCCGTCCAGGTAGCTAGAAAAATTCATCAAAACCCCTGTCCGCGTTTCCACTTTGGAAAAACTGCGAAATTCGCAGCTACTCGTATTTCGCGCAAATTACTACTAAATTGTACCAAAAAAAACGTATACAGGGACGATTCGTGTGAAAAAAAATTAAATTTCGGTGAAAGAAAGAATGATAATGATAAAGATGCAGCACTGATTCCTGGGAAAGCTGCGCCCCCGTAAATATGTATATACGCATGTGGATGAATATTCGCCCTTCCGCGTACTCACCCCTGTCGCGAACCACCCCTGTCGCACCCTGACCTTGGACGCGGTGAATTTTTTTTTTTTTGGACGCCACTTCTCTCCGGCCTTTTTTCATCCCCCTTGACCGAGCTGTGTGTCACCCACGTGACCTTGTATACGAAACACGAACGCAGGTCATACTCTCTCGCTGGCTGTCGCTCTTTTCCCCATCTCTCTCTCTCTCTCTCTCTCTCGCACGTCGCTCGATCTCTCTACCCATGTATCTCTGACCTTGCTCTCGCTTCCTCGTTTTCATACACGCAATACGCACACGCATCGACACCCACGTACGCAAGCCAATTGGCTTGTGACACGCTGATGCTCAAACGGCTCTTCGCCCAACAAACGAACGGTTTGCACACGAGTTTGTTAATCCCCATTGATAACCATTTTTTGATCGAAAGTTGACCCACCGGAGGAATCATCATTTTTCATACACTCTTTCGTCCGAAATAACGCACTGAAAATCTTTGTTTCGACTTTGCGGGTGAATCGAAAAAGAGACACCGCGAAAGATGGATGGACCAAAGAGTCTCGATGCGTGACATCGTAAATACGTCGATGGTTCATAAAGCGTGTGGCTAACGTGGCCTTAATACGCTTCGATACGAGCCTGCATACAATGCTATTTCCAGCCTCGGAGAGGAATTTCCTATCGTGGTTATAGTCGAGCTAACAGCTTTAATATACGCGAGTAAAGGGGTGACGACGATCCGGCGCAGATGGACGGAGAGAGAGCGAGAGAGAGAGAGAAAAACACAGACAGGCGGTAGAAGAGAGGAAGGGAAGGGATGCTTTCGTTGCATGTAAATGCCGCGGAGATCTTTGGGGTGGTCCAAATCGTTCTCAATATTCGCGTACGCGACGGTTCAACTCGCGAAGAACAGACTCTCTTCGTACTGGCTTTTGTGGCTGGATTATCGCTAGAGAAACATTTCTCCAGCGCAAGATCCGTCGTCCAACGTCGACTCTAGGAGTTTCCATGGAAATCAGCCTCGAAAAGCCGTCGTTCGATGACCAGAGTCGATGCCTATGTCGCGTCAACGACAATCGCGGTTGATTCTTCGAGGTTGGAGCATTGGCTGATGACGAAAGTTCGCCCTTTCTTTTCTCCTGCTTTGGCGAGCTAGAAGAGAGCGCCGGTTGGGAGAAATAAAGAAGAGAGGGCCGGAGATGGGGTGGCGTGCGAAACGCCCGCGATTCCCAGGGAAAATGCGCTCGCATGTACCTAGGAGAGTAGGTGGAACAGCGCAGAAACGGAGGCGGTCCTAGGCAACTTCGTGGGCGTCAAAGAAGTGGCTGGGGGGATTATCTCAGCCACCCCCGCATTCTCCCGAGTCTCTGCCTTTTCCTCCGCAGCCCGCTCGATCTCGCATCTCGCGTATACCCCTTGAACGAGAGCCGCACGATGGACCTCCCGCGCGGTCCTTCTTCGATCTCACAGACTCGCCAATCGAGTCTTGGACCTTTTCTCGTGCCTCCGCCGAGTCTGCCACGACCGCACCTACCTCCTACCTACCTCCGCCGATTTCGCCCTCTCCGTGGCTCATCACCGGTTCACCACCCGCGAGTTCACGCGTACACGTTCAACCCTGCGGAAGCTACACCCTCGTCCGCGCTACAGCAGAGTCATCGGACTTTTCGCTGTAAATCCCATTTCGAAAAATCCTCCGAATCGCTCGATTCTTCGCTTCACCCGGAGTCAATCGCTTTTCCAAACTTTTCCGAGGGCTCTTTCTGGCGTTTGTCGCATCGCGTCCCTCTCGTTGCCCCTCGAAGAAGCGCACCACGGGACGAGCTACCCTAAAATGGCCTTTTACTCTGGATATTTTTTTCACCCGCGATCGAGTCCGCTGCACATGAGCGAGCCAAGAAGATACTCGCGATGGATGCTGGAGGGTTTAATGCGCGCACACCAGCGTAAGATACATGCGGACAAACGAGCTCAAAAGACATCCCTTCTGTGAGGCTCTTACCCAGCTTTGCCTTACCAACTCCCACATCCCTCTTGGCTACTTCCGGCCAGGCTCGAGCTAGCTCCACCCACTTTTGTATTAATCACGCGTCTTTGCTTCGCCTCCTCCGACATTCCTCTCGCGAATGTTCGCCAGGAGTACAAGGCGTCATCCCCCCTCTGTCTCGTTTCTTCCCGTTTACCGAAAGAGGAGCCTCGCTCGCGGCTCTCGCGTGTCTCCCGGGCGGACAAACGCGACGCGTTCTCCATCTTTCCTCCTTTTCCCATCTCCGAGATATCCTGCCCGGGTGAATCGCACCTCCGCTTGCGTCCGCGGTCGTCCATATTTTCCCAGCATATTTACGAAAGAAGCACCTCGATCGTTTCGCTCCGACGGCATCGCGAGACTCTCGTCGTCAATTTCGTCAAAAAAAAACAATCGTCGCCTCTCTCTCTCTTCGAGAGAGGAAAATGGAGGAAAAAAGAAGGCTCTCCGCCGCGTCGATCTCATTCCGTCTACACGCGTGTACACGCGCTCTTGCGAATAAAGAAACGCAGCATCCCTTCGTCGTCACTGGCACTCGTTGCATTTATTCCCATTCGCGCATCTCGACACACCTTCATCCATTGACAGTCATCTGTTATGCTTTTCAAGATGAAAAGAGACAAAAAATTCGCCATCCGTTCGAGAGCTTTTGTCGTCGAATTGGTCGCGTATTGACACCTTCGGTGCACCTTCACGCGGCGTGTAATCAAACGTGATTCCATGCACGGAGAAACAAGGGAATAATATCGGAAGAGAATAAGAGAGAAAAAAAAGAAAATAACGAGAGAGGAAAGTACGGTGTAATTATCGTTGCGTCTATTGTTCCGTCAATTCCGTCGCCGATGCGAATTCACACCTTCGATCTGGCATCGCGAGCAGCACACACACGCCGGCTGTGCGAAAATCGCTCGTACGTGTGCAGAAAACGCGCACCAGGTGTTTGAGATATCGCGTGCCACTCGAGGGTGGATCGTATACAGCCGAGTACGCGCTGTATCCTCGTCGATTCCTCGTCGATTCCTCGTCGATCGTTTCCACCCTGTCACGCACCCCCAGAGTCACCCCTCGTACCTCAACTTTCCAACGATCCGACCTTTTCTCTCCTCTTTCCATCGCACTTTCCCGACGTGTCATCCTCGAGCCCGTTCTCGCGTTCGTGTACGCGCTTACGAATACAGGGAAGGCGTTGAAAAATCGTCAACAAATTCCCGAGACTCCGTCGATGACGTTGCCGCAGCGCAATCCGACCTGCATGAATGCCTCTCTGTGAATGCACGATACAAATGTATCGCACTTTTCACACGCGTTCTTTATCCTCTTCGGGCTTTGCGAATTATTCGGCCAATTGTTTATCCGTTCGATTATATTCATTGGATATTTATCGCATAAACAGATACCAAACAACCGATTTACAAACACTCTGTTTCTCTCTCCTTTTTCTCTCTTTGCATCGTCATTTGCTTCTTCGAATGCAACATCGATGTAGACTAATGTGTTTGTGTGCGTTTTTGCGTGTCTGTGTGCATGTATATAACGCGATATTATGCGGAATCGAACCAGCGTATGATCTCTCTCGAGTGTTTCGCGAAGCTGCGAGTATTTCGTGCATAATTCACCTGTGCATTCCCAGCAGCACTTCGCATCCTGACGAGCGACTATCGATCGGCTTTTCACCAAGTCAAGGGTGTAGATAATTTTCTTTCATCTTTTCATACCGTTTGTTTTCTCTTTTTTCTTCATTCTTCAATTGTTCGATCGATGATGGGAATATCGCGCAGAGGCAATTTTATATTCGCCCCTTTCGCCTTATCTTTTTTTCCTCTCCTCGTGTAGTCTCCGACGTTTGTTGTTT
Organism: Heteropelma amictum; assembly: GCA_959613375.1. NCBI lineage: Eukaryota > Metazoa > Arthropoda > Insecta > Hymenoptera > Ichneumonidae > Heteropelma > Heteropelma amictum. The sequence goes on from OY390724.1 coordinate 16,475,510, forward strand.
TTGTTTTTTTTTTATCGAAAGAAAAAATACATGCAAACTTTTGAGTGACGAATTTTTGGTGAAATTTTTTCGATTGATTCAACGTCGAGTATCGAGAAATCTTGGTAATCTTCCGCCAGCTTTGAGAAGGAATATGTTTTCATCGATTCGGCAAATGATACGAAAGACAAATCGAGATACTGGGTCAGTTTCGTTCGACGTTGATTCACTCGTGTTTATTTCGAGACCGGTTTTAAAATAATCGACGGGTCGAAAGTTTCTTCTCGCGAAAAAACGGTGATGCGTTCGTTCGAAAATCTCTCGAAATTCTGTCCAACATTTTTCTGATTGGGCAAACAAAGTATTGCCATTAGATTTTTCGATAATACGATAAACGTCATATCATTACCGGATCCTTCTGATAAAAAGTTGAATATCGCGCGATTGCATTTTTTTTTACGTTTTCTTACTGAAATTTCGAGTTTCGTGATCAGCGGAAAATTCCCGATCGAACAAGCTCCTGAAATATTGAAAATTTGAAAAAAAAATTTCGACCCATTTTTCGCCACTTTTCCAGAATCGTCGAAAAGTCGAAATTTCAAATGGTCATAACTTCCTCCCTGATGAAGCTACATAGCTTTTTTGGGGGTGTTTTGAAAAGCCCTCGAGTAGACTTAAGCAATGGTGAAAGTTAAATGTCGATAGCTTGATTGCTTCACCCTCAAAATCGATGTTGAAATTTGGCGAAAAAAACGCAAAGGGGTATGTATGGGAAAATTGGCGAAAATCGGTGGTCGAACTTAAAAAATCTGCCAAAAATCGAAAAATTAAGATATCCGGACAAACCAAACGGCATTTTGAAGCCTCATCAAATGCCAAGAGAATAAGCACAAGTCGGGGTGTCCATCTCGAACGAAAAAAAAATGGCAAACGTTTTGGTGAACCAACTCAGTCCGGCAGAAAATGACGAAAAATTTCGGATTTCAAAAATGATTTTTAACGGTCCATATCGATGTATTTTTTCCCGCTGATTACGAAACACACCGGTATTTCATCGAAAACCCAATATTTCCGTCCGAAAATGCGATGATACGAATTTTATCGATTAATTACTATTTTCTCATTGAAATATCGAGTTTTCGGGAAAAAGTCGGTGGGTTTCGTGATCAGCGGAAAATTTCCTATCGAATAAGCTCCTGAAATATTGAAAATTTGAAAAAAAAAAATTTCGACCCATTTTTCGCCACTTTTCCAGAATCGTCGAAAAGTCGAAATTTCAAATGGTCATAACTTCCTACCTAATGGAGCTACATAGATTTTTTGGGGGTGTTTTGAAAAGCCCTCGAGTAGACTTAAGCAATGGTGAAAGTTAAATGTCGATAGCTAGATTGCTTCACCCTCAAAATCGATGTTGAAATTTGGCGAAAAAAACGCAAAGGGGTATGTATGGGAAAATTGGCGAAAATCGGTGGTCGAACTTAAAAAATCTGCCAAAAATCGAAAAATTAAGATATCCGGACAAACCAAACGGCATTTTGAAGCCTCATCAAATGCCAAGAGAATAAGCACAAGTCGGGGTGTCCATCTCGAACGAAAAAAAAATGGCAAACGTTTTGGTGAACCAACTCAGTCCGGCAGAAAATGACGAAAAATTTCGGATTTCAAAAATGATTTTTAACGGTCCATATCGATGTATTTTTTCCCGCTGATTACGAAACACACCGGTATTTCATCGAAAACCCAATATTTCCGTCCGAAAATGCGATGATACGAATTTTATCGATTAATTACTATTTTCTCATTGAAACATCGATTTATCGGTCAAAACTCGGTGTGTTTCGTCATCAGCCGAAAATTTCCGATCGGATAAGATCCTGAAAGATTAAAAATGATAGAAATCTCGACCCTCGCCACTCTAAAAGTCGAAAAATTTCCAAGACTCGTAGCTACCCTTGGGTCAGAATCCAGCGATGCATCGCTGCATACAGATTTCAATTCGACGCCCTTCCGCATTTCCACACGCTTGTCAATAGAAACAGGCTTTGGTGCGAGCTATCCTCGACTGTGATATCATCGCTCTTGCATTTAGGCGTATACATCCATGCAAATACATATCAGCGATAATGTCCATGTAAATATGTACAGATAAAACATGCGTCAAGTTCCGGCGAACAAATGGACGCAACTGTGGAATTACCTCAAATGTCGAATCAACCGGATCAGGGCCTTTCGTTCGTAACACGAGTCAGATTGCACATTCGTGTCTGTGTGTCTGTTGCGCGTGTGTCGGACCGTGCATATACGCCAGGATTCGCCAGGTTACAGGCGATAAACGGAACGAGAAGAGTGAAGGACAGAATTACCGCGAGATTATTCGTACTCGAAGCGTCGATATGTAGCCAAAATTTACGTACAATGCTCACTTGTTACCTTGTCGAATGCCATGCGAGATTTCGAGTTTGATGATTTACTAATCCTGTGCATAATTAGAGAGAGAAAGAGGGAGGGAGACTCGGGATACATACGCCGCGTATATAAAGGATCGCGGTACGAATATACACCGTTGATTCGCCGTCGACACAGACGTGAACTCACCGTCGTCTGTCCTATTAAATTATTATCGTCGATACATGCACTTGGAGTGTCAAACTCTAAATAAATCCCAGTCGGATAAACAGGAAGCAAATTTATGCGAAACACTTCTTGCTCTCCTCTGTTTTATTTGTGTTTTTTTTTTCGTTTCTAGTTTTCTCATTCATATTGTAGCTCCGCATGGTACAAAAAGCCACGCGTCTCTCTGTCTCTGTATTATTAAAGCATTATCGTCGTGACATGCGCTCCAAGTGTCAATCTTTCGAACCGACCTGGTTGGTAGAACGCGGAGGAAATTTATGCAAGATATTTCTTGCTCTCTCGTTCCGTTTTTGTTTTTATTAATAATTTTGCATATTACAAAACGTCTCTTGGTCTCTCCGTACGTGCTGTTCGAATCGCTCCTTGAAATGCGACGTCGCGTTTAAACCGAGAGGGAAAAAAAAAATTACGCTCGAGATGGCGAAAGCGATCACAGACGAAACGACAACTCGGTCTATCAGCGTAAACAGAAGAGTTCGAGAACTGATAAGCGGCAATATTGAGCAAAGAAATAAATAAATAAAATAAATAAGATTTTTATTTATCGACCAACGTTTATTCTCATACGGCTATTAATTGTCGCATGCGTCAGCGACGATCCACGAGACTCGATGTCGAAATCGTCGAGGAAACTCGATCCGAAAAAAATAATAAATTAATCGAGTGCCTTCAAAATTCGTGAGCAATTTTTGTCGAGATAATTTTCCTCCAATTTTCATTATTTGTTCTCATGTTTGAGGAATAACTCTCTCGTGCAATTATTTTTTTTTCCTCCTTTTATCAAGCATCGAATTAGCACCTCCGATTATTGAAATCTTTTTTGCTGCTTCGTACGGTTTTACATTTGCAATTTTCTCGTTTATATCGCCAAGAACAAAATACAATAATGAATCACTTTCGTGCATACGCAACTTGTTGATTCTCTTTCGCTACCTTTTTTTTTCGCAATGTTAAATTATTATCGGCTCCTACCGGTAATCTGTGGTATCGTGTCTTATCAGTTTGTCGACACCGTTTGGCTCGGCGTCGCTGCGGGATCACACTCGCCTGTACGTAAAAGCTCGGTGGCAGTTTAAAGCGATACGACAGTGCGAATCTCGGACGATTTTCGTAGTTTTGAAAAACAAGCGTACGCGAGTGTCGCGACTGTAATTTCGAAAAAAGTTGATAGTAAAAAATCTGAATAAACAAAAACGTTCTTTTCGTCGAGAAAATTCGCGCGACGGTGAGAGAAAGACATCGGGTTCGCAAAAAAAAAAATCGATCACCTCGGATACGGTGATCGATCGTAAAATCCATACGATCGTGAAATTCGAGTAAAAAGCAACGAGAAAATAATACATGTGCGAGATAAATTTCATCGCGAGCCTCGCGCAGTGTTTTTCCTTATTCCACGCGGATAAACGTTTCGCGCGAGTATAAATTTCGCGAGCGAGTTTTTCACTGTCGAGCCTCGCTGAACATCGCTTTTTTTCTTCTTCTTCTCCTTTTCTCTTCTCTTTTTGAATATTTTTTTCCGCCTCGTACACGCCGTAGCTCAATAGCTTCGAGAACGAAATCGCGAGGGATTTCACGCGTCTTTAATGGCACCCGAGTGTGCGGAATATTCGTCCTGGCGTTTACACTGACTTTGGAAGAGTTGGAGATGTGTTTCTTCATGGGCTGGCGAGAAGGCGGCATAAAAATTCCTGATTTGTGAGCCGCCGGTATGTAACACGAACAGGTTTGTCGTTTTCTCATTTGTTTTTCTCGTCCCTGAGAAAATACGCGGGAAAAAAATACATTTTCCGTACGTCTTCGGGGAGAAGGAAGCGTTTCGAAACGTCCTAGGCGATTTCCCGAGAGAACTCGATTTCTAGACTGTCTTTAGCGCTATTACGAGCAGTATTTCCTCGTTGGTGCTGCATCGTCGTTGTTTGCACGACGATGTTTAATGCCGATAAGAGAATCTTCTCTTCTCCCTCGTCGTCGCGTCATCGATGCCACTTTGGTTTCTCGCGGATTGTCCCTCGCTTGCGTGCGTGCCTCTCGTGTACCTTCGTCGAGTTTCTCCCATTTCCCATTTCGCATTTGCTCTCCCACTCTCGTGTAACTTTGCCCATCGACGCGCAATGTGTTCGCACCTTTCGTCGGTATCAACGGAAATACCCACGTGAATATACATCGTCCGATAGCGGACATTCTTCGGAGATACGCGAGAAACTGTGGCCACTCGTTTAATCTCAAATTCAGACTGGAAAAATGATGGAAAATCGCTCCATCATCGAGGCAAAAATAATAACAACGAAAAATTGTCGAAGAGCACGACGTTTCGAAAATATCCACGAAACTTTCGTTTTTTCCACAGCAAAGTGACCAAAAAAAGCCCCGCGAATCTACACAAAACTTCGAGACCCGCGAGAATCGAAGAGAAAAACGGATTTTCTTTTCAATTTGAAAATGTAGGTCAAAATCGAGTATTCCAATGCTCGGATAATCCGTAATCGTCGATGATAAAATCAGTATGGAGAAAAAAAAATAATCAAAATTAAATCGAGTCTCCTCGATCGATCATCGTCGAGCGACATGGATCGTACGCGCGGGCATAAAAACAAAAGTACACCATTTTTTCGTCTTTTTTTTCTCGTTTTTCTCACTCCGAGTCGACATCCGACAAGAGCACGCAGTGGGAAGAATCATCGTTTGAGATTCGCTTGATACGCGTGCATAAAATCGTGGAATTGCTCTCCCTCTCTCTCTCTCTGCACGATGCCTGTTTTGTTCCTGTGCGAAGCGTCAACTCGATGTGCGTTAGGATGACATAAGATCGCAGCGTGCATATACGTGTATATATATATAAATTTACATTTGCACATAGTATATAGAAAATACATGTATATACCAAAGACACAAGCAGTCGAGGACGTGCTGGTGCGGTTACGATTTGCGAAACAGATTTACGCGTGGGCCGTTGTACATCGCGAGCATTTATGATAATGATATGTAGCGCGCGCGATTTATCCTCACTGGCGTTGAATGCCACTGTGATACTCTCGCATGCGGCTTTTATCGCGTAGGTGTGCGTCAGTGGATCGGTAAAATGTGCGCGGAGCGCGAACGGCACTGGAGCAACATGTATCATTTTCTATATTTGTATATAAGAGCGGAGAGGCAAAACGGACCATCGTTATCGGCTGGTCGAGCCTCGGTCTCAAAAAACATTGCGAATTTTCGTGAAAATCTTCTCATCCGGATGAGAGACGGAAAAAAACAATCGGCTGAACAATCTTCGTCGATCGGACCACGTTGAACGTTCGGATTTTTTCGAAATCCTCATTTTCCCATCGAACTTTTGACCTTGTACCGGGTTCGTGATACCCACGAATTTAATTCACCCTGACGAATTCAATTTCGCAAATTTCCTCGCTATTGAAATTCATCTTCCGGTCCGTATTACCACGAATTTCACGCTCGTGTGTTGCACGTACGAGCACGAAAATGATGTGCAGCCTCTCATAATAGAAATAACAGCAGGTCGCTATACAGTCATCATGTAGGACGATTAATTTCTCGCGCGTATACAAAGTGGACCAATCCGTATCTCCGCCTGGGTATCATCGTATGTCATCTCCGATGTGACACGATTTGTCGAATGACTTTGCATAATTTTCCCGAGTGTTATCTCACGAGGGCCGAAAGGACGGTCGTATAGGAAAATCAGCGAGTATATGCGCGGACGTTTTTATTTTTTGGCGTACATTTCGAGCGAGATGACAGAGAGAACGCACCTGACCCCGTTGCGGTGATTACGGTAATCAGCGGTGAGAACGTTTGATTGACGAAAATAAATATTATTCTCCTCTTTTTATTGCGTAATCGCCAAGGGGAAGGGAGAACGTCGCACGAAACATCGCGGATGATTATTGTGCTTCATGAACGCGCTTGTCTAGTGATAATATCCGATAATGCATGTACACACGCACATGGTGCGTTGTCTGCACGAATAAAGGCTGCATCTACTTAAATACACCGTCCCTGATGCGCAGCACCGTACAGATCGGTTCACGGATACAGCGGAGAGCGATGGTAGTAGGAGGAGGCTGCGGTTAGAGGCATTTCTCGGCATCACCGGTATAAAATATCGCTAGAGCCAGCATACTCCGAGGGATAATCGTCAAAGACGATTGGTAACTTCCTGTCGTTCACGTGAGCACGGCCGCCACCGATTCAGAGCGAAATGACAGCGATACGCACAGCAGGCCATGCGCCATAGATATCAAAAAGAAGCATCACATACGGCATTAAATTCCCACATCTGCGAACGCACCAGCTCGTTTTTCCAGCCGTTTCTCGGACTTTCATTACCCGCAATTACCCGTCGAATTTCATTGATTTCGATTTGACAGTCGCGTTGTCCACACCGAAAAATATATCGAGCTTGCGCCACCAGCTGCTGCTCTCCGCAGTCGATCCTCCGGAAGATGACCTCTCATCTTGTCTTTGATTTTGAAAAATTACACCGCGTTTTCTTTCGATGAAAATTTAATTGGAATTGCCTTCTCGAGCTTGAGAAAAAATACAAAAGTCGGACCAAACGAACGTCGGTGATTTGTCTTTCGTTAAAAAGCAATGGCCTCCTCCACGAGATGCGTCAAAGTCCGTGAAAGTGGAAGTATACTGCATATACCCTATTTGTCGCGAGAATAAAGAACACTTTGAAATATCGTGCCGTATCTATTTTGTAATAGAAACAACGGCGGAAGAGCTTAATTTCGCGAGTCGCAGCGGTAGAGCTCGCACTAACGCGCATACGCTGATACACAGATATATACACACGCTCACTAAGTGCGTGTACGTGGATTAGTATGAAAAAGCGACATTACAGAGTAGCGAGCACTCGTTGTACTCGTCGCTGTACGACATTACACGTACTCTCGTTGGATTCGCCGCGAAAGACGCCGCGATTTCCGTGTGAGAACTCGCCTTTAGCCTCTCGTACGCGCTGTCGTACCTCTTTGGCGATAAAAGGCCCGGAAATCATCGAATTTCGCATTAAAATCGAGCAGAGACAGGTCCGCTCTATTCCAAGCTCCCTGCGCATGGATTAGGGCAAGAATCTCCATTCCTCGCGAGCATTAAGGTGTGGAAACCCCCGTGTATAAATATAGCGCACACGCACGTAAGAATACGCGCTAAACATTGGAATAACCCGTACAGGACCGGCGAAAAGTTGATGGCGATTGTTCGCTGCTCGATTGTATCTTATTATTTCAATTTTCGTTTTACGCTTTTTTTTTTCTAAATTGACGTTACCGCAGCATCCGATGGCGTTGATTTTCTTTCGCAAGCGACACGCATGTTCGATCGTCATTCGAGTCGCCAATTTTTGGCCAAAAGCGTACTCGTTTTGGGTATGTGTATGTATTACAGTGGATACATTGAACGTGTGCAGTTGCAAACGTTACCTACCTAATTATACCGAGTGGTCCACTCGATGCGATAAGCGATTTACATACCGAGCGACGCGATGGATTTACACCGGACGGCTGCCTCGCGAACGGCTCGCGAAAGCTTCGCGCATAGTTTATAAACATTTGCCTCGCGCATGTGGAACGTAGAGGAGGAAGAAAAATGGGTCGATGTTTCTTATTTTTTGACGAAATTTTCACCATTTTCGCGGTATTTATTTTTACGAAAGTGTCGGATAAAATTTGACGGATCGACGATTTTGCCAATCGTGCGGAAAAAAATGGAAGAATCGACCGATGATGGACCACTCGTCGACGATCTTTTGCTTCTAATTTTTTTTTTTCCCTCGAGTATATATAATACGCGCGCTGGCGCAAAAGTTTTCCAAGAGGGTGGGGAAGAAGAGGAGCTCGTTCCCGTTGATAAATCCGTTTCGGTGTGAGCTTGAATGCGCCATTGATAAATACATGTATATGTACGTCTGCTGCGGACACGGACTCTGCGTCTGTGTATCGATGGGGAAAAAGGGTAGCGGCGCAGCCGACAAAGCTCGCGCCAAGAAGCCAAAGCGCGTTTCTCGTTTTCCTCCCGTTTACCGCGCGCACGGTCCAGAGACATTAGTATTAATAGTTGCGAAACTAGAATAGATCCTAGCACTTTCGTACTAGCCGGAGAATGAAAGTGACGGAGCAAGATGAGAGCAAGACGAGAGCGAGACGAGAGAGGAGAGAGAAGGGCGGGACGATTAAGAGAGGAAGAGGAAAATGAGAAAAAAGCGAGATTGAATGCCGAGACGAACAAGCCTGTGATGTACATCATTTCGCATGGGGAAAGAATTATCCGAGGCCCTCCATCGTTCAACACATTAGGGTGTTTCGGAAGGAAAAAAGGACCATTTTTCGCTTTCCTTTGAAAGCACTTTTTTTTTCAAAGTGAAGAAAAGTTGTCGTCGACGTATTTTCGTATTTTCGATATTTTGTCGATACGACATGAGCGAGAAAATAAATGAGAAACTAACAGAAAGATCGGGCATTCGGCAATTTTGACTTTTCTGCCAAAATTTCCTTTAGCCCATAAACTGCATGAGGATCAGGGGCAAAAGTCCGTTTGGGAAATACCGGACACCCTAATATACGTATATACATTCGTGTAATGTACGTGTTCGGGGATTTCGAGAGAGAGAGAGAGAGAGAGAGAGCAGGAGGATTTGCGATTCACGCTGCTCTTTGGGAGAGATGTGCGTTTCGCGGGTGCACGCACGAGCGACAAAACCACGAAGCGTGCACCAAGTTCCCTCGCCGCGCGTTTTCTCGCGAGTTTGCGGATGCGTGCGTATGTTATATCGCCGCGTGGACCAACACCTCCCTCGTGATACGGGAACTCGCACCTCGGGCCAGTAGGCGATTTCGTTGAGAATAAATGAGGCGGAACCGCGAGAGACGCGCACTTTGCGAGATCTCTGGCTCTCGCTCGATCTTTTCGCCACATGTAACCTGCTCCCGCGGATGCTGGAAGCACGACCCTGAAATATTCATTCACGATTACGTCCCATCTTCCGCGAAGCAAAAAATCAAAAAAAGCATCAATTATTCCAACTTTTTTTGTCATCAGCGGCGGTTTATCGCGACTCGTGAAATTATCTCGTTTCCTTCTCTCGAAAATGAGAGCACTTTTTATAAAAATTTCCGCTCGGGACTGTAATTTATTCATGAGAAAAAATATCGACGTTGTTTTTTTCCCTTGGGCTTCTTCCGTTTTATTTCCAAACATCTCTTTATCGAATAAAGAATTATCGCGTCCATGAATATTCAGAGTTTCAAAAAGAGCGGCAGGATGAAAAAAATCAATCTTTGGATGAATCCAAACGAGAGAAAATGCAGGTATTTGGGCATCCGTCCGTGTTATATGCACCGAGATTTCATTCATGATTGCTGCTCACGTGGCGAGAGGCAAGACCGCCGGAGATTGAATCGAAAACGCGTGCGGAGGACCGCGTTGGCGAAAGTTTCGCCGAAACTCGCTCAGAGGCACGCGCTGGGGTTAATTTCCGTCTCTCTTTTCTCGCGTCCAACGGGGTGAACATTCCTCGGGCCTTTCCGCACAGCATGCGCCTTCGATTCTTGGGCATACGAGCGCGGAACAGTGGAGTGCACTATTACCGGGTGTGTTGGTGACCCGACCCGCTCGTTCCGTCCAGGCGCTATTTCCCTATTTATAGAAATTTTCGAACGCCCCGCGCGAAACCCCGCGCCTCACCAACATTATCTTTCCTCTCGCGGAAACACCCGAGAGAAGCCTCCCAGCGGAGAGAATCGAACGGAGCACATCGCGAGATTCCATCGATCTTCACCCTCGTCGAAAATCGTCATTGTCGCGAAACTGGACATTCGCGCATTCGTAAATACCCTCGATATTTTCTCACGCACGCTTACGCGGAAATTTTCACGAAGAAAAAAACGTCTCGAGGGGAATTTCATCGCATAATTTCCTTCCGCATTTCCGCATCTTGGAAGCAGTACGAACTAGTGCTTAAAAAATACGTAAACATACGATGGAAAACGACGAAGGATTTCGATTAATTTTTGTTTTTTTGTTTCTTCGGTATAATTTAATCGCAGCGATTTTTCCGCGATCGTTATATCGGTTTGAAATTTTACACGTACGTGTACATTTACCGGGGATGGGAGCGCGGGCTTTGTATACCGCGGACGGCCGTTGGAGCGCGCTTCATCGTCGTCGCCGTCGACGTCGTCGTTAGTGTAATAATAAAACAGAAGCAAGTACTATAATAATGACTATGGGTAAGCCACACGGGGCTAGGATTTTGTGAGAGTTCGTCGAACCGCGAATATGTCGAGTGGCCTCGCGAGTCTCGATCTCGATTAATGCACGTGCGCTCGTATTATAAATACGCGTATCTTATATCGTATACGTGTACATGTGTGTATGTGTGTGGTTATTCAACGACATTGCACGAGACTATGCGTATTTTATCATTTTAAACAAGCACAGTAGACACCCATCGGTGATGCTGCGAGAGAGTGAAAGGAAGAGGCAAAAACTGCAAAAAGTAAAGAGGAGAGACATTTCTATCGGAAATGCTGCCGAGTGAAAAGCGAGATGCTGCAGACAGCGAGCGCAACTCGTCCGATTGTAATTATTTTTTTCCTCTCGTTGATTCTCACCGGAGATTATCCCGGAGAAGATGGGGGAGGAGGTTATGATGATAAAAAAGAAAAATGGACCGAATCGCGATCGAGCAAAGTGCGAATCGGTCAAGTGTGCGCTGGGATGAATGTACGAGTTCATCCCTCCCTCGTTTCTCATCAATGCTGCAGCAGCATCCCACGCGTCGATGATGAACGACCCACCGTAGCCCGCGATTGCGCGAAGCTGCTCGAAAGATTTCGGGATGACCTTATATATATTGAGGGAAACTTTGAGTGGAAATCCGAAGCACCCTGTAATACAATATGAGAATCTGGAGAAAGTTGTTACATCAGAGACGTCATGGACGACCCTTTCAAATGAAAAACAAAATTACACGAAAAATCGTCGCGTTGAAAATTCATTTTGGAATCGTTTTTTTTTTCAAGACGCTTTCTCATCCAAGCTATATTTACAATTGCCTCGAGTTACACAACGATTATTGAACTTGCGTGCTTTGGGGATTAGAGGGATGCTTGGTACAGCCGAGTCACGAGCTTAACCAATTTCGTATTTATAATTGGTCGTGCGGATGCAAGAGAGAGAGAGAGAGGGAGAGAGAGTTCGCTTGATTTGCGAATCTGTCCGGCTTTGGGGGGGGCACACACCGGGTGATTTACAATCGATTCCACACAAGACTAGTATGTTGTGCACCGTTAAAATTTATTAAAAGCATCAAAGGAGCGTGTGCTTTGAAACCACTCCAAGTCTAGCTCTGTTCTCTCCCATCTTTCCTCTCTCTTACTCTCTCTGCATGTTATACGGAGATTTCTCGCGCGTATTTAGCGAGAAATAGCATTCGCGTAAATCTCGTCGGCGATTTCAGCCTGCATATGTGTATTTTGAAATGCATGCACGGATGCACACTCGCGGGAGAATAAACGTTGCGGACTTGGAAAAACGTTCGAAACTTGCGCAATCGTAATTAAGATCAGGTTCATCCGGGCGCCCTCCTTGTACATGAAAATCATTCATTTTAGCTCGAGATGCGCGTCTCTCATATACTTTTCACCTCCCGACGAGAGTCGTTGGAGAGAAAAACACGAAAGTCGACGCTGCCACGAACGTTTTCCGCGCTATAGCGAATACACCGATTCTGATTTCTCAATTTTCAGACATTCGTCTATCTAATGGCCCTATACACGTCACGTTCGAGACTAGCCCGAATATACGCGATGTCAACGTCAACGCGATGAAATAAACCCCGCGAGCCGTGTTATTACGATATTTCACATTTTTGGGAAAGAAATTTTGGGGAAATTCAATTTTTTTTTTAAACGAATAATTTTCAATAATATTCGCACATTTTTCGAAAGGAAGAATGATATCAGTAAATTGTTTCACATCTTTTGGAAAATCCGGCGTGGAATTCAAAGATGAGCAAATTCCCGGACCGTGATGCAGCCTCCGATGAGCTTCGGGCGATTGGCGACTGTTTTTTTTTTAGCTTCCGCACTTTTTCACTAAAAAAAAGCAAGTGTCCTCCGCTGAAACTCGGGAAAAGGCGGATGCGCTTCCGGTTGGTGCGGCCATCGTCCTTGCCAATTAAACTTTTCGACGATTCGCGTTCGACGACTGATACTATATGCATATGGACCAGGAGATTTTTAAATGTTCATTCATAGCACTTTGATAATGAAGCCCGAGTACAATTAGCGCGGTTATGGCGCTTTAACGAGAACAACGTCCGAGAGTCGTCAAGTGAATTTAATGAGCCGTAAAAAAGAAAAAGACGTCGAGCGTATATACCGCGTATACGATATTGTCAGCGAATAATCAAGAATTTAAGTTGGCTCGAGCAACGCGGATACGCAAAAATTACCCGATTAAATCAACTTTTAAAGTTAATGAATTTTACTCCATTTTTTACGTGTTGATGTTATATACCTTAGCCAATTGTGTCTAAAGCGTCTTGATTAAAATTCATTTTTACTGTTATATATATCGCAAATTACGAGTGATTTTTCAAATTTTCAGCGTTGCAAATTCGAGCCAGCGACGAATTTAAATCCTCGGGGGTGATTATTTCAGCGAACGTTCGCAAACTTGTTTTTTATTTAATTTTACTCGCAATTTCTGCACGAGTGCCGACTGGAATTAACAGTAGAGCTGCAGGGAATAGCTGCAGTCATAACTCGAGACAAATTATTACCAACACACGAGAGAGAGAGAGGTAATCTTGCGTGCCAAATTTAAGCCCTAGCTGTGGATCGTCTTCGAATTATGAAGAATTCATTTTTGGCACTCTCCTGGGTGCAGCCATATCATATTATTGATAAATGCCAGTTTTCGACCTCTCTGTTGGGGATATTTCGAAAATGAAAAAAAAAAAAAACGAACGAATCAACGAGACAAAGTTTCACAAACAATCGCCGTAGCGAGCTAGTGGTTATTCCCGCACAGATCAGACTACCTTATGTTTTTTCTGATAGACTCTCTATGAGACACATTTTAGGCCACGAAACAAATCGATTTTTTAATACATTCTTCTCGTTCTTTTTTCTTCTTTTTATAAACGTCGAATAAACGCTGAAATATGCAAAGACTGAAAAAAAAATGATTTATTTTCGAACGAATAAAAACGCTTATCGAACGTTCCCCCTGTTTATTCAATAATCTTCGATAATTTCGGTTTCTCCGAGTACGCGTCGGACAACAATAAAGTCTCAAAGATATTGCCGGAAAATGTAAAAAAAAAAGCGTATCCAGTGTGCTCTCGTTTAAAACTTTTCCTCGATATTTTTTTCCTGCGCGAGAGCGAGCGGAAAAAAAGAGTTTGGCCAAGAAACTTGCCGGGCTTTCGTTTCTCGAGTTTTAAGTATCCTCTTGTTTTCTCCTTTTTTATCCCCCCACCTCCTCGTGCGCTTTGCTGACGAGAGAAACTCGAAAAAGCAGCCTCTCTCAATGTTCCTTTCGTAAACAATTAAAAGCTTCGTTCTCAATAAACGCTTTTTTCCTCCGCGGCTCGATTGTGTGCTACAGCCGAGAATTCTCGCCAAGATCCGTCGGGCTTTTGCCTCCAAGACGGCCGCGTGGCAATAACTCTTCCAAGTTGGAAAAAAAAGGCTTTTCTCTTCTCCCTCCGCTTTTCCACTTTCCCAAACCCTTCCTCGAGCCCCGCGGCTTTTTTGCTCGCCGCGAGATGAGCGAGAGGCCCCACTTAACGAGCATTAAAGGTTGCAGCGGAGATCCTGAAATTTTAACATCGAGTGTATACTTGAAAATCCAGCGGAGAAAAAAAAAAATATTTCTCTTACGCTCAAGAAAATGTCTGTGTCAGCACTGAAGAAAATAAACGATTATGGCCTTCTGTAATGCGATTTCGAGGATAATAACTCGAGGTTCACCCTTGTTTGCAAATTTATTAACCCTCCCACCCTCCCACCCACCCCCCACCCGCCAAACGATTCCTCGTTTCGCGAACGAGCGATGATAAAAAAACAATTTCATCGAAATTGACAAAGTATATTTTTGTTTTTTTTTTGCTCTTAATTGTCTTTGCCCCCGTCGTGTTCGGCTGGGAGAATAATCGTGCGAGCTTTTGCTCTTCCCACCCCCCTTTCACCTGTCTCTGCAATTTCTGCGACCGCCGTGACTAGCGCGCGTATAATTCCGCGAATATCCGAGAGGGTTTTCGGATTTACAATGAAATATTCAAGACGCGAAGCAAACATCTTCCCTGCGTGAGTTTCATCGGAGCATGCATTTTCCCCCCTCGAGCTTACATCCACCCATGTATGTATATATGTATATTGCTTATATAGTATGACGTGTACATACAGTGACGATATATACTTGGCTTCTGCCGTCTGAGGGGTGACTGCACTCACTGTTACATCGCTCTGAAGGGGAAAGGGGGGGGGGATGACGAATTAACGTACGAAAGACCGAGCATCGCTGCTCGATCTCGTATCGATTTGCTTCTCGGACCCTTTTCCCACTGCGTTAACCCTTCTGATCATTCGCGTCTCGCTCGTTCTTCACCCTTTTCCATCGTCCTTTCTCTCCTGTTCTATATTCGCGCGATAATACATTTTTTCTTTCCACAACGCGTCATCTTGGAGCAGAAAAGAGTATGATGACGGTAACGTCGATCGATGACGTTTCGATGCAAATTAGCTCTGGAAAATTAATTTTGAAAAATGTGCCTCGGATCAGTATACCTTTTTACGTATTTAAAATTGACAAAGTTGATTAATCGTGTTAATGAGGCAGCTTTTCCCATTTTTTTTCTCTTCATCATCGTTCTCGTTAGCACGCGTATCGACCAACGAAACTTTTTCAATTGAAGCGCATGATTTATCGCTCTTCGAACGAATTTCTTCCTCTCTCCGTCCAACTTTCAATTTTACATCAGCAAATTTCGATTCATCGTCAGATTTTTTCAGCAGCATTACGGGCGCGGAAAAACACCGCGAATTCGTGAATCCCCCTGCGAGTGAAAAAATCGATTTTCTGTTTCAGGTAAGGAACACGCGATTCTTGAACGCGAATGTTTTTTTTCCGTCGATGTGATTCCGAGACTCCGATGATTGACTGGGTAAGATTATTGATTGAAAAAAATCAACTGAAACGGTTGAAAATGATTTTTTTTAACGTCAAAAGGAGGGAAGAGTGCGTGGAGATGAAAGGAAGATACAATATACGTATAACAGCCATCACACGCATTGTCCGGAATTTATCGAGCGAATCCTTTTGCCAATTTTGCCTTTTGAAAATCGTTCGTTACGTAAAACCCTCAAGATACATAGACATATATATTCTCAGCTCTGAAAAAGTACAACGAATTTAAACTCGAAACGATATCGAGATATCGCGGTGAACAACAAACCGTTTTATACGCGAGAATTCTTCGATAATGATAATTTCCATTAGAGCTTTATCCAACGAGATTTCTTCGACCCTCCATACAGCCATTCGTTTCGCGAACTTTTGTTCCTTTCATTCGCTACCAGTGAAGGGACGAAAAAATTATGAAATTCCGCTACACGAGGGCCACGCGAATTTACCCAACGAGATTCAATGGAAAATCGTCCTCTCGTCGACGAGGTCGCGGCGACACTCTCGGATGGACCCGATTTTGTATCTCGCGGTGAATACCGAACGAAACGTTTAATGAAATGGGGAAAAAAAGGCGAAAATTTCGTTGGAAAAGTGGCTGATTTTACGCGGAATGCCCCACACGCGAATATACATTTGGCATGGCAAGTGTCTGATCGCTCAAGGGTCGATGGTGGACCCTTTTACCGAGGGCAAACAGAAAATGCATTATTTATCGACGGTAGTTGCCCGGCCAATTCATCGAATTCTCTCTAAAAGCAAAAGAGTTTACGTCGCGATGAGCGAAAACCGTATACATACATTGGGGTGGATAAAAAAGCTTCTACTCTCTTTTAACAGGATTTCGTTTTGATGGAATGATTTTTCAACAAAAAAATGATAAAATATCAACCCGACGAGTTTATCCTTGAACGATTGATGATCGAAATTATTTCATACTCGCCCGGACGGGTGGAAGCTTCGGGTGGAAAAGGGGCAAAAGTTTGCGATAAAAGAAGGAAAAATAAGAGAAAATTTGTTGGCTCGTACTAATTGCCACGTGGTAAAAATATCGCTCCGCGAGGAGACATGGACGAAAAGAAGAGAGAGAGACGGAGGCGATTTACAAGGGAGCGCTCGCATTTTGCCCGAGGGGCGAATTTTAGGAAAGGGGTGAATCCGAGACTCTTGGCCTCTTGGGGGGAGCGGCGGAGGCTCGAAACGAATCGAATAAACATCGAAGTGGTACCGACGGAACGAGCCTCGTTTTCCTCTCCGTTCTCCTTCTCACAACCCTGACAAACATTCTTGCCTCTCCGCCTGATTTATGTTAATGTTTTTTGTCCTGCGAAGAATAATACGCGAAAAAGCGATTTTCAACGTAAAACCGAACGAGAAAGACGATCCGCGATCTCGCTCTCTCGACTCAACGACACTCGGATTAACTCGACTGCTTCAAGGTGGCAATAAAGGCCCGACGATTCAACCGGCACCTCTTTCACCCTCCTCGTTCGCTACAACCATGTATTGCGTGTACGTGTACGTGTAAAGGGTGCAAAAGTCGAAAGAACGTGGATATCGTACATGGCAGTATGAGGAAAAAGCACTGACGTTGTGCCTGCAATATTTGCGCCTGTGTGAGTGTGTTCCTTCGTGTGGATCCAAGACCGGTAAGTGGAGAAGGATATCGGGGATAATGGGAAAAGTTGAAACTTTCGATACGATTGAGGGAGAAGAGAAAAAGATGTGTGTGTGCGT
Source organism: Heteropelma amictum (assembly GCA_959613375.1). Taxonomy (NCBI): domain Eukaryota; kingdom Metazoa; phylum Arthropoda; class Insecta; order Hymenoptera; family Ichneumonidae; genus Heteropelma; species Heteropelma amictum. Next base: position 16,493,075 of record OY390724.1, read on the forward strand.
GTGTGTGTGTGTGTGTGCGCGCAATATACATATAGTATATTTTCAGTCGAGTTACGTCGATCAATCTGTCAATTATCTCGTTCCATGCTCCACCGTCCAGCGTTTTCATTTTATTAAAAAAACAAAAATTACCAAGCCCTTGGCTACGAGAATTTCGAACGGAGGGATCGAAAGTTTCCTGTTTTTGAAAATTCCGCTTTTGCTATTTGCCCGAAGCCACATTTTCACGATACAATTTTTCCGAAAAACGTACGCGGAGTTTCCTTTTTCTTCCTCTCGTTATCTCTCGTACGTCGGGATTTGAAAAAAAAGGAGAGTGGTGCGTTTTTTCTTTACAGCGTCGGTCGGCTGTTCACGCGGATTTTTATTGTTTTTTCGTTGGCGAAACGCGGTGCCAGCGGTTGCGAAAAATTGCAAAATGCCTCGTGAAGCGTCTGAATTTTTCTAGTGCCGCCGGTCGACGCGAGCTTTCAATCCCGTAAAGTGTGTGGTAACGCGAGTCCTTTTGGTGTCCTCGGTGATGTCCCAACCGAGGACGACACACCCTGGGCAAGCGGACGAATTTTCCGACCCTCGGATTACCTTATCTCGGGATTCTCACTCGCTCGCACGTTCTCAATCATAACGCGTTAACCCTACATCCCCTTGAACGGATTTCACACACACACACGGTGCATTATAACGCTACTCGTGGGAGCGAGCAATTTCGCAAAGGAAAATCCGTGCGGCGGTTAAAATCCTCTCCCTGGACCATATCTTCGGTGTATACCAAAGCGTTACGCGATAAAACCGACCGTGGAACAAGCAATTCCGAGCTGAAAAATCGTCGCAACATTTTCGAAATTGACTCTCGAAACTGTCTATCGATTTATTATTTATTTAAACTATTATCGATATTACGAGTCTGCCGTTCTTTTTTCCACTCTGATCTGCTTCGAAAATTAAAATATCCCAATCGCGTTGTCGCGCATCGTCGAAATTTCGACGTCGCTCGGATGGGAATTTAATAATAAATATAAACGCGCGTGTGCCCCAAACGTTGGTGCTCCACGAAGGTTATTATAATTAGCGACGAATCTGCGGCGATATTCGTCGGAATAAACAAAGACACTCTGTGAATAATTCGTCATCGTCTTCTGGCATTTTTCCATCGCCATAATTACCGCCTCTTCGTTCTTCCCCCCCTCTGCTGCGCGTCGTTTCTCCCAAGTCGCGATAACGATTCTTTTTTTTCTCCTCTCCAATCTCCATCGCTCGTTTATCGCTCGGGTATCGCTTTGCTCCGCGTTTCCCCGTCAATGGAATTGTTCCAACCTGTATTGACACTCACCGCGTATTGTCAAAACAAACATGGCGGAATGACCGCGAAATTGAGGAATTTATCGAGGCTCGAGAGGTGCTTGAAGTCCGGAGATCTCGGTGTGCGCGAGGAGCTGCTATAATTGTCCTCCTCGCATCGTCGTTTGCGGCAATTAAGATGGAATTCCCTCCTTTGGCTGAACGCGACGTGATTTCCCGCGGTTAATTTCAACACCGCTCGATACTCGATATATTCCACGAAGGACTCGGGGAGACTCGAAATGCACCTTGGACAGTGGAGAAAGAAGAAAAAGCCGTCTCGGAAAATGCGAAAATCCCCGAGGCGAGAAAAATCGTTCGCCTCGTGACGTCATGTGCCGTCGATCCGACCGACGAGCCCTCGATCTCATAATTTATTGGCCAGCGATTCTTTTCTTATCGCACGACGACTTTCCTCGTTCTTTTCGCGCGACGCTCCGTCTTACCTGGCGAATTATCTTATACACTCGGGCTTCGGGGATGCGCGCGATGACGTCAAAACCTCGAACGTGTCCCGTTGCGATCGATAATTCGAGCTGTTGAATTCCGCGCGTGCAACGTTCAAAGAGACACCGCGCGCGCTCAATGCGCTAAACGCGATGTTTTTTCCTCCGCGTTATTACGTCGTCCTTGACGTTGAGAAACGCGGAAATTCGGGGAATTCGCGAATCGCCGAACGCGCACCACGAGGAAGTCACAGCGTCTCGGGAAACGCACGCGAGTAGTGACGGCAGTGTGGGTCGGACAAGCTCCAATCTTCCATGATAATTCGAGCTGTTGAATTCCAGCGGAATAAAGTGCACGAGAGTGCATTTTTTTCAAAAATAAGAAAACAAAATTGCATTCCAGTGCGTTTGATCGATTTTTCTCGTTGAACAACGAGGTTTTTACCGATGGATTCATGTCGGACGTTGACACTCGACCAAAGCCCGCGATGTTTTTCTCCGATAATAAATAACAGTAAGATTCTCCTTTGAATTTTCGAAAAAATTAAATAATTTTTATTAATTTAATTTTCGAATACTCGCGAAAATGAATAATCGCGAGTAGTCACGTCTATGATCAGACAAGTGTACCGCCCTGCTCGCGAGAGAATCGGTGAGGAAAGTCGAGCCGAGTAGCTGGCTGAGGGGAAAAAGAGGCAGAGAAACAAACGACGCATCGACACGAGCAAAATACTCGATACATCACGCGAGTCAGAGGCTAAAACGGCGGTCGGCGACGCGAGGGAAAAGAAGGAGAGTATCGCGGTCCGCGGTCCGCGTTTCGGCGATGTTCGCGGAGCGGGACGAGACGATGATGTCGCGAGGCGAGCGAAAGAAACGACCAAAAAAAAAATGAGAAAAAAAGCCAAGGAGGGGAGACGAGAGCGAGAGAGAGGATTCTCGCTGGCACTCGTCGTTGTAGAGGCGATAATCGCGACGAGGCAGCCTCGCGAGCGTTTCATGACGTTGAATGAGCGCGATGAGGAGCGAAGAGGGCCAAAATGACGGCCGCGGCGGAGAGGAGAAGAGCACGGAGGAGGGAGTATATCGCGCGAATCGGCGGTGTGGAAGCGCGGCTTTTAACTGACGGAATCGCGAGAGGGGACAGTCGCGGAGCGCGAAACGAGTAAACACAGAGTCAACATGTAAACAGGCCACTCGCGAGACAAACAACGCGGGGGCCGCGGATTCGCTCGCCCGCACCGTCGTTCCTTTTTCCACTCGCCCTCGTGCTTCTCTTTTACACATCGGTCTCGATATGTATTTATGGAAAAATTTGAAAAAATATCAGTGAAAATAATAAACTACACAGGCAAGAGCGTTTAAATATACATCGTGCCGGAATAACTCTGCGAAGATAGTGCGGATTTGTCGCGATTTTGCGCTCAAAGTTGTTCCATTTCAGAGAAGAAAAAGAAAATCGGACGAGACCGGCGCGCCGGCCAGTGTCTCGAGCGTTTCCCCTCGTGTTTCTCGTACGAGCAAAAGCCCGCCGCTGCCGCTGTTGCTGCTGGCTGCTCGTGCAGTAGCGACGCGTCGTGTCGAGCCTCCCGGTGCGTGTACGCGAGCAGTCGGCGGTGTACATTCTCGCTCGCTCGACACGCGCGTTATAAACGTCTCGGTTAACACTCTCGGAGCATTCGCGTCACGCGAGACTCGCGCGCGTGCGCTCGGCGGTCTTCTTCCATTTTCCGTGTTTACGCCGTGCGCGTGCGATGGAAATGAAAAATCACGAAATTCCCTCGCTGCGTGCGTTGGATCTCACGCGGGGATTATAATCGCCGCTGGTTCCGTTGGGAAAGAGGCGACCGAATCGCGAGAGCACGCGTGAATCGAACGAAAACGAGCTCTTATTTTCCTTGTTTTTTTCATTCGTAAACCACAAAGTGAGTATCGTACGGGAACGCGCGTGAATATTCGTGTGTGCGACGATGACCGACGAGCCTGGACCACTGGATGCTGGATAATCCGTCGCGACGAAGAAACGAGAGGGATTCCGTGAAAAAAGACGAAAAATGGAGCGGAAACTCGCGACACGCGCGACCTCCGTTGCCGCTCGCCTCGTGCTGCGTTTGCCCTGTTGATCGTCGTGTCTCTTGAAACATCGCGTTCGATTCGCGATTGGTTTCCGTCGATACGAGCGTGTGCGCGGTCCTTCTCCTCTCGATAATTCGATGAGGCGGGAGAAACGCGGCGGGAGGAAAAAAAAAGACAGGAAAAACAGAACGATCGGATGACACACGTCGGTGCTGTGTTCCGTGTAGTGTGAAAGCACGCCGCACCGTTCAACAGGTGCACGAGGTGCATCACACCACACCGTGTGTATGTCCGTCGCTCAGCCACGATGACGTATGTAAATTCATGAATCTCTCATGCGTCTCTGTTTCTCGCATACGCGCGGACGCGGGATGTACACGTATAAACTATACGCGTCAACAATTTTCACACGAATAACACAAAATCATACGCGCGAAACGACGACGTCAAAGTGAATTTATAATCCTCATCGTTTCGCACCAACCTCTACATTCGTTCTTTCGCTTTTTCCGAATGGATTCCACCCGATTCGTCGAACACGACTGGATTCTGGCACATTTTTCGATCGAATTTTTCCATCGCTGTTTTGGAGAAACGAAAAAATCCGTCGTTTTCGTTTTGGAGCAACATTTTTGTTCCTTCCCAGGGGTGAAACGCGTTCTCACAGGCAGTTTCTCGAGTAGGATCTTTTCGTTATTCCGACACATTTTTCGATCGAATTTTTCCATCGCTGTTTTGGAGAAACGAAAAAATCTGTCGTTTTCGTTTTGGAGCAAAATTTTTGTTCCTTCCCAGGGGCGAAACGTGTTCTCACAGGCAGTTTCTCAAGTAGGATCTTTTCGTTATTCCGACACATTTTTCGATCGAATTTTTCCATCGCTGTTTTGGAGAAACGAAAAAATCTGTCGTTTTCGTTTTGGAGCAACATTTTTGTTCCTTCCCAGGGGCGAAACGTGTTCTCATAGGCAGTTTCTCAAGTAGGATCTTTTCGTTATTCCGACACATTTTTCGATCGAATTTTTCGATCGCTGTTTTGGAGAAACGAAAAAATCTGTCGTTTTCGTTTTGGAGCAACATTTTTGTTCCTTCCCAGAGGCGAAACGTGTTCTCACAGGCAGTTTCTCAAGTAGGATCTTTTCGTTATTCCGACACATTTTTCGATCGAATTTTTCCATCGCTGTTGTGGAGAAACGAAAAAATCTGTCGTTTTCGTTTTGGAGCAACATTTTTGTTCCTTCCCAGAGGCGAAACGTGTTCTCACAGGCAGTTTCTCAAGTAGGATCTTTTCGTTATTCCGACACATTTTTCGATCGAATTTTTCGATCGCTGTTTTGGAGAAACGAAAAAATCCGTCGTTTTCGTTTTGGAGCAACATTTTTGTTCCTTCCCAGGGGCGAAACGTGTTCTCATAGGCAGTTTCTCAAGTAGGATCTTTTCGTTATTCCGACACATTTTTCGATCGAATTTTTCGATCGCTGTTTTGGAGAAACGAAAAAATCCGTCGTTTTCGTTTTGGAGCAAAATTTTTGTTCCTTCCCAGGGGTGAAACGTGTTCTCATAGGCAGTTTCTCACGTAGGATCTTTCCGTTATTCCGGCACATTTTTCGATCGAATTTTTCCATCGCTGTTTTGGAGAAACGAAAAAATCCGTCGTTTTCGTTTTGGAGCAAAATTTTTGTTTCTTCCCAGGGGCGAAATGCGTTCTCACAGGCAGTTTCTCACGTAGGATCTTTCCGTTATTCCGGCACATTTTTCGATCGAATTTTTCCATCGCTGTTTTGGAGAAACGAAAAAATCCGTCGTTTTCGTTTTGGAGCAACATTTTTGTTCCTTCCCAGAGGCGAAACGTGTTCTCACAGGCAGTTTCTCAAGTAGGATCTTTTCGTTATTCCGACACATTTTTCGATCGAATTTTTCCATCGCTGTTTTGGAGAAACGAAAAAATCTGTCGTTTTCGTTTTGGAGCAAAATTTTTGTTCCTTCCCAGAGGCGAAACGCGTTCCCACAGGCAGTTTCTCACGTAGGATCTTTCCGTTATTCAGAGTGAAAATAATTTGAAATTTATAAACACGTGGACGGGACGAGCACGTGCGCTCACGCGTCACACGCGAATGAATCCGTTGTTCGACTTTCCTCCTCGTTCTCCCTCTCGTCCTTGAACACACGTGACACAATGACCCCACTGTTAACACAGTTTGGTAAAACAGTCCGCCATCCGGGGAACAAATAGCCATTGTTGGCTCAATGATTTTTTACTCCAAAAAGAGACTCCAAAAGACTCCGACACTCGACGATCGAGTTTTTCGAAGGAAAATTCATAAACGATGAATCGACAAGTAGAAAAAAAAAACGTCGCTGAAGAAAAGCGCCCGCGCATTCCGGTCGTTGTTTAATTGCGGAAATATCGAGCTGCGTGTTCGTGCACATGTCGCGTTTGATACACAAGTCGAGCCAACTCGCGTGGAGCAGAACAAAGAACGAAAAGCATATAACTGTACAATATTACAATCGCACGTACGGTCCCCAGTGTAAACAAAAGTTTAACGAGCAAACAAGCCTATCGATACTGCAAAATAATGTATTATGCAGTGTTTAGTTGCCGCTTGACGTTGGGGGGGAACGAGAGAGCGAAACGCGATAGAATGAGACACGAATGGAGAGAGAGAGAGATTATTGGAAGATTGCATTGAACTCGACGAGTCGATAATGCACGAGAGAGCCTGCTTTCGCTCACCGCCACTCGTGCAAACCCGACCAGTGTCAATATACACCATTTGTGCACCACAATCGCGCCGAGTCCGGAGCACGAACGACGCTGGGAAATATTATGAAAAGAAACCACTGTAGCCCAAAGAAGATTTTTTTCCTTCGAGTGACTCTTTTTTTTGCGCAGCTTCCATCGCCCCTCAGTGACGTAACCGTCTTTACTTTGCGAGAAAAAAAAAACTCCCCACGAGCGATTCGATCCGATCCCGGCGCGTTATTTTTTCTCTTCGCGAATGAGACGACGCGTTACGCGACGCTCGGGATTAGTTTTTCTTTTCTCCCTCCGATTTTCCGCTCGCTCTGCGGCATACCGGAAGTTTGACGTTGGTGCAGAACGGGAGGAAAAAAATGGATGGGGGGAGGGATGAAAAGGAATTACGAAAAATAAAGCACCGCGCGTTGTAAAACCACGCGGCACTCGGTATCTGTAACGCGCGGGAAATGACTCGATGAGTATACGCGGTCGCAAAGACCCACGGGAATTCATGGAAAATTAGTTCATTTGCATTCCCATGGTCGCCGTTGGTTCGCTGACGCTCCCCGCCGTACACCAGCACCGTGCGGCCAGCCTCCGCACGACGTTTGTGCAAAAGTCCATTTCCAACCATAGCCGGCCCTCGAGCCGACGTCATTCCCGTCGCATTCGTGAAATATCGAGCGTTTTTTTTTTTCGTTACCCGAAATTTGCATTTTTCGTAACATTGCCATCGGTGAGTCTCCTCGACGGATCTCCGGCGGTCCATCCGCGCGGAGATTACACGCTCGTCCAGGCTTTTTTTTTCATTTTCTCATTCCCATCGAGGGGAATTGCCTCGTTACAACTCTGGCGAAAGAAAGTTTCCGCTCGTCGGTTCTCTCTTTTTTTTCCATCGCTCCAGCAACGTTGCGTTCGAATATCGTCCAACGGTGCAACGCCGGGAAGCAGCTGCCGGCTGATTCTCAATCTGATTTGCGATTCGATCGATGCGAGGTCGCGAGAAAGTAAATCCTCGATGATTGACCTTGAAAATCGGAACAAAGTTGTATAATCGCGTCGCGAGTTACGTCACACGGTCCATCAAACCGCGAGCGCGGAGATGCTGGGAATAATCAGCTTCAAGGCCATCGCGTTCCGTCGGAATCTGCATTCTCTCCGTCTTGAGATGACTCTGGAGCGAATGCAGGAAAGACGCGCTTTGTACGTTCGATTCGAGAGGACGATGAAGAAAGACGGAGAAAATTAGAGGCTGGAATTTAATTACACTCCTGATGATCTATATCCCCCCCCCCCCCGTTCTTCCCTCTCGTAAACTCGGACGAGCAGAGACATCAGTTTCCTTGAATCTCGAGCAAGTCGCGTCTCAATCGAGCCTCTGACGTCTCGCCCCGATCGAAACTCGTTATATACGTATAGCTGTGCAAAAAGTTGCTCCATGTTGAACCGTAATGATCCTTCGATCTGTCAAACGTCGCTGAGATCAATCGGATGCTGGATAACGCGGATTTTTCCGAAGATGAATCGCTTCGCGGAGACGCTCGGCTTTTGCCGACGCTGTTAACCGTTTTGTCCTGGTTCCACGCGCGGAATAAAGCTCAAACCGCCGTCCAAGTGTGTATCGAGAGACACACATTTTGCGCGTGGTCGAATGTTCGAAAGAGATTGAAGTGAGTCACGTCTCCAATTACCTGAAAGAAGGATTTCCTGTTTAGTTGGGCGAGTTTCCAGTGGGCGTCTGCGAAACGCGAGAGACGATTCGCGAGCGAGTGTACACACACACGCGCGCGCACAGCATCCGAGAGGCACACGCGTAGATTTCATGCGCTCGGAGCTAAACACTCGGATGTTTCAAAGTTTCGCTGCGTCCAAGTTTTTACCAGAAACATTATTGGTATCAGGCAGAACGCTCTGTTACGAGATTACCGATGCTCTCCAACCGGTAACGCTCGATTTTATGGCTCTGAAAGATGCATACGACACCGAGCCCACTTATCGTTGGAGGAAAAAAAAAACAAATGCAATTACGAACGAGAGGAGAGAGAAAACGCGAATAACGTACGTCGATCGGAGAACAATGGGATCGTCTTGAGATTATTGTCACGGATAAATGCGCATACGCGTAGTAGCGAGAGAAACAATCGCGAAACGGCTCATCGAACGATGACGATTGGAAAAATAACGCGGACGAAGAATTCCAGCTTCGTAGAGCGCTGACGTTAAGGGGGCACATTCCGGAGCTGGAAAAAACGGTTTTTTTTTAAACGAGAATACACGCGAGGTTTGGATAATTTATTTTTATCGGCTAGAATGCTGATGTAATTCAGAGGACGATACCATGTCTTCCAAGAGCGCGCAGCATCTTGCTTCAGCAATGCGATATTTTGCCTATCTCCGTAGAGGAATCGAGAGGATTTCCTTAAGAGCCGGTAATGCATGACGGGTGACCGATTCGACCCGGCACGAAGGGTATCCCAAGACGACGTAAATCATGTCGAACCGCCGGGTGAACCCCTTAAACCGAATGCTGCATTCGACTCTAGCGAATAGTCGCGCTTTCGCCCCTGAGAAGACCAGAGAGGGAGAGAGAAGATGCTGGCTCATATATTATTCCGTTCCTAATATGGCTGTACGTGCGTGTCAAGAGCTCGGGATGGTTACCGTATACTCATTGGGAGATAGCGCACCAGCAGCCACGATTTACCAACCCTCCCCGAGTCCAAGAATCACAACCCTTCCACCCGTCTGCGACGTGACTCTTATTTCCGCCCCAAAGACCCTCCTCTTGGACCACTCGCAGAGGCAAGGTCTGCCGTGTGAATCGTTCAACGACAAACATCATTCTCGTCATTCGCGACAACGATCATCGTTGATTTCATCAATGCTCTCGCAAAAATTGACGATCAACGTGCGCCACTCGCGTTCGTCGTTGAAAAAACAGAAGCCGCGATTTTTCTTCCCCGAAGAGATGAATCGGGTCCAGGGACTTGAAGATTCGTCTCACGGGTTCCCTCTTTGGAAGCGAGCAACGAATCTCGATTGAATGTCGCGTCTTTGATCGCCAAATCGAACGACAAAGTTCATCTTTGCCGAACTTTGTTGAATTGAGAACCTCTGAATTTTCTTCTCCGCGATCCGAGAGCGGTAAAAGAAAAGGGTTAAAGGAAAGGGCGTGTGAGGCTCTCCCTCTCTCTCTCTCTCTCTCTATCTCTCTCTCTCTCTCTCGGCGTTATCTCGGAAGCGTTTATGGGAGGGTGAACTCGGATGCTGAGACACGTCGGTGGCGTTTTCTCTCGTACGAAAAGAGGAAGAAGGGTGCGCGGAAAAGTGTGCGGAGGAGGGAGGTGGGTTTGACTGGCTCCGAGAAGCCCGAGGAGCGCGAAGAAGATTGTCGGGCGCGTCAGCAGGACCCGCGTCACCCTGCTGCTTTGCGGTCCTCTTTTCTCCGTGCTTCTTCCCTACCTCCTCCCCCCCCCCCGCCCCTCTTGTTGCTTTTGCTTTTCTCTCGATATAACGTTTGAAGAGAGGCTGAGGCTCGGTAAAGGGACGAAAACGTTTTCACGATTTTCACGAGGCTAATTGTTATGCATGGCGAACATCTCGGTCCGTTTAGCCTTTAAACTCCCCGGCACGCCTGACTCGATGGCATCTCTTCCTCGTCGCGGGATGCTGCTTTTCTCCTTTTTATCTCCAGCAGCGGCGTTATTATTATACAAAGTTCATACTCGTTATTTTGTTTTTTTCGTTGTTTCTCGTGCCGTATTTTCCATGGCGCTGTTGTGAGAAAAAAAAAGATGAATCGCGATCAATCGCGAGAAAGGAAAATCGACCATCCGGCTGATACCGTGGTATCTCCGCTGGCTGGAACGGGAGGCTGCTGCTGCTGCTGGGCGAAGAGAGGCTGAGACGAGGGAGTCTCGTCGATGAAGGGTTGAGCGTGTCCGGTCCGGGAAATAACTTTCTTACCTACTTACTGTTTCATCTCCTGCGATGCTGGCAACCGACTCGGAAACTCCCTCGTGATTTCGGCTCCTTTTTCCTTCTCGCGCGTTCGGAATGATAAATTCCAGTTTCTCGGATGGCAGATGGCTGAGCATTGAGCGAGTTTCAATTTTTTTTTGCAACGCTCCAAAGATCAAAAACGTAAAGAAATTTTGATCCAAAGTTTGAAATTTACCCAGCCCCTTAACGTCCGGATCTGTTTGGCGATGCTCGCAGGTTGTACCGCTCGCGCTCAAACACTGTCGCGCAACGTTAAACAGTGAAACACATGCCTCCGGAGGGCGAAGGTTAGGTATCGCGGTTTGGTGGTTCCCCGGCTTCCGGTATGCCCGGCGCCGATAACGGTATTTAAACTAGACTTAACGGAGTCACCCAAACATCTGGTCACACCCGAAACCGTCTCGTACCGTGTGAATACGAGAGGCAATTTATCGCGTTACGAAGCCTCGTTGCGCTACCCCGCGAACAATATAACAATAATAAATCTCGATCGATTTTCCGATGTTGCGAGTTTTCTCGTCGAAATTAGCATCGAAAAATGCGAATTTTTCCAACATTCGTACGTTAATTCGTTCATCCTTTCCTCGCTCATTTCGCGTCTCCGTTTTTTCTTTTTTCTTCGCAATCTTCACATGTCACGTGTCCAAATGCCATTCATGCATCGGCGATAGCTGCTATAGTATTGAACCACCCACATTCAGAGTCCATCCGTGTCTCTTTTTTTTCTCTCTCGCCGTTTCTCGTTGTAATACACACATCCACATGTGTGTGTATGTAAATATATAGCACAACACGCGCACGTAATCCGTTTGCATTGCGTGTTACGATAACGTTCTCGAGTCTCTCCCGCGGCAGTATATTTTACACTTTGTGTCTGTTTCTTTCCCACTCTCACTCGTCATTCGTTTACTCCCTTTGGTGTGCACCACAAACGAGAAATTAGCGTGGATATCGCAGCCGCAAGAGGTAACGTTCTCAACTTCCAGGCGAAGTTCGCGACCATTTTTTCCACTCTGCTTTTCTTCCTTCATCTTTGCTCTTACAAACAAACATTTTCCCTCGCTCTCTCTCTCTCTCTCTCTGTGACGAAAATTGAGCAATTCGCCGGTGGGGTCCGAGGAGCAAGCTCGCGGCCGTACCTTTTTCACCTCCGGCCTTTAGAATCATTTTTCGGAAGCAATATGCCATGTGTTTGTTGGTGAGTCCGATAATGGGCTTGAGATAAGTTTATCGATCGGAGCGACCTCGGGTTTCAACGCTTTACGGGCTCGCCCTACATCTCGTTGTGTTCCGCTGGACGTGGAACGTGGAACGTGGAACGCGGACGAACCAGAATTAACAGTTGCGCGATTATATCCGAGCTGAACAATTTATATCTTCGTTTCTGTGTAATAATAACAACAACAGCGCGCAACGGGCCCCCTCGTGATCGCGAAGCTGCGGTTTGACGCGCGATTAGCGTTTCTCGTGTTATTACAAGGAGAAACGTGCCGCGAGCTGCGAAACGAACCATTATAATCGGCGAAAATACACGCTGGACACACACGACACCGGCGGTTAAACTTTGCGCGCCAGCTTTGAATCGCCCTCGCGTTTTGCCAATTTTTATTTTTTCCCATCAGCAGCCCCGCACACCAACCGCACATCAACCGACTGGAACTTGAGTCGTTTCTCCTCGAGTTATCGAGACGCGGAGAATAAAAGAAAATTTTTATTTATTTTTCAATTTTTTAGTGAGAAATTATTCATCGTGACGGCCGAGGCAATTTCTAAGCGTTTAATGTTTATCGCGCATCACGGCTCGTGTAACATCGACCGTTTACTTTATCAGCGCCGAACTCGACGCTCCGATTCCCACAATCAATTATCCCCCCCCTGTTCACCGAATTTGCCAAAATGTATATTTTGTGAAAAAACAATGCAATTTGTTAATCGATCAATGGTAAAAAGTAGAGCTAATTCGGGAGTCGTCGGAAAAATATGAAAATGAATAATGGCCGAACGAATAATTATTCCTTCTCTCTCGAATTAGATTCCAAAGAAAATTGCGACTATTTATCCGTTCCGGAAACGAAGGATTTCAAGACGAGCGCGTCTAGCTGGTTAGCGCCTCGTGCATTTTTTTTCATTACCGCGACAGTACGTCAATCTTAATAATCTCGTAAAAATATCCCACCACTCGTGGAACTCCTCTCGAATTCAACGACATTACGAGAGTCAGCCTCATCGGATTGCATGTAATTAACCATCTCTCGAATCGTGTTTTCCTCAATGCCGGATGCGAATTCATCGCCGATGGGAATTTTTCAGAGCGCTTTGGAAAAAAAAATGACGCCAGCGAGGAGAGAAACGAAGGAAATAAAAGAATATCGCGAGTTACACGTCATTCGCAAGCGCACAATGAATAAAAACGTTCTCTCTCGCGAGCGTATATCACACACCCCACCAACCCCTTAATGCCAATGACCCGCTCGCTTATACGCGAGCAAAATCCTAGCTATATCCGAGCGTCTGAAACGGTAACCTATTCTTAGCCATTTCCCTCGTACAAGTACGCGTTTCTTCCTCTCTCTCTCGCTCCATCTTTTTCGTTTTATCTCTCTTCTCTTTTCCCTCCCAACTTTTTGCACATCGATATAGTATAGCATCTTCTGGATCCACATATAGTTGCCTCCACACACACACACACACACACATAAATAAACATTGTACGCGTATATTAATACAAGCACAAGACGTTGCACGAACGTCCGGACTTTGGGAAAATCGCGTACGACAAGTGCGCGCGTTTGGGTGGCTGAGAAAAATGTAGATCTTCTCCACACTTTTGCATTTTTATGGTGCATTTCGAACAGACATTTCGATACTTTTTATGGCAGAGAGAAAAAAAAGTTCTTCAACCACCCTAATACGTGGATCCAGCCTACATCCGTGTATGCGTAATCAGAGTGTATTCCATTACAATGTATGTATAACGGCGCGAGCAGCCTTATCCTCGGCTGCATATTTTGACGGTACGAGGAACCGATAATTGAGAGTAATACGTGCAAATACGGATGTATATATGTATATATATATATATAGACGCAATAATGCACATGGTATACATATACTTGTATGCATCGCTATATTTCGTGAGAGGAAGCCGCGATATCGCTGCCTGCCTTGCGCCTCCCGCCCGATTTCGTTATTATTCGTCCCTCTCATGTATGCCACCTATATCCCGCGCTGCTGCTCCGGGATCCTCTAATTTCTTTAGCATATCGAACACGGCGTATCCCGTGTGTCTTCTTTCATGATTAATCGCTCTCGTTTCGTGCTCGGACTCGCTGCTGTATTCCCATGCTCGTTATGTACTTTCGGCGCTAAATAATTATCGATTACATCGCCAATGAGACGGGAGAATCGCGAATAACCCGGTCTGGGAGGGGGGACAAACGTTACGGAAGAGGAGAAAAAAAAATAAGGCAATTACTCGTCACCGGGTGTACGTAATCGCGTCGCGTTTGTCGTCTAAAATTGAAATATACGAGTTTATTATTGTAATACAGAGGAAAAGGGGTTGATGATTCCGGAGACGAAAAAAAAAGGTTCCGTAATTGATTATGTGGGTTATCTCTCCAGTTGCGTTTATCGCAACCGACTCCCTCATCAACAAGTTTCGGTGTTTATTCCTCCACCCTCGTATACGCGTATATATTTGTTTCTTTTTTTGCTTCAACTTTTCCCGCCTCCCTTCTCCGTCGACCTCGCGCTCCGCGTTATTTTCCGACCCTTGGGGGAGAAGAAAAAAATGTGGAGCACACGGCGCGGCGGGAAAGAGAGTCGTATTTTTACTCGACTGCGGAAACGTGCTGAAATTAAAAAAAGAAGCCACGAAAAGAATGAGAATAAAGGGGAAGAATAACAAGAGGGAAATGTATTCCCTCTCGTTTCGGACTAAAGTACATTCTCCGGTGAATTATTCACTGCTCCTTTCCGTCGATCTTCGCAGTTCATAATATCTTGAGAATAGTTAAGTCCCCGGGAAATGAGAAGCCGCGGCGAAAAAAAAAAAAAAAATTAAGATTCGTAATCACGAAATACATTCAATTAGCGGGATTATTTCGGTGTACCTCGAGTTCATGAATCTTGGTACGTTTGCTTGTTTCTTTCTTTCTTTTTTTTTTGACAAAAAACGAGAATTCCGAGAAAGAGTCGTTTTGGATTTGGCGCGAAAATCGACGACGTCGGAGGGGAGCCGTTCGTCGCGGAAATATACTCGAGACTCTTCGCTCTCGGCTGCTCCGCCTAATGAAAACAATTCTCGCTCGTAATTTCCACGGTAAAGAGAAGAGTCTTGACGAGTAGTCGGGTCACTATTACGTCGAGAGACGGGCTTAATTCAGTGGGAGTTTCGCGCACCTACGCGAGTTCCCAGGGAGCTGACAAACGTGTGCCGTCTCCGCGACCTGAACGTCGCGCCAAACGGGTCAAGGGTCACATTCTCCGAGTTCTATATCCGGCCATCATTGCGCGCCCTCTCTCGTCACATTCGCACTCGCTGCTTCTGGAATAAGGGTTGCCGAGGGGCGTGCCGAGTCGCTGAAGAATCTCGAGCGAATGGAAATGTCTATGCGCGAAAAAAAAAGAAACAAATGTTTTGAGAACATTGAAAACCTCGGAAAAACTCTTGGTTGAATTGCAATTAATATTCGGTTGATTTTGAGATTAAAGAAAAATCGATGCGTCTCTAGTGTTTGCGGGAATGCGAGGTTTATTTTTACATGTCTCATCATTCTCAATAATGCACCGTCAAAGTTGGCACCAAAAGTCGAGCGAGTTTGTATCGCGATATATGGCCAGCAACTTTTATTCCGTAGTTTAGCCGCTATAAATAAGTTTTATTGATTATTCCGCGATATTGTACACACGTACATGTATTTTCGTATTTAACCGAGCTATCGATTCAGCCCAGTTACTCAAAAGACCCGATAAACGAGTCTGACCTCAATTTGCAGTTATATACCAGGATCCATTTGGCGCTTGTACCAATCGATAACGAAAGCCGCTAATTTTTCATCGAGATGTTCATTAAAAAATGTTTCTTCGCGTCGCTCTGACGTTTTTCTCGTTATTGCTCTCCCTCTGCTGATACGACGAGTTCGCGAATGCTCTTTTCCTCCAGCCTCTTCTCTCCCGCCCTCTGCACCTCCTCCCTCTCTCATCTCTGGTCCACAATATTCTCCAGTCTTTCCGGGTCTCGTCTTATTCATAATCGCCCCGGTGAGTCAATTGTGTCTTCTCTGTCGCGCAGTCAAAGACACGAGTCCCTGTGGAATGCCCTTAAATCCTGTATCATGCTTACTCGCTTTACCGGCGATGGTCTCGTTCGCCAGCAGATGGAAAATGAGACGAGAGGGAGAGAGGGTTAAGGTGGCACATGAGGGTAAAAGAGGCGCGGATGAGGAGGACTTTATACGTTTGTTAATTCGCCACGCGAGAAAATTACTCCCCTTTGGAGACTCTGGCAAACAGAAATGAGGAGGCTGAGGAGGTACGAAATGGTCCACTGTTTTTACGTACATATCTCGTGAAAAGTTGATTGATTCGTCGGTGAAAAGACAATAAATTTCGCAGCTAAATTCCGTTTGCTTAAATTCGCGACCGAAAAGAAGACCGCGAGTATTCATCCCTGGGATACAATACGAGTGTGTTTCTATGTATAAAACAACAGGTCCCCTCACCCCCTTCCGCGATCTTGGCTCTCCATCTCTCCGCCGTGTCTGCGCTCCGCGTCGTTTTCCCTTCGGTAGTATATGCATATAAACGTCAACTTACATGCCTTGCATGTATATACACGTGTAGAAATTCCGCGCATGACAGCGGTATCGCGTTTCGAGGGCGAAAGAAATTTTCTCGCGTTCTCTTCGATTCCGAGGCGAAGAAAACAGTCGGAGATGAAGGAAAGGGTGAAAAAATATTCACCGACAAAAATCGCCCCTGAGGGCAAGGCTCTCTCTCACTCTCGACACAAATATATATATATAAATATACTTTGTTTTTGTCCCGTGAGCGTCCATCCCCGCGGAGGACCGTGACTCTTTACTCAACGTTTTATCTCCCACGCGGTCTTCCTCGCGCAGGAACGAAAAATATTGTCATCCTCGTCAATTCTACTTTGACTCTTGATTTTCCAAGTTCCGCGTCAATCATCTTTGGCAGCTGGAAAACAGTGACATTTTGACATTTTCCTTCGGCCAAAGCGTTTAATCGCCTCGACGAATTGCACCTGATTGAGAAACGTCGAATTTTCAAACGACGCTTTTCCTCCGTCTGATCCGCGTTTTAACGAGGACGGGAGCTGGATTCGAGGGAATCGCGAGCGAAATTGTGTGCGCGAGTATGCGCGTATGCGAGAGCGAGAAAAAGAAGGAGGGAAAGGGAGAGGAAAAAAAATAGCGACGGGAGTCGGAGGAGCCTGAGATTCAGATTTTTCATTAAGGAGACGTCGACTCAGCTACTATCCGGCGCGAGTCTCAGGGAGAGAAGCAAAGTCGCGCGAGGGGTGCGGAAGTCTCGTGACGTTGAAATGGCAATGAGGGTGACCAGCAGCAGGGGCGGGGGAGGGGGGGAGCGGAGCTCGTAGGGTTGAGCAAAATAAGAACGACGAGACGACGATCCCTTCTCGTTCTCCCGGAATGCTGGTATAATATGGTGGATTAATACGCGGGAAATCTGCCACCTAAAAGTTATTAATGACTGACGCTCTTTCCTTCCCCCCCTCTTTCTCTCTCCGCGACGTTTGCGCGTGCGGTCTGCGGCGACTCGGCGACGCGTCAAAGATTTTATGAAACACGATGAGGCTCGCCGGGCGTCGAAAAGTCGAAGCCTTCTTTTCAAAAGTACATATCGCTGCTGCTGGGGAAGCGAAATCCGTCGATCCAAGACAATGGAGCAGATACAGCGGTGGGAGAGACAGATGCTGGCGAGAAAAAAATTGATGAAATCGTAGAGATTCGTCAAAGGCGTTTAATGAAACCTGCCGATTATTTCGTATTTTTCAATAACGTTGGGCAATTATTATTCAAAGGTTTACGAATTTACTGTTCCTGTCACGATTTGCAGAAACAATTTGCAGGGAAATTCGTCTCTCGAAACTTAATATCGACGTTAAATCTTCATCTCGTCAATCGTAAATTTATCTCTAATTACGAAATGAGAAGTCATTGAAAAAGATCTGTTCGAGCGAGCATCGAACTGTTTGAATTTTTCCAATGAATTATTCAAAACAGAAGCTTTTATCCGCATTGAACGAATAATCTATTTTATCGCACTTTCCATCAGTTGGACCATCTTTTTTTCTCTCGAACCTGTTAACGTCAAATTGGTTTATGGACAAATCAGAGTTCTCCTTCGATCCCTTAATTCCTCGGCGAACATGAAAAACGTATTAGCCCGTACATCAACCGACGATCACTCGGCTCTTTTTTTTTCCCGTTTTGCACTGCGACCGTAACATTTTCCCGCTGTACGAATCTTCCCGAGCTCTCGGAGGATTGACTTTGGTACTGTGTTTTTTTTTAGATAAATCGATATTCCGCTTATGATTTTCTTGCGATGATTTTTCAATGACATTTACAAAGGGTCACGACTCAACATTTTCTTCCGAGTTTCCATACCAGCGTTGATTCGATCCATCAACGTATAATTGTAACGAAAATTGAGCATCTCTCCGTTGCGTGATTCCGAGCATGAAAACTTGGAGAGAATCGAGGTTGATGCAGATTTTATTTCGCGGAAGCGTCATGCGGCAAGTGTCGCTATGCAAATTGGAAAGATAATAATCGATTGTGGTTCGAGGATGGATACGTTGATGGGTCATACGATCGGAACAGGCGTCGTATACAATGTCCCTTCCCCACCTCAACAACAAACCGATCTCTCGTCGATCTCTCTCCCTCTCGTTTTCTACCCTCGATTCGCCAAATCGCTCCTCTCTCTCTCTCTCTCTCTCTCTCTCTCTCAACCCCTTTTGCTATCGCCCATTCCGATCTCCCTCAAGGGAAATTATACAGTCTGCCCTCGGCTGAATTCACCGCTCTCCCAGCAGCATAGACCGTCAAATACCTTACCTGCCTGCTGGACGTTACCTGCCCCATCGGATTCTCGCGGCGATCACTTTCCAGCGGAGAGCATCGCGGCCAGGGGGATGATCGTCCACGCGAGAGAGGACAGACGCGAATTTTTCTGACAACCCTCGCGACTCGTATTCCTCTCTCCTTGACCGTTCCGGATTGATTCTTTTTCCCTCTCCGTGTACTCTGCGCGATTCTCGCGGGACTTGGCACGGGGATGGTTTATTATTTATGAAATTCCACGGCAATTTTCAGTTTTTCCTTTCTCGTGAAAATCATTTTCTCGCCAACCGGCCAACTTTTTTCGACCGGCGTTGGTTCATTCGCGAAATAATCCAATGGAGAGTGTTTACCTCGCGGAAAAAATCGATACGTAATTTGCTTACCCGAGCGGAGCTCTGTTTGTAGCCCTGGACAGGAAGAAAAAAGGGATCCCTTCGCCGTCGATTCGTTCCATCAGAGTTGGTTACGAAAAATATGCTCACCCTTAATCGAATCGTTAATATCGCCATGAATGGTGAAGGAGCCACCATCGCTAATTGAAGAAAACCCTCCGGTGTGCATCAATCACGTCCGAACCAAGAGGAATTACGTTACAGCTTCTCCTTATTCCTCCTCCTCTCCCTCGAACTTTCATCCCGCAGCCTCCTCCCGTTTTACCCCTATCGCGAGATTTTTTTTTTCTTCCCCTCGGCCCAACGATTTTCATCTCGGGCTTTTCATTCACCGGCGCGGAGTGTGGTATGGATCGCGACCGCGAGGTAAATCTTGTTTTTTTAATACTCGTGTTTTCATTGCCGCATTATTCCCCGCAATTTCGGGATGCGTAGCGGCAGCCTCTCCCGCAGGATCGAGAACGAACGTATTTACATTGCGAAACGGACGCGCCCGGCAGTTTGCATATGCGAATGCGCTAAAAGCTTCATCCACTTTTCCACCGCAATTCGCCCACTCTTCGGAATCTCGATGTTCAGTGGGCGAATTATCTTTTGAAAAAAAAAGAGAGAAATTACCAGAGTGTTTTTATGATTATCGAAAAATTCGGCGCATTATTATCCTTGTCGTAATTTTACGTATAATTATATCGATAAAATTACCATCGCGTTTGAACAATTTTTTCAGCCTTCGAAATAAAGTCCCGTTTCTTTCGCATCCGTTAATCCGACCGTTAGTGCCGAATAAAATTCCCAACGAAATACGCGAAACAAAGGGGGAAAGAGAATCGACGGAGGTGCGAAAATGTTGCCGGGAGCGATGTCGAGTCGCAAAAACCAAGTGGTAAATTTGCCCGTTCGCTCGTTGGAATCACACAAAGTTGGAGAGAGCGAGAGTAAGTAAATGAGAAGAACTCTGGCGCAGTTGGACCGCACAGAAACGAAGCGAGAAAAGGCGCTTTCGACGCTTCGCTTGTTTGCGTATATTTTCCTGTCGCTCGCAGTCCCCTGTTTATCTCCGCTTTGTTGTCACATGTTTATCCATCGTTTCCCGTGACGACTCTTCCTTTTCTCGATTTCTACCCCCGCGCAACCCCTTCATCGCGCGGACAAACTCCTGCCTCTCCCGGTCAATGTTTCCTTTCCCTTTTTTGTTGTACACCATTTTTTTTCTCGCTCTCTTTCATTTCCTCGTTAGTCTTTCGCTCGTGACTCTCTCTGGCTGTTTTCACCGTTGGGAAAACGTTTGTGCGACCGTGTTTCATCCCCCTCTCCCCCACCGGCGATTCTTGCTCTCTTTCGCTCTTTCTCGCTCGATTTTCGCTTCGAGTCTCGGTCAAACCTCGTCGTTCTTTGCCAGCACACTGTTTCACCGCTGGTTTGTCTCTTTCTTCGTTTTTTTTTTTTTTTTTTCATACTCTTCGAGTACAGCGGTGCTCGACGCTCTTCGGCACTGAGCGTACATACACCCATCAACGATGTTCCGTACCTCGAGCGAGAGCTGTTTACGCTGGAGATAAAGCGAAGGAACAAACAGCTTGGCATGGCGTCGTTTCTCTCCTCGCGGCTCCATCATGGTTTGCAATCGTCGGCGGTATACGCGCTGTCCAACGTCTAGCTGGAATTCATGAGAGCGGAGTGGAGAAAAGAGAGCGTAAAAAGGGGAATAAAGAAGCAGCAAAGCCAGTCGGGCAGCGTCTATTTCGCGGGAAGATCGCGCGGATTTTCAAAGAATGAAAAACGCACGAGGACCGACAACAGGACCGTTTCTGTCCATGTCATTGTGGAGAAATGATTTTGAAAAAAAATCATGACGGGAGAACACGCGCCTTCCGTCGTCATGTTGCACGTCGCTCTCTATTCATCTTGTGTACGCTGGTGAGCCTCTTGACGCTCCGGGCATAAACAGACGTCGCACAATACTCGGTCGTACTCGCCGGCTTCCGTCCGAGAGCCAGACTCCGTTGGTGCTCTTCTTACACTCCGCGGGACCGACAAGAGTATCGTCTGGCTACTGTAAAAAACATGACCGGGACGGTACAGGCAGGCCTAGCGACACTCGGACCACTCTCTGGCACTCAAACGTTGCGTGGCTCACGGGGCGGCAGTTGCTTACAGCGCGAGCGAGTCCATCGTATTCCCGTAGGCTGACACGACGTGGAGCAGCGGGGAAAGGGGTCGTGGGGTCCAGCGAGAGCGCGGTTTCTCGTATAAAGGGGGTCAGCATTGTTGTGAGCTGCATCAAGAAATACACTGTGCATCCCCGATGTTTCGAGGCGAGTCCACCCTCTTCCAAACACCCTCCAGTTTAGCTCGTAACCACTCAGACTTACGAAAGGGCTTGTCTGTTTGGCCTCGTCTCTCGCGTTCACCCTTCGACGAATGCTTTTTCACTGGTTTCATCGTGATAATACCCGTGAGCACCGCTTGTTCGTTTTGCTCGCTGCAGTTTCAGGCCTTGCTCCAAGGGCCATATATCGCCCTTGTCTTCTACGGACCCAGTGATAATGCATGAGGGCCAAATTGAAAAATTATCACACCATAAAACTCTCGGGCTCGTGGTGACGCTGGAGTATATTCACGAGCCATTCTTCGTCTTGTTTGGAGAGAGGGTCCGGAGGGAAGCTCGTCAACGCGCACAAGTGTCTTCGTGCTTGTATTCCGAGTCCTCGCTTTTGCTGCATCTTCTTTTTTTGTACCGGGGATGGCTGCTCGCGGGACTTTATCCCGAAAACTCGATATTTCAATGAGAAAATAGTTATTAATCGATCAAATTCGTATTATCGCATTTTCCGACGGAAATATTGGGTTTTCGATGAAATACCGGTGTGTTCCGCAATCAGCGGGGAAAAATACATCGATATGGACCATTGTAAATCATTTTTGAAATCCAACATTTTTCGTCATTTTCTGCCGGACTGAGTTGGTTCACTAAAATGTTTGCCATTTTTTTTTCGTTCGAGATGGACACCCCGACTTGTGCTTATTCTCTTGGCAATTGAAGAGGCTTCGAAATGCCGTTTGGTTTGTCCGGATATCTTGATTTTTCGATTTTTGGCAGATTTTTTAAGTTCAACCACCGATTTTCGCCAATTTTTCCATACATACCCCTTTGCGTTTTTTTCGCCGATTTTCAACATCGATTTTGAGGGTGAAGCAATCGAGCTATCGACATTTAACTTTCACCGTTGTTTGAGTCTACCCGAGGGCTTTTCAAAACACCCCCAAAAAATCTATGCAGCTTCAGTAGGGAGGAAGTTATGACCATTTGAAATTTCGACTTTTCGACGATTCTGGAAAAGTGGCGAAAAATGAGTCGAAATTTTTTTTTTCAAATTTTCGATATTTCAGAAGCTTATTCGATCGGAAATTTTCCGCTGATCACGAAACTCGTCGAGTTTTTCGCGAAAACTCGAAATATCAGTAAGAAAATGCAAAAAAAAAACAGTCAACTCTCAATGCGTCGGAATATCGGACAATTATTGCGGACGTTCGGGGCCAAGATTGGCAGAAATCGGTATTCAATAGCGTTAACAGCCACGCGAATGCCACTCGGACATTTTCGGTGAAAATATTGCTCGTGAAAGGCTCTATACGGCTGCAAAAGTTGGACTTGCTCGAGAGGAGGGTGCGATGCACTACGAGCATGTAAAAGCCTCCCGAGGAATGTGTGCTATACATCCTTCCACGTGATATCCGAAAACCTTCATGCAAGAGATTGTCGGGGCGAAGAGTGGGATACTCGGCTCAAGGAGTTGGCCTGACGATGATGGTGCGGGTGTCCGATCGTCGAGCTTACCACCCGTTCGTTTACTTCTTATACAACCCGAGTGGCGGCTCCGGTATAAGGGCGAATAATTAGGGCCGATAATTCACGACGCAACAACTCTCCGCACGATGTATTCCGCACCAAGGTGGAGGTGAAGGCTGTACACGCCGGATCGACGCTGTGTACAGCGGCTTTTGGCTCTGGAGCTCGGTAATACAGCGGCGTGTCGACGTGCAGTTGTGTTGACGATTGGACGGGGTGGGCTCGAACCGGCCGAAACTTGGAGTATCACCCCCCGGGACAGGGTGCACTCTCGTTCGATATATACACGAGCCCCATCTATAGCTCGAGTCTCCGCTGACTCTTGGAGCCATCGGAGTGAAATGGGTGTGGGATCGCGTGCACATTGCCCATTACACCCGGACAGACCTTAGCTTTGCAGCCCGTTGCCGGCTTCGCGGTTCCTACTTTCGAGTTGCCTCTTCCCTTCCACTCCCGTTGTTTCACATCCTACCAACGTTAAAGTGGGCCAGGGGAGGGTGCAAACAACCCCTCTTCTTCATTTTCTTCTCGTACTTCTTTTTCTTCCGCTTCTTCTGACTCTGCTTCCATCGCACGCAATATCTACGTCATTCCCTCGAACCCGATTATCCTGTTGCTTTTTTTTCTTCTCTTCCTTTTTCACTGTAATTTGGACCTACCGTAAAGTTTTCTTCGATGGTATATTATGCATGTGCCTTAGGGACTCGCGATTCCGACACGTTACACGTGTTTCGGGCGGAATCCGATCGATTTTTTGCAAAATTCATCATCCTCAGTAGGTTAACTCTGCTTTCCTTCTTCATCGACGATTTTCTTTGCCCCTTGGCTGGACAGCTTCCAAGCAGCCGCGATTGGATTCTCAATCCACAAATGTACGTCGTTGAGAAAAGAGTTTAGACCCGCCTCGGCGTCGCGAAAACAATTGCAGATGCAATTTCGAAAAGTGCCAACACGTAGCATCAATTTAAAGTTCTCGCGGTACCAATTTGGAATTCTAATGTACAACAATTTTGCTATTGAATTTGTCGCTTCTAATGTCGCGGTCCGAGAATCTTCATTGACCACTGGACACCCAACTGATACTCGGATACAGCGGCCACCACACAGCGAAACGCCGCGGATGAGTAGTTTTTGATATCAGGGCTTCATACACCATTAGGTTTGCACGACGATTACTCGGAAGCTGCGGTCCTGGACACGGGAACAATGCACCTAAACGATACCGCCTGGACGCGAACCTCGCTCCGCACATCTTTTCCTTTCGCTCTTTGCGCCCGTACGTTCCAGCACCGTTCTTTTTCCCCATTGATGATCCCCCTCCCATCTAATTTTCACATGGTACACTCGCTTCTTCCGCGCGCTTTCCCTTCCCGTGAAAACTCCTTTTGTTTCTTTCAGTCGATATCACGTTCGCCATTTCCGCCAAACAAAAAGAACCCTCGACGCGAGAGAGTCGAAAAAACGAAGAGAAAACGTAGCGGAGAGCTTTCATTGTGGCTATTATCCATTTCGATTCGTTCAATCCTACTGAAAAAAAAGATTAGTTTCTTCATTAAAGAACCACGTGCTGGTGACTGGAATACTTTTTACATGAAGTTGACCAAAACAATCGTCGTCGAGTGTTACTCGAGGTAGCTCAAACGCCGTTTAATATTTAGCTGGAAAGTTCGAGAGTCGTCACAGGCAGGGTGAATCTTGGATGCGCGGTTTCTTCGGCTTCCGCTTATCGCTCGACGATAATCTTCTTACGACGATATAAAATAACGTTGGAGCGAATGAGCCAAAGTGAGAGGGGAAGAAACGCACGGCAGAGCGAGAGACGGGAAAGAAGAGTCCAAGTGGCATCAGCGGTTGGTTTTAGGGGGCGCGCTGTATATAACCCAAGGAGGCATATCTGACGCGAGGGTCGTCGCCGTTGGCTTTGCGAACTTCTTCTTTCCTCGGAAAGCTTCCAGCAGTGTTCCCATGGGGTGCTCGAGCGAATTGAAGTAATAAGGTCCCGGAGGGCAGTTTACGCCGGATATTTCGCGTATAGTGCAGTCGGCAAGGAACCTTTCGAAAGACCTTAAGCGGCTATTACGCGAATTGTTTGACATCTTGTTGCAACTATTTTTTCTTCTTTATGGATTACGTGTGGGGCGTAATACTCGCCACGAATATCGCATTCCTTCCATCCATTCGCATCTGTCAAAGTTTTTACGTACGATGCAAAAATCACCGGCTTTCCGTACCTCCCCGAATGCTCGCATGTGTCACGAAGGCGCAATTTCGCAAGTTTTTTACCCCTCATTTTCGCCTCCTACTTCGTACAATCAAACATTTTCCATTTCCGGCTTGTGCCACGGAAAGTGCGATATTTTTCTCGCGATCGGCGTTGATTTCTGCGATCGGTCTGGCGTGACTTTGATACAAGCCTGCTGTTTCCTCTCGAATACGCTCAGAGTTACCGCACACATGCACAAACACACACACACACACACACACACAGGTTTAACGGTGTCCCGAAGGCCATGACATTTCTTACAGGGTGCGGTTGGGCACCAAAGGGAGGGCATTGTTTGCCTTCTTGAATGCCGGCGATGAGAAATTGCCACCATAGATCCTGATGCAGCATCCCAAGTAGGTTAGAGCGCGGTCTTACCCGAAGCTTTCGAGACATCGCGGGCGCAATGACCATTTGTTAATGTCCACTTGATCGCCCCGACTACCCCGCGACCAATGTCATTCCGGTCGGGTGTCATCAATCAGGAGTTGCTCCTATCCTCATTGAGAATCCACGGATGCAGTCAATCGTCGTTGAATGCCTCGCGGTGTTTCGATACTTGACGATCCATCACCCTCTTTTTCTCCTATAAAATCTAGCAAGAACGAAAAAAATCATCCCACTCTTTGCACATTGATCGACGAACCGGATGACGACTGTCAGCGAAGAACGTTTTTTTTTTTCTCAAATTAACATTTCTTCGTGAAATATCGTTTGAAAAAAGTCCGCTCCTCTGCTTGCCAGCGCGTTAACCCTTGGAGGACGCAATTTTCGTCGTAATTCCAAATCCACAATGTATGCGTCGCCATGACTCTTTGCTGTCCTTGACCAATGATGATTTCCACATTTACAATTGTTGCGAAAAATACACGATTCGAAATTGGTTAAATTTACGATAAGCCGTAGAGGACTGAAGAATTTCGCGTATAGGTGCTCGAACGCGAAATTTCATTGATATTTCCCTGCAACAGAGCGAAAACGCGACATTTTTATTCCCGTTGCCACTCGATACGTACTTTCCCCCCTTAATCGCGCAGAGTACCCATCGCCAATTATCCTCTTTGATTTTCGCTGCTGCAGTCGCTCGCGGTATTTACTACGCCATGTTGCGTAATCAGTCAAATAAGGGTTGCGCGCAAAATGACAGAAAATAAAAAATCAAACATTCCGCAAAATATCGCCGCCATAAAAATATCGACTTTGCGGACGGATTTTTCGTTCAGGAAAGATCCGCTCGTATTACATTACACGGGATATAGATTTAATGTATTCGATGATCCTGCAATGGTCCCTAGATTACGGTGTTATTATCCCTCGATAAGTGGAAGCTTGGGTTTACTCCGGATTCAACCGCAGTCCCCTTCGCACCCCTGTAAGGGAGGAGGCCAAACATTGCGGCGAATACACCGCGAAAGTTGCACGTGCGTGTACAAAACTAGCAAGATATCCGGAATACAGTTTGGAACACAGCGCGTCCAAGTGGCCACACGAATTCTTGGACCGTTGCTGGTTCGGTTGGAAACTCACGAATTTAACCCTCCTAATCAATTTATAACTGTACCGCCCAAACTGTAGAAGGGTCTGCACACAACGCGAAGCTTAAGTGGCCTTGAATCGATCGCGACGCATCTCGTCGTGTGACCCTGAAAACGCGAAATCATCGGATTTATTCCCCGCCAGTTCGTCCCTCGAATTGTCGATCGCAAATCACAAAGAAGCTTTGAAAAAATGAAAAATTTCGAAAACAATGAAAATGTATTCAACGGCCTTGCTGAAGGGAAGGGAAGGCCACATTTTCTACAAGTACATCAGGAAGATGCATGGACTCTACCAATTTCGCTGGGGAGGCAAGACAAATGCGACCGAGATGAGTCTCACGGGATATTTGAATTTTCCCATCTACCGGCAGACTCGCTGGGTCATAGTTGCGAAATGTAGGCTGATACAAATTCAAGAAGGTAGTCGCGGCGGCGGATGGTTAGCTCCGTTCGACGTCGTTCGAAGGAATCCATAGATTGGCCGCACTCGCTCTGCTAACAATCAGCCGTAAATTATAGCCTCAATATCCATTGTGTACCCTCCTCTCTGGGTACACAGAGGCTCCTTCTCTCTCTCCCTCTCTCTCTCGTCAAAGAGCCCAGAGAGACTAACCTCGAAAGTCTGAGACCAAGACTACTCATACCCCTCTCTGGTTTCCATGCGGTGAGAGAAGCCTGTGTATGAGAAAGCTCTCTCGTACAGGCGGTACGAAGACTGCAAACGTTCTCGCGTCTGTGGGAAGGCCAGTGTGGGTGGCGGCAGAGCCAACGCGAACGAGAAAGTAAGAGGCAACATCATAGGGTTGCGGAGTTGGAGAGGGTAGGTCTGCTAATACTAGCTGCTCTTGTGTTATACCCAACTGAACCAAGAGATATGTATATTAATGGGGCAATCTTACATAGTTTTGTTTACCTTGCCATTCTCCGGGTGCGTATACAATTACTATACTAGACGCGGCGCGCGGTATCTCCCCCTCCCTCTAGCCACCCTTGCGGCAAGGGTGGCTGCCCACCACCTCGGCACTCCGGTACTCCAACAACTCCCGACACACTGGCTGCCCTCAAACCCTCTTCTTCGACCGTCTTCTCCGCACCCTCGTCATCGGATAACCCTACCGCGTGCGAGCGTCTCCGCACTCGTTGGAATTTTCGCCCGGAATAGTCATCTTTTTTATTGGCTCGTGTTGAGCCTAATTCCGATGCCGATCGGTAAAATGCGAGTACATACATCGCGGACGGCGAAGAAGGATTATTGGAAAAAGAAGCAACGACGCGGGAGCAAGGCCGGAAGGCCCTGATGGTTATTAATACGAAATCCACCATCTCCGAACGGTGGTTTGGAGAGTTTTCTTTGATTTCCACCGTTTGTTTATTCGCGTATGAGGATCGCGTACAATCGCTCGGCATGTTCGGATACGTTTATTTTTTTCAATCTCGATATCAGCGAGTTCTCGACCGTGAACGCGGTAGGAAGAGTGGGAATCCCATTACGTACCTTTGTACATTTATCTCTGGCCACACAACCTCATTTGTGTAATAGCCAAAGCTTCGACAACAAACCGACGGGGGCTGATATCGGTATTCACCGTGGAATTGCGGTGATTGCGGGCTTTCGCCACACGCGAGTCACAATCGTGTGAGAGACAGTCGAGAGACTCGATCTCGTTATTTTCTCTTTTTGTTTGTTTCTTTTTGCAATCCCATGGACTTGACTTCATCGTATTTTCCCCTTCCCCCCTTCGTATATAACGTGTGTGCACGTACGCAGGCCATGCATGAAGATATCGCGATTGTACAAAGCAGCAATTACATTATTTCTGTCGAGTTGTCTCTTTTTCTTCTCTTCTCCTCGCGGTGCCTCGTTCGTTCTCTCCGCCTTGCTCCTGAATTTCATCGTCTGAATTTCTCGAATCTTTTTTATACAATAAAATAAACCAGTCAATGTTATTTGGCTATAATATTCTTCGGTTCGAGATGATGAAACTTTTGAATTCTTTTCAACAAAATCGTGTCTTTGATCAAGCTGCGCATGATCGCGGTATTTCGGAGCTTCGAATTTCAATATTTTTTTCTGCACCACCCTAATATGCGCACAGCCAAGGAGGATACGTCGGCAAACATTGTTCGCACACACGCGTTTGTACCTGCTTACACGTATGCTGTATGACACGGTACGAGTGCATTGTCACGTGACGGACGAACGAGGTCTTTCGCAATGGAGATCGAAACTAGATGCGTGAGGGGTACGTGAGAAAGCGACGGAGGAGCAAGAAAAGGGGTAGCGAGAGAGGCGAGCTTCGGTCTATTGTGCACGGGGTGGAAAAAGACAGAGAGAGGAGAAGGGGAAAGGGGCAGAGGCCACAAGGGCTTAAGGGGGGGAGGAAAGACGAGGAAAAGGGTGCGGAAGGGTGGAAAACGAGGAAGGAAAAAGGGTGGACAGCCGGACAAACAAAACCCTTGCTGCTTCATTTCTGCCCGTCTGGCCAGACACCGACCCTTCATATCTACATATATACACACGTATATGGTACATACTCGTTCAACAATATAGATATAAATACGTGTATTTGATATTTGCACAAACATATAGTTTATATATACGCGTACGTGTAAACGCCAGTCACGTTTCCGTCCAAAGTTCCGTTTCATTCGTCATTCTCGTATTCTTGTGCATTTTACTTTTCACGTTCGTTAATTAACGGCTTTAGCATCGACACTGGACGCCAGCGACGTCGAAAGATTCTTTTTTTTTCGCAATGTTTCTCCTCCAAGTCCAAGCTCGTGAAAGACCAAGAGAATCAACCCCCTTGTGCCAGGCTGTACGCGTGATTTGCGATGTCTGGTATTGTGTCAATGTCTCGTTAAAATCCGGCAATATACACTGTAGCATCGAGCTAAACCCGGGGATTTCATGATTTTTCTTCCTGCGGATCGTCGCGCGATACGACTCATCGATATTCTTCCCTTTTCCGCGTGCTTTTCTTCTTTTGCTATGATACGAGTCTCATAAAAATGGCGATTTTACACACTCGTATTTACTTGTTCAATGTTCTCTTTTCATTTGCTATGTTGCAGGTCAGTGGTGCATTGTTCCTCGGCCACTGAGAGCAACGCTGGCATGGCACGTTGATATTTACGTGAGTTTCTTTACAGCACACAATTTAACGCGAGCGAATGCTTCGATACTTTTCATCGATCGTATTGTCGTTATCGATTGTAATGTCGTCATCACGTATCGCGAGTCAAGTTTTCGTTGATTTGAAAGAAAAGAAACGGGGGACCGGATGGGAGAGAGGTTCACGGCGCTCTCGCGATTATTAATTATTTTTTAAATGTGACGGAATAAAAATGTCATCCCTTCGGCAAAGTCCCTGGGAAGTTCTTTCATTCGCGTTTCGCCGCACGGACAATGTCGCGCTTCTGATTAAAATGTTGACGGAAATTGAAACACTGTGTTTCAGTGTCGGTGGCAAAGGAGGATCGTCACACGTGTGACATATCGCAAAAAGCCACGCGTTAAAGCCAGGTTAACGCACAAATAGGAAACGCTCGTGTGTTCGTTGTTGAGCACTCCACTCGGTCCGAGAACCGGAAATACAAGTGCTTTCCCTCTCTCTCTCTCTCTTTTTTTATCACTCCAACGCGTGTATTAGGGTGGCTGAAAAAAAAGGGGAAAATATCTTTGTATTTTTGTGTACCAACATTTTTGTAAACGTCGCGTTTACGTTTTCCGGAAAAACTTTAATGGCAGCAACATGGCCAAATCTTTGATCTCAAATTTCGATACTTTCCGGAAGACTAAATGAGTCGACCGATAAATTCATGAACCGATTTGTTTGGCGACAACCTTGTTCCGGTGGACAACTTCCGGTTTTGGGACTGCGGCATCTTGGCGAAAACTTTGTCTCCTTCGAACCACCCTAAATACTCGTCGAGCGCGAACATTCGAGGGACGCGAGTCTCTTCGCACTTGTCTCTCGCTTTAACTCTTTGCGCCCTCTGCTGCTCCGTTGTTATTTCCTCCCATTCCCGGCACGTTTTTATTCTTTTCGGCCCTCGCCACATACTCCACCACCCGGTGTGTATATCAGCCGCTTAATGTCGCTATTATATATTCCTCTCTTTTTTTCGTCCTCGCGAGAGGATCGGGCATCGCGTGGGGGTGCGCATTTTTTTTTTTTTCATTTTTTTTTCTCGCAAAGCCCGTATCTCTACCGCGTGTTATTTCTTTTTGTTTTTTTTTTCGTTTTTTCTCTTTACCTTTTCATAACGCCGGGCGTGAGGCTGGACGCGAGGGGTTGGTCCTGGCCACCCCGGTGGAGACTTAATGCCAAACGATAGATATGCATGTGCACCCTTCCGATATTATACTCGGATGTATATGTATAAATTCAAGTATATTCGCGAGCCCAACCGAGCTTCTGCCTTAATAACAATTGGCTATAAACTAGTTTGAAAGCGGGAGGAGAAATTCACAAGTGTATAGATATTGCCAGAAACTCGCCAGCACGTTCGCGAGCGCGCTCGGTATTACCGCGATATTATACGCCGCACAGGGACTGTCCTCGCAGCCCGTTGGAATACACAGGATTCGAGCTTTCGCCGCAAATCCTCGTCTTTCCATATTGTCCGATGCCGATACACGCCACCTTGCCTCGGAAGGAAAGAAAAAAATTATACCTTTGAAAAAAAAAAATACGAAACAAACACGGCGCTCTCGTTTAAGTTTGAAAAAATAATTTGAAAATCCTTTTGAAAAATTAAAAGAGAGAACATGAGATTCTTTTACGTCGCTGATTTACGAGTAATTTGCTCGATGATTTATCGAAATAATGGAAAAAATTCGGGGTTTCAAAGGCGTTTCACTCGCAATTAACGGTTAATTCCACCTTTCAGGAGCAAAGCTTTTTTCCTCTCCGTGCTCTTTTTTTCTCACGTGCCTCATAGTCATTCTAGTTAAGCGCCGCTGTTTCTCACTCTCGTTATATTCCCACGAGAGAGTCCCTCTCCCGCGGCCGTTGTCGTGCCATTTTAACCCCTCAATGACTCGGGCGAGCTGTAAATTTATCGACTATAATATACACTGTATTCCCTCTGGAGTGGATGTTTCTTAGCTAACGAAAGTGAGAATAAAAAAAAACGAAGGGAAAAGCAAAGATTATTGGCAGTCTGCCGGCGGAGGGAAACCAAAATAAATCGTTCGAAAATACGTACGACAAATTGCCCATTTTCGCATGAAATTCCGTGCTCTCAAAGGCATCTTCGTATTACAGCGCCTTTCGACAAAGGCAAGATAAAAGCTTGAATCGACGTACGTTGACGCATGAGAAGAAAACTTTTGATAAAATATGTCGGCTATTATTTGATCTTTAAATGGCTTTTTCTCTCGTATTACGTGTATATATATATATATATAGACGAGTAGACGCGGTAAACAAGCATTACGAAATAATTTTCCGTCACAACAATGAGCATGAGGTCGACAAAAGAGCTCAAGGGATGATAAAAAAGGAGGCTCGGAAGATGAGGCTGAAACGCCACCTAAATGGTCTTTACTGCGTGTATGCTGCCACGTGTGTACGTGAAAACGTGTAAACACACACGTGTATGAAGCAGCGAAATGCAAGCTCGGACAATGAGAAACTGGACGCTGGACTCTGGGTGGTTCTCGGCAATGCCATAAATTGATTTGCCGAAACGGTCTGTGAAAAAGCTTTGCCATGGCCGGCGGACGAGTCATATGCGTGGTTGAACCGAACCTTTCGTACGAGCTTTCCAAGCGAGCGTACGAGCGAATGAACAAAAAACAGCTCAAGAGAGAGAGAGTGAGAGAGCTTTTGTGCTTATGAGCAAAAATTACGTCCGAAAAAAATAAAGCTCCGCGCTCCGGTTGCTGGTTAACGCAATCCTGCGTAGGTCCGCCGATTGTATTTATGTTGCATAATTAAACTGAGCGCGAGCCAAAAGCAGCCGAGGAATTTCGAGTGAGAAATAAAAATAATACAACGACGGGGGAAAAGAAAAGTTTTCCTTCTTTTTTTTTTTTAATTTTTTTTGTTCAAACTAAAACGAAATCTTGTAGTGTTGCACGAACGTGTATATATTTATGTACGTAATATGGTCTCGTTTTGACTGTAACTGTGCAGAAACAAGCGGGCGAATCCCCCCCTCCATGTACTCTTTATTCAGCGAACGGCCGAACTCTCTACTTTTCTACCCCTTAACCCTCTCCTACCCCATCACAATACCGGCAGCTAATGAATAGAAATAATTTCTCGCGAAATTGTGCTTTTCGGTAGTTTTCAATTAACACGCACTCTCTCTCCGCGGCTGTACCTCCGCCGCGGTTGCAAATTTCCGCAGCGTTCTTCTCTCTCTCCCGTTGGAAGCTCGATCCGCGCGAATGAGGCTTTAAGTTTTTATTCCTGGTTATGCACCAGGCTTTGGCCAGCTTTTTGTTTTGTTTTTCCCTCTCGATTCTTCGCTACCCCTTCCCCCTTGTTCTTCATCGCTTTTTCCAACATTGCCATGCACTGATTCTCTTTTTTTTTCCCCATCAACTGTAATTATAATTGGTATGTCGGTCGAAGCTGGGGCAGTTCACTGTTTATATCGCGAGTATCGCTTCCGAAAATATTGAATTCTTCTCGAATAACGACAAAATGGTAATAGTTCTCAGGTCGTCGAAAAAAAAAAAAAAACACGAGTATTCAACGAGTCGAAAGATTGATAAGGTCCAAAGGTATCGTCGTTCTTCCTCGTATACAGCATCCCGGACGCAGACTCGAGTTCCAAAGTCGTCGGCTGCGTTCCACCGTCGTGGGATTCTCCTGAATAAATAGCTTGTCAGGTCACGCTGATCCCCATAATATCCGTCTTCTCGCCGGGCCATTTTACAAGATTTCTATCTGTATGGCTTATGAAGCGAGGCGTGGATGGCCAAAAAGAGCGAGAGAAAGAAGAGATAGAGAGAGAGAGAGAGAGAGAGAGATGGAAATGATGCAATAAGGGAAAACACGGGCAGATACGCGGGGGTTGAAAATGGTGGCGGGGATGTGGAATCGACTCGAGTTTTCCACCTCCGCACGGTCGCTCGGACACGAGCCTCTTTGCCGCGTTTGGAGATACGCGAGCTTGCAACGAAAAAGAAGGCTTTTTTCGCCTCCTCTTTTTAACGTTCCTTTGGTTTTTTTCTCTTTTTTTTTTCTATTACCCTGCACGACATCATGGAACGAATGCTCGGGCGCGAGTGGAGAAACAACGAAGAACGGTGGAGGGCGAGTCGGAGAATGACACGGACCTTACTCCCGTGGGATAAGACCCGCTATCGGATGTGAAAAAAAAGAAAAACCTAGCGGGCTAGACCACCCGTCGAAATGTAAAAGCTTCCTGACAAATCGATTTCTATTATCGCGAGCTCGACTTTGAGCTCCAACCCTCTCTTTCCCCGACGCCACCACCCCTACCTCATCTTCTCCGTCTCACTGATCCAACGAAATGTTTCGACGTTCCTGTACGTTGGACCACGCGAGACTATTTGGAAAAAATTATCTCGCAAATGAAAAGAAACGCGATGATTTTTCTCTTGGATTTTTCCGAGCCGCAGGTTCTACAAGATCCGCAGCTCGGCTGCAGGCCCAGCAACAAAGAAGAACAGAAGAGCAGTCGTCCGTTTCACGCCTAGACGATTTTTTTTATCAACCCTTACGTTTTTTCAACGGTGATATTATACGTGTAGGTATGGGCGCTTTCACGCCGACTGTTACGGTTCATTTTTCGTCAAACTACGAGCTGTCACAGAAGAAGCAAAAAAATCGTCACTCACTTCCGGTTGCGATGGAAAATTTGAAAAAATTTCAGAAAAAACACCCCTCTCGAGCACGACGGCTCTGGTGAAAGTTTCGAAAGATTCGAAAACTTCAACGTTTCGGGGTTGTGAATTTCGCACGGAATTCCCTGTATATGGCATATCGTCGCGCATGAAGCAAAAGAGACACCGGAGGACGTACATGGGGCCGGGTTGGGGCACATTCGTTCGTGTCCTCGGGGATGGCATGAAAATTCGTTGCAAGCTGAAAGAAGCGCAGCCGAATAACAAGAGAGAGAGAATATGGCGCAAAAGTATCCGAAAAGGAGTTGAAAATGTATAAAGGGGTGTCAGAGGGTGTTGAAGAGAGGGCGAGATTTATTACGCGGGATGAACGAGTGTGTTACATTGTGATTTTTCGAGAAGGGATCCTAGACGGGGACGGATGACTTGATTTTCCCGCGAGACGTCTAGTACAGAACGCGGCCGCATGGGGGCGGGCGAGTGGTGTGGCCCGGCGCTGCGCTCAAGGACAGCGACGGACAGACGTGAAATCCTCGCGAAGACAAGAGCGTACATCAGCGTCGAGGACACACGAGCGAGAGGAGACACGAGCCGGCGAAGAAATATGAAAATAATAATATCCGAGGATATCGCCGAGGGCAACAGCGAGTGTCACCGGAAACGTACGCGATGCCTTCAGAAAGTGCATGAAAAAGCGTATACACACCCTTGATACAGGCGGCTTCCATACGTGTGAATGAGAACGACGACGAACAACGACGAGACCCAAAAGTTGACGCACCTAAGTTTCACCCCTCAGCATGATCGTGCACGTGGTGTACGGGCCATTCCATTCGGAATCCAACGGAAACATCAACTTGCGAATTAACAGCTGTTTGTTTTTTCATAATTGGACGAACGAGTAGCTATTCGCAAAATAATATACGAATACCAAATAATCGACGAAATTTTCGTTCAACATTTGCACAAACCATTTTTTGCATCGGACGAGTGATTATCCACGAAATGATGTCCAATACCGTTTGACGGAATTTTTTCAATTCATACGCAATTTCGAACGCAAGCACGTACGGAAGTCTCTTTGTCACTGTTTCTTTTTTCTACCGTGATAACCATGACGTACGAACGAGGGACGAGGGGGAGGATTAACAAGGGTTGGAGACGGGAAGGGTTGACTTTGAAGGATTCACTCGCGAGCGCCGGGAAAAAGGATAAGTCAGAGAGAAGCTGACTGAAAGATTTCTGCGGATGCATGCGCGAAACGATGCGGAGATCCTCGGGCTGCCCAGGGCTTCGCACAGTCGCAGGGAAATATCGGTTGCGCGTGCCTTATTTCCATCAGCCAACCGTATGAATTCGGCGCAGACGACGAGAGAGAGAGAGAGAGAGTCCGCAGACGGTGCAATACGAAAAAAATGTCTCTAGGATATACATCGAAATACCGTGTGCATCCGCCGAATTCTCACTTATATTAGACAAAAATCCCTGGGGCGAACAGATAAGGGATGAGGCTCGATCCAATCTCGCGACACGTTTAACAAAAAAGAACACGTAAAGGGAGTTTATTGAACGTTTGCGAATTTCGTCGCTCGTGAAAAAGGCCTCGGCCCTGACAGACATGTTTTAAAGGACGTTCAACAGAGAGAGTACTCGATTTAACGAAGGATTATTCGTACGCAGAAACACAACGCCTTCATTGAAAGCGTCGACTCTATTTTTCTTGCGAAATATTAATGCAAATGTCGCTCGTGCACGATATTTCGAAGGAAATCATTTTGCTTCGTCGATAATCGATAATCTCGGAAGCAAAGGCTTTATTTATATGCTTCTAAATGCGCGGCTGGTAAAATCGGTGGCGAGTTCGGACGTTGGAAAAATTCGCCATCATTCGATTAAACACAAATTGGCCTGGATTCACAAAATAGATTATGAAACCTGTGTTGAAATGTTAACTCTTGGACGAAGCAGCCTTGTCATTTTGCACGTACCCGACTATTGATTATTATAAATAATCAATTGCGCTCCGAATGAAGCTCATCGGAGCCGAACACCAGCTCGATGTTAATAAAATCGATGCCAAGTTTTCTCGTGCCCAGAAAGTCGTCACAATTAACATATTTCTCATACAGGGCGGAAGTTTTCAAAAATTCTCGTTGCTCCGAATATTCTTGTATCCAATTTGGAAAAAATGAAAAAATTCACCCTTACGGGCATTTAAAAACACACGTTTCCAGCAGCATACGTTTGTCGACGAGCGGGTATCATTTTTCAAGCAAATAATTTTACAAACTTATTTTCAGCCTCGATTTCTCACGAAAAATTGTTGGACCAGCGATTTTCCTTTTGACGATCGATTGTTTTTTCACCGATCGTCGATACGATTTTGTGTATTGTTTCATACGCGAGTCCTCTTTGATCCTCAACAACGTACACTCGAAACATAAAACGTCGGACTGACGCGAAATGATTTTCATTAGCAGAATAGAGCGATTCATTAATTCCGCTTTGATTTTTGGTCCTCATATTTTATCCCCTCCCCGTTTTATCCTCTCAACCCTATCGTTCACTCCAATAAGCTTTCCTCTCTCTCCCCACAAGTTTGCCCAGTAAAATACCCTTTGTTGTGGATTTTCAGATCGTATGTGTGTCCACAACGAGCAACTTCTCCGAGCATATTTGTGCAACTCGAGATCCCTCGCACCCTTTGATATTGTTCCTCCTCTCCCTCCCTCTGGCCTCATCCCTCTTTTTCCAGCCACCTAAAATATGTATACGCAACCATCATTCGATGTTACAGATTCACCCCGAGGCCTTTGTTGTACGCTACACGCTCGATTATCGATAGCATTATTATTATTATTATTATTATTAACATTATTTCATTGCATGTTGTTGAATCAACCATAAAACATCGGACACGATTTTACATTTATCCATAAAGCATGATTATTCCTCGCTTTCAACAAATTACAAACAGTAAATAAACCGTGACTTTTCGCTTGTTTATATTTTCAAGTTTTTCAATATTCAATTCAAACAAATTTGCCGGATGCAGTTATCGAAAGGATAACTTTTTAGTTTCATTTGTCGACATCACGGACGAGAGGGAAAAACCGCGAGGGTGGGAAAAAGTCGTACGATGCAGCTAAAAATTGTTTCACCACTCTGGCTGCACATGTGCTCGTGCGGGATCGAGTTGTCTTGGGACAAATGATGCCAACAATGGATGGAAATGGCATGAACGGAAATGATTTTTTTTCGCCTCGAATTTTCGACTTTATAATGACTGGGAATACGTTTGGAAAAAGTACGGGCGTTCGAAACCGGAATATTTATATGCGAAATTCTCATCCCCTTTGGCTCATCAATCGCTTTCCAAACACACAATTGTATCGATCTATTCTTTTGAATATGTATATATATATAGATATTCGTGTGCAAAGCTCGCAAAATTCTCCTCCCTTTCATTTTTCCCTTTGTTCGACTTTCCATTTCACATTTCAACCGTGCTCCGGACGCTTTCACGCAACAACTTATGCACGAGCTTTTTTTAAACCACCCTTCTTCTATCTCTCTCTCTCTCTCTCTCTCTCTCTTACCCAATATGGCCTGGGGCAGTCGCTTGTTTGTTTGTGCATTTTCACTTTATAATACACAGAGTGCAGTGGTACATACGCGTGCAATACATATTATCCAAATATATATATACACGCTGTGCACACATATATATTAGATCAGAGTTGGATGCTCAACAGGGGGAGCCTGTTGTTCTCCATCGCATCGTTGAAAAAAAAAAGTCGTCTCGTTTGGCCCTTCGCGACTCTCCGAACGCGGGGATGAGGGTGCATCGGATATTCGATCCAAGGCAAAACCGAGAAAATTTCATGGCGATTATTCTCTCCAATTTTTAAATTCCATCTCGAAATTCGC
Source organism: Heteropelma amictum (assembly GCA_959613375.1). Taxonomy (NCBI): domain Eukaryota; kingdom Metazoa; phylum Arthropoda; class Insecta; order Hymenoptera; family Ichneumonidae; genus Heteropelma; species Heteropelma amictum. The sequence continues at coordinate 16,531,601 of OY390724.1, forward strand.
AATGAAATTCACGGACGGGCTTCACGAAAATATGCTAACAATTTCTTCGTGATTTCTCAGTTATTTCAATCGCCGGCATAAACCTCCCCGTGCGTCACGGTTGCTCTCCGCACCTCATAAAATCACACGAAAATAAAATCAACCCCGTAATTACCGACGTGTCACATCCACCGATAATCACGACAGATTAAATATGCACAAGTTTGAGTCGTCGAATCGCTGCACAGCTTTTGTTTTTACCACGACCGTGGCTGTGCGCGTACGTACGTATACATATCGGTAGTTGGTTGACATCGTTTGCGAGAATGGTAGTAAAACAGAGAGCGAGGGCGTAACAAGCAAAAAAGGATCTCGTAACGCTAACGAAGTGCCTGACGGTCGGATGGGTAACTTGCCCAAATGGTCGTAGCGGTGTCATCCCCTTTCTCACGCACGTATACATACATGGCCCTGTGCCCTCTGCAGCATCCCTCTCGCTCAATGTATACCAAGCCTATAAAGTCTCTGCTTTCGTGTTTGCACAATTCTTTGTCCCGTGAGCATGCCAACGCTCTTTTAGCTCATATCCTTCGTACGTACATGTATATACATGTGGATACACACGGTGTACGGACCCACGGTTGAGATGCAGGGATGCTGTACGATCGCTGAAAAAAAAAAAGTCTACCGAGATCCGGGGGTAGGACGGTGAGCGAGGAAGCGGACCAACGGGACAGATTCGGGACATTCGAGCAACGTATACGTGTGTGTGTGTGTGTGTGTGTGTGTGTGGTGAGGCACCAGGGCGAACGCAGTGACGTTGCACACTCGGAAGCTACAGGGTTTTCCGCTAATTCGATCTCTTGACCCTGTCCGCGCCCTCTCCCTTCCCGCACAGTCTCGCTCCTCCTCTCCCCGTTTCTCGCGCGGCCATTTCCGCATGTAAGTCCTTTTGTTTTTTTAAATCCTCGTTACAACATATGCATAACAGCGTTAGGTTTCATTAGCAATCAGAAACGGTCAACGGGAGAATATAGCGCGCTCGGTAATCACGAAGGCGACGGGGAATCCCCGTCCGATCGTTTGTTTACCGGACATGCCTCGTTTTCATTCCTGTTGATTCCCGAATACACGGTTTTACCCAGCGGACCTTTGGCTCTGCCACTCTTCCGACGGAGCTTGACGGTTCGTCATTCCGCTGTGAAAAAAAAAATCAAATTCACGTCTTATCAATACCATCAAGTTTCCATAAATGGAATACCGCTTTTTCGTGTGCTTCGATGAAACCGATTCGGAAGGAAGGCGGCAAATCATCCCTAAAAACGAACGCTCGTTCCGCTTTGTTCCGCCTTGTTTTATTTTTTCAATAGAATCGATCGAGCCTCTCGATCGATCGAGAGGACCATCGCGTTCGTCGCGTACACGAGAAAGTTTGCAACTGCGAGAATGGAAAGACGTCGGAGGGAAGGGCGGAGGCCGAGTTGGGTGCCATGGGGTCATGCAAGGTACCATGTAACATGTTTTGAACTAACGAATGCCAAATGTGACGCTCGATGCTCGAGGGTGGTGACGCCGTTGTATTGTTGAGCAACAGAAAGTGCAGTTTTGTTTTCAATTGCACGCTACGTACGATATATCGTCGTCTCCTGAACCCTCGTCGTCTGTGAAACACGGAGCGCATATCGAGACGTCGTCGCGTTGTATGCACACTTTCGTTCCAATTATTGTGTACATACCTCGCTCGCATTTGACTAGCGTGCCATCGTTATCGGGAATATACATGCGCCCTCTATGAGGGCGACACGAACCTGCTTGACGTATACGCATTTTCCATATACACCGAATGTTTTCCACACCCTCGTCTCGCGCGAGCCGCTCCGAAGCTTTCGCGCGTCAACCAACAACGCGAAAACAAAGCTTCGATGTTGAGCTCACAATCAGCTCGTCTCGCGTGTACGTGTATTGAGGTTAGGGTGGGTTTAAAAAAGGGAACATTTCTGCGGCACTCTTTACACACTCTGTACCACTTGGAAAATTACCTTTTGGAAACGCGAATGTGTCCGTCAGCTTCGATTATCCCGTTTGATGATCGTTTTCTCAAGGACGACGATTGGCAGCCTGTAATATTCCGAAGTAAAAAAAATTTGATGATATTCGAATGGGAGGGACGAAATTGCGACGACGATCGAGGGCTTGCGTTTGAATCGATTTTTTTCGAGGTGCCAGGCGATTAGTTATTCAGTTTCTCGTGGAGAAAAAAAAAAAGTCGATCATCGTGGCCCACCCTAACGTTCATACGTGTACGTGTGGATAGCACGCGGACCTTTCGTCTCTTTCACGCTTCGAACTATCGACTGAATGGTAACGGTAAGCGAGAAAAACCCCATATTGCACTTCAACCCCCCAGCTTGTTGCATGTTTCCTCTTTGTCTCCGCGTTATCATTTTCAATTGACGATACCTTCGGTTTGGTTCTCTCGACAATTCCCAGCATCATACGAGATATCGTTGTCGATCAAAAAAAACTTCCAAACAGATGACAAAGTGTCGAATAACTCGTTTTTCCCGTGGTTGTATCTAGAAAAATGGGCCTCTTTTATCTCGAATGTCTTTGCGGTGGAAAAAGAGGGGGAGGCGGACTTGGCCCATTCGTACAGCAACAGCAGCTTTCGTATAAATTTACAGAAAAAAATAATTCCCTAGCAAAAATGATTCCATCGAATAATCCAAGCCGACACTCGCCGGTCAAAATCCACCGTAGGAGAAAGCGACAAACGCGAAAATAACAAAAACGCTAATGCGCCCTGGACGCCCTGCGTTAATCAGCCTCGGAGTGTATTCCGATGGCACTCGTGTCCGCGTCTTTTCCCGAGAAGAATCCCGCGAGCCCCCTCCGACACGATTAAGGGAGGCAAAGGTGGCGGAGATAATTTGCCGACGTTAAAAATGATATCGGAGTAAAACGCTGCGGGACGAGAGACGAAAATGCCTCAGATGAGTGGTTTGTTCTCGAGAGCCCCGAACGAGGCAAAACACGAGGGTTTATGGAGACGCGTATACGGAGGAACGTTGTAAAACCGTTGTAGAATTGAACGCCCGAGGGGGTTGCGGAAAAGCTGTGTTTCGCTCCTGCCGGCGCTGCCCTCTGTTATGTGCCTCGCACTTTACATCGCGGTTTCTCCGCTGGCACGAGAAAAGTTTCGTGTATAAACACAAGTTTTATCCCATCAAGCACATTACGAAGTCCGTGACGGGCGAAACGGAGGTCCTCCGACGGCGCACGGGGATTCGTCGGCGACGAACGAAGACGATGATGCTGATGACGACGTCGACGTCCCTCTTTCGTTCTCCCGCGAAAAACCTACCCTCGCGCGCTCTTCGATGCAAAAGACCAGACTTCTCCTCGCTGACATTTATTATGCTCTGTTGCTGCAAGAAAATTACAAGTTTTCTTTTTATTTTCTTTATTACGAAGCGGAGCGACGAGAGAGCTTCCGTTCTGCTTCCCTCGACAAGAGTATACTATACATTCGCGCGGCCGATAGCTGGCGGCGGTGCTAATTTTTCCTACTTCCCCTCGATTGCGGCGAGAGCCAACGTGAACTCGTATCGGCGCGTCTTCGGTGACAAAAAGCTTCCTGACGGAAAACTGATGGAACGGTAAAAAAAATCCCGAATTGTCGTCGCGGTATTTTTCAAAAGATAAAAGAGAGGGGGGGGGAGGAATTTCGCCTAAAAAAATCGATGTTGCGTTTCGTTGGAATTGAATATTTTTCCTCGCTTCTTTTTATTATCCCATCCCGACGGGGATGGGGGCTTTTTCTCTTTTTATTCAAGAACAGAATCGTTTTCGCGTATACAGCCGCGCTTTTGCCGTACATACACAGCTGTTTTTGTGTGTATATAGACGCCGATAAGCCCCATATGTAGTGCAAGGGGATGAACGTGGATGCAAGGGGGTTGCGGCATGTTGCACGATCGTAAACACTTTACATATTCCTCCCGTGGCTCTCATCCCCCCTATGACCGAAAACCCTTCGTCTCCTCTTCGCTCGTTGGGCAAACTTTCGCCCTTTCTCCTCTCTGCATGTACATACATTTTGTTCTTCGTGTTGCCGCGCCTCTCTCGTACACCACAACGCTTTGCAATTATCTAAAATCGATCGTTAGAGCTCGCTGATAGCCGTAGAAAACGTTGCCCTCAACGGCGCACACACGATACACAGTCTCTTGGTTCTTTATACACGAGTGTAACAAATATACCCTTCCTCACACCCCTTTTTTCCCCGTACAACCACCCTCCGGAATCGCACATCGCTCTATCCGCTATTACTCTGCGATACATATTTATGTTTCTCCTGTCGCTTCGTTCCTTTTCAATTAATTAAAAAGGCCAATTTTGGCGTCTCAAGGCCGAGGCGACAAATTTCTTTTTTTTTCGTTTTATCGTTATCGCTTCGAACAATGTATACGAACGTTCCAAGAGTGATATACGAAGATCTGGAGAACAAGAAAAAATGTTGGAGCCAATTTTGAAAATTTGAAGATAAAAAAAATTGAAAATTGAATCGTTCGTCATTGACGACAGCGTCAATTTTCACGAAATCAAATCGGTTCAGCGTTTACCATAAATATGTACAAAAAGCGATAAAGATCGAAACTTTTCGAGGGAAAAATGGCGAACGCGAGCGTCCTCGTCGGGGCATCGCTTGACGAGGGGGTTAACCAGCAATAACAATAACGTTATTATAGCTACGGTTATAAAAAGCATGAGCGGCGGGTATTACCGCTTGCGGTACGAAAACTTTGTCCACTTTGGCGATTGTTGCGAGAAAACGGGCGCGTTGTTAAAGAGTTGAGAAGCAAACGGATGGTGCGAGAAGGAGCGACAATAAGATTACAGGGGGTGGAAGGGAGACGAGGAGGAGCGATAGAATAATGCGAAAGACGAGGAGAGAAAAATCGAGGCGAATTCCGGAATCGTCGCAAAGTTTAGATGGGCCAGGCCCGGTGGGTTCATTAGGGGTTGGAGGAGGGCCGGTCGTTATAAAGAGTGTCGCACAAAACGGTATGGAGGAAGGAACGAGACGAGGAAGAAGAAAAAAAAACATTCAAGAGAGTCGGAGAAAAACGAGAATGACGAGGGATATTCCCAAAATCCCTGAGAGGGTTGTGGGGGAGGGACAGGGGGTGGAAGGGTTGAGGGTTGCAACAGGCCCGAGGATACGAGACGTCGAAACAACGTCGAGAAACGAGCTCTATATACCGCCAAATATGGATGCGAAGGGGTGGAAGTAGAAGGGGGTTGTTGGCACGAGTTTTCAGCCTTCGCTGCTGTTTCTGATTAAACGCGGTGAATTCTTTTTCAAGCTTTTGTTTTTTAGAAAAACCGTGAGCCTGTCGAAATGTTTCGATACTTTTACGCACGCCGTAACGAGCACGAGAAATGTCAAATGCGATCGTGTTTTTCTATACTCTGGTACGTTCGCGATGATCTCTCGTATCGATGAATTTTTCCAGGCGTTGTGAACTTGGGAAGTGGATCTTATTGATGTATCATTCGGCGATTGTAGCGAAAATTTTTGGATCGGAGCGTGTTCCGCGATGTACGATCCATCCATTGGAAATAAGTCCGCGGGGTGGAGAATCGCGGGCTCTTCTCTCCCTCGTCAGTCGTTATATTTGATCGGGCTATCTCTCTGGTCGTGTAAGAACACGCGCCTCCACGCCGCGAGCTCCTTCGCCGCGTATCATCCCTCCCTCGCGCGTCCCCCTTTCATCCCCGCTGTTGCTATCCATTCGGCTGCAAGTTCGTGTATGTGTATTCATTCTATACATGTATATTTTCATCTAAATGTATACGTGTGTGTGTGTTTGTGTGTGTGTGCGTATACACACGCAGGATTCAGCAGGCACTCTGCAACGAAACGTTGGTTAAATAATATCCGCGCGCTTCCGACCGTAATTATCTCGCTCTGAGATTTTCTGGTTTTCTACGTGGCTCGGGGGCTATATACTCTCTCGCTGGGTAAAAGAGCGCGCGGGGGAGGAGGCCAGAGAGAGAGAGAGAGTTGGCCGCGATCTCGCTTACGCCCGAGGAAAAGCTCCAAAGGGGCAGGGGGGCGAGAGAAAAGACGCATATAGGATACACAACTGGGGAATTTTGGAGATTAAAGATAAAGACGAGAGGAGTTACAGCCCCGCGAGTCGCAGCCTCCGCGTTGCCACAACCCCTCGCGAATTTTCAAATATTTATCGACCAAAATCTCGTACGTCTCTACACGGATATTCATCGAATGATGAATATAAATGAGAAATAATTAACAAATTCTCCAACTCGAGATTTTCGCCGAAGATCGAGAGAGAAAAATAAAAAAAAAGTTGGGAAATTTTCAATCTCGACTCCATTCGCCGCATCTTTGTATCTCTTCTTGCTCTTTCCGAGCGTTTGTGTATTCTCGGCTCTCGCGTACGCAATTTTCATCTCGATTTCCAGCGTCTCGCGCGAGCGCCACCCGCAAAACGATAAGACTTATCCCCCGTAGAAAATCACAACCCTCTCGAGATCACGGATGAAATCGAGCCCCGCGTATACTATATACTTTACCACACAGCCGGAGAGAAGGAACGGGGGCGGGAGAAATATAAGGAGGAAATTCTCTCGACGGAAGAAGTCAAAAGCTCTCTCGCGCAAAACAGCTATACGCACATACACACACACACACACAAACCCCTTTCTAGCAAGTACCGCGTTAAGGCATAATGGTTGCGCGATGCTGATGGCGCGTTGCGGTTTTCGCGTTTTACGACCGAATTACGAGTTTTCAACTATTTTTACGAGAGTTGTTTCAATTATTTCACCAATTTGCAATTAAAAGCTCTCACAGGGCAGGACGACGACGCTATGGCTGGCGCAGCTTGCGAAAGTAAGCCTCCCCTCGCCCCCCACCTTCTCGCACCCTCCTTCGAGAGTACCCAAAAATTCACCCTTGACCTCTTCGCATCATCCGCGAAGAATCGCATCGGGCTTCTCTCCGCTGCGTCTGCGTGTATGCGAAAAAGCTCCTCACCCTCCTCTGCTGTGTTCCCTCGTCACTCGAGAACTTTGCGTCGTCGACCATCGCGTTATTAGCCAATTAAGAACGATAATGTCTCCTCTCGCGAATGTCCAAATTTTCAAAACAAAAAAAAAGCATATTTCCGCGGGGGAAACGTTTCCATCTCGTTTTATCGAACAAGAGTGACGAGACGAAAGTTGCACGATCGTTTGCGAAATTTTAAACGAAGAAAAGTCCGACAAAGTTTGTTCCTTTTTGTTTCTCGGAGGGCGAGAGTCTCGAGCAGAGACGAGGCTGCGAGATCGCGTTAATCCGCGAAAGCTCGCGCGGTGGAAGCTTTCTCGCGGTTGAACGTCCTCCGACGCGATACCCCGCGTATGTATATACTTATATATAAACGACGTCTGGTCGGAATTGAAAAGAGACGGAGAGGGAGGAGCGAAAAGCCCTTGGTCAGTGTTTGTTCCGCTCGTACGACCGTGCGGAACGTGTGTGTGGCTCGGGAGCGAGAGCTCGGGAGGAATAAGGCATCGGAGAGCGCCCGGGCCGCGTAAGGGTGGCGAAGAACCGCCGCGGTGTACGTAAGAATCGAAGGGAGTTTTTAGGGGCTCGAAGAAGCCAGTGGCGCGGAATAACCGCGAGTCTAGTGTTTATTTGATGGCCCGTAATCACGCTATTTTGTCATCAACGCTGGAAGCTTTCCTCCTTCCGCGAGGTTTCAAGAGGCTATACCCCTACACGCAGTGCCCTATAGATTCCTCGAACGATAATCGAAGGGCTTTCACCTATACGCCTTTCCACAGCGTTTCACCTTGTCTCCCCCGCTCCGGCCATCTTTTTTTTCCACATTTATAGCCACGTCCATAAATATCACGAAAATAACCATCAATTTCGCCAATTACCAAAAAATAATCATTCTCTCTCGTTGCGTCATCGCGTTCGAGAGTCACCGACTTTCCGCCGACAACAAGAGTAATTGGCAAAAGGAATCCACGAGTTTCCCACAAATATTTCCAAAAAGCATCGATATTTTGCAATTTTCAAAAAAACACATTCAGAATCGACCTTTGTCGAGCCACCTCTGAGAATCCCTCAACTACCCCCGTTTCGGTCAATGAATTATACACCCTCGCGATACGACACGATGAATTCATTGTACAACGTTTAATCTCATTATCATTTTCCGTGAATTATCTTCCTCTGTATTTCACTCGCGGATGTGCAGGCAAACACGTACACACACAACGTGGCATAAATGAAGCCACCGTTCATTTTAGACGGTGAGAGAGAGAGAGAGAGAGGGGCGCGAGTGAAAATACGTCACGGCAAGTCCTGATAATTAGGGTGTGCCAGTGACAAACGATTGTCATGAGCGCGCATGTGTATATAGATAAGCGGACAAATATACGAAATAATGAGGGGTTTCACTGTGAGTGCACCCCCTCTCTCTCTCTCTCTCTCTCCTTCTCCGCGAGTACATAATGCCATCGCGGTCTATTACGTACGCGTTTATTCTGCATTATATATATCGAAACACCCAGCAGTCGGAACGATAGGTACGAAGGAAATAATAGTCGAGGTGTGCAAACACTACCGAGAGACAACGGCGGAATAGACGGTTACTGTTTAGGCGAAACGATTCTCCATCTCCTTTTTCCATCGTACGTACTCTCGTGCCGCTAATGTGTACTTTACGTCTGTAGCATATACACCCATGTACACGTATATGTACTACAAAAACACACATGTATAACCCGGCGTTATTACTCAAATGCATAATTGTACCTCGTAATAGCGCCTGCCAACAAATATGCCTGCAATTAGAATTCCCTTTCTCTCGAACGTACACGGTCGTACAAAAGTTTCCAGGTCGAGGGTATCGGGTCACGAAAAACGAGCAACCCCTCCGTGTGCACCTCGCCGAATCGTGCGTACCGCGTGAAACGATTTATTCTCGCCACGGTGTGTAGAAAAAAATCTTTTCTGCGAGTGGATATTTTTTGTAAAAAAGCTTACGAGCCGGTGCGAGAAATTCGTTTTTCCGCGTCACTCTCGCGGGATAATATTGAATATTCCGATGAGCAGAGTCTGTGAATGGAGGAGAATTCTCTGCTCCGCAAGAGGGAGAGAAAATGAGACGAAACTTTTGGACGGCAGTGTACGTTTACACGCGGTGATGTTACCAGTGCGGGGGTGGATGATGGCAACAACGTTAGAGGCGATACCGTAGACCTTAAGCGGTTCGGAAGCGGCAGCAGGTTTCGTCGTCCCCCCTCCGTTAAAGCGTTACAGTCGACCCTCCTTCGTGTGTTTTACTTTTACTCGAAAACCTCGAAGGAGGTTTTCGCCCCGCGCAGAAGGTGTTTTCGGGGCAAGTGTATAAAACGCGGCGTGCCCGCCTCAAAACCACACGTAATAAACGCTCCGCGGGCGAGACGGGAACGCACGCACGGTACGTTGACTCTCGGTGCGTTAATAATTCTTCTCTCTTCGACCGACGAGCGGTAGGCGATCGCGTTATTTTACAAACTCCTTTTCGTGCTTTGCCATTCACCCGCCATTCGTTATTGAACGTCCGGGGGTGCAAAAACCCTCAGGGGCGGCGAGGGGATTAGGCTGCTCGATTTATTTACGTTCAAAGCAGCAAACGATATTCAGGGACTACATCGAGGAGTGTAATTTGAGAATCAAACGATGTATTCCTTGATAAAAGTCCCTGTGGATGAGAAATTTTTCGAAAAATCGACGGAATTTTATTGTCCCCTGCTGCGGATGTGGAAAACGTCACTGCTGGGTCAGAAGCGAACGCGCCAAGTTTATCTTGTTTTATATTGTTTGAGAAGCTTAATAATGAAAGACGATACGGAAATTGGGGCGATCAAACGAGAATACAACAGCAGCCCAGATCCTATTTTTGATCTCGCCAATTTTATTTTTACGACGATATATATTCAATCGATTTTATTCATCGGCGTTGGAGAAGAAAAAAAGATCGATTTTCGGACGAAAGAAGCTTTCCCTGACGAATATCCTTACATTTTCCATGAAAGAGCGGAAAAGTTTATTCGAGAATCTCGCGAGAATAATAGATGCTCGGGTGAAGCGTCGTCAACATCGCGAACTTTTCTCCCTCTCTCTCTCTCGTACTTTGTATCTCATCTTCGCTGTCCATCCTCTGGTGAAACAAATTGCCCGGAATCGGAGTATTATTATTGCGGTGACCCGCGGCTGAATGATGCATCAAAGTGCCAGAATAAAGTCAGCGGCGAATTAGCAGCAGCCGCAGCATCCCAGGCACGGAAAATCCGTGTCGCGGTTGACCCGAGCCGAATTTACACAGTCAGAATGCATTCGACCTATAAATAATACGTCCGCGTGAGTATACATTCATTTTGGATGTATAACGCGGTACACAGCGGCGGATGCTGTTTCCTTTTCTCTCGCTCTCATCTTTTCGTTGCCGACTCTGCGTCATCCTCCTCCCGTCCCGCCAACTTTGACTCGCTCGCCACGTTATTATATCGCGTCCATCGTTTACACGTTCGAGATTTATATTTCTCAACGGAAATAGATGAGGCAGCAGCGCGTATATGAATATTCAAAATTCATCCATCCCGGTGCGGTAAATCGGTGCGCAACGGCTGATGAATTTGTCATCCCTCATCGTTGAATCTCACTCGGGCCATCGCCCGTCAAAACCCCAGCGCTCCTCTTCGACATTCTTATTTTAAGGATGCACACGAGCGATCCAGTGTATTTTCATCTGGCGTATACGTACGACGTTAAGGGGTCATAAGCACAAAATCCAATTTGATGGATACAACGAAAATCGGATCTCAATAAAATGGAGAAACGAGTATCGTCGTTTGAGCGAATGGAAAAAGTCGACTCGAGAAAACAACCGACACCCTAATGCACGTATAGGGAAAATATACGTATGTAACGGTGTGCTACAGCAGAGGGCGTTCATCACTTGGACTTTGGAAACTTAAACTTGTACCGCAAAACTTTGGATAGTCTCACCGCGATCCTCGAAAACTTGGGAACGCGCCGCTCGGGTCTGCGTTTTGCTTGTGTGTGTGGGTGGCGTTATATTTGGGCTTTTCGTACGGCAAACGTTGGGCAAAAGACGGGACACGAAGGGAACACACCGGCCGACGACGAGGAGCGCCGGCGGTACCGAGAGCGCGCGATATTGCGGATCCTTATTCGCCTTCTATATTCCGGCAAAATCGACGGAGCTTGTCCGTGAAATGCACGGCCGGGTAGAACCGCCGCTGCTGATCCGTATCGCCTAAACGAGCTTCGGCAACGGCATTTAGCTCTCTTCTATTCTATTCCATTCTTTTGCCTCGATTTCGAGACGAGCGAAAAAGAGTCTCGTTATAAAGCGAGCAAAACGAGGCTCCCCCTTAAGGAATCGAATCCCCAACGGGCAGCAGAGGGGGAAAACAAGGGCTGAGGGGAAAAAAGCCATAAACGAATCTCGCGATGTTGACCACATCGCGCAACAACAGGGGCAACGAAAATTCGAGACGAGTTTGGAGGAGGCATTTTTCTTTTGGATTATTCGTGAGCTTTCTCGTTTTTGCTTCAAAATTTCGAAAAACTTGGAAATATTCGCAAGTTTATCGAAGATTTTGTTTCGCGTGCATGCCGCGAGCATTCGCGATTCCGCACGAGAGTGTGCCAGTTGCGAATTTTGGCCTGATGTTGATAGGATCTAATGTTTCGTACATGAAAAGCTTTTGTTCCGTGCTTTTCAAGCTCGCGCGCGTGGCTTTGTCATAGAACGCAGTTGTTCCCACGATGCATGTCGTTGGTACTTGGGGTTCAGTGAACATCGTAAGAGGCAAAAGCCACCGGTGTCTGTAATTGGTACGACTTTTATTAGATTAAAACGCTTGGTCGCAACAACACGAGGTTTCTCTCCGTTTCGTTCGCTTCTCGATCTTAATTACACCGAAACATCGCAGCCCGCCAAACTGTCAAACTGTCAATTTTACAGAAAAAATCATCGACCGCGGTAAAATTTTCCGAATTTAAATAAAATTAAACAACAGAGTTGGTCAATTTGATAGGAAAATCATCGAGGCTCTTTTCCTCCTCTTCCGAGAGAGGTTTCCGAGAGAAACGTGTAAAAAGCGTCGACTGTGAGGCTCAATGTCCTTCGACACTTGCGGTCTTGTGATTTTGTATTCCACAGAGCGTGGCCTCACTTATTTGAAGATCAGAGAAGGAAAGACAGCCTCACTCGCGCGCATCAAGGCAACGTGCCTTCCATGCCGCATCTCTGGCCCTCTTCGCGTACCAGCTTCCTTTTCCCTCTCTCTTTCATCTCACGTATATACGTTTTTTCATACATCTCTCGAGCATCAGAGGCAGCCACAAGCTTCGTGTATATTTATATATCATTTTTAAACAACAAAAAAATGTTAATTCAACGGCCGACGCCGCCGCTTTATCGATGCAAAAGAGCCTCCGTATGAAATAATAAATAATCGCTTTAAGCCGCAACTGCCGGCGATGGTACTCCATTTTTTGCCCTTTCTCCTTATTTTTCACATAACTTTTGCGTACGTTACACCGGCATTGTCGTACAGCCAATTTTTCACCGTCATAAATTTCACAGTAGTACGAGCCAGCATCGCGCAGACTCGCCATGTTTGTCGAAACATTCGACATATTTCAAGACTCGATCTTTGGGGGTCCAGATAGATTCGAAAAATAGTAACAAGTCAAATTTACAATCATTAGATTTTCATTCGACGCTACTCTGGTACAGGACAGGTTATCTCGGAACTGTATAAAAAAAATCAATGAAATATACATGATCGTGAGTGTGAAAAAAAAATGAAAATAAACCGCCGTCACGCATGAGTGCGTGAAAATCAGGAATATTTGTAGAGGTTCGAGAATGACCATCGTGAATATTACTCGTGCGAAAAAAGGGTCTCGCCCGGGCGAGAACTTTGAGAGACTGCGGAGAAAAGCGTCGAAGAATCCCGAGAGTCAATCAGTAGAGGAAAAAAAAAGGACGGAGCGGAAAGAATTTTTTTCCATGCAAAAGACACGAGCGTTCGCGCCTAAGCCACGATAAAGCTGGGTGTATCTTCAAATTCAATTGGAGACTCTCGAGTTTTCATGGAATACCAATAGTCTCGCGTTATCTCAGCCCTCGTCCCTCGTACTATTTTTATTTTCACGAAATTTCGATTTTATTTATTTATTTTCCCGTTGCTCCTCTCATTTTCGATACGAAAGCGATGAAAAGTTGCTTTCAGTCGCGATTCTAGCCGCGGATACTTTTTATTTTTTTCAAGTTGTACCGAAAAGTTGACGATCGAAGTTGACTCTCTCCTCGTTTCGTCTCGAAAGGGGGGTGGTTCTGAGACACGGGGTGGTCGGTATGGCTTGCGAAAACGTTGCTCGAATAAAAATGGGGTGTTTATAAGCGAGTATCCAATGTATCACGCTGTATTTACATACAGCCCGTGCTCGTTTACCGTAGACTATACATATTTTTTTCAAAATATATATATACACGGTTTCGTCTGATACAGAGTGGGTATATCGCGTGAGGCGACCAGGACGCGACCCCCCGCGATCTCTGCCTCGCAGGATCCGGAAATTCAGTGGCCAAAACGATGAGAGAGACGCGAGCACGTCTCCTCGCGCCTCGCCTGGAAAACGCGATGCATGCAGCGGCTGATGTAATAAAAATTAAATATGATACTTCAACCCCTCTCGTTGCCTCTTCTTCTTTGAGAAACTCGTGGAAAATATAAAGACAGAGAGTGAGAGAGAGAGAGAGAGGGGGGGGGGGAGGAAAAACAGGGGAAAAAGAAAAGTCGGTATTGTGTGCCTCCTGCATGCATAATTTTTTATTTCGACGAGAAGAAAAGGAGAAAGAAAACGTTATTTGGGAAGTGGAATTTGTTTCATCCGTTCGCGAATTTTCGTTTCCAAATTCTCTCGACTTTATTTGGTACGTGAATGAAAATCGAATTATCCGAATGTTTCTCAAATTCATGAAAAAATCATCCCTCAACGACTTGAAAACCAAAACTGTCGTTGAAATTCCTTCTTCGTATAATATCCTCTTGATACTCGATGGAGGAAAAAGTGACTAGAGGAATGACAATTTTTGAGACAATCTCGAATGCAATTTAATTAACGCGAGCTCAGGAGACTCCGTTTATCGTTGCGAGGGCGAGCAATGGAGACGTTGAGCGCGATTTAACGCCAGTTTAGGGACGCTTAAGCGCTTGTCAAGGATTAAATCAAGATTAACAGTAAGATTGTTCTCGTCTTCGTTTGTGTCTATACAACGTGCGTACGTGTATCCACCGTGTGTGTTCGAGTCGTATAAGAGTCGGCTTGTTTGAGCCTTCGGGGAGCAACCGCCGGGGGATGAAAGAGGAGGAAATCTCCACGAGAGGAGAAACAAACGAGATGCTCTTCTGGCATCGAACGACGACACTCACGTCCATTTATCTCATTCTCTCGCTCTTACGTACCTACTCTCGTCTCCTCTTAAGTAAATTAGACCGATATTATACGCACAGAGGGCTCGACATGGCGGCGTTTATACGACAAAGACCTCGCGCGTCCCAAGGGTGACGAGGACTAAACACTTTCTGCCCTTATCCACAGCGGGAAGCTCCTTCCTTCCTCGCTCTTTCTCGTAATTACGCGTTCCTGCGCAAAACTGCCACCTTAATTCATACACGCGTTGCTCCTCGACCTTTGCATCGATCTTTTTTTCTTCGAAAATTTTATTTTCGACCTTGGACCTTGAGAAACAAAAAGATCGTTGTCACATTGGGCTTTAATTTCAAATACGATGAATTTAAAAAAAAGTACATTTCACTCGACATCTTTGTACTCCGATTCGTCATTAGGGTGAAAGGGGCTCTCTTGGAAATTTTGAAAAAGGCGCTGAAAACGGTTTTTTTCGTTTCAAAACGACACGAAATGAACGTATACACGTGCGTATTTATCACGAGAGAAATGCGACTTATTTCGCGTGCGCACTTGTACGTCGTTGCGTTTCATCGTTTTCTTTTTCACGCTCTCATACGTGTTCCTCCTTCGTTCCGCTTTGCCTCGACCAAACCGAACAAAACAATTTGTTCCAAAGCAAACATCGGCATCCGGCTTGATTGTGAATAAACAACAAATTTATTTTTGGACACGCGAACAACGCTCGAGACGCGAGCACGGAAGGAAATCACCGACAGACTCTGCGGTACGCGTGTGAGTACGTGATTGGGGTGGCTAAAAAAAAGGACAAATTTTTTCGATCCTCAAACTCCGACCCCAAAGCGAAAAATGCTCCGCGGGTTATTCCTCAAAGTCCGTCGAAATCAAAATTTCAATTTTCCTTTTCTAACCACCCTAACCTGCACATAAATGCATGTGCAGCGCAGTATCGTCTCGTCACATGGTCTCATTATTTTCTGTTGCACCTTTTTTTCCAGCCAAACACTAGCAGCGTTTGTAAATAATACAAATAAGAATAACACGAAATTTTACATGAAAATTAACATTTGCAACAGTTACACAATGGAAATGCAATTGTTTTCGTTGTCGAGCGTATTAATGCCATTTTTTTCGTCGTTTATCAACATTCTTGCATTATTTCGCTTATTTCTCCAACGAACGAAGGATAGCCTGTAAATTGAGTACAATTTTTTTTTACGTCTTGTTTTGTTGTTAAAAAATTTTTTTTTTACGTAATCTCCACACAAGAGCGTGAGAGCTTGAGCAACGTACGACGTGACGAGGCACACGTGTACCTCTCGATGAGCGACGGTGAGCACAAAAAAGCAGATAAAAAAAAATACATATAAAAACATACACGACGAGCGACGTGTATAATCGTGTCGAATTTTTACATACAACCAACAACTGATGGAACTGTTTTATTTTTTCGCTACTCGGCCTTTGAATGCTCCTCGAAAGTTTATCATTCTTTGTTTATAGATTTGAACAATAACAAACATTTACAAAACAAAGGCATCAGCAGACTGCCTCCGACAATTAAAACCTTTCACACGTCGCTTTTCTCCCTCTCTCTCCCTCTCTGTCTTTCTTTGATCTATTGTGATGGATTTTACAATAATTGTTATTATTATCAATGACGCATGAGACTCACGTATGTGTGTCACGACAAACAATTTAATTTTTATCGCGAATCAATATCGATTCACCTCTCGCGTTCCGTACGATGTTTGCTCAGTCTATTTTTGCAGTTTAGAGACAATGGAAAGGCGATATACATCGGATTGTTTGTTCACGGAGAGAGAGAGAGAGAGAGAGAGAGAGAGAGAGAGAGAGAGAGGGGAAAAAAATGCTACAGCGAGCTTACATAAAAAGCAAAGAGCAATTATTGTCTCGCGCTCGAGTCGCCCATTATTGCGGCGAAATTATTCGACGCGAATAAGGCAGCGCGAATTATTTGCTCCTTTCGCTAACGCGGACGATCCATGAAAAACGAAAAAAAGAAAAATAATAATTCCCTCGCTCTTTTCGTGCTACACCGGCGACACTTCCGGTTTCGATATACCGAGAGCCGTGTGACGATTACCGTCGTGCCTCGTTTTCCGATCGTCGAACTTTCGTTTAATTCGTTTTCGTCCAAAAATAACAGGGATTGATCGATCTTGGAATATGAATAATCTCAAATCGATCTTTCAATATTTTACCATGTCAGAAATGACTGTAAAGTATCGCTCGACAGTTACGTTACTAATTAACGAAATAATTGAAATAAAATAGAGTCGAATAAACGCACAAGATGGAAATAAAATTTTCTTTGGCCTGTAACTGTAACCTTGTTGATATTCGGTCGTCTTAAACTTTTGTAATAATTCGTTCGATTCAATGAATTTATCGAGTATCAAATAAATCAACACCTCGGTATTTATTTATTCGCCGAGACTCGATAATTGCGCACAAAATCCTCGCGATGGTGGGAGAAACTTAAAATTGCCGAGAGACACGCGAGATGGTTGAAGCATCTTTGACCCCGTTGGTCGTTGAACCTTCAAGCTCGAGCCTGCCGGTCGAGGTCGACGAAAAATATTGGGAAAGAGGGTGGAATCGCCCACCGCGTGTGTAAATTCCCAAACATGTTTATTGATCCTGAATCAGCGAAAATTGATCGCGAATTTCACTGACGTCCTCTAGACCATCGTCATGCATAAAAAGAAGAAAAGGGGAGAGAGAAGCACAATAAACATTCTCACGATATCGTACGAGGAATAACTTTGAGTCTCTTGTACATTTCTCACGCGCATGTACATGTATAAAAGCTCAGCTCGAATAAACGCGACCTAATTCGACGATAAGATAACGTATTTAAGTGCACGGTGTGTGCGTCCACCCCCTGTCTTGGGAGGGGTGCGATACCACCCCCGTGTTTTATCGCTCAGCGAGGAAAACCGAGAGAGAAATTTTACCCCTCGTGCGAATCTTCCTCGCTCCTCTTTTTTTTCTCTTCTCTCTCTCTCACCACGACGCAACATCTCGTACTATATATTATAATACTCTCGCTTGTTCCTTCTTCTCATTCTTCTCTGCTCCGGACCCGTGGGAGCTCTGTCAGATTTATCGTAAAATTCGATAGATATTGCCAATTACAAGGCCGCACAACCGCTGGATCTCGAATGCGGGAGCGACGCTGAAGAAACAAGTGAGAATTTCTCAATCTCTTTTTATCTCTCTCTCTCTCTGTTTCTTCGGAGCAACGTCCGGGGGATGCTGCAATCTTTCCGTTCGTCAGGAGAATTATAAACGCACCCTCATCTACATCCCTCCTCATTACGTATACGCCAACGACGTGACACGTTGCATAAATCCACGAGCGAGAGAAAATATGATTACAATCACCGGTGTGTTGAGAAACGTGAAAGATAAACAGAGCGAGAGGGAGAGAACGAAGAAATTCAAGATCTTCCTTTCTCTCTTGTATATTTGTATAATCATCTCGCGGATTCTCAGAACCTCCAACTTTTCCTCCGTATCACAAAGTATAATTGCAAGAAACAGAAAGATGTTGTTCAATGGAGATGCTGTTTTTCTTTCGAAATAAGAAGTATATAAACGTTTTTAGAGCCAATAATTCCAACTTGTTCCGATTTTAATCGCAAAGAATGAAGACTGGAAATGTGCTTTTGAAAATTTTTTATCCTCGTCGGTTTGACGTCAAATTCGCCACGCTGGTGCGTATGCACAGGTGTTTATTAATAGAAACGAGAGTATTATTTGTCATTTGATAAAAGCAGTCGGCGTCGATTTAACGTTACACACACGCGACACACGATCGTTCCCTTCGGTTCTGCGTTTCCTTACTTCGCTTTCACGAAAAGGCCAATGAAAATTTCCGTTAAATTCTCGCACGAGTCGTCCGTCCAATAATCTCCATCTTTCTTCGTCTCTGTGCAGTCATTTTTTTTGGAGCGTTCCATCACAGGTATTTTCCGACCATTGGTGCATGGTTGGATGGGCTTTTCCTTTCAGCAAACTATGTGGAAGATGCAAGTGTGAAATTCAACGGCTACGCTTTGTTTTCAAGTGGTTTTCTCTCCCACATTGCGAAACACTCGAATCCACACACGTGCAACGTTCTCGTATGTGCAAATACGAACAACGGCCATCCCGCACGAACCATCTTTGCCTCACTTTTTCGCTTTTGCTTGCTCACTCGATTCTTCCTCGTTCTTCCCGGTTTTGTATATCTCTCGTTCAGCAGCTCGTTATTTACCCCGTCGTCTGTTTATTTCCGCTTGTGAATATACCGCAAGAGAGGCTCCAAGTAGATAACGCCGGTGACGGTCGGCCAAGCGTAAATGAGGAAAAAGTTACTCGACGGTAAAACATTTTTCACACTCTGGATTTCATCAATTATCGATCGACAAAATATTATACGTGAATTTGAGGCATTGCTTCGTTAACGACATTCCGCCGGAAGTCACACGATATCCGATGATGTTGAAGGAGAAACGAGTGACGGTTGAGGAAAAAGACTCGATAACTCCAAAGCTGTATAGCGATTTTCGAATTTCGATTTTCTTTGACGAAATTTTGCCGGAAATCGGATATAACAGCGTGTCCCAAAGAGTATGTCGAATAATTGCCAATAAATACACACTGTTTATCAGAAATATACAGACGAGGTAGAAACGAGTATCGGATATATGTATACAAGACCGGAATAACGAGCCAGGGTTCCCATCGACTTGATTGCCACGAAATTAGAAACTGTCCTCGTGTGAGCTCTCGACGCCGCACATCCACCCGAGTGTAATTCGCAAAATTTCATTCGATTTTCTTGCTGGTAAACGAATGAAATAATATTCTCGGTAGAGCGAACGAGGCACTTTGGTGTAATCGCCAGCGGTGAGGAAGAGGCGTATATAAATTTGATCTCTTTGACGAACCGAGTAACGCGATGTGACGCTGGCGGCGGGCTTCGACGTTTGCATTTATGTATGCGCGTGCAATCATCGTCGGTGTTTAATTTTAGCTGAAATTTCAGGTGTTACGGGAGATGCTAACGACGTTTGCCACGACAAATCTCCAGCCGAATGTGTATCAGCGCGTCAGTTTAAAATCGACACTCAGATTCGAGGGCGATATTTGTATTTATAGAAATTCCAACGAGAGTCTGCGGGGGACTCTGCGAGTT
This sequence comes from Heteropelma amictum, assembly GCA_959613375.1. NCBI lineage: Eukaryota > Metazoa > Arthropoda > Insecta > Hymenoptera > Ichneumonidae > Heteropelma > Heteropelma amictum. Next base: position 16,551,331 of record OY390724.1, read on the forward strand.
GACGGTAAATCATCACCTCCGTTCTAATGCCTTCAATTAAAGGAATATAATCAACCCGAGACGACCCGCGCTGTTTTCCAAATTCAATAACAATCGGCGTCAATCCGATTGTCCTCCTCAATTATTCCCATCACGAGGATGTATTTCGCATCTCTTCAATCACGACGTTAAACATTCATTCGCCAAAGGACGCGAAGAATCCCCGACGACATTTGCTTTTTTCCTCCTCGAAACATTTTTCGTCTCGTTACGATTTTATTAACGCACGATTCCCATCGAGCTTCCATATACTCTCGGCATACATCTCGAGCTCCGAGGAATGATATAGCGGGCGAAAAGAAAAAAACAAAAAAAAAGTCCAGGAAACTCGAAATGGACGCGAGTCTGTGTGCGAGAGGCTGTCTGCTGGTCCAACTCGAAGACGAAGCTTTCTTATTATACCGCATGATTTACGCTCTCTCGGGGCACGTCGTTGCGCGCGAAGAGACCTCTTACTCTCCTCGCACTCGCGAGAGATCCGCTCTTCCGCGTAAGAAGTTAAGTTAAAAGAAAAATAAGGCTTACAGGGTGTAAAGCCGCCCGAAGGAGGGTGATTCGTCGCCCCTATTCCCGTCCTCCGCCATCAAACTGCGAGAAAAATGTCGCGAAATTATTATGAAAAAAGGAGAAAAAAAATGAAGCCGAGTCACAGGAAAGTTTCGACGTTGAACATTTCGAAGAACGTTGCAACCGCGTTTTCTTCGCTCTTTGCGGTGAACCACTCGTCGCTGCAATGATTCAAAAGATTTTTCAACATACGTACTCTGTATATGAACGCAAACATATACAAATAATACACAACATCTGTATTGACGTAATCATTTTTCCTGACGACACTTTATACAGGAAGCTCTTTGAGGAGAAAACAAAAATACGATTTCAATATCAGAGGTCTGTAATTTTCCGCTTGTAAAATTGTTATTTATCAGATATGTACGTTGTTTATGTATATAAATATATTCCAAATATAATACGGATCACACGACGAGATACACTGTCGGAAATGGAATTTCCAAATTGTCGCTCGAATCTCGTGTGTATTTTTGACCACAGTTTTACGAGCAAATTTCGCTCGATCAAATATATGGGCTACCAGTTTTAAAGTTAAACAAAATGTCATTGTTACAGGGGCATATCGGTGAGAGCCCGTTCGACAACGGTTCCTGGGTGAAGGAACATTTTCAGCCCACGACGGTACCCTGGCAGCTTAATCCGCGCGGCCATACTCGACCCGGTGTGAGTTGAACAATTTTCATTTCCAAAATTCTACATTCGACGAATCGTTGAGTTTTGCACAATTCTCATCGCGCGGTCGAGAAGATAATTGGGAAAAATGCTATGAAAATTCGTGCATCGAATTTTTATCCTCCTCTGCAGCGGCGTATGACTCTTTAACGAGAAATACGTGCTGGCTCAAAGATTACGTGTATACAGAGCAAACTGATAAACGAGGGAGAGAGAGAGAGAAGCTGTGAGAATAAACGTAGCTCGTATCTCTGTTGTCCATTAAATTTCAACGTAACAGCCCCATTCGTGGCCTGTTTACAGTCTATTAAACCGCAGGTTGAACGCTTGGAAATCTCTCGGTGTACGATGCGGGCTACGTCGGTCCAAATAGCCACAGCATCCATTCATATGTTCGATATCTCTCTCTCTCTCTCTCTCTCCCTCTCTTTCTCTTTCGTTACACATGTTCTTCCCTCGAGCTATATCCAATCGACATGTTTTATATTCCCGATTGGTTTGCCCGAGCACGCTTCGACACGAGCTGACCCTCTCTCAATTGTACGACAAATTATAACTATCGCATTTTTTTACTCAAACATCCAACGATGTTTCTCATCATCCGAAACTCGGAATCGTTTTTCGAACCGCGATTTCGAAAAAATTTTCACGTTCAAAGATACGAGGAACATCCAAGTGTTCTCCATTCTCCAAAGTGCTAAATTTGCCCGCAGAGGGGGTTGCGGTCAATTTTCCCATTGAAGAATAAACGATTAGTTTCTTTTCTCCGGCCACCCTCTATCGTGTATACGCGCGCAGCTGACGAGGGTAAGAAGAATTTCCTTCCTTCCCGAGGAAAACCTCAGACACGTTGCTTTTAATCACCGTTGGTACAATAAAGTTAGGTGGGCGAAAAACACCGCGGTAGTCCGTGGGGTGAAAAAAAAGCACGCGATGAAAGGAAGGAGGAGGAAGAAGGTCGACAACGGCGACAACGGCGACGACGACGACGAAAGAAGAAGAGCTCGAAATTTGTAATTCCGGCCGGTAAGAATGACAAGGGGTTGGTTTGCGGGGTTAGCGAGGAAAAAAAGAACCGGGAGCGTCTTGTAAGACGAGCAGGAAGAAATCCGTTGCTCTATTGTGATACGAGAGGGAAAAATGTCCACTCGATTTTGCATCTTTTCCCCTCGACCCACTCTCTCTCAAGCTCCATGAATAAAATCTTGGCGAGCCCAGCATCTTCCACCGGGCTTAACTTGCTCCCTTTTCAACAGATATCATTTCCAACCCTTTAAGCTGCGAGCAAAACAAAAGAAATTCCAAACAAACTCTCCAACCGTCCGAGACTGTCAACGTCTTGTAGGACACGGTTTGCGTGTCGTACGACAAAAAAGTATGCCAATTGGAAGAGATAGCTTATTAAATATCGACTAGGCTTCTTTTCTACCGCAAGCTCGAACGAGTCGCTCAACTTCTCGACTAAACGAGAGCGATAAAACGTCACTTTTCATCGATAAGACCGACAGAGAAGGAGAAAAAAAAACGATACACAAATGGAAGGTTTTCCATGGCAAGTTTGTCACGCAAATATGCTCGGATGACTTACTTTTCTGTATGGGCACGAAAAAATACAAGCTTCATCGCGTTTGACGTATAAACACACGCACACGATCCGCTCTGTTTTTTTTTTGCGCTCCAACTGGTTTATTTATCGATCCTTCGAGTCGCTCAGGCAGTGCACACTATTTATTGCCCATGAAACTTTGGCTGCATGTATGTGCTTGGCTGCTTGTTCACGCGTGTGTTTTTCGTACATTTGTTTTATTTCGAGGCAACGTTTTTTTCATTTTGTCCAAAGCGGATAACTCAATCCTTCCAACTAATCGGAAAAATATCGCGCGATTGTTGTCATTTTATGCGTCCCTGATTGGTCAGTGGAAAAAGAATGAATTTCGTGGCAAAATTCCGTACGTTTAGTTTTTGCTAGAATTTGACTGTTTTTTTGGATTTTCTTACTGAAATTTTGAGTTTTTGCGAAAGACTCGACGAGTTCTGTAATCAGTGGAAAATTTGCGATGGAACAGGATGGTGAATTATCGAAAATTCGAAAAAAAAAATTTTCGTCATTTTTGCCTACTTTTCCAGAATCGTCGAAAAACCGGATTTTCAAAAGGCCATAACTTCCGTTCTAATTAGGTTACGTAGACTTTTTGGGGGGGTTTTGAAGAGCTCTCGAGTAGACTTAGAGAATGGTGAAAGTTAAATGTCGATAGCTAAATTCCTTCACCCTCAAAATCGATGTTGAAAATCGGCGAAAAAAACGCAAAGGGGTATGTATGGAAAAATTGGCGAAAATCGATGTTCCAACTTAAAAAATTCGCCAAAAATCGAAAAATCAAGATATCGACATGAATCAAACGGCATTTCGAAGCTTCAACAATCGTGAAGAGAATAAGCACACGTTTGAGAATCTACCCCAAAGGGGAGAAAAATGGCAACCCTTTTAGTGAACCAACTGAATCCGGCAGAAAATGACGAAAAATTTTGGATTTCGAAAATGATTTTTAATGGTTCATATCGATGTATTTTTTCCCGCTGATTACGAAACACACCGGTATTTCATCGAAAACCCAATATTCCCATCCGAAAATGCGATAATACGAATTTTATCGATCAATCACTATTTTGACGGAAAATTTCTCGTTTAATATGTGCCTATTACAAGTTTTTCAGCTTGACAAAAAAACAAAAGAAACGTCGCTTAAAAATAAAACACCCTAATGTACGCAAACTCGTACAAATATCCTACGTTTAACGCCTATTGTAACGTACTCTCCGCATGTGGTAAACGGTATAAATTTACAGACGAGAAACATTGTATTGTAATAGACGATCATCGGTTTTCTCGGATGCTGACAAACGCTGATATTACACGAATTCCCCTCTCCCGCCAACTTTGATATTTCCATCGCGATGCTTGGTTACATATTTTGTATACAATTATCGTAACAATAGTAAATTCATACCGCGCAGTACGTGGACGTTGATTTTTTAAAAAACATGCACGAGATTACGAACGCGAGTACGTGATGTCGAGTGTAAGTATATATTCCCGCGAATAATACGATCATCCTTGATGCACGACTCTCGCACCTCGCCAATGAGATCATCGACTGAAATTACACGACTGCGAAACTCCAAAGAGCTGACTGCGATATCGGATGGCCAATTCACTCGAACGTTTCTTTTTTCATAATTTTTCGAATCTCTCACAATATACCTCATCTCATTTCAATGAAAAAAAAAAAAAAAATGAAAAATCGTATCGAGTCGTATTTTTTGAAACGTTCCACCGACTCCCAGCCGCACAGCGAATACCGATTATTATTCTCGTCTCGGTGAAAGATGAAAATAAAAATTTGCACAAAATTTCAAAGATATCGACAACTTTGTATTCCGACTTATTTTGCATCCCGAATTATCAAAGATTCTCGTCGTACGTATGGAGAATATGAGAATATATAAGATATGCAGGACGGAAATCGCACTCTCCCAGCGAGACTATTTTCATACAAAGTGAGGTGGAAGCGCGCAATGGGAGCTTTTTCTCTTGTACGCTGGAGAACGGTACGAGGTTGAAACGCGATAGGGTGCGAAGACGATGGAGTGCGGTGAAGAAAATGAGAGGGAGAGAACGAGACGGATGCAACTGAGTCACAGAAGATCTACTTCTTGATTACGGAACTTTTTACCTAATTACATAACATTGTTACCATTTACAAAGTCGCGACGCTCGGGCGTTTTCCCTTCCGACTACTAATTAGGAATCTCATCGCGATTAGTACCGCGCGAACGGGTTTTTCGCTTGTTTCTTATTCGAACAAGAGCGTCATATACCTTTGCGTCCTCCTTCCAAACTTTCTTCCCAAAAATACGACGTTGCAGTCATTTTTTTCATCCGTCCGACGGTAAATCATGCAAAAAAAACTGTCGACAGACATTTCGAACAAAGATCGTTCGAAGATTCCCTTTTTTGCGCACACCTTCGCCGTTTAAAGCGAAGAATGCAGAGCGAATTTACAGCGGGATCTTTTATCGAAAATAGGTTGGGCCGTCGAGCTTTTAAGGGTGAAATATAAAAGGGCGAGGGGGTGGAGGGCGGTGGTTGCGAGGATAGTTATTAACGCGCGAGGAGATGGCTAGAAAGGGCGAGAAACGTCGGGTGAAGCGGAGAAAGGAGAGCCAGACGTTGCAGAGACATTAAGACGTCTGGTCCTCGACCTCCGCTCTTCTACCCCATGGGCCACTGAAACAGAGCCAGTGTGTGCCATTCGTGTGTATGTAGAGCGGGCAACTGCGAGAATAACTGGATGGTACTGTACGAGCGAGCGAGTATAACAAGAAGAAAGAGAGAGAGAGAGAGAGAGAGAGATGTAATAAGATGGAACGAGGGAAAAGTCCCTTCGCTCTACTTGGCTTTTCATCCTTCCGCTTTCTTCTCATCCCCCGATGGTCGCCATTGCACGGCTAACCCGAGGTGCTCGAAAAAGACTTCTCTCAGAGTCGTCCTCATTGTCCTCTAATTCTCATCTGATCCTCGCATTACGTAATTTTCTCTTTATTATTTTATAATTCCACGAGTTGGTTGGTCGGTCCTCCTCGCGGCTTGGCCTCTCCTGATCGCGAGGCCCGCACCGCCACACACAGGCAAATCCTCCTCGTCGAGCTTCTCCGTCGCCCAACGCGGAACTCCGCGTACGTACTTGTACACGCTGATACGAAGGAAAGGTCTCGTCGAGATCCGTACTCAAACTCACCCCACGCGACGCATACTAATGCATTTTCGCATTTATTAATTATTCCTACCTAGCTACCCTTTCGTCCTTACCTCTGCCCGCCCCCTCCTTTACCGCCTCCACCCGCGATCTTCACGTTCACTTTGAATTTATACACTCGTTCCTTTTCCGACATTATCCCCCCTCCTCTTGTCCTCCTCTTGTCCTCCTCTTGTCCTCCTCTTGTCCCTCGAACTGTACAACCCTGCATGCATGTCCCACCGAGTTACTCTCCTCAGCGAGACTCTAATCTCTCCTCTCAGTCTGCACGTTTCTTCGTTATTCCCTGAAAGTCGACTTGGAGTATTTGACAGTCTTTTGACGGAATGAATGCGATTCAGCTTCTTCGCGACGAGCAATAATTACGTAAGAAGGAAAGGGTGAAATAATAAAAATAAATAATCATTATTCATTTTGCCTGAAATTGAAATCTCAACTTCCGCTCACCTCGTCGCACTTTTCTTCAGTATCATTCCGATGTAAAAAGTATTCCCGCAAACTCTCCGACGATCCAATTACAATGGAATATTCCCGATGAGAAATTATTTCCCATAATATTCAATGAGAGAATATACGAGTGAATTAGCTCGACGGAGAGAGTTGAATTTCCGCGTGCTATTGGGAAAAAAACTGACAATCGTTTGGCCGCTCGCGAAGGTAATAGGAAAACGCGAGATGCCTCCGGGTTTTGTTCCTTTTGATCGAACCCTCATTGCGTTTCGCTCTCCAAGCTCTCGTTTTTACAACGGACAGAGTCAGCATCGGGCGTATAATCCGCAGTCGCTTTTCATACACAGATATAACGGGCTCGTGAGGCCAAAGACGGAAAATATAAAGCTCCAGACGGGGGAATTTAATTTTCCCTTTAAACGCAACGGCGAATCCTTTTTCATGACATTCGCAAATGTTTAATTGGCTCATGATTTCATCCCATTGTCGCTGTTTGTCGCTCAAACTGCCCGCTGGTTCCGCCGATCGCTGCCAATTGCCATTCGAACGTTCGCCGCCCCTGAGCGCCTCAAATTCCACCCAGTAGGGTCGATAATTCGCAAACCTGGCGTGGATTATAATCGATCGTCTCGATAAACGCCAAGGTAAATTCCAACGAGGAAATTTCACCTATCCGCCATATTTTATATCATCTCTCCCTCTCTCTCTCTCTCTCTCTCCAGAGCAACCCGAGATCTCGCATTGAATGCTAAACAAAAGCTAATTTATATCCGGAGGTCGCGACTGCCAGAGATCGGGAGATGAATGGCCGCGCTTCTTGCATACCAATTGCTCCTTATAAACTTTCCCAGTCGGGTCCTTGCTCCAATCGTTGCTGTACATTTGTATATGTATGTTTGTGCAGGAACGAGGAACATCCCGACAGGTAGGAAGATAAGAGGGAGAGGGGAATGACGTTAAAGATCCTGAGAAACGTTAGCCACCTCTGGGGGGCAAAAGTGTGGGTCTCTTCCCACCCACGTGCCTTCTGCCTTTTGCCTCTCAACCGGGGAATCCCCGGGGATTACAGATGTATCGGGCAAAAGGCATCCCCGCGGGAAAAAGCAAGACTCGATCGAGCGAACGACGTGTCGGCGATTCGCTCCTTGATCCATTTCTGCACCCCGATCTACGGGAAACCCTCTTCGCGTTCCCGCTATCCAAACTTCTTTGCCCGTTCACCTTCGACGCTGCCTACATTCTCCAACGTTCGTGCTCTCGCTCGCTCTCAGCATCCCGCTGTACCACCACTTTTATCTCCCTCCGTACGTACTTTGAATTCACGGGTTTCCACCGCCTGGGTTTGGAAAATTTATCGAGCACGAGCATATTGAATCCCCCGAATTAAATTACATGCTCCTCTGCGGGTAATTCGAAAGTCGGAATCTGTCGATAACGAGAATACGTGACGGAAGCTGCGGTCCGATGTTTCTCAATCGCGCGAGTGAAAGAGGCACGAGGATATCGTTGATGGGCCTCGCGATTGACCTTCGATATCTACCCTGACGAAAACGATCGCGGACATCCTCTTTGCCGCGAGTTTCAGCCGCGAAACTCCGAACGTCCCAGCCTCTTTAAGACGCTCTTAAAGCCGCGGGAGATCCTTCCGCGTCTCGGGCACATTTCCGTCGCGAGAATTTCACGCGAATTCTCGTCTGCGTGGTGGCAATTTGTAACGCGAGCAGAGCCGGATATGGACGACAGTGAGATTGAACGGAATGGAAAAAGAGTGCGGAGGACATAAAGCCCAACACGCTGTGCGGAAGCCTGTTGATTCTGGGGTCGTACCGTGCCGGTGATGCGATGCGCATCCACGCAGCGGTATATAGCCGCGGAGGAGGACTATATGTATACAAACGGGATGGGAAGCATCGTCTGGCTTGGCGTTGAACTTTCTCGATACACAAGGCAACATAGCAACACACCGGGTAAAGCACAACAAGTGGGGGAGGAAAATGAAAAGGTGGGTGGATGGAACAGAGTGGAAAGCCCGATAAATATATATACGTCTGTAAAACGCTCGTAGAGGAGAGCAAAGCGCGCGCGTCGCTCAGCGGCAAAGCCTCCACGTGCTTCTCGTCCGAAAGCCTCCCTCAGCCTCCCTCTCTCGTGGCCCGTTTTCCGTACAGCCGCATTTATATACCAGACCCAATATATAATGTACCTTCTCCCTGTCCTGTTACCTGATATCAACGTCCCAGGCTCTCGCTCCTCTCATTCGCATCTCCGCGATTCCTCAAACTTCCCGACGTGACTCTGCGACCCTGTCTCTCCATCTCTTCTGACGACGACGGTCGCTGGTCCCTCAAATTGCAATTGGAAAACTGCCGATAGAAAAACACCATCAAAGCAGGATTCGAGTAGTTGTTTCTTCACTCTGGATCGTCGATGGAAAAACCCTTTTCGAATGTTTGCAGTTTGTCAAAGCGATGTCGCGAGTGCGAACATGTCATCAAAACAGGTGAGCGTTATTTGCGAGACCAAGACACGAATCTTGACCTCAATTACGACCGGATGTGGTGGGCTAATTAGCAATGCCGAGCAGCAACCAGAGACTAGAATTTCCAGCTCATCATCGTGTTGTTCCACCGAACGCGATGTATGTACAGCAGGAGCAGGAATCAAACTCTTCCCCGTGTCTAACGAGCGTGAGCTAATGTGCCTCGCGTGCCATCCGCAAACTTTACCCCAGCATCTTGTGCTACAGGCACATGCTGTATTCCTTACACGCTGCCTCGTTAGGCCAAGACTTACATGCATACGCAGGCATGTCGATAATTAGCTACTTCGTACCTTCACCCAGCTAGAATATACAAAGCTTCTTGGATATTCCAAACGACAGTTTGTAACACACGCTGCCTGCGACATCGCGCATCGAACGAAGCCGAAGCTGAACGAAGAAACCGTCGTCAACGTTTTTTTCTCGAATCGCCCAACTCGAAAGATTCGGCCGGGGGACTTTTTATCGTCAATTCAAAGCGACAACCACATTTCTGACGTCGAAATTCCAGAGTTTGGTGAAAATAACCGACAAGGGGTTGAAAATCATTTACCCTTCAGACACAATGTGCGTAGACTCGGTTTTGCTTTACTATATCGGCTGGAGCGATAAAACATACGATGGGTAAACTTTTCCAAGCACTTTGTAGTCTTTCGCAGAGACGTTGGAGCCCTCGGCGTGTATCTCCCAGGCTGGACTTTGCTTTATACGTCCCGAGTGTATGAAAATCACGGGTGATGCTGCGTTTTTCTTTATTCCCGCGTCTCGTACGTGGAGTATAAGTTGGCCGCCGGAGCCTTCGACTTTAACGTTCCAAGGGCAGTAAATCTGGCTAGCTCTATAAACCATTTGAATACGTGACGCTCGTAAAATAAACCGACTGGGCGCGAGGAGGAATGGAAGCTCCGAGAGATTCAATAGTAAAGTGGAACATGGCGTTTACGTGAATATCAATGACTGCCGGATATGCATTAAACGTTCATGAACATTGCAAACTTTTGCGCGCGGGTTGTTTTTCATCTTCATAACGTTGCGCGTAAATTTGATATCGACGATAGTGCACACACTCGTATGCAATATATTTCACGCGGCAGATGTCGCAGAGGCGCTCACAGCCATCGGAGACCCTCGTCCAATTGCGGCGAAACTCTCGGGTGCTTCGTCAAAATCTCAAAGCGGAAGTCATCGGCTACCAGGCGGAAAATGACTCGATCCGCGATCTATTCGAGCCTACCTGTGGTCCAGACCGGGGCGAATTGGTTTTCATTCTCATACCCTCGAGACGATGAAGCTGATGGCGAAAAAGAAGCGACCGAGTAAAAATCGCGATTCCAGCGTCATCTACGCGAACAAAATGGCCAGGCATTTGTACACGCCGAGGCGGAGGAGCGAGGGACGTTGTTGAGCCTGAGGTTGGCGGCGGAAAACAGAGACCAACGCGTAGATCTTGGAATCGAGTATACGTGCATGAAACGTTGAGAGTGTGGTTCGACCGCGGTGTACGGGATGATGTACATTAGGTGTGTACCAAGGTACATCGGTATACCTGTTTGTATGTACAGCAGCCCACTCGTACATAGCCGTATATTTCGCGGGGAACGAGAAAGAAAGTGAGCAGAGGGGAGAGGGCCGAGCGTAGGCGGATCGAGTGAAATTCCGGTAGAGGGCGTGTCCTTTCCCCGTTCTGGTATCTGTCTGACGGTGCCGCGGCGGCGACGGCGGCAGCGGGTGGCAGGTGCGAAGGTGCGCGAGCTTATACCCACCAAGACGAGAGTATATAACCAGGGTATGCTGACCACGCCTTCTAGGTACCATCATGTATATATGTATGTATGTACGTATGTATATATAGACCGGCAATGTTGGAGGTTCGAGTGGACGAGCAACGTCAGCTACGGAGCAATTACAGTATGAGTGGAGCCCGGTGTAATACATAAACACACACCTGTATTCCAATGCCGAACAGCATTCGGAGTGGAGGACGCTTGTGGGAGAAGACCGCGCAACCGAGAACGTCGTCGACGTTTACGACGAAAAAAGACGAGAAAACCGGTCCTACAGTCGCTGTTTTTTCATACAGATATGTAGAAGAGTACCCAACGCGGATGATACCGTCTCTCGTCGTCTCTCCCTTCCGCGTCTCGATCTTCTCGGACGACGTACCCCGGCATCCCCCGATAGGCTGTCTCCCAGGAGTCCAATCTCTCCCTCCCTCTCCTCCCAGCCTCTTCCCACCGTCTGTTGCACTTTGTATCTTTCTTCGTCTCAATCGTGCCGTTGGAATCTTTCGCTCCTTCAACCGTCATCTCCCAGCAGGGCAGCTTCTCTCTGCTCCTCGCGCGGGACCATCGTCGATAGAAACCATTCGCTTTTTTCTCTCGCTGTACCAACCGATATTCCGACACTCTCCACCTTACCGACTTCACCGTATAACATGCTTTGGATCGCGAGAAAAAACCGAGGACGTACTTGACGACGCCAAGGCCACACACACACACGCACACCTGCATGTCCTTTCCATCTTTTTGCATTCCCCGCTTCGCGTTTCTTCTCCGCTCGTGTACCATCGGTTCTTTCAGCCTCGCGGGTAGTCCTTTGCCATGTCCCATCTAGGAGTTTCTTGCCTCTCCACCTTCTCCGACCTTCTCCCTACAGTACCCTTCGGCCCATTATCATCCGCATCTATCCTCTTCCCTCTCCTTTGCTCCTTTGCAGAGTCGTCTTCCACCGGCAGAGAGGAGTCAACGTACCCGTTACCTTCCTCGAGGTTGTCTGCCTCCGCGTGCGGACCCGGTACCGTCCACCCCTCCGCCAACAGCGGGCGAGTCGCACACACCTTCCCCTCGTGAGACGAGCCGGTATCCACCTTCTTCCTTTCCTCATCTCGCGCTGGAACGCGCCCTGGACCATTCCGGACCCAACGCTCTCACTCGCGTCCTTGAGCTTTCCATTACTCGCTACGCAAACGCTCTCCTCCATTCCTCGCCTATCGAATCTCCGAAATGCCCGAATTGCCACCGAGAAGTATCGCTCGGGAGCCGAAACGATGTTGCCAATATTTCGCTCGATCGACTCGGAGAGGCGGCAAGCGTCGACTCCCGATCGGCCATTTTGGATGCCGCTACCTCCGCCCATGTAATATCTCCCCGCCATTTTGGCAACTCCGTAGCATCGTCGCATCCTTCCGCAACGGCGGCTTGAGAGCTCGAGCTTGCGCTATATCGCTGCACCCCGATGCATGCCGGGTGACAATGTGCGGGGAGAGAGAGAGAGAGAGACGCCAAGAATTCCCATGGCGCGTCTATAGCCGGATATTCCTATAGTCTTTGTTGAACTATAACTCCACGAGGCAGTGGCAGTGGCAGCTATTACCTCGGCTCTCCCGAGGTATTACGGCATTTTCCAAGTGGAATGGAAGGTGAGACGAAACGCGTGTGAAGGGAAAACGGAGGGAATGGATGAGACTAACGCCCATGGCGTATAGGCCGAAGGTGCCTTACGCCTGCTCTGTAAGCTGTATATACATGTATGGATCGAAAGACTACACGGTTTAGTTTCGAGTGATGTATTGAGATCCCATTGTATCCATGGAATCCCTCCAAGATTGCCAAACGACCCTCCTACTCCGAACCGGCGCTTCTTTATACAAAGCTTTCTGCCAATAATACATCACCGACTCTACAGGGTGTCTTCCGACGCATCTCAGACGCGAACTTCCACATTTTCGTCGCATCTCCATTCCTCGCTCACCTCGTACAAGAATTTTCTTCCCCTCCCGTGGGAATGGTTGAGAATATACGTTTCGGAAGAGCCACGGTGAGCGGGTTGTCGATGAGTTTGTTGCAAATTTGTCTCGACTGTTTTTCGAAAATACCGAAATGTTGAGAATCAACGATACCGTGTTGTTTCTTCGCGCAATAAATATTCAACCCGTCCAAACAGCAGGACATGACTGATAAAGTTCGTATTGTTCATTAGCGATTGAATGATAAAAGGAAGGTAAATAAAATGTCCACGTCCGCACCGGACGCAGGGAGGGAGATCTTTCAGTCACGCTGGTACACCCACGACAAACCCGTCAATTTTAACCCTCCTGGATAACGCGGGGGAAGCATCGAATCGAGAGAATCGAGAGAAACAAAGATACGCGAGAGACGATTGAGAGCCACGTAGGCGCCACCATCGCAGGAGCAAAGCGATCGGAAGTCTCGGAGACATTTATTACGACTTTAACCGGACTTTGTGTTTATTCAGCGAGACTGTTGCTCACGCTCAAGGCCGAAAACGAGAACCACGAGAATACCCCTCTTCAAATATATACACGCCGGGGGAAACCCTCTGCTTCCCAAAACGCGTTCCTCTCGTTTTGCAACCATTTTTTTTGCTCCTCCTCGAGCTTTCCTTCTTCCTTTTTTTTTCCACTTTCCTTTCGCAGCCAGCGGCATCTCCCTTTTTTTGTTCTTTCTCGCCTTTCGTTGTTTTTTTTTCCTGCACTCTAGCGGCGAAAGTTCGCTCGGTATGCGAAGCACGTACCGTGACCAAATCCCTCCCCCAGAGTGGTCCATACTTTGCAGAAGCTCGCGCGAACGCCCGACTATCCTCCTCCTCCTCCTAGCCTTCGCTCTTCCGGGCTGCTCCGCTCCAGACCGACCGAATTTCAACCCCTGTCGCCTTTCCACCGACCACCGGCGGACTCGTGATATTCAACCCTCCGCCCCCGCATACAACGGCGAAAATCTTTCACTTTATCCATCGCGGACACCGATCTCCACCCTTCCCATCCGAATATCGTTCGCCACGTCCGGGGAGTTTCTCCGGGGGACTCTGTGACGAAAGCTCCAAGACCCGTCACGCACTCTCTGCCCTTTCGTTTTTTTCTGCTCTCCAAAAATTTGAAACGGTCAGCAGTGATTGGTCGACCAGGCGAGAGAATTACCGCAATTCTCACCCTCTTGTCCGGCAAGAGTCTTGCTTTATTCATAAATCTACAGATGTTAATGTTCTTCGATTAAAGCCACGGGTCTTCGGGTCACGGATCATTCCCAGGATATTTTCAACCCTCCGAGATTTTTCGCCCGCCACCGAGCTGCTGACCGTCAAACGAATTCGGTCGAATTTCTTTCGTCACGAAACTTCTCCATGTTCTCCGGGGTGTTTTTCAATTTAATTTTCTCATTCTCCGAGTTTTTCCCTCGCAACCCGCGAGAGGTGAGACGCATCGTCTCGCGCGACGACGAGCAGGACGCGTTTGAATTTTTTACCAACGTCACACATGTCGCACCGTCGGAAATATCGAGCTTCGCGAGCTCCCATCATGTCCCATGTCTCTCGGAACTTTGATTTTTATTTTCTCGACAGGATAATTATCAGGCGATCTAACGTATACTTGGCAACGTATAAAATAATTCATCGTCCGTAATAAGTTAACGGTTTGAGAATGGCAATGACGAAAGAAACAACGATCGAAGAACGCGACGGTGGCGGCGGTGGCGGTGTGTGTCAGATCTCTCCGAAAACTCTTAATTATTTCCTCTTTACGTCGTGTTTACCTTTCACCCTGGTTATTTCGCGAGTGATTTCAAGGCGAACGTTGCAGCATTCTCAGCAGGACCTTCCGCAAATACGCGACTTTCCTTCTTCATCCTTCACCCCATCCTCCCTCGCGTTTACGATCGTCGTAGTCGCTCGCGAGACTTTCTTTCCCTCCTTTTTCCCTCAGCGATCGTTGCAGTCGAAACAAAGTGAAGACAAACGCTCACAATTGGCACATGAAATTTAAAGAAGCTTCCCCACCATCGTTGGATGTTGGAAAATATATAAAACGAGCGACGATCGGGATGAAGAGGGGTGGAGGGGGAGGGGGGGGGGGGTGTATTCTTCGAGGTTTGCAGTCGAGAGTGGGTGCTCGGTCTCTTCACTCAATATACCGACGGTGTTCGAGCCCTTATTCTTTTCTCTTTCCTTCCACCTCGATGAAAATTTACATTTCCTCCCTTTACGCCCGCTTCTCCCACCCCTATCCTTTCTCATTCCATCGCGTACGCCACGAAATACCGTCTGTTTATCTCGCTTTTCTTTTTAAAGAGCCGCCGCGACGTCTGTGGCCTCTCGCAGTGTCTCAAGCCGCCCCTATATCCAACCCCCCTCTCACCTCTTGTCGTTCAACCTCTTCTTTATCATCTTCTCTGTTCTTTTAAATCCCCTCCCCCAAACTCAAAGTATCTCCTAGCACTCAATTCTCTTCCCTCTTGGCATACCTTTCCGTCATTCGTTCAACTCTCTTTTGCTCGAAACCCGCGCAGCATCCCTCATCTTTTCTCCGATCCGAGGAACAGTCGACCATTTTACGTCCGGGGATTGCGCTCTGCTGAACGATAATCGCAAAAATATGCCGATGAATAAACGCACCGGATTGATATTTCAATGACGTGAAACACGGAATCGATCGTTCGTGAGATGAATTCAGCTTTTTTTTTCATTTTTTCATCGATACACCAGGTTACGGGTCGTTTTGGAGAGAGAAATATTTGCATCCCACAAAAGGGATGATTTTATCGAAATTAATGAAAATTTGTCGTGCTCTAGTCGACGCTTGATAAAAGTCTCGAGACTCTCGCGCGAGGAAACGTAAAAACGAGAGTGTATGGGGAGCGAGGCTGCGGAGGGGATGAAAAAAATCTAACCGTCGAGTCTGTGTGTGTGTATAAACGAAAAGGATCAGCGTTAGCGGTTGAGCCAGCTAATCCTCGGATTCGTAGCTGAAATCAGTGGCGGATAATTGACGCAACGTTTTTTTTTCTCCTCCCTCGCTAGCTCTGCTATAAACGAGAATTTGAAATCCACGCCGTGTATTACAGCAAAAGAAGGAAAAAAGGCACGGATATACGATACACGGAAGGCTTTCCGGCGCTCGAGGATTTTCGATAAAGACAAAAATGTCATTAAAGACGGTCAAACGTGTTGCTCGTGATGAAAAATCACAAAAATCGACAAAAAACGTCGAATCGCGTTTCAAAAATTCGCAGATAAGGCCAAGATCTCCTCGAGAGGATCCGGCGATATTAATTATCCCCCGCTTTCACGGAATACCGGCTTTCCGAGGGAAAGAAAAAGATTTAACAAAAACGTACCATCCCGATTGATGTTGCTTTTAATCCAGCGCGTTGAGGCAATAAAATATTTCTCAAAGATACGGAGGGGTGCAGGGGGTAGTGGATATCCCTCTTCGCTTTACCACCCCGGTTGTCATGAGCCACTGAGTCGCGGATTGAAGGGACCGCGGTCTCTGTTTGACGAGACGTGATAATTGGAGATTTAAAGAAAGGTACGAGGGAAAATAAAATATATATAAAATAAAGTCTCTCCGCGCCGGGAAGAGAGACGAGCGGGGGGGGGGGGGAGAGAGGGTACAAGAAGAAATAAAAGTGTGGTCTCTGTGCCGGGAGTGTTTCTTGAACCTCGAGAGAAGCCACGAGGGGAGAGGCTCAAGAGGTAAAAGAATGATCCTTTCGTCGGTATATAACCTTTAGAGAGAGAGAGAGAGAGAGAGAGAGAGAGAGGAGAAGGCGAGATAACAAAAAAAAATCTCGTCGAGCGATTCGGGAGCAGCGAGGAGTACGGGGGGATGATTCTCTCTGTCTAAATCGACTTAACGTGGAATAAAAAAAAAAAAAAAAAGTAAAATGGTCGCAATTTACCTAAATTCTCCGAGACATCGTTTTTCCCCTCGAGTTACTTGAGAGCGAAAAAAAATCCTCTCACACTGCAGAGTCTCGCGATATATACATAAATATCCAGAGATGCAGCATCATCAAAAGTGATCCCCTCGCGTCTAAACTGGGTCACGGGAAGAAAAAAGAAAAAAAAAGTGCCCTCCCCTCGTAATCCTCCACGCGATGCTCCATCGGTTCGTACTTGACTCTGTGGAGATAGCGCCGAGTTACGAAAGACGAGGAAAACACACGCACGAGGAAGAAAAGCGGCGAGTGGGAAGAATGTGTCGAAGGGGGGTGGTGGAAAAGCTCGACTGATGGCTCCGATGCATGAAGGGGAGGAGGGGGGAGAGGGAGGAAAAGGATTCGGTAATTATTCGCGGCACACGAGAGTAGGCGGCATATAGGCTTGAAAAATTGCCACCTAATCCTCGAATCGATAGCTCGAAGGTATGTGAGAACAAGGCGACGGAGAGAAAAAGGAAAAACGCCGCGAAGAGGCTGCGGCGTACACACACCCTCGGAGAAACCATGAGGGTTATCGTTCTTGACGAGGGGCAAAGAAAAAAGGAAAAAAGACGATGGAAGAGTAAAAAGAGGGGCCTGTCCTTGTTACGCGAGAACGGAAAAATTTCCGTGCCTCTCCGCGTCGGGGAGAAAGCAACCCTTCGGCTTCTGTACGCCCTCCCCCCCCGCCGTATTACCCGTCTTCTTTTTTTTCTCATTCGTCCTTGTCCCACCATTCCGTCCCATCGCATTATGAAAATAATGTATCGATATCGTAATAAGGGAACGATTGGATACGTCGACGAAGCAGCTATGCGCGCACACACACACCCACACACAAGCGATGCCACATCATCCCTATAATTTTATAGATCGATGTAGCACGTATATGCCGCTGCACACACTTTTTTCCGCACCCATTATTCACAATGTGCTTACTCGCGCTCTGGAAAATGTCTTTGCGCCGCTATACGTCTTATCGTGACGCGGATTCCTCCCCTTTGCGATATTCCGCATAAAAAATCTCTACACACGCGTATGTCGGTGAAAATATTCGAAAAACATTTGTTTCTTTATTTTTGTGTTCTCGCGTGATTTACAATGTTTTTTGAGAGTCGAATCGCTGGACGAATCGCTCGGCCGGAGGGTACGTTTGAAGCGGGAATTTTCGGTCGTCCCGCGCGAAAAGATACGGTATGGACGATTTATAAAAGGGCATTAAAGTCCACGAGGCTCTAATGCATCTCGCGTTTATATATACGATGTGATATTAAGGTATAAGGAAGAATGAGGACAGCGAGGTGAGCTATAGCTGTTTCGTATAGTCGAAGGAGAATGAAGAATACCGCGGGATATACGACCGGTTTGAATACAAAAGGTGGGTGGATGGCACATATTAGCTCGACTTAAGGCGCGCCGTAATGATCCTCGCAGTGCCTCAACGGAACCATCTCTCTCGTACCATTTTCTTACTTCCCTCCCATAATATTTATATCTTACACACGCGTATAAACGTCCCGAAAACTATAGATATTCTCCATCTCACACGAGAGAGACGGAGATGGAGTATTCCGCGAGAACGAACAGGGGTGAGGGTAGCTGAAGGCAGTCGGGCGAAAATAAGTGCGATTTCGAGCCACCACCGCTCATTGTGAGCTTTGCGATAGATACCCATTCAGTCTCTCTCTCTCTCGCTCTGCAGATCTTTGCTAGTAAAATTTTCTGGCCCTGTACCACAGCATCACAAGGTGACTGCGGCTGCAGAGTATAAAATAATGTCTAGTGGGTGGAAGAGGAGACAAGGGATGTGGTAAGCCTTGGGATCTTCTTCCTCCAGAAAAGACACGCAGAGAGAGGGAGATTTTAAAGAAAATGGGGGAACTCTAAAATCAGCATCAAACGGCACATCAAGGCTGTACAGTCGGAATCCTCCATCCCCTCTCGCGTATTCACCGCAAATTTTTATTCATTGACACCCTACGCACCCTACGAGTGCTCTCGTCTCCGCACTGCCAGAGAGAATAAGGACGTGCGAATTCGAGTCCTCCAATCGACTCGATATTCAAATCGAATAGTTCGAGAATTCGACTCGCTCCATTTTTAACATCGCTAAATATAATATTGCTCACGAAAAATTGAATGCGAGTTTTTATCAACATTTTTATTGACGTTCGAATCGCCGGGAATAACTTGAAAGTTTTTGTTCTCTCCCCTGTCATTCGTTACGCGCTGATTAGTGGAAATGACGTCGTCGACGGAAACGAATCTTTATCGTCGTCGAATTATCGATCGTTTTTTGTATCCATTAGCCTCTGAGACGATACCGCGCGAGTGTGAAAAAAAAAAACGAGAAAAAGAGCGCCGAAAGTTTGGCCGAGAGGAATGATCGGGGGTTTATATATTAGAAAACCCCGAGGGTGAATTTTCACCCGCGTTTCTCGTCTTTATTTACTCGTTTTTCTCGAGCGAGTTGCTCTTCGCTGTGGATATACACACGGCGTGCGCCGGTAGGCTGACCGTTCTCACGGTAAATATGTCCAGTGACTCGCAACTTTCTTTTTTCTCTCCTGATCCAAAAACCTTAGACCCTCTCGAGCTTCGGCAACGCAACGTGGAATAAGAAAACTACCCTTGCTCGGGAGGGCAAACCGAAGCGATAAATTTCGACGGAATTTACGAGGATGCGCTTAATTCCACGAATAAATAAGCATCTCCTCTCTTTTTTAGTTCTTCAGCGTACATCCAAAACCGTCCGATGGCCTTGTAGAATTATTTATTCCCCTGCTCACGTGTACGGGGTTCATTCAGGGTCGATCACGATTACGAGCCATTTTCCCAATATAAACAACATTTTTGCATTAAAATTCAAAACGATTCGGTCCATGTTGATTCGATCGAGTGAATTTCGGCTTCCACACAATGCCAGCAGAGGTCGTCATCTCCATTGGCTTCATCCTCCGCGAGGAGAGATCGCTACTGAATTATTATCGGCCTGTTTGTGGTTTTCGTTGCTTTTCTCTCGTCGAGTATCTCATGAAAAAAAAATTCGCCAAGCCCTCCGTACAGGGATGATTGGCAAATTGCTCATACATCATTCTTCGTGTTTTCAATGGTCGGATTCCCCGCTCCATTTTCCCGCATTGGCGCGTTTTGCCCCGTGGAAATCAAAATCCCGGCAGTATCGCATGAATAATTCCGTCCTATCCACATACCGGACCCGAGATTCGCAACTATTGTGATGTCATCGAAAACGAGCGGAACATGCATGCACGTGTGTGCGCGCTCGTTTATTCCAGAGAGAGAGAGAGAGAGAGAGAGAGAGAGACGGACAGAGATGAGAGAGCGAGAAATCGCGGAATAACTTGGTCCTCTTCCGTGCATAGCTCGTGGTCGCGAAACAACATCCCCCTCCCCTCCTCACGGCCCTTGTTTCCCCCTCAAACCACCCTATCGATATGCCCCATTGTGGATCCTCAATGCACTCGACGAAATACCATACGCGCGCGCGATATCTCCGCTGCAATTTCCAACGTTTTCCCTCTATCCGCGTTTCATCCGCTTTTTGTTGGTCCTGTTAATTTCTCGTTTGTCGATAAATTGAATCGTTTATTACACGTCCCATAAGGCAAATTTCGTCGCTGAATAAACGATCGCTTTGTTCGCAGCACTTTACGGAGATGCGATAAAATCGAAATATCGCCACGAGAGTGGGATAAAAATAGTCAAGATTCACAGGCGCGTATGGGGACGCGAATACCGGCGAATACGCACGTGTACTTTCGGGGTACCAGCAGTTGCGAGAACGTCGCGTTGCTTTGGTAAAGATTTGGACTCTCTCGCGCGGTGCCTCGTTAAATCCCCCCGTAAACCTCTTAAGCTTAACGATCCAAGCGTCCAACCAAAGTAACCTTATGGCTATGGGATACAGTTCGAGAGACCAGAAGGAAAGAGACGCGGAAAGCTGCTGGAGAGAAGCAAGAGTCGTGAAGGCATTAGCGAAACCGAGCTCACCTTTTCAGCGGCCAATTATAGGAGATTCCCGTAATAATCCTATTATCTACATTAGCTCATTATTACATAAATGTGGCCTCGAGCCTTATCAAGCGTTTATACACGTCGCTCGTACGTCTGCAATAATCTTGGCCGAGAATACCGTGCCAAGAGCCAGCGCGAACGCGCAACTCGAACGAACAAACGTTACGTCCGTATGTGCGTCCGATATAAGCGGAAATTTCATCTCGATTTTATGATAATCACGCGATAGTCCTCCTTAAAACCGGAGAACCAATCATATCGTTGGAAAGGTCCGTCGCCTTGGAACGTTCCTCCGCCGAAGCTTCCTGCCTTTCTTTTTCCCTCTGCACATCCTCCGGATATCGAATCCTTTGGATATCATCGGGTACAATACGATTATTCGTGCAATCTCGTCAATTATGTCTCAATTTCGATAATCTCCGAGCATCGATAAAGTCCACGCGAGTATAGAATCGTAGAATCGGTTTGCGTATCTAGCGAAACTTCATCTCTCGACGTACTTGCTGTATCGAAAATACATTTTTTTTCAACCACCCTAATATACACACGATATGAAGTAAACATAAAACGAGATTGGCACGGAATTCCTTATCTGCTTCGTTCCAAGATTTTATTGAGATCCTGGACGATCCAGGATAGGCAATAAACGCGAGACGTATCCTCGTCTCAGAGTCGACCACGTTGTAGTATATTCCTACCCCCGGGCAATCGAGACCAATGCCGGAACATCGAAAATAGCGAAGCAAAAGGGGCAACATCTCGGAGGGAAAAGAGATCCCGATGTCCACACCTCTGTTGTCGGCTAATGCCGGGCCATTGCGCAAAGGGTCAAATCTCTTTGGCGGAGAAGAGCCTCGCGTGCTTACACGCGAATCCATTCGGGAATCTAAAAAAAGGAGGAAAAAAGGAACGAGGGAGGAGAGAAACGCCAGCAGAAAGGAGCAACGGGGAAAGCAACGGGGAAAAAGGGCGAAAAGAGAGAAAATGGCGGGAGAAAAAAGTCACCGGGAGACTGGTCAGCAGGAGGAGTATTCGGTGGCACGAGCACAGCAACAACCCCTGACGATAGAGACGTGGAAGAAGCGTTTAACCACCCTGCCGTCTGATAGTGTTGACCCCATAATGCGCGAGGAGCCATGGGGACGACTATCGCTCGACGACAATCCCGGCAAATCTCTTCCCACTATAAACGGCTAAACAAAGAGGTTCGTTCTTTATGGGGCGGCTGACCAGGACCGCTGGACAGCAACGAGCCCAAACACGCGGTGAAAGCACGAAAACGCCGAGGACGAGAGGTCCTCTGAGACGCCGAGCGTTTCTCCGCTTGATCCAAAGGATGCGATCAGCAGGGGTGAACAGCGGGGGGGAGGGAGGAGGGGCATACCCTTATCAGCCTCCGTCCAACGTTCGTACGATCAGTCATTGGGATTTCATTCCCGCGTGATACCGGAATCAAACGATCCTGACTATTGACGATTTAACCGACGGGCGCCTCGATGAGACACGTCATCGACTTGGTTCCGAAAAACATTGGCCTTGGGTCCAATCATCGAAAGTTCACTCGATTTTTAATATGAAAATTTGACCCGATGGAATCCCGAGTATCCCGGTCGTCAATTGTCCACTCCGTGATGTCGTCCATGCCGTTTTTTCGTCTCTTTCTCGTCTTCTCCGATCGCAATTGGCAGGGTTATCGAAGATACCGCGGAACTCGGATACGAACGAGATTAAAATACACAGAGTGAAAGCCAGTCAGGCGCGGTATATTCAGCGTCGAAAGTCGGTGTGCCGTCGTCGATTTTGCTGTTTTCCAAATGGCAGAGGCTGCTTCCAGAAGGTATCGAAGAAGAAAAGCCGAATACGTTCTGTCTTGTTCTTCCTCCTCTTCGTCCCTCAGCTCCCCCCACCCGCCAACGCCTCGATAATAAAAGAAGGCAGATTAATGCTCTCGGTCTTGAATCCAATCAACATTACTCCGACAATAGTCCACCAGCCAATGCCCTTTCTAGTTTAAGGGGTAGTGCCACGCGATCTGATATTATCAACAGTGGATTCTGCCTGCTCCTTTCCGCTTTCTCACCCTCTAACGTTCGCCGATTTTTTTCCTTTTTTTCCACCCCTGCAGACTCTCTCACATACATTTCGGCCGATGTCTTCGTCACAGCTCGAGCTCCCTTGGTGAAAATGCTATTCACACCCTCGAGACGCAACGACACTTTCTTCTTAATTCAGGGGGTTGACTCGATGATCAGTATGCTAACAACCGAGCGCACCAGCGGCGGAACGCCACCTGCTTCTCTCTCGCTCTTTTCGAATTTTCCAGCCTGTCCGTATCTCCCGCCCTCTGTGTGTTTTTTTTCCTCGTCTTCTCAATTTCTCGTTTATTCTTGGATTATGTGCCTTTCGCGCGAAACGAAATTAACGCGGAGCTTATATCATACTGTACACGACCTCGCACGATACCACCGCGAGGATACTCCCCGCGTCAACGTGCCGTAATGCGCCTGAGACGCCCATTAGCCATCGACTTTCGTGGCATGAAAAATCATTCTCGATTGCCATCTAAGCGGCTGGTCCACATCCCCCTTCTCATCCCCGAATACTCTGATCTCCGAGAGCAGATAAATATCGACTCCCGCGTTCCGCACGAGTGGAGACTCTGTCACTGCCTTTTATCCACCGTAATTTCCTCTCGCCTCGTGATAAACTCCTTGAAAACGTTGCATTGTTAATAAATTTCCGCTACAAGCAGGAGGAACGTGTATTATCTCTTTATCGTCTCGGCGTACTTGGACGAATGTCGAGTGGGATCGGAGGTAATAAAGTTTGAGCAAAACAAACGAGATTGTGCGCGCCTCTTGGCGGACATGGACCGTGCGATTATACGAAATCGGTGGTCTCGCGCGGACGATGGAATTAAAGGCTCCTCGCGTAACGCCGGAACCGGATATAAAGAAAACTTTAAAGCCGCATATGCGTGTGGGTTTGCGTCTCCGTGTGTGTTTTACGAGGTCTCAGCCTGATAACACGATGAAAGATGCGAGAAACGTTCGTTCATGCACGTGTAACCGAGCGTCGTCGGTCTGGGTCGCTGCTCTCCGATTATTTTCCACCGACCATTCGCGCCTTGTGGGTTATGCGAACCGCCGATCTTTCATCTTTTCCTCGCCCGTTTCAGCCTGGCGAACGTCAACTATCCGCATCGCGTCGTTGTCTCCACACCGGATATGACCGACCACACGCGCTGCTCACCCGTAATATATCAATTCCGTATATTCTAATGTCCGGCAGTTAATCCAAAAAGTGCCAAGCCAGCAGCGCGAAACCCCGAAAACCTTGCACGCATGCGGGTGACAAACTTTATCCCCGGTTGTTCCTTACCGACGCGAGCTTTTGTGCCACCGACGCGGCTTATCCAAGGATTTTCGACTCGAGCTCGAACAGGTCGATGATATCGTCGCGGAGGATGGAAAGAGGAAGGAGGATCTCATCCTAAGGACGAACCGTCGCTGCTCTCCGAAACGGTTCGTTGCCGAGTGTATTTTAGAAATTACTCGGCGGATGAGGAAATTAAAAAAAATCAAGCACTATACAGTCGACGAAGCACGGGGATGAATGCGTATCGGAGGAGAGAGCGTTTATCACGTGAGGGAAAAAAAATGAAATTGGTAAATTAATCTGATAACAAGTTGGAGAGCGATTACGCGGGATGAAATAATTATAAAACGCATCCTCGGGCTGTCGACGGCGCGGGGGTTGCGATATACGGATTTCCGTGCATCGCCAAGAGTTATAATTGGCGAACGCCTTTTTGCCCTGGGAGGATCGAGAAAAAAAAATGAAAATCCGCCTCGGCATCTCCGAACTTTCCGCAGGCTCTCCGCCCACTTGTTCGTTTTTCCGCACCCCTTCGCGGCTTTTTCACGGCTCTCTCGATGAAAACAAAAGTCTCACCCGCGTCCTGCGGGGGATGCCAACAAAAAACTATTAAAAACCATGCGTCTAGTCGAATTTTCACTCGCGGTAAATTGCGCTCCCGGCGCTGCTGTACCCGCATAATCCGCTCGCTTCCTCTTCTCTCTCGCGCGGCGGGGATGCCGCGAGTCTCGGTAGATGCTTTTTTTCTTCCTCCTCCCCGTTCCGTGTGCACCGACGACGTATACGTGTGTCTCGAGCGAGCCGCGCACACGCGCGCGTAATTTCCCGGACGCTCTTTTGAGGCATTAGCCATATATAACGCGGCACTCGGACGTACATAAACTTGTCCCGCGATCGCGATGCGGTCTTTGCCGTCGTCACCAAAGTCCCAAAACCATACCCGGACCGCCCACCCACACGGACAGGGCGATATACATCGCATTTGCGTTTTTCCAAACGGTTTTCCACCGTCCACCCTCATCTTTCTCTCGCCTCTGCTCTCTTATGTGCGCGAAAAAGTATCCTCTCGACGGGACTCGGGGAAAAAACTCCCGGAGCCTCCTCGCCGCGTTCTCACCCTGGGATATCTAGATACAACGCGTAGATATAATAATGTACGCTTAAAACGGTGCTGGAAGAGAGAGAGAGAGAGAGAGGCGCGGTGGCTGGCTCCTCATTGGCTCTTGGAAAATGCCTTCAGAGACGAAGATACACTCTGAAATATCCAGAGGGTGCCAACGACTGTTTTTTTTTACGCCCTCTCGCTAGTCGTCACCGAATACGCTTATACCCGGGTAGAAATTGCCTTAGATATGCCTGATCAGGATCAGGACCTGATCAGTATGTATCAGGGGCAAACCTAATACACAATGCCTGACGTGGGCCTGACGTGGGCCTGACCGTTACGCCATAATTTTGCCGTAATACGTCCGTAGCAATGCATCCCTTCTAGGGCCCCGCTCAGGCTCACCGTAATACGGCCGTAACAGGGCTTACCTCGAAGGGCCCCTGTAAGGCTCGCCGTAATATGGCCGTAAAAATGCTTGCCTTAAAAGTGCCCCTCTAAGGCTTGCCGTAATATAGTTCAACGGTCACCCATCCTAGTACTGACCTCGTTAATGTTGAAACATACAGCGCATATAAATAATATTTTTTCACCTATAGCTGTTTTTAATATTGTATACATACACGGACAAACACACATACACCCTATAATATATGCATATATATATATATATATATATATATATATATATATACTTACATACATACAGATACTGAGAAAAAAATATTATTTCCGAACGTTTTCTCTAATGAATATGGTAGCTACACATTTTTTTACCGCGTTTTTCTTTACATAACCTCCCTTATCGGTAATCTTGTCAACTCATAATAAATGTTTATAAATAAATATATACGAGATGCGTCAATAAATTATTATGTGAACAAATAAGTAAAAAATTTAAATGACTAGTAATAAGTAATACGAAAGAATAATAATATGCATGAAGGTTGGCATGTGTGTTCGACTTTTGTGGTTTTAAAAGGTATTAGATTGTCAATAGCCTGGATAGCCTAGCGGTAGCGTCCGAGGCTCTCATTGGAAGGACCAGGGTTCGAATCCCCATCACCGCCGAAAAAATTTGTCATCGTTAATATGACTTCAAGCTAACGTTTCAAGTGATACGTTACGTTAGAATGAGGTTCCAATAAAGAAAATCAGGGACAAAAATTTTTTTCGGTGTTTTAAACTGATTTTCAGGCAAACCTGATGAGGGCCAGATCCGACAGAACGTTACATTTAGGTGTCGGGGCCCTATCAGGCTGCCTTGCTAGGCCCCTAATAGGGAAATCAGGCAACCGGATAGCGCCCTGAACAGGGCGCTAAGAAAATTTCTACCCGGGTACGCGTGTGTACGTCGTACGGTCAAACATGACTGTACGTGTGAACGTACTTACGTACGCGGGGCGTTTAGGAAGGAGGCCGCGGTCTGAGATAAAAAATTAGCCCGCGCTCGGGAGTTGCAAACGTTTCCACCTTAAATCATATATTTATCGCGACATTAATTCAACCCTTTTAGGACGAGAACCTCGAGGGTTTTTTTTTGGTTTCCTTCTTCTCCCTCTAGCGTTTTCAACCGGGCTACGTGCCCTACCTTCTCCCAATGGCTCGTCGTTAGGACGTTGATACTTCCACGCCTCGCCTACATGCATTTACTTTTACGAACACGCGAGTACACCGCGGAACGCGTACACGTAAAAATCCTTCATTTTCTCTCAAACTCTCTCGTATATTCTCTTTTGCTCGTTTTCCCCAGCACGCGTTTTCCTCGACTTTTCTCTCTCAGCATCCATTCATCCCAGCATCCTCCGGACGACAGGACCGCCCCGCGCGCGTTACCTCGCTAATTTCTCAGATTCGAGTATTTTTATGTACCGCGGAGGATCGCGAACCACCACCATCCTCACCCTACTCGCGGAACCTCCGGTACTGCTGGACAGTTCCCTGGATCCTCTCGTTTATTATTTAGAGAGGGCCGAAAGCTCGTTTCTCTTTGTTTCCGCTCGTCGTTGCTCGTGCACATGGGGCAGTACGAAAAAAAAAAAATGCAAGTTTTTGCTTTTGAATCTCGCACTGGGGAGGATTTCGAAAAAGTTTTGGCATTAAATTTCTTGATCTTGAAAGTTCACCCCCGCCGGCTCTCGAACGAAGCTGCGGCAAAGTCCCTTGTTTTTCAAGGCATTTTCGGGGGTGGAAAAGTTTTCAATTTTTTTGAAACCACCCTAATTCACAAATCGTCGTCACAAATCGTCACATTCGTCGGAAAATTCTTCAATTTTATCTTCCGAGCGCCTACATTCACGACTGCTACTTGCTGTATCAAAAGTGTGTTACGCACACATGTTGCATACATTCGCATAAAAGTACGCGAGGGTCCAAACGCGTGTCCACACCGCCCCTTTTTTCCAGCAACGACTCTCTCGCGTATTATCTCTTCTTACGATGCCGCGACCCTCGAATATACCCTCTTCTTTGGACAGTGCCTCGCCCCGTCAACGGGGTTGTTATCGCAATGCCTGCCGCCTTTTTCAACCCCTCCAAAATTCAACCGCAAGTTTTGTGCATACTTAAATCCACCAAAAAACACGGACGCGCGCTGTATATGCACAAATTAATAACACAAAAAACACCCGTGGAACGAGTCAATACGTCCGGTCAAAGGAGCCAATTTTCGTCGAAATTATTTCATTTTTGTTTTTTCTACAATCCGACACTTTGGAATCTCCGATTTTCTCATGGGCCGCCGCCGAGCCGCGAGAAACTCGACGCAGCGGAGAAGAATGTTGCCCTTTTTCCCTCGCCCGTACACGTTCGCGCGTTTGGATAGAGAGCGACTGTTGTTTATTAAATAAATACATATATTTCGTGTACAAGCCACAGGCTGTTTTATCGTTGGCATTCTCTGCACACGCACAAGTATATACTCATATTCGTACACGGAATGGAGTATGCACAGTATACATCGCGCATACACGTACGCGACAGAGCCGGCTGCGGATATTTTTGATGGTTGACGGTTTTGTTGTCATAGGACCCCGAGACCCGCTCGGTAGGTGAGGCAACGCGGGCTTTTCCCCTTCGCTACGGAAAACGCCTCGATATCTCACGTTGTTTTTCCAGTTTTTTTTTTGTTTTTTGTTTCTTTTCTTCGCTCCGATTCGTTGTTCATTCCACGCCTTTTGACGATTTTCCATGACGTTGACACGGTTGCGGCGTCCGCAAAAATCTGTCCGAAGGATCTGTTCGTCAAACGCCAATTTGTCTTTTTTTTTTATGCTTTTTCGAACTTGACGCACCCCGCGCCGTTATTCACACGTGGAATTTCCACGTCGTCCGTACACTCACTGGACGACAAAGTTATTGCGGATATCGCACTCGTGATGATGCGTGTCTGCCGCGCGGCCCACGTCATTCGATTCACGCTCGTCCCTCGAGCCTCTTTCTTTGCTCAAACTTGCAATTGCGTGTCTTGGATAAAGTTGGACTATTATTGCACATGTGCATTATTGATTATTCGATGTGTCGCCTCAGATACTCCGCTCCTGCCCAGCGGTGCTATAAAAATCTGGAAAAAATTGATCGTACGTTTCGATTGAAAAAAAAAAAAAAAATTCCCAACGACAGTCTCGCGGAGTAGGCGCAGAGTCTCGAATAACTCGAAAATCGCTGATTTTCAACCGTCGCGGTTTATTGGGTCAAATTTATTGCACTTTGCCTCTGGATTAAGCCCTTTCGAGCGATGTATCGAGTTTCCAATATTCCCGTGAGCATATATACGTATATATTCGTACAGATATAATGAAATCCGGGGTAACTCGGGAGCTCGGAGATTCTCGTTAATAATTCTTCGATATCAATTCATTATTTGACGTTATCGATTCCCAAAGGGGTTATCACCGTGAATTATTCTCACGGGACCTCATTACCCCCCGAGAGCTCAAGAATTCCTGGTCTCTGATTTTCCTCTCATCGAAAATAACATTGAAAAAACAGTCTCAACGGGCGATACAGCGAAGAACAGGAGTGAGAGCGAAAAAATCATGAAAAACTCGGTCAACCAACGCGGTATCACCTCGAGCAGGCTCGTACGTGCAAAAAGATGAAACGAATGTACAAAAAAAAAAAAAAAAAAAAACAAAACCAACGCGATACGACACGCTTCCTCTCGGCGGTGTTTTCGCCGCTGCGTTATGATTTTCCTTTTCAAGACTCGTCCCATGGTGAAGAATGATCATCGCGGGCGTCATGAATGCTCGGTACGCGATAAAACATCGCGGATTCGCCGGCTGCGCGAGGAGAGCCCGCGAGGCCCGAAGATCCCGGAGGAGAGAGCGTTGACGATGACGCGAGTAAAAAATATGTGTTTATGAGAGAGAGAGAAAAAAAAAAGTGACAGGGGAAAGGTAGCGAGGAGCGAGGCAGAGAGAAAAAGACGAGGTTCGTGTGTGTGCGTGTGTGTCTAACGGGGAGGGGAAAGTCGGAATTGAGTCAGCAACGTAGAGAGAGACGGGAGAGCACCAGCTGTTATTGGTGTTGCGTTTTCTCGCTCGTACTCACGCCGGCGATATACTCCAGAAGCGAAAAAGTAGCGGGGATGTGCGAGGGGCAGGGGGGGGGGCAAAAAAAAGAGGGGACGGACTAAAAGCAGGCCTGTTGGTTGGTTTCAACTATATTTGTTTATATTTACACAATAAGCAACAGCGGGGCTCTTTCCGGAGCGGCAAATGCGCGCGCGTTGTACGTACATCTAGCGGGAACGGCGCGCGGTGTTGTAGAAGCGCAAATTTACAAGCGCGACAAAGACGGAGAAACCCGCGCGCGTATACGTAGCTGATACGAGCGAGAGCGAGAAATTTTGTCGAGACTAGGCATGGTTGCTTCTCTCTCTCTCTGTTTTTTTTTTCTTTCCTTCTTTCTTTCGTCGTCTTTTCTTCCGCTCGAATGTACCCCTCGCCGCATTTAGTTAGTGTTACGTGCAACTTGCTCGGATCATCAACTCGGCCAACTCGTTTGCTCGTCGCGTTGCTCCGAAAGCAGCGAAATCAGAGAAAAATTGACGCGCCGTTATCGTCATCGATTTTTTCCGATACCCCTGCACGGTCGGTGTCCGCAATTTGGCCCAATATTGCCGCGAAATCGGGCACGTGGATTATATATATACATATACGTATGTATATTTCAGAGATTGGCGCGTTTCTCGCGATGAAAAAATTGTCATTGAATCCAACGCGGGTAATCGTGCTCCTCGGGCTTTGAAAACAAGTTTCTGGAAATTGACGATTTTTATCGTATTTTCCGCGCAATCGACTCGTCGTTCTTTATCGACGAAAAGTGACCGGTGAAAACAAAGCGGATATACGAGCGAGAGTGTGAAAATTGTGAGAAATTTTGGGAAAAAAAAGATAAATAAATGCGCGATAATAATCGTCCACGTTTCAGGCGAATTTTCAATCTCCACCCCCCGAGTGCTTCATTTTCGAAACCGTCGAGGGGTTTTCGGTTCGAAATCTCGCGATTTGGCGCAGCAGTGCCGCGTACGGAGCTCGCGACCGACGCACGTGGATTCACGAGAGATTCTCGCGTATAAACATGTGCACGCGCATGTATCATAAAGAAACGCATACATGCGAATGTACTCGGTGATTAAAAAATGAAAAAACTTGGTTGAATCACGCGCTAAATCATCTCGTCGATGTTTCTCGTACTTGAGAGACGATTTTTCGAAAACAACAAGTTTTCGTTCGAAAAGTGATCCGTCGATCGTTTTTTTTTTGCCCTTTTCTCTTCGCTCCAAAAGTGGAGTTGTTTCACGTGTTGGAGCGCAAAATCGTCGGAGCAAATCGGGGAGGAGCTTCGTCGGATGTATGTTTGTTTGTTCGGTGTTTCGGCAAAGTTTGAACAGACGGGAGAATTCTCGTTTTGAAAAAAAAGGGGGGGAAAAAATGGTTCATTCTTTCGAAAAAGATTGAAGGAGGTAGAAACACGAGGCTCAGCAGGAAATACAGTGAAACGCACAACGTTATAAACCGCAAAATCGTGCGTATACATTTACAAACGTGTATTTGTGTGCGTGTACTTGAATCGTCCCGAGTGAACGTGAATTCTTGCACGTTGTCAGATGATAGAAAAAGTGACAGAGAGAGTGAGGAGAGAGAGCGAAGAGAGTGGGGAAAAGGAGAGAGAGAGAGAGAGAGAGAAAAAAGAATGATCGCGTAATTTACAGGAAGATGGCATAATGGATCATGACACTGACGGTGACGGCGCCATCAACTTGTCAACGTCTCAAAGGCCATCAGCCTCGACCACCCCCAATGGTGACGTGACCATCCCCTACAGCCAGGATCAGCGGGACAACGATCAGGTAACCAAAACTCGTACATATCGAATATCCGCACACAGTTTTTCAAAAAGCAAAATTAAAATCCCTCGATGGATTTATTGGATAAGCGAAAAAGAAGAGCCGTCATAACGCGAGCGATGTTTTCTCGATAACGCGGAACGCCGGATGTTTATTTATTTATTTCTTTTTTTTTCTCGCGTTTGCGAAAAATCTTTACTCGATCTTTTCCCTTACGCTCCTTGGCTCCTTCTTTTGAAATTCCATGCCGCTCGACGTTGCGAGAAACGTTGCTATAAAATCGAGCCCCCTGATTTCAATTTCAATTCAAAAATCCACGGATAGGGCGTCCTCGCGAACTCGAAACTCTCCGTACGAGTCGTATACATATTTCCGCTCTGTGTATAGCACACAGGAGAGCATATAAATCGTGTGGGAAAAGTGGCGGCGAGGGAAACAAATGTTTTATGACCCTTAAAGCGTTCTCTTCGACTGCTCCGACACCCTCTCACGTGTGGCGGTCCGAGGTGGGCAAAAAAAAAGGGAAAAAAGGTGTACATTATACGGGTTGCACAGGTTACCCGCACCGCCGGGGTAACGCAACGACGCGTATACTTCTTTGCCACCGCGTGTGCATATATTTTTTCATATGGGCCGTTCCGATTGACTCTGGAGAATTTATTTATGGTGACGAAAAAATAATGATTCTTCGCGACTTTGATCAGCCGGCAAAAGATATCACGATGACTCTCGATGAGAATTCGGTGATGAGAAAATGTTGGATTTCCGAACGTTTGATACGATTTATTAAGCGGTTGCCCGGGGGTGTCGAACACACCCCCGGGCACTTTGAAGGGTTGGTTTTATTCGCGGAAAGTCTCGCTGAGAAAAAACGAGTGTGAAATTCTTTTACGGCAGAAAACGCACGTGCGTGCGTGATGCCAACCCTCTTTTGACTGAAACCTGGGCGTTTTAGAGGCATCTGCGTCGTCGAGCAAAACCGCGTATACTCGAAACGAGAAATACTCGTTGTACTCGCCTGCTCCTGGGCTGGCGCGCGACTCGGCACAGAGAGATCTCGTATATGTGCAAAATAGTACACGGATATAAAGTGAAATAAGAAGAGAGGAAGATCCAGCGTGGAATACATTTTAATGGAATAGTAAATACAATGGAAGATCCCAGACGGTCGCGGGAAAATAAAAATACAATCGAGAAATTGAAAAAACAACACGAGGAACATTAAAATACTTCTTTTTTTTGCTTTTGACACCCCGACGAATACTTTGACTCGGTCGGAATTAAAATTGGACGCATCGATCTGTCGAGTGTCTGCACATTTTTTTTAAACGAAATAAACATTAATTATGCATATTCTTCTGGTCCATGGGATTCTCGAGTGACCCTTCGCGGAGGCTGCGTCTCCGAAGAAAGGGATGAAAGAGAGAGAGAGGGCGAATCAGCGGGAAGCTGCGATTCCCATCTGATATTCCTGTAATTCACGTTGGTTCTTCTCGTGCGCTCTCACGGATGCGGATTTCCCTCTTGCTCAATCTTGGAGTGAAAACTTGCCCCCGAGCCTCTTGTATACATACGCGAGTACATACGCCAAGTTCCTCGAGCTATATCGCGTAGTTGGTTGTTCCTCGGTTTCTTGCGGACCATTCCTCTCTTCTCCTCTCGTCTCGAAAAGCCGGGAGAGTCACGAGAAAGCGAACACACGATCAAAGTCCCACGGCGATGTTGGGCTGACACTGTTTATAATTTAAGGAGATCCACCGCGTGTCTCGACTTTACCCTCTCCCTCTTTCTCTACGCTCTCGACAAGGGTTAACCATGGAGGTCGCTGTCGAAGAGGTTATACACGCAACCCCTCGTTTCACCAAGACGAGAAATCCTCCGGAGAACGCGACGGCGAGCGCGAGTCAGATTTTATCCCATTATCTCTCACTCTTGTCGTCTCATCTTTTTCTTTATCCATTGTATACTCAAAGTGGTCCGTGCTGGAAAATTCGAAATTCGACGAATTTCTCGTCATTTCGACGATAAATTACAGTCGACGAGGAAAAATATTTTGAGAAATACGTATTTTCCATCGCGAAGCAGGCGAAACGGAATAATTCATGAAATGGACCACTCGCTTTTCTCTCCCGTTTGTAATGAAACGATCCTCGATCATTTCGAGTACATCTTCCGTCCCTTCGTTATCGTTTCACCTCGTCGCCGATGTAATAAGAAAATTACAGACGAGTTTTTTCTTTGCATAAAAAGCATTGTCACGAGAGATTAAATTCTTCGTCTCTCTTCCAAAGCTTCGAAATTGGGCGAAGGTATTGACGATTCGAGCTTCCCCCGCGAGAAAATGCTAAGGAGTCTCTCGAGGTTGAGGGTGAAAGGAAGGATGAAGGGAGTAGGGGATGGAGCGCAAAAGAGGCTGTGTACGAATGTAGAAATGTCAGAGAGAGAGAGAGAGAGAGAGAGAGAGAAATGAGAAGAAGAAACGAAAATGAAGTCTCGGGATAAAAGACAAGCGAATTCTCACCTTTTCGCAAGCCCTTTTTGCGACTTTCCGCCATCCCTCCGACACCCTTGAAATCGCAAATTGCGGATACTCTCTGTCCTTTCCAATCAAGCGACCGAGAGCTTTCTCGCACGATGGTTTTCACTAGACACCCGAGACTCGCCCCTCCACCCTCTCCGATTCTTTATCACTCGTCCACCCTTTTTATCCACCCCCTCTCGTGCCCCTCTCCAGGCTCCTCACTCCCGGGGTACGACCCCTAAAACCTTCCTACCATTTTGCCTTACGATCATCCAAAAACTTTCATCGATTTACACAGATATATCGCTATTGGGGTGCTCCGCTATAAAAGTCGAACTTTCTCATTTCCGAAGCTCCGTCTTTGGAAAGAGCTTGCGCGCATTGAGGGTGGATTTTTTGATAAAAATAATATAAAATAATATATAAATAAAAATAAAATCCGAAAAAACAGAAAATTATTTTTTTCGTGCCGATCAAATGGGAAAATCGACCAGAGATACACCGGGGGAGTAGCAGGACGATGTCCTGCTAAGGAGAATTTTTTTTATCCACCCCAATGAGCGTATACATATTTTATACATCGAGATGGGGTAAAATATTCTCTTTCTTTCTTTGCAATATAAGACACTTTGCTATAAATATCGATGCCGCCTTGGAGAGAAAGAGGAAAGTAAAAGTTGGGAAAAACCGTTCTCTCTTCGCAACTCGAAGGATCATCTCGCTTCCCCTCGCGCGTAATTGAAAGAATTTCAGCGATTTTCCTCAAGGCCCTGTGTAATCAGAGAGAGAGCAATCTGCGTTCTTCGTAATACCGCGGCAGGTTGAGATATAAAAATTATTGAATGGTTTATCCACGCGTGGCGCGTGTGATTACATAAAAATAATGAAATATTTCTAAATTCCACGCAAGTTGTTTATCGCGAGATTCGCTGCGCGTACCGTTCGCTCCTCAAATTTGCCCAAAGAAACGTCAAAAATCGAGTGAACGATTTGTCGCGCGGGAGTATTTTTAATTATCCTTCACGGATCATTTGACGATTTCGCCGGATTTTCGGCTACTTTTTTCAATACGTTGACGAACGAAACAACGAAGCGTTTGAAAAAAAAGTACATCTTCGATGTCGAAACCCTCCTTGTCGTCGTACGCGCAAAGACAAAGTTTTTTTGCATCGTTATCGCTGATCCAAATTTATGCGAGCATATTTATTGCTTATTACATTTAATGCTCATTTTATGCTACGTATACGCGCGTTTAACCGGCCGGTATAACACAAAAAATTGATGCTTGACGCGTCGTAAAAAATAAACGTCTCAACATTATTGAGAACGTTCGGCTCGTTTCGTTGTCGACACTAACGGAATAATTGGATCAGCCGACACACTCGTGAGACTCGTTGAAAAACGCCGAAACAACTGTTTAAATAATCATCGATGCTCGCGTCACCAAACTACTCAATTTGCCAGCTTTTTCCTTCGACGATAATAGACTTTTGAATATAAAAAAAAAATCTATAAAATTTTCCACAAACG
The DNA here is from genome assembly GCA_959613375.1 of Heteropelma amictum. Taxonomy (NCBI): domain Eukaryota; kingdom Metazoa; phylum Arthropoda; class Insecta; order Hymenoptera; family Ichneumonidae; genus Heteropelma; species Heteropelma amictum. The sequence goes on from OY390724.1 coordinate 16,587,063, forward strand.
GTTTAATTCCTGAAAAAAAACGTCGATATTTTTCGATGATCATTGCGACTGCTGAATTATGAATTTTTCCCCGAGTCTTCTCTTCGATGAAACGACGTTTATTCATATACTTATCAATATTAAACACGCGAATAATTATTTTTCGTACATGAAACTTTAATCGCTTTTGGCATGTTTGAAATTGGCTCTGATCGATTATTAAAATAATAATAAGCTTCGAAGGGTAATGAAGATATAAAATCAAGATCCAAGATTATAGCCAGATGTAACAGAGCCTGCACAGCGCAAGAGGCAAGGTTTTACCTGAATTATTGAGGACTATGGAAACCTCGCGACTGTGTACTTAAATCCAATCGTGAAATCCTAGAACCTCCGCGATCCGAGTCTTCCTCAATTATATATACACACGATCTTCCCCGCACCTTTGGGTCGAAGATGGTGGTGTCCCCCTTCGATTTTCCTTGTCAAACTCGGGGGATCTCGGGCCCCATACGCGTGCACATGAAAATCACTTATGAAAGCAGCACGAAAGCTGTAGTCGCGTTGCACACAACGCCTAAGGAATAGCCTAGGAGATTCTATTGCTGTATACGTATAATGTGGTATATGCTACATAAGACACGTGTGTAACGTCGATTGCGTTTCATTATTCACGCTCCAAGTTCGTGCTCACAGCTGTTGAGTGATAGCCGAGTGGAAATCCCGCGATGCCAGACGAGATTCTATGTGTTAGCGATACAATGATGATTTCACCTCTATTTTCACGTGCTATAAGCTATATCCACCAGAGTACCAGTTAGTATCACGTTTTCCTAAACTCCACGCTGATATACTTATACCATATCCCCGAGTACGAAATGTATGTATTCAACACGGATGATTGTTTGCAAGACGATGAAATATCGAATAGATTTCCATTCGTGCGTTTCTCATATTCAATCCAATGTTGATTATATATCGCACTCGATTAAATATTAAGATCGGATTCACCGAGAAACGAGAGAGAGAGAGAGACGGAACGAAATCGCATGTGACGCTGTGAAAAATTAATGCAAAGACACAAGTTGGATGGATAATTCCGTCCACCGGTTTGCGGAACACCTCTTTCGGCAATCGCCGAAAATCTTCCACCGAAGACATTTTTTTTTTCCCCAAAAAACGATCGAGCTGTCTTTGAGGATTTTTGAAAAAAATGTGCACCGAAACAATGTCAATAAGTGATTGATTCATCGTCCTATGATCGATTCGCGGCGCTGAATTTGGCATGGTGGATTTGTGAAAAAATGTTAATTAAATGTTTAATTATATTTCATAGTCATATTCGTACGATCGCAATCGAACGAGCATTCTCCTCCGATGGTGCCCACCCTCGACTTTCGATCTGCAATTCGCGTTCGAGCCCGAGTTGGGGAATAACTTAAAATAAACTTTTTTTTCGATATTTTTTATTGTCGTATCGTCGACCTGCCATCATTAAAATACACGCTGTATAACGATATATCGCTCGAGGAAAACATAATCTTTATAGAGCACCTCTCTCGTACGGCACCTGAAACAACTCGCGGTGTGCTAAACATTCGCGTCGCGGCGCGATAGTCTCGAAAACCACGTTAAATCCTCGGCCATTTTTTTTTTCCTTTTTTTTTGTTTCTTTATTCTCTCTCATCTCATCCATTTATTCTTATACACGCGTATATTGTCAAACTTGCCGAGTTATATGATACCGTTTTATATTTATCTATATATCGATGTATATATGTATATGTACATGTACAATATATCATATGTACGCACGTATAGCCAGGAGCGACGAGGAACACCTGAAACAACCATGTACACATGTGTTCACGTGAACATGGATGATACACGGTCGTACGCACGAGTCCATACATTCACGAGCAAGTTTTTCCTCGATGATTTTTAAACTAGCAAATCGAATTCAAAAATGAACACACAAATCATTGAACTGGAATACCCGTTTATCGTACAAAAAATATCTATATACCGCGATGAGGAAAAAATTTGTCAAAACTGTTTAGTTTTCACCACCGCTCGTACAAAGTACTGAATAAATTACACACGTCTTATTTATCTGCTTCGCATTTTATTGAGTTTTTTTTTTCTTCCAGTGCTGCGGAATGAATTATTATTATTTTTTTCTTCAGTAATCGGCCTGTGTATTTCACATTTGGAGTTTGAAATTCATACACGTCGAAGAAATAGACTCGTTGAAGCGTGAAATTTTATCGCCGGTGTGGCGCGTTGACGTCGGTATTTTTTATTTGTTCAAAAAGTCTCGAAAAAAAATATCATTAGAGGCGTACACGGGAACAAGCAAAGGCAATATATTCTACGCCAGGCGAGCGGATTGTGTATGCTCGAGAGATTATCGCTGTCTCTTCGTAGAACAATTATACGATATTTTCACTCGACAGCCTCTGTCTTCTGCTCAAGGCTCTTCCTCTTTTTTTTTTCTAATCATAATCTCAAATACAACAGAGGGTTGATAAAAAAAATGTACACGAAAATTCGCAGGGAATAACTGGATGAAATTGGCTAAATAAAGAGTCAACAGAGCGACGCGAATCGAGAAATTTGTTGGTCGGTGAAAAAAAATGTTTTCTGTTTTTTGCATTTTTTTTTTGCGTCGGAAGACGAGGACTCGAGAGTGTCGGAGAGATTCGCCTTGGTCGTTATCATCGCGCGTGCACGACGAGAACGAGTTAAAATATACTGGTTTTCCCTTGGTGAACAGTGAGAACTTGATTAAACGCACGCGAGGAGATGATTATTTGCCGAGGCTCCGGCTTTCGTCCCGTTTATTTTGGAAATTGCGTCCTACGTACTCTTCCTTTGCTACACTCTATAGTATACATACTATATACATGTGAACGTCCATACATTCTTTTCTAAACGCACATCTATACTCTTCGGTCTTTGAAAAGGAGCTCGGCGAGAAGAAACCTGCGAGCGTCGCTGTTTCTTGAATCGTCAACATTTTTAAAATAGTGTTTCCGTAACGATTATCGCAGACGCGTGGTCCAAAGACTCGGATGAACGGAGAAATCGCGACCCCCTTTGCGCATTGAAGGCTCGACGAAAAATCGTCATCGTGTGGTGCGGTTTGAAAAAAAAAAAAAAAACATGCAAGGATGCTGCGAAAGTTGGATAAAACGAGTGACGGAACGAGAGAAAGAAGGGAGATGATGATGGAAGAAACTATTCGTCCCGAGAGCAAAAGGAGATGGAAAGATGAGAGACCACAAGGGTGAGAGAGAGCGGGGATGATGGAGATTGAATGAGCGAGAGATACGAAGATAAAGGAGGATGGAATAAGACGAAGAGAGCAGAGGCGGCGGGATGCGAAGCGTACGGCTAGAATAAACACATGGATGTTTTCTTTGTTCCTCCAAACTAAACAACCAGCGAGGAATCTAAACAGAGGCCAGAGCCCAAATTCAATTTGGTCGCCGGTTTTCTCGCCATCTCGTTGTCGCTCCTAGCCCCGTATAATACCTTCCGCCAGAGAGAGAGAGAGAGAGAGAGAGAGAGACTCGCAGGCGTCATCCGCAGTGAGCACACACGCAGGCGTATATTGTATACTCCAACACTGTACGATCTCAAAGTAAGCCAAAAAGTGTATACCCCGAGAATATAATCTTGCACCTTTTCCAACCTTTTATTTCGTCTTTATCTCGCGCTTATCGCTCTCGGAGCGAAATTATCGCCGGAACGAACGAATTTGCACGTTAATATTACTCCAAAAGGTAATATACCCGCTGCTCCGAAAAGAAACGACGGAGAATGGAAAGAAAAATAATGGACAAATATTCGTGCCGAAAATTCCTCGTGCAAAATGCCCTTTTCGTGGATTTCGAAACTTGTTTGAATTATTCTGGAAAAAGTCGGAGGAAAATTATCATGCCGAATTGACTGACGGCTTTTGCTCCGGAAATTCGTTATTTCCCTCCTCCCTCCCTCCCTCTCTCTCTCTCTTGTGCGTGTGTTGGCACGTAAAAAAATCGATAAAGTTTGTTGCTCTTTTCTCGTGCAGTACAAGTCGAGACGAGGGATGGGGGGATGTAACGCAAAATGCCAAAAGGGAAAACAGAATGTTCAACATTTTGCGGATTTACCAAAGTGTCAGATGCAGATTGCATGAAAATAACCGCGAGATGAAGTTTCATTTTTCGCCTCTCCCTCCCTCTCTCCCTCCCTCTCTCTCTCTGCAACATCATCCCTTCTATTCGTTTCGCGGCTGTTTCTCCATATCGGAGTAAACGCGTGCACAATTATTATTTCCAACGCGTATATACGAAATGAAAAAGCAGCGGATAAACGTTGGAGAGATGAAACGACGAGGAGCAGAGAGGGAGATGAAAAATGGAAGAAGAAAAAAAGCATGTACATCGCCTTGGTAATCGTAATGGATATGCCAGAGAGCGCCGAGAGAATTTGATTTGCCTCTATTTATTCAGATGGTCCGACGCTCCTTTTTCCATCTCCCCGGCGAGTTGGCTGGATGCTGGATGCTCGTACAGGCGTTCGCGCGATCATACAAAATCTACGTGTGCTCGAGTTGCGATATTCGCTATACGTACACTCGACGATCGCGCAACACAACGCGCGTAAGAGCGCTGCGAATTAATATACAGAAAGACGATGTACGACGCAGAGTCCGTTTCCAGCGATGTAAAATCCGTGGAACGATAAATAAATTGTCGCAAAATGTATACATACGCGTAATTTCGCGTACCGATTCGATCGGCAAGAGTCATCTACCGCAGAGGCGGACGAAGACGCGCAGTTTTTTTTTTTTTTCGAGTTATTTTCGAGTTTTCGAAGAGCCTCTGATTCCGTTTCCGTTTCGGAATTCTTCACTCTCGTTACCAACTGTACCGACGACGAGAGAAGGAGAAAAAAAAAGTGGTCGATTTCGGTATCGGCGTAGGTGGCATCTCGCTCGATATTCTCGCGTTTGTTTACAGCGCGAAACGAGAAATATTCGCAATCTGCGGCGTTACCGACGCGATACGGAGGATAAAAAACGTGTCTCGATACGAAAAACGCGCATGTTTCACGAACGAACGCGCTTAAAAATTGTTGGGGAAAAAAATCGTCGCGATATTACACGCGCTGTACAGAGAGATAGTATACGTCGACGAGGTCGTACCGCCGTTGCCTCACCATTAAAGCGTTTGTTTGTACAAAAATAAATATCAGTCATTTCGACATCTGCCCGCGGTTGCTAGGCGAGAGCAAAGAGGCGTCATGCGCGAGAGAGAGACGAAAAATATTCAAGTGTTTGTAAAATAGCAAGACGGAGAGAGAGAGAGAGAGAGAGAGAGAGGGAGAGCAGCGAGAACGAGAGGAAAGTTTTACATTGAAGCCTTGGCCATTCCGAAAACGAGGTCCTCGCGGTTCTCTCGCCTTCGATTCGCTTGTTTCATGGATTTTAAATATTTTTACAGTGCGGTAATTTCGTTTCGTACAACACACACACACACACACACTCGCTTGTACACTGTATACTTGAAACGAATTGCCGGGCCATCTCTCGTGTTGTTCCCTTTTACCGCCAGCAAGCTGCGTACAACAGAGACCTCTGGCATGTATCAGAAATCTTTCTCTCGCTCTCTCCCTTTTCCGCGTGTTTAGAAACTCCCACTCGCTCGGTATCCGGCACTTTGCCATTCAATACACATCTTGTGTAACGAATTCTGTATACGCATTTATTTATACAAAACGGGTTGCTTTCGCGGTCGATGCGATTTTCATCGTCTCTCGACGATAAAATCAGCCTTTTCGCACGAAGCATCGCGCGCCTTTTTTTCGCCCCCCTCAAAATTTCATAATCGTCTCGATATTCCATCGAGATTCTTCTCATTGCCAGTGGAAAATTTACGCAGCATCTTCGTCAATGTCGGAGGAAAAATTAAAATGCGATTGGCAAACAGCGGTAAAAATAAGGGTTGAAGGGTAGGATACATCGCGTGCTCGTACGCGCGGATACTCTTCGCCGGTATCTCGCCGCTCTGTTGTTTCAACGTTGATCCTCGCCCGAGGGCGATTCTCGACGATTTCGCGTTTTTTTTATTCACTTTTTTCATTTTTTTCTCCCTGTATTATTTCAAACGTTATAATCCCTTCCGGTGAATTTTCCCTGCGCGAACTCGTTGCGGTACAATCCGCGTATGTGCGGTATCCACGAGGTACTCGCGAGTGCAATCACTCGCGATAAAAGGGGCTGAAAAAAATGTCCATTTCCTTCGTTTTTAATTCTTCCTTCGTAATTGTTTTTTTTTTCCCAGCACGAGCGATTAAAACGTTTTCCGCTTCTCGATCGAGTTGCGCCCTCGAAAGAGGCTTCGAGGCTCGCGTACGCTCGTATTCGTTCCTCGCTTCTCTCTCGATCGAAACATCTTCCTCTCATTTTTTCCCCATTTTTTTTCATTCGAAATATACACACGCGTTGTTCCACGGCAAACAGAAGCGCGTATGTAGCGTACCGAGGAAGATTATGTGAAGAATCTTTGAAAAAAAAGCAGCCACCTATGGGAAAATGAAAAATCATACGGGGATAAACAGAACCGCCGGGCCGAAAGTAGCCCTTGATGCGTGCGTGTGTCTATCTTCACATACGCTCGTGTCTACTTTTATATCCCTCGCAGCCGCTCAACGTACAATCGTATACAATTTCACGAGAGTGTACTTTAATTTCGAGTTTTACGAACGCCACGTATCGTACGTATACGCTTTCGTACCTGCTTTGAAAATACATCATCCGGAATGATAATAATGATAAATATACAGCGAGAACATAATAATTCGTCGGCGTTTCGTCCCGTCGCTTTTTCGCGTGCAACTTTTATTCCTGCCCTCTCGCTCGTCTCCCTTTCCCTTCTCTCACTCGTATTTTTTATCAGCCGCGAATTTCTTCCTTTTTCCCTACTTTTTCCGCACCAATCTCCGAATGTATTGTATCTTCACGTGCGCAACGTGTGTACGTACACGCGCTACCGAGGAATCGAAGCGGGCCGCCGCGGAAAACGAGACTCCGTCGAGTGGATTTCTCTCTTCTTCATCCCCATTATATTCCACCCTCGCTCGCGCTCGCGGACATGCACACCGGGAATCAAGTACCCCCGCGCGTATGTATACTCCAATCCGCAATTGAATCCTGCGACTCAATTTCGAAAATGTCTCATCCGTGCGTCGTTCCTCGATCAGCGATAAGGGACGCGCGCTCGCCTCTCGCGTCGTGACGTTCGTCTATTTTTGAGTTTTTATTCGTACGGCACATTGAAAAAAAAAGATAAGAGAAGAGACCGCGAGTCTCGGGATTTCCTCGGAAATGTAATTGCCCTCGATGGGCATGTAATTGGCAATCGCGGGCAACGACATTCGCACTCGATCGTCGGAAATTTTTTCTACTTCTGTCGTCGCAGAATTATAGTTAATTAGCTTCGTTCGTAAGGAATATTTCGAGGCATTTATCACGACGGAGTTTGGCTGTGAGACAATACAAACCGGTGTGCCAGCAGGGTTTTACCGAAATAGAGGGTAAACAATATTATCTCAACGTGCGCACAGCGCACAATGTGTCGAACATTTCGTCGGGTGCTTAATCGACCGGATGAATCATCAAACAACGAAACACATATTTTCGAACGATATTGGCCAAAGAATAAGAGCCACCGGTAATGAAATCCCACGCAACGAAGCGACGAGTTTCGACAGCAGATATGATACGAGCCCCTCGAGGGTTCACCGATATTTTTTCGTTTCCTCCAAACGTTTCACGCGTGTCTCGACATTATTTTTCGTCACAATCCACGAATTGTAGTCGTTCGATCTCTCGATCCTGTTGCGGGAAGCTTGTATACACGTTGATATCTCGACATGGAAAAAAAAGAGAAAAAAGCAGAGAGAAAAAACGTCAACGAACGTATGGCGCTCGGGTAACGAGAGATCTTCGCGGTGCTTCGTCGTTCGGAAACGAACAATGAAACGTGATATCCGTAGCGAGCTCGCAACACGAAAAAAGAAGCACCGAGTCTCTCACGCCGATGTACACTACTGAGAATTATGTTTTTGATACGATATGCTCGTACGAACAACTACCAATGCGGATTACCACGAGTTATACGCTGAAGATGACTCGATTTCGCACACAGAGACACACCGCGTGTGTCCGCGTCGGTGTAACTTTGTAAGATTACAGGAGCAGAGCGAATAATGAAGCTGTCTTGAATTTTCCCGCGGGCTTCGTGTTTTACACCCACAATTACAAGTGTTTTCATTATCGTGTCTTTCGTGTGTATACGTCGTTTATTCTCGAGATTACAGACGCAATGAGATACATAGTTACATGCTGTAACAGAGACACGGGAGAGAGAGACGGCAGACTGGTGAGATGGAAGAGGAGGGAGAGAGAGAGAGAGAGAGATGAAAAAGAAAATTCTGTATCAAGCTATTATGAAGAAATGTATATCGAAATGTCTTGTGTCGCGTATTGTCCGTTTGCGTTTGCTCGAGAATCAAGAGCATCGATATTCAATCGCCTGAGAATGGAATTTTTTTTACCCGGTTTTTTTTTCTCTTTATAATACGCGGCGTTATCAGTTTTTCAACTTGGATGAACAAAGAAAAAGGTGCCCAAAAATGATCATGATGATTTCACGAGGATTGTTTCAGTTTTCATTTTTGGAAGACAGTCGCAGCGATTTTTGACTAACGGAGTAAAACGAATCACGGAATTGAATCACATCGAATATTTATCAAATTGCAATAAAATGCAATTACGGAAAATAGTACGTTGGATCTGTTACGAAATTTATCACCATGCGACGTTATTGCGCGTTCCATCTCGGTTCATAATTATGTAGATTGATGATAATTGATAAAAGAGTATGCGTGATAAAAATAGTATTCGATCGAATAAATGTTGCGAGAAAGATGGTTGATCGAGAAAGTTTGTGTGTTGAACTTTTTATTCGGGATCCCGTGTTGGTCGTTTTATTGGAAAAGTGTAGGGGTGGGTTGATCACGCTGATCACGAAACCCACCGACTTTTTCTCGAAAACTTGATATTTCAATGAGAAAATAGTCATTAATCGATCAAATTCGTATTATCGCATTTTCGGACGGAAATATTGGGTTTTCGATAAAATACCGATGTGTTTCGTAATCAGCGGGAAAAAATACATCGATATAGACCATTGAAAATCTTTTTTGGAATCCAAAATTTTTCGTCATTTTCTGCCGGATTGAGTTGGTTCACTAAAAGGTTTGCCATTTTCTTTTCGTTCGAGATGGACACCCCGACTTGTGCTCATTCTCTTGGCAGTTGATGAGGCTTCAAGATGCCGTTTGGTTTGTCCGGATATCTTAATTTTTCGATTTTTGGCAGATTTTTAAAGCAGGACCACCGATTTTCGCCAATTTTCCCATACATACCCCTTTGCGTTTTTTTCGCCAATTTTCAACATCGATTTTGAGGGTGAAGGAATCGAGCTATCGACATTTACCTTTCACCATTTTTCAAGTCTACTCGAGGGCTTTTCAAAACACCCCCAAAAAGTCTACGTAACCTAATTAGAACGGAAGTTATGGCCTTTTGAAAATCCGGTTTTTCGACGATTCTGGAAAAGTAGGCAAAAATGACGAAAATTTGTTTTTTTCGAATTTTCGATAGTTCAACAGCCTGTTTCGTTGCAAATTTTCCGCCGATTACAAAACTTGACGAGTTTCTTGCGAAAACTCGAAATTTCAAAACATACAAGGTTAAGCACCAACTTCTGGATCCTATCAACTTTTTATTACAAGAATCAAACGGCATTACTCCACCGCAATAAAAAATGACTGAAAATAATTTCCCTTCACCGTGTAATTCACTCTGAAAATAAGTTTGCTGAGATTTTTTGCCCTCTTGACGGGCGAATAATTAAAAATATTCATATTTCCTCAGCGAAACAGAGATGACACAATGATACAGACAAGCTCTGTACGCTGCTCGCCATTGCTGCACATAGAAGACAAAGTTGAAAAAAAAAAAAGAGAACGGAGAAGAATCTTAAATTCTCCTCTTTTTATGTTTTTTTTGTTCTTCCTTCTTCCGGCCGAGAGAATCCGTTGAAAAGATTCGTACGACGATTTATCATCCGCCACGAAAATCGTGTCTCGGTCAGGGACAGCTCTTTTTGTCCCGAACCGCACACCCGCGCGTCCGCGGCTCAAACTTTTCTCGCATTCGCGCTTTTCCTCGCGACTACCCCTTCGTTTTCTCAACAATTTTTCCCTTTTTCTTCTCTCTTTCTCTCTGTCCTCACACACCATCGGAGCGAATTTGGCTCTTCGCGGGTTACGCTTTCAGGTCGAAACTCGCCGAAAACTCGATCGATGATCATCAAAGATATGCCACAAATTTTCGAAAGAAATGTAACGAATTAATCATCTTTTCCAAAATAACCTCCCAACAAAATAGTCCGCCAATTTGATTTCGACTCGAGGAATCGTCGATGAACCACCACCGGGAGATGATAATGACGGAGGGGAGAGAGTTTGGCACTAGTGAAGTTGTAATGGGGCCATATATAGCGGTGGAGAGCCTTCTTGGTTTTCGCAGCCAACAGACCGGAGGCACTCAAGTGCCCGACCCCGACAATGGCAAAAGTCTATCGCGTTACTACCTTCGGCGCTCACGGAGTGTCTCGAAGGTCTATTCAGGGGAGAAAACCTCCCGCTGGACTATTCTTCAGCCATTGTCTCGCGGCGTCTTCTCGCGCGAATGCCCGAGCAGCATTTTCTCCTTCCATGCGATGCGCCACCTTTCCGAAAATTAACCGAATCCATATAGCGGGATAAATTCATCCGTCGGGTCCCGTCGGGAGAACCCCAACGTGGAAATCTCCATGTCGGCATCTAATTAGCCCCCGTGTCGTACGAATACATCGGAGGGCTGCTGAATCGTCGACAACGACAGCAGCTCGCGAATCGAAAATAAAACTCGTCGTTTTCGAGCTTTTTTCTTCGCGTCGCGAAAATGAAATGAAATATGTTTGATATTTGACGGCTGAATTTCGCGGATGTTCCAAGAGAGCTTGGCTCTTTAGCGTTTTTCGCGTATCGCGCGTTTCCACGTTCATCAAGGAAGGAAAAGCTCGATACCGAAAGAGATGACGAATGTGTACGCCGCAGGGCTGCTGGAGTGATGTATGAAGCTCTCGGTATTCCCCCAAAGTGCCAAGTATATCAGTCCACGTACAATGCTACGGGAAATATATGAATCTTGCACTTTGCGGATTAGGATGATTTAAACGGCGGGAGAATCTGGAGTCATAAGTTTTTCCTCATAAAATCGATGTTAATTTATGTCCGATGGTATCGCGAGGGGCGTACAGCGATGGAGTTTCGAGCAAAGGTACCTCTAGTCATTTGGGCGAAACACGTGGCAGGAGATGGAGAAAAAGGAGAAAAAAACGAAAGAAACAGACTCCGCTGCATGCGCACAGAAGCCTCGAGCTCGGATAGGTGGAAGACGCGCTGTGCGGCGTGTCGAAGAAGCACTCGCGACACACGGGGGTTGGTTCCGGATGAGTCGAAACAGATGGCTGATCAGATAGCAGAAATTAAGGGACGCGGATAAAACCGTTGGAAAGGCTGTTGGCGATAGACAGCCCGCGCGGAGGAGAAACTACGAGGGATGATCGCGTTGAAAATGAAACGGGCAGGGCAGGGGCAGCAGAGGGGAGAGCAGGAGAGGAGAAAAAAGTGAAACGGACGAAGGGATAGATGGTAAAACACTCGACGGCGAAGAACGAGAGAAATGTGTTTTAATTTTTCAAGTTTTTTAATTAGCGAATGTCTCAGTTCCGCACTTGCCGCGCGCACACGGCTGGGACATTTATATTAGAGTCTCTGCGCTCCCGCGCGCGCGAGCAACTGCTTGGACTCGTTACCATATCGCGTGTCCATATAGTACACCTCCACCACTACCCCGAGCAACCCCTTAAGATGGTCTAGAAGCAAACGCAAAACGCTCGTATCCGCCTCCTTGTCACTGTCACATCTCGCCTCTCCGTTCAACGTCTCGACCTTGCTCGCCGCGATTTCTCCGCCGAGTAAATTTGTCCTTTGGCTCGATTTTTATCCTCAATTCCGTCCCTCGCTCTCGCAGCATCCGTCGCTCTTTTCATTTTCTCCTTTTTCCTCTCTCTCTCTCTCGGCCAGGTTTTTTTCCTCCCTTGCTTTGCCCCACCCGACAGCTCGTTCCCGCCCGAATGTCCAATTTGTTATTCCTAATTACGCATTAAATAATAATTATCCGCACCGTTCCGCGCGAGAGAGACTGGAAAGATGAGAGCGGGGAGACGAAGAAAGAGCCGCTCTGGTGTGCCGAATCGCGATTTATGGGCGACGCGACGATTGTTTCATCGAGCAAAGTGTCTAATTGGGGTGGAAGAAAAAAATGGCGGTTGCCACCGCGTGAGGGGGCAAACGACGTTTCTTCGTCACGCCAATTTGGCCTTATGGCGGATTCATCGTGGGTCAAAGGTCGACCCTGTACCGATCGAGCAAACGATCGTTTTTTTTGCGATCGAAAGGAAAACGACAACAGCCCATATGATACTTTATTGCTCCGCGACGATATTCGTTAATTTTCCATGGGGGTCGTTGAAGAGCTTCGACTATTTCGGCTCTCTCTCTCTCTCTCTCTCTCGGGTTGTTCAATCGTCTCGTACCTATCCGATATAATTCCGCACTTTTGTATATTCCTCATGGGCCTTTATCGTTGTTTCCTACCAGGGATGAGACGAAGCAGCCTCGTTTTCTCTTTGTCAAAAAAGCACAACCTTCGACTCTCTCCCGTATCGGCATGGCGCACTCTCCCGCCAAACAATGGCTCCCATATAATTGCTTTTATAGCTCACTGAACGCTAAATATTCCATACTTTTCCTTCTGCTTGACGTGTCCCCCGTGTACGTATATAACGCCGAGTAGAAAATTCCGTCCATCTCTCGCGCTCGCTTCGTCTCCGCGTTTTTCACCGCCAATCCTCCTACGACTCTTCTCTCTTCTCTCGTCGTTCGTCGTTTGTACTCTTCCTCTCTCCCTCCCTCTCTCTCTTTGATTCACAACGAATCTCCGATTGAGTAAATACAGGTTATCCCCCCACCCCCCCACCCCTCCCGCAAACTCTCTTTCCTCGACTGGTTTTTCCTCGTCATCCTCGTTTGTACACGTACACTTTAAACGCGTCTTTCGCCTCTGGGGGGGAAAAAACGACTTTTATTTCAAGAACTTTTCGTATATCGTGCGTCTCATCCACATTGACGGAAAAAAAGGAGCGGGGCCGCAGGAGGACGGGGGAGGGAGTAGTTGGCGAACGAGAACGGTGTTTCCAGAGCAAACTCCCGATTTTTCATCATTTGTAACGATTTGCAACTACGTGTGCACACGATATTTCAAGGAATTTCGCGATTGTTCCGTATTCCACGCTCGGCGGCACGTATAAGATTGAAAAAAAAGAAAAGTGTTTGCGTTATTTGACATTTGACGTTAGAAAATCGGTATTTCCATATTCTCTCGTTCCCGAACCATTTCGTCAACTTTTTTTTCTTCCTTTTCTGACAAAATTTCCACTCAAATTTGGCAACAGGAATTTTTGATTGATTTTTTTCACCACAATTTTAAGCTCTCGATACTTTTTCATCCCTCGACGATTTCGAATAGTTTTCTCTTCGTCGATCGTGCATCTTCAGCCCCCCCCCCCCCCTTTGCCTCTGCTTCTATTCGTACTCATTTTCGGCCTTGAATCAGGAAAACCTGCTGAAAGTACGGGCGAGGAACTGCTCCTCGTGTGGTTGAACAACGTTTCTCGTTCGTAGTTCGACGTCGACTGTAATTTTCGCAACCCCGACGAAATCAGTGATTTCTTTCACCTCCACCACCCTCCCCTGCTTGGCCCTTCATCGAGGCACACGTACCCTCTATTGCAAAAGCTATACGCGAAAGCTGTCGGGAAATCAAACTTTATTGCTAAATACTATCCGATCAGCAGAACCACGCGTTGCAGAGAGGGACGTATATGGAATATAAGAGAGAGAGAGAGAGAGAGAGAGAGAGAGAGAGAGAGAGAGGAAGGGGAGATGAAACCCTTAGCGATGGTCCAGCGGGACACCCTACCGTAACCGGAAGATTGAGGCATTTAATACCCACGAACGAGATTGCAGACTTGTCCCTCGATCTCTCGGCCTTTTCTCTCTCCGTTCCTCCGCGTCTGTCGTCGCGTTGCTGCTCGATTCGCACACTTTGGGAGGATAATTTTGGCAGCGCGGTTAATCAAACCCTTTTTTTCACTTTTCACGTCGATCAACGTCCAATTCGTGCTACAAGATCGCAGCGATTATTCAAAGTTTCCAAAGTATCCCTCAATCGTGAATTATTCGCGATGAACTTGATTTTTCAATCTAGATTTTCTCACCGTTGATGTACGATTATTTATGCAAAACGTTGAAACGTTTCGTCGAGTTTCCGTTGGAGACACGATTTCTCTAGCTCGATGTATAGAACGGGGAGGGGTTGGGTGAAACTTTTGGGCTTGAAATTCGTGATAATGGCATCTTGATTAAGGCAGCTTCACAATGGGATTTGAAGAGAAAAAAAACGATCGGTCGACCACTGCTGACCGTGCAACGTTTACCGTCGAGTTCGAGTCCGCCAGAACTCTAACCCCTTGGTCATCCTCAAGCTGAGCCTACAGCACGTATACTTTAACATGTATACGTTGTTATAACGCGTTAAATTCTCATTCCGTGCAATTTCATTCATCCCGGTCCACGCGTTGACAATCGCAGTGATCTCGGAGTCGTCCGAATTTCCGTAGCTCGGACAAATTTGTTCGACGAGGATAGTCGCCAGGTTCGTTCGTCAGTGATCAACTTTTTAGCGACGTTTTCCTCGATGATCATCAATTTTCGCGGGATAAAAGAGATTATCAATTATTCGTTTAAAATCAAGGGGTTGCATTCACCCAAAGATAAAGATAATTACTTGGAACAATCACCGAGTAAATAATTCCATCGGATTTTTCGCTTCCCTCTTATTTTTTCTCTTCCAATCGACGTCAAGCTCTCAACCCTCTCTCTTTCAAGAGTGACAGTGGCTTTGGCATTTTTCCTCCCCAAAGTTGCCACAAAGCTTTCGATGTGCTTTTACCCCGCTCGTTTTACGAACTCTCCTTTGCCTTCTCGGTGATGCCTCGGACTGCGAAACGACCGAGGAAGTTCGAGGAAGGAGGCGACGGGGTTGGGAAAAAAGGAAATTCACCTCGGTCGCGCCGTCGCGATCGGCCAGAAACGACCACGAGGGTGGACACGCGGCGGGCACATAATCCGCACGACGCGGCCACGTCCGCTGTGTTGCCCGATGGATGAAGATTAATTCATTCCGTCTTAATCGTATCAAAGTTTAAGAGCCTCGGGCGCGACTCGATGTGAAAACCTTGCCCGGCACATCACTCTCTCTCCTTCACCCCTTTTAAAAAATTCAACCCCTGCGACTAACTCTTTCAGTTTTTTTCCTGTCCGTCTCTCTCTCTCTGCTTCTCTCACCTCCGTGCTGTTGAACACACACACAATTTCCACAATTTTGACCGTACTTTTCAATACAAATGACTTTTTACGTTTCACTCCCTTCTCCAAATTTTTTTACAAACGAGCAACGAGAGATATTCGCGATTTTTGTCTTTTGGAAAAATATCCAAAACGCGATATTTAATCTCTCGATGAATTTATATCTTTCGCTGTAAAAGTTTACGCTAGGTGAAAAAAAAATGGTGCGAAAAGAACCCTGCGCCCTGAGGGGACGAGTGCGTTGCCGGAAACAGATGAGCATCCTGAGGCAGCGGACGAAAGCGTCGAGGGGGTTGCCAATGAAAGCTCAATCTCTCTCTCCATCTCTAGTCCCCGAAATCCCCGTTCCCCCGAGTGACAACCCTTTTTATTTAACGGTTCAACTTTCGCGGGAGTCCGCGAGCTTGAATGGATCCAATATTGCGCCTTTATCTCCAGGATAAAGAAACTTATCCGAGACTTTTTACAGACTTTTCAAAGTAACAATAACAATAGTTGTGACGTCCGGTAAGCACGGTTCCAGGGGCTATTTTAATGTTTTTTTTTAATACAAAATACATAAATAAACAAATACGTCTCGATATTCCTCTATGCCGCATTCAAAAAATCGACTTTTTCCCAATCGGTCTTTTTCCCAAACTCTCGCACGAGCATGTAACATCGTACGCAGTCAGCAGAAGAACCAGGGTGAAGCATCTTCGGGGAATACTCGGGCTCGTTACAACCACCACGACGGTTTGTATCAAGGGAGTTGCAGTCACGCAGCCTCGCCCGCAGAATCAACCGAGAGCTAATTTTCTCAGTCTCCCGCGAGCCAGTCGGTAAATTTCAGATTTCAAGCCCCCGTGGGTTACAATGGGTGAGCAAAACACAAAAGGAGAGTTCACGGTGGGCGAGGGGGAGGGAGGAGGTTTGTACATCGCGGGCACCGCGCCCGGGCCACACAATTTTGAGGAGGCCGGATGTATATTTCGTGCGCTAAATTTTTTAGCGTTTCTAATTAAAAGGCTAGTTAAACATGGCACACGGTAGAATTTTGCCCGGCGGGGGTGTACAAGCTGCACGCAGATTCGCGTTTTCTCTGTCTTTTCGCTCGAGAATACGAAAGCGTACTTCGCTCCGCTCGCTCAACGTTAACGGAACACCCGCGGAATTCCCGTAGTTGGGTACATCGCAGCGGGGCTTGTCCCCCCCTCCACCCTCCTCATCAGCCACCAAACTCGAGTCTCTCCACCCTTAATTCTACTCGAAAAGCACCCTTACCTCGCCGCTACGAAGCCCATCCCCCGGAACACGCCGGATCCTCCCGAAAGCTCCCCGAAAAGCGGGAACAAACATCTCGTTCAACGAGATGTGCGTTAAAACGTTCTCCAAAACGTGCGAGCGGCTGGGAATGAGAGACGTTGATGTGAAAAATTGAGTAACGGTGCTAAGGCGAGCAACGATTGTCCAAGCGCTCATCATCCTTTGAAGAACCGGATGGTAAATACGTCATTGACATTCGAGGCATTTTTTCCCTCTTCATCTTCATACGATGAGGATTATTAATTGAAAGCAGTTGGTTAAACGTGGATTCGACGGCGAAATACGTCTGACGTATCCGCACGATGAAAAACAAACGAGAGACAGAAGCGCGAGTTCCACGCGCCGGTCTACTCTCGGCAATTACTTTCGGGAGAAGAAGTTCCCGGCGAGGTTTTTACGCCAATATCCTCGGGATGTTCCTCCGTAATAGCTGCAGGGTTGTAGGTTGTATACATCATCCCGAAGCTTCTGCGAATCTCGTATGTATCGAGAGAAAAGTTTTGCCCAGCCATCGAGATTTCCTTGGCTCCTCGGGACGCGCCCCGTTTCATCCGTGTCTCATCTCGTTGGCGCGGGTATGGCTCTCTTGTTTTCCAACGATTCATCAGGATCAATTCAATCCACGTGTGTATATAAATACATGCATGTACTTGTCTGTGTGTGTGTGTGTGTGTGTGCATGGTACATCGATACACGAGTGTGTGTCTACAGAGTCGCCGAAATATATCCAACATGATATTGTTATCGACGGCAATAAGCGTTTCGTTCCATCAGCGAGCGAGGCTAAACGACGGAGAATATACGGAGGGAAACGTACCATGTCAAAGAAAAACAGATACGAGGCTAAAGTTTTCCCGTCGTTTGGACGTACGAGCGCAGCACGATCGTCCTCCGCGACCGTTTCAAAGATTCGTTATATTCAGCTCCTCACGGAGAGGTCACGGCGACTCTCCCGACGTTTCTTTCGTCGAGAGATCACCCGCGAGTTCCACTCCGCGACTTCTGACCCCCGTTTTTCCTCGGAATTTCGAATCACCAGCAGCAATGCAGTTCTCCGTCGTCCGGAGAGTATAACGACGAATTCCGCGTCGAGAAGCTGCCGTCATTGCTGCTGGAGAACGGGATGAGCGGAATATAGGACGCGGAAGAATGCATCCTTCCGGAATCCCCTCGTGTCTCCTGCTCGCCCCTGGCTGTTTCAACGTGTGGCACTCTCGACTTAATTAAACGCGTCAACACACCGGGATAAGTCGAGGGACGAAGGTGCCCCTGGTCGCGGCTGTGTTTCTCGGGAGATTTCGAAATTACATTGCAGCGAGAAGCCTCTGTCGCCGTGCGCTTCGGGGACCGGTGGATGTTCGAGGTGGAGGACCGTAAACCGGATGGGGAAATCGAGCCGAAGGGTATGATTTTGTCGTTCATTGGTCGGCGGAAACGCCTCCTCGAAGATTGGCCCAGGCTGTTGAACTAAAGTTTCTCAAGGTCAACGTAAAACCGATTTGCAAGGAAAGACTAGGCGCGTCTCTTCGCTTTTTCGGAAAAAAACTTGTCCAATTTCGAGTATCCCCCGTTACCGTCGACGATTCGTCAATGAGTCTTGAAAGTTTATGCGCTCGGTACCTTCTGCGCGGCTGCTCGACGTTTTCCTCGAGAACCCCATCTCGAAACGATAAAAAGCCTCATGGCGTTTCATCCACTCTCGCCCTCTCCGCGGGCGGCAACTGGCAACTGTCATGGCACTGCAGTATGTTACTAAATGATCCAACCTACGGCAATTATTCGCCCTTTTCCTCCTTCAATTCCCCCGTTCAACGTGCCACCATCCCCGTAGACTCATCGCGCGTATTCCACCGTACATACTCGCGTCCCGTTATAACCGACGCTATAGCCCACAATCGCAAGGTATATACGCAATTTAATACTCGACCAATTACACACACGAGATCTCGTTAGCCGGCGCGCGTTTATACGACCTCGCGCGGAGCGAGGTCGCGATTACGTTCGCAGAAGAGAAACGGAAGCTTTCTCAGGGAACATAAGACAGCGCGAGAGGGACGAAGGAATTCCGTCACACCCGAGGCATTACGTCGAAGGGTGTCTCGGGCGAGGCCCGCGTTCCCGGGGTGGCTCCTCGCGTCTTTCACCATGCGGCATCGAGAGCAGACACGCGCGAAAACTTGTACGATTATCATAGCCGATTACAAACTATAAAATGCGATATTGTCTCGCTCGGTAAGCCTATACACCCTTCCTCAAACGCGTACAAGGTCGTTTTGTCACAAAGAACGTCTCATCCCTAGCTGCGTACTTGCGCTGCCGTTCAAACTTGCTACCCAAGAGTTTTTACGAGCGTTTCCTCGGGGAAATGACGATAAACAAAAACGGTTATCGTTTATTGTTGTTTGTTCGCGCTGACGTCCGTGTCACGTGTACTTACGCGGTTTTCCATCGCTCGACGACCGTTACGCGATTGATAGACGCGAGAAAGGAGCCGGGAAGCTGCCTGATGGCCTTTCATTAATCGCAAAACCGAGCGAACTACGACCATTCAGGGATTTAAAGACACGGGGTGAATGCGAATCGATCAGGCTGCCTTATCCGAAGAAAAAAGAAAACCAAGTTATGTGCGGAGACTTTATCAATTGAGAATTGACATTATCGTCCTCCGCTACAACGGCATTGTCACTGGCCGGTTAAATTCACCCCGGTCTTGTTCGTTTCTTACCCCATTTCTGCCCACTGAATAATCCATCTTGGTGACAAAAACATTAACATCACCACGATGGATCTGTTTTTGTGCGAGCGTTTGAAATACCCTGTCCTCGTCGTTGTCGAGGCTCTCTTTCTCTCGGTTTAATTCGCTTGTTCTTCCGGTACTTTCGATCGTAAAGTGAGGATAAAAAAACAGGACCAGCCTGATACGCGATATACCCTAATGTCCATTGAAGTGGCTCGCCATCTGAAGAAATCCCCTGCTGCAGGAACCTCGAAGGGAAGTATTCCGCGGCGGAGAAAAAAAATTCCGACGAAAAAACGAGGCGGATGTACATGCATCCCTCAACAAAATTAGGGTTGCCATGATTCGATATGACGTGACCTTTTTCTTTCCGCGGTCCCCGCAGCCTCCGTCCCGTTGAATTTTCAAGAGGGTCATCCTCCATCTATACGTGTAATGAAGCGATTAATCATTGATCACGACACTCGGACAGTGTCAAGTACTCTTTTCTCTCGTTGCCTCTCTCTCTTTTAACTCTTGTTTTCTTGGGGTACAAAACGGACTCTCCAACAGTCTGGAGAAGGCCCACGAGTCCACTCGGGTACGTGTACACTTTTTACGGACGATCCTCGCTCTCTAAACGCGACTCACACACAACGTTTCTGTTCTTTTTTCCTTTCCTCCCCGTGCATCATCAAACGTCGTCCATCAAACGGCGGGTGTCATCGAATCTTTGACGAGACGACGGGGACGAAAAATGGATATGAAAAAAAAAAATATATCAAACATCAAAATTTCGCGTTAAGCGGCCCAATCGTCGCTCACGCGTAGCGAAATTGTGGGCAATATGGACCAGCGGATAATCTCAACCATTTCCACATCGTACCGCGATGTATATTTATACATCGCGTCGCGAACGAAAATAGGGACAAAGTATCATCGCGATATGACTGTATAGACTCGGACAGATCCACTTTTGCTTTTCCAACCTCGTCGAGACTCGGCGGCGGTATGTACAAGCCCCGGCAGGGGGCTTATCGACATTATATAATGATGTTTATCGTCGTGCCGCTGGGCTAACGCGGGGGAGAATTCACCGGATGGGAACAATCGTTTTCAAGGTAAATATTTAACGTTATTTCGCGCAATGTTTCGCTCGTTGGAGGAGAAAGTGCGGCCTGGGGAAGAAACTTGAGGGTTACGTATTTATATCAATATATACGTACGTACAGACGGTATATACCACGGTGTTTCGTACAAATGCAATATAAGCCAAACTTGCGCTTCGTATCGTACGTGAAAAAAAAAGAAAGAAAATTACCGCGCGTCTCTTGGGACCGAAATAACTTTGCGTCTCGTGCTTCAACTCGTACAATAATTCAGCTTCAAGTTCTTTGCACTTTCCTTGAAACTTTTGCAAAATTGTGGCATTTTTCGTTCGCACGAAACAAAGATCGTTGGAGGCACTTTCGATTCCTGGTTCTCAAGATCGCCCGAGTTGCTCGAAAAGTGGTGAAACTGGAGGAAAAAACGATGGAAAAAAGGGCCAGGCTCGTCTCCGTATATATAGTTTGGTCGTAACGATCGACTGGCCACGATAGAGCCCCAACATCATCGACGAAAGGAATGAACGAAGGAAATCGATCTTCCAGCTGCGGGGTAAAAGATGTGGCGGGTGGAGTCGAACCTCCCGCCTCTTTCTTTTCCTTTATTTTCTCTCTCGCGCTGTGTCTCGGTTTTATCGAGGCTCGTATATCATTCCTCGAGGCGACTATCTTGCCTCGAGAATCTCGAAACTTTCGCCCATCGCGGTACAACGGTGATATCGGCAAATGCAACCGGCGTACGTATCGAGTATATACACGGACAGCACGTATAAATATAAATCTACAGCAATATCGGAAAAAAAAGCTCGGCGAAGGTCGTCGAAATCGGATCGGTTTCTAAAAGTTTTTTTTGATCGTTGTGTAAAATGCAATTTCCTGCGGTGAATTCCTTCGCTCCGAACGTATGTCGCGAGATTACCTCGCGGATTTCCAATTTCCCTTCGAGACAATACCGTTTTCTCGATCGATTATCCCCGGTGATGGCTCAAAGTGTATCGATGCGATGGGAAATTGCCGAGCGACGGGATTATACGAGTGTATATTTCGTTCGCATTTTCATAAACACCGCCGAGTTGCTGCCTGCACACGTTCTCGCGCAACTTTGAGCTTCGATAAAAGTATCGCTGCTGAAAATCGCTTGACGGACTTTATGGAAGCAAAGACAAGATGGTGAGCGAAATGAGCAAGGGAAACACGGGGAGGATGACCACAGGTTTGCCAAGCTACAGCAGCAGCAGGGTGTATAAAGAAGGCGAAGGAAGCAACGGTGCAGAAGAGCACGAGGGTCGAGCAAAACCAGCCGCAAGAGTCGCGATGGTCGGCGGGCGTCGTCGCTGTCGTTTTCGACGGTGAACTACACTGGACGACGCGGACCTCGTCGTTTGGAGGGCGGCGAATGTGTGTGTGGGTGCGTTAAAAGAGGAGAAAGGCACGAAGAAAAGGAGGAGATGGTGAAAGATCGCGTCAGACCGTGGGAGAGGAGGAAGAGGCTGGGCAAGCCGAGAAGGGTATTCTCGAGGTTGCAGACTGCTGACGTGGCACTGTCCAAGCCAAATGGTCAGCGAGCGGGGCGAGCTTCGGTAATGGCCCAATAGACGCTCCTAACATTGCCGCAAGATATTGTTTAGGCACGACGACAGGGAAAACCACCCCAGCCCACTCTCCTCCACCCGCCCCTCGATCCCATACCCATCGCCTTTCGAAGCGATTTCGATGTATCCGACTCTCGCTCCTTTTCCCTCTGTTTTTTTTTCTCCTACACTGACGTTATAGGTACGCCTATTATACTCGCAAAACCGATATCACCATTTACTCCCTCTCGCCTCTCTGTTTCTCTTTTGATATTCGAAAAAGACGTCGCCGGACGAATGACCAGCAGTGATATATCGCGATCGAGCCATGAGAAAATCGCCAACAACGGAAAAAGAAGCCTCGCAGCGGTCGGAGAAGGCGGAAAACATGGGAAAAAATCATCCTCTGGTCTCGTGGAAACACGTGCCTGCCGACAAAAGTAGTTTTTCCATTTCCACTCCCGCACGAACGATTTGCACGTTGCTATTTCAGCGATGACACGTGATATAGAAAAAATATACACATTTGCTCGATGTTTCATCGAAAACTCGGTATCTCACTGAAGAAAGCCCAAAAAACTGTTCCAAAGTGAATAACGACTGCTTTTTCGCTCGAGATATTGCAAATTAGAAGAGAAAAAAAATTGATGGTTTTAAAATTCAACGAATATTTATTCGAAGCTTTCGTGTAAAGTTGAGCCTGCGATAGACAATTTTGTAAAAAGATTGTTACGTCAGACAGTCGAGTTCGAAATTGCGTGTCAATTCTTTTTTTTTCCTCTCTCTCTCTCTCTCTCTCTCCCTCTCTGACCGGACGATTGAGTGGGTGATTCCTGGTGATGGGAGTTTCTCGCTCCCTCGAATATTTCGCCGATTTTTCTCGCTCTTGATTCAACGGTTAGCCAAGAACGGTAGTGAAAGTCCTCTAAATCCTCGAGTGAGACTGAAACACAAAGAAAAAAGGGAGCGGGAGAGAGAGAGAGAGGCTCAAAGACAAAATGCCCCTTGTTGGCCATTATAACTTCGCCAAGTCAGACAGTAATTAAGCCCGCAATATAAGGAGAAGAAGAAGAAGAGGAAGAAGAGGAAGAAGATGGTAATGCCGAAACAAGACGAAGAAGGAGAGCGAGATTCTTTGGCCGGACTCGGGACTTTTCTCGCGACCATTAAAGCAACCCCTGAAGAATCGACACTCCGAGCAATTCGACGAGAGAACAGAGTTCAACCGTGGAACAAAAAGCAAAGAAGGAACGAGGAAAAAATGACGAGACACTTCATCGAACCCGTCAAATCAAGCGAAAGAGGATCGGATATTTAACAAAAAACGAAAAATCGTCAAAGACTCGGACGAGAATGAGAGATAAAATGCTTTGCGAGCGAATCGTTCGATATTTCCAGCCTGGCAATTGAGTCACGGGACAATTATCGCGCCGCAAAAATCTTTGAGAAAAATTAAAAAAAAAACTGTTTGCCGCTCATCCGATGGCGATGATCCAATGACGATGGAATTTTCGAAAGAATCATCGCAGAGTCGTGATTTATGGCTTCCTCGATTCTCCACCCTTGTGGCCTCTGTACGTTGCATCAGAAATGTGTACACACCGCGAAGCTATTAGAATCGAGTAGCGAGGAGGTTGTTTCAGCACGAGCTTCGAGCCGACAGGGTCACGCACATCGGTTCACAGCCGGGAATTTACCGAAGATCGAAATGATCCCCGCGCAGAAGACCGAGCCCAGCTTCCCAACTGCGCGGAGCACAGAAATGCTCTCCTCCGTATGTATAGTGCTGTACCGCGCGCGGAGATGCGGCCCTCCAACGTTCTCACACTCGTTCCACATAAAGCTTCGGCATAGTTCAAGTGAATATTTGCCGTTGCCATCCAATATTTAGCCAAAGTCAACAAACCGTCTGCTCGTCGGCGGGCTCTTCCATCTCTTCATTCCACCTTGCTGTATTCCGTTATCGGCCAGGGCGATCCTTTTCTCCCCCGCTATAATATCCTTCCATTTTGCGTCAGCTCGTCCAGCTTTGGCGAAAGGACGTGAAGGAGAGGAGAGCAAAAAAAAAAGGAACTCGAGAGGTACACGGAACAGAGCGAACCCGAGACAGGCAAGAAAGGTGTGTGTGTGTCTGTGTGTGTGTGTGTATTTTTTTTTCTAACCTACGACCATCCAACGGGAATCCACATCCAGCGGAGGACTCGCGCGGAGTTTCGTACAGCTCCGCCGACATCGGGATTCTTAATAGAATAATAAATGTCCTCATCTTCTTTGTTTTCTTTCTCACGACTCTGCTTCTTCAACATCGAGTCCAGCACCGGTAAAAATTCCGTCATCGTCGAATGACCTCGACCAGGGTCCTGAACAAATATTCCACGACGGATGGAAAGAAAAGCTCGCGAAGCTGCGGAAGAAAGGTGCAAAGGCATGAACGGAATTGCCGGACGTTCCGGACAATCAGAGACCCATATTCGATAGCTTTTTTCGAGACGATTCGAGTCCAGTTTGCCCGAACAAATTTCGTTTTTTACTTAATTAAACAGTCGAGTTTCGTCGTCGACTGTTCCGTCCAATAATGGAATTTGGTTGATATCTCCCGCCTGCTGACACCGTCCGAAAAAAACAGCGCGGAACGACGAGGACGACGACGGCTCTGAAGTTTTTTCGGTACTCTCGGCGCCTCCTGGTGAACCTGTCTTGCTTCGTACAGGACGAACAAGGTATCCACCGCCGGCTTTTGGGCACCAATGTGGAGAGCGATATAGATTTTGGATCTTATCGCGCAGAGGCGATGGTCCTCGGCGACGAAAACGTCAGAGTCGCTCGTCGAGTCTCGAGGGCGGAAGAAATCACGACTCACCTCGTCTCCCTTTCGCTCCCTCTCGCTTTCATCCCCCTGTTCTCTTCTCCGCCTCGCTGTCCGATAATAGACGTAAGAATTACGTACACGCGCTACAACCACCGTGTGCTGCTCGTGTACACACACGTTGCCTCCGAGGCAGAGTCTCCGCATACACGTACGCGTAATCTCGCTGGTTCTGCACTTTTTTTTTCCTTCGCGCCCAACCCTCCGAGTGTTGGCAATAAATACTGCTGGCGAATTGCCTACTCAGGCAACTATTTTCCGTCGATGTTTTACGGTTATTTCTCTTCTCGCTCTTGTCGGACTCGTATTTTTCCTGTCTTGCTTTTTTTTTCGCCTCCCGACGACAATGCGGTAACCGATCACGCCCGGGATCTCCGTCACTTCCCATCTCCTTCCTGGGAGAAGCAAACGACTCGAGTCGCGAAGAATTTTCAGTTTGCCAGGTCAGGACGAGGAGAGAACGGATGCGTCGAATGACACACGTGATGATTTTCTCCCTTGATCCTCCGGGAAAACTCGCTGGGTCCGAATGGAGATTGGACAAAATTTGACTTGTTCCTCATTCCGAAATGGAGAATCTCGTTAGCGGAGGGTGAGAATTGTGAAGACGGAAAGAGAGCGGCGGCGAGGCGAGAACCGGCTAGAATAGGTGAGACATTGAGGGGCAAAAAAGGATCGCGGGTATAGCACGGAGAAATAGGAAGAGCCGCTGTACAGCGGAGAAAGGATGAGAAAAGGAGAGATAGGGATGAGACATTCGCGCATATC
Source organism: Heteropelma amictum (assembly GCA_959613375.1). Lineage (NCBI taxonomy): Eukaryota > Metazoa > Arthropoda > Insecta > Hymenoptera > Ichneumonidae > Heteropelma > Heteropelma amictum. Next base: position 16,613,031 of record OY390724.1, read on the forward strand.
CGATGGCGCGAGTGGGGTCTCTGCTGGTGGATACGAGAGAAAGCGAGATACCAAGAGAGAGAGGGAGGGAGAGTTACCAGTGCCCTGGGGTTGGGAGAGGACGGTGACGCGCAAGAATGGATCCGGGCGGGGGGGCGGGGGTGTATATGCTTCCGCTACTACTATGCTTTTGCTTTCTGGTTTGCTCGCTTGCCCAGAGGGAGGGAGATAAGGCCAACACAGCGTCGAGAATGAGAACGAAGGGAGAGACGTTTCCACTATTGATCATCGAGGCTCAGAGTGTAATGCTAATCATGCCCCCTCGCGATGTACTCATCCTCTTCGCCCTTCCACCCTTGCTCTCTCTCAATTTCTCCGGCGCACTACCCCGTTCTCGTCTCCCTTTCCCGCGGCGTTCCACCCTCGTCCTTTCTCTCTCTCTCTCTTCCCTCCTTCTCTCATCTGGACCGAACCACCGTAGTTTTCTCCCTGCCTCCCCGTTGCTCCAGTATGTGTCTCACTCTCGCGACGTGTTTCAGTCTCGTTTCACTTCCGGCATACCCGCACCCTCCTCCTTACATCCCAGCACCTCGTCGCGTCATACCCGATGCTTCTTCTTCTTCTTCTCCCGCAAACGTCCTCTCCATACCCTTTCGCAACTTCCGGTGTGCCGGTGTGCACGTCCAACGTGCTGTGCACGTCCATGACGATTCCCCATTCTCCTCCTCCTCCTCCTCGTACATTGCACGTAAACCCGTATGTATGTATGGACCATCGTGCGAAACGCGGAGAACAGGCAAGATATCGACTATGACAATAAAATACATTTGCACGAATTCCATTCGTGGATATGTATCTTGTCGTTTGTCCTTTGCAGCGTTCGCCATGGGTCCATCTTTGGCTTTTTCATTTTTCGTTTTTTTCAAACTTCATTCGTTGACTCTGGTCGTCGGAGCTCGCATCAGAGTTCACAGGGTTCACGGATGACGGAACAGCGGTTAAAATCCATTTGCAGGGAGGGCCTACGCCGGGCATATAATTATTTCTCATCCCATTCATCGGGTGACTAATAGATTAGAGTGCATTTTTCCCGATGGAATGGCAATTCCGAGAGATTTCGCTGGCTCGGACATTCATATGCCACAACGACGATGATAATGCCTCTCTACAGCGATAGAGCCGCCGCGATGAAGAAAATTTCCGTGTTTGCTCGTGGATGTCTAGACGGAATTGCCGGTCCAGAGCTAACGAACGCAGTTGCTCGCATCAACGGCAGGGCAGCATCACATAAGAAGCTCTTTGCTCGTTTGCTCTCGCGATTCTCCCTCTCTCACCCTCTCTCGTTTCCCTTCGTCCCTTGTTCGGACGAGGCGCGGGCCAATATAATAATTACATCAGCATATCGGCAAACAGGAGTCAGTTCCGTTCTCAACGTTATACCCCTTTTCGCCGACGTGATTTTCTGTATACACATCGCTCCCGTTAGCGTTCCATCAAATCTCTCGAAACTTTTCATCGGATATAGTGTATGTACGTATCTCTGTAAAAAAGAAAAATCGGTACGAAAACTGTGCACGTGCGGACTTGAAAAAAAACCGCACAAAACCGTGCTCGATCGTTGAGAATCGGTTTGCAAAAGAGAATCTCGTAATCAAATTAATAAATGGGAGAGTACACTTTTCTGATTACGAAAATAATTGATATCACGAAAAGATATTCCTAAAATACCTAAAAAAATGTGAAACAGAAATATACCGATAAAACATCGATATTCGACGGCAGATTTTGAAAGAACCGTTGGAATAATTACCTCACGATTTTCCGGATATTCCTGCAGAATTTGCCTCGAATCGCGTAAAAATACAGTACAAGACATTTTTCGCACGGTTTATACAGGATGCACGCGTGTAGACACATTTCGATATTCCATCAGGAGAGCAGCGTTGAGCCCCTAATTTTCGGAGGCTGAGGGGCAAAGGGGAGAAAAAGTTGAGGGGCATATCGCCGTGGAGGAAAAGGCATGGATATATATTCCGAGAGTCAGGTTGCGCTCCCATAGGGTTGAAGAGGCAAAATTGAAGGGTGCGAGGAAGAGAGAGATTCTCCGAGAGACCAGTGTGTATATAGATGTATATATGCATATATTTATAGTCGAGGGGAATCGGAGAGTCGAGTCAATCGGCAAGGCGTTGGTTGTGAAGAAATCCAGCAGCGAGAGAACGAGCTTATATTGGAAAAAAAGAAAAAGAGAAGAGCAGCGGAGAGAAATCCGTGCTGGAGCCATACAGCAACACTCGCGCACCGAGTGAAACGTTTAAACTTTTTATGAGTTGCTGCGTCGCCACTCGAGTGAAGAAATTTCAATTTTGCCATTTTTTTTTGCTCTCTCCCTCCGTCTCTCTGGCAGAGTTCGCTCCCTTTCACGGTCGATCCCCATTGCCGAGAAGGGCCGGTTTAACCTTAAAATGCTCTCTTCTTCTCTCCCTCTCCCTCTCTCTCTCTCTTAATTCAGTCACTGATCTTACATGTACAACTTTTGTACAAGTTTCATTTTCTTTTCGTATCCAAGCTCGACAAGTTACATACACTTTGCTACACGGTTTATATGCCAAAGAGCATCCTGCCGAGTTACTTTCGCAAATATTTCCCGAAAGCTCAGCTCGAAGAAAAGTAATTGCGAATTATTCGAATCGACTACCTCTCTGAACTATTCTTTTCGTCCTCAATCTTCGTTGTCCATCCCGAAAGTCCGGGGAAAAGACTGGGGGAAAAGTGGAAAAACTCGGAGGAGCGTGGCCGCTCGGCGCTCGACCTGGTGAACTCAACGACCGGGAAGCCAGGAAGCGCTGTACGATCACAACGCGATCTCTTCGCCATCCAGGCAGAAGAGCATTTGCTCGCATGATTTTTTCTACTAAATTGTCGCGTTCGTATAGTATACGATCACTTTCCCTCGCTGTCAATCGATGCAAATATAACTCTCGTGAAAAATAAGATGGTCGTGACGAAGAGTCGTAAAAGTCTTGATGAAGACGTCAATGAATATTTAGCCATTCCGTCCAACGAGAACGAGTCAAGGAGAAAGAATAAAGCGGAGGCGCTAGCTACCCCCATCCCTCTTCCGCCCCATTTTTTCTACAGGGTGGAGGGTTAGTTTCATTCTTACCGGAATAACTTTGTCGACCTGATCGACTTTTCTTCGAATTTTTCAACCCTGTCGGACAAACATAAAGACGTCGCGTTAAACTTGTTCTCTACCGTGAATTGCCTTTTTTTTCTTCCCTAACGGAATCGCAGAGTTCGCTAATTCAATAAATAAAGATGATTCTCGTTTCTCTCGCCCCCTTAACGATCGACTGATTGCAATCTACGGCGTTTATGAAATTTCTCCACGAAGAAAGGACGAGTTTGTAAACTTTGGAATTTTGAGGATTTTCTTCGAGTGTCGATATTGAAAATAATCGAAATGAGTGTAGGGGTATGTGAATCGAATAATTCAAGGTAATTTGCAGTGTTTGAAAAATATTCGAAAACAGTCGAAAGCATTCGACGACAGAGGGAGAAAAAACAGAGTGGAAGGATATGGAAGAAGGAGGGAAAATCCGTGGAAGATGGAAATTGAAAAGACGCGGAATAAGGGGGGAATCGCGGAGTCAGCGTGTCCTGCGCGAAAAGGGGGGCGGCCGATATCCCCGCTCTCCGATTTTAATATGTTGACGCTTCTTCTCGCCTCTGGCAAGGGGGTGGTGGCTCGGGAGGGCAAGGCGAAGCATCGGCAAAAAAACAGATAGATAAAGAGGGACAATGCAGAGAGGCTGGAAACAAAAAAAGAAATCCAAAGAGCTCGTAGGAAAGTTACGTGGATGCGAGAGAGCCGCGAAAGCTCCCGCGAGGGTAGCAAAAAAAAAAGAAAAAGGAGCATTACCGCTGCGTACCGCGAGACAGAAAGGGAGCGTGGGTGGGTCTTCCGGTTGGGACACGGCGAGGTGGAGAGCGAAGGGGCGAAGAAAAGTACAAGAAAGTAGGAAAAACATGGGCAGGATTGCGAAAGGGGTAGATTTTGTTGCAAGAGAGAACGAGTGGGGCTGCGAGAGGGGGGGAAACGGATGATTTCAGGGAGAAAGGAGGATAAGCACGGGGATATATATACGAGAAGGAAAATGGGGAATAAAAAAAAATCGGCGAGTTTGCCGTAACAACAAAAGACGTTTGTTATTGGACAGCAGTTTGAATTGTCTCGGTGCCCCGAGCGAGTAGGGGCCTTCGGCTTCTTATTGGCCAACGCCTCTGGCAGTCACCACAGCCTAGAGAAACCTTACAAGACGGGCGTCGCGATTCCTCGCGGACGTTTTCCGCGACACCGAGGAGGCGGTTGACGCAGAGGGAGGCAGGTCTCTTTCGCTAGGGGGTAGGTACCTCTTGTCTGTACCTCTGGAAACCCCCTCCCCTACCTTTGCATCGAGTATGGACCATCGCGAGTACCTGTATATCACTCGGATCGTTGCGACGTACATTTGTCTTTCCAACCAAGGACGCGCGAAATGAAATCGCGATCTTTGTGCGTTTGTACTCAAAAAATATTTGCAAAATACCGAGTGTTATACCGATACTTGGTCATTTCGAATAACAACAATCTTCAATATTTATTGCCAAATTGTTGAGGAAAAGAAAAAAAAAAAATGTTAAAACCCGATAGAACTAACGTGAAACAGTGCGAATCACTTGCCCAACGATAACGTCGATTGCGATATAATTCGGGTCTGACCAATTCGAGGCTTTACTACTGTCCGACCTGCCGCATCTCAAACAGGCGACGGACAAGCTAGCTCAAATGTCGATAATCATCTATACCTGATCGAGATTCTTTCGTATGTAGAATTGAGAGATCGACTGACGAAAAAAGATTCAGCGATTACGTAAATCGTTTAATCGCGCATGTATCGTCCAGCAGAGGCGTTTGTGTCGCCTCGCAAGTAGATGCGCTCCGTACGAAGTCAGACGCCGGAGTAGGCGAATTCCCGATGCTCGGGAGGGAAATTCCTCTCATCCCTTTCTCTCGATTCTCAGGTCCGAATCCCCTTTCGGTTCGCTTCGTCACAGGTCCCTTCCATGTACATACATATATAAAAGTACATGCATATTGTGTATATATAAACATATCGATATACACACAACGAGCCTTGCCTCCCGCTCGCGTCTCCCGAGTGGAATCCACACGATGCGCGCCGCCTCCCGGGTGGTTTTTCTCCCCTCCAGTCTCTCGTCTCATCCCTCCCCCACCACCGTCGGGAACAACCAACCCCTAACCCATCGTCCTTTCTTCGTCGCTCTCGGCGCGGGAACGAAGCGAGTTTCGCGTAAAGCCCAACGCGCCTGAGCGTACAAGAGTGATCGAGAATGAAAATGAGAACGAGAGAGAGAGAGAGAGAGAGAGAGATAGAGACGAGGTTAAAAATTCAACGTATATAATGCATGTATATAGTAAACCCGATGTGTATACGAGAATGCACCGAGTGAAAAAGAGAGACAAATAATGGAGGGTAAAAAAGGAGGGGGTACTTGGAAAAGGGGATTAAAGTAGGGGAAGTTGGCGCGGATGAGCCTCCCGCCGACGTAACGCGAAAAGCCTCGTGTTTCTTCCCTCTCCTCGCGGGATCCTTGACGAGCATTCACTCTACACAGTTATAACTCTTCCATCTCCCGTGCTGTACATAAATGTTGGTACTCTCCTTTGGATTTTCTCGCTCTCCCGCGTTTCTCTTTCTCTCGTGCATATTTCCCACTCGCCCGAGCTTTACTCGGGCCAGATAGCACCCCTTTTACTCCCTCTTCACTCTCTCTCTCTCTCTCTCTCTCTCTCTCTCCCGCTCTCTCCATCTGGCTGGCTTTCTCTTTCATCGACTGGCTCCCCTACCATCCTCTTGGGTGTGTGTGTATACGCGTGTCTGTGTGTCTGTGTGTGTGTGTACTATACGGCTAAATATTGCATTATTGTTTTAACGGGCTCTAAGGAGGAAAACAGAACACAACTGGAGCTCGGTGCTCGCGCGCGTTGCCCGAACGCTCTTGCCTCGCGACGTTTAAACTCGTATTATACATGTACTCCCTCGATAAACAAAAGTGCGGCATATTTATATGTATATATATGTATATATATAAACCCGTATCGGAGTTATTTACAATGAGAAACATCGTTAACACGAGATAAACGACGGAAAAGTGGTAAGCCCGCGGAAAAACGAAAATTTGAGCAAAAAGCACGTGGATCAGAGGCAAATTGCTCGAATGACGTAAATCACGTTGTTCTTGTGGTCATCGAGATGGTCACGGAGGAGGCAAAAAGTGTAGAGTCTTTTGTTTTTTCGTTTTTTCTTTCGATTTTTTTCTCAAAGATACGTCGAAGATGGCGCATACGGGTTTAATCCGAAATCCGTGGACGACCCACTTGTGTATCGCGCGCGCATCTCACGGGCGGTCTGTTTAGACTCTGCTCTCCTCTCTCTCTCTTTATCTATCCTCCCTCTGCTTATTCGCACTCGGCGTGTCTCTTTTGTCGGGCGATCGTGTATATACGCGACATGGAGCATCTTCAGCGGCATCTCTATATCGTTGCAGCCAAGGCTGCGTCGGCGTCGTCGCTCGCTTGTTGGTTCTCGCCCCCTTTATGAGCTCCATACACATCCGAACTCGCCTCACCTACCCCGAACCCCCCCCCCCCCCCCCCTCCCCTGTGACGTGCATTCTCTCTCTCGTACCTTTTGTCGTTATCTCGAGAGGTCGCACGGAGCAGCGCCTCCCACCTGGCCGCGATCCGTTTGTACCCGAGAGCCACCCCCTTTCTTCCGTCTACGTCTTTGTACATAAATTCGTTAAACATATATGCATATGCGTATATATATTCAATGAGAATCAACCACCTCCACGTTGCATGATTGCGAAATCAACCAACGGCATGTTGCAACGTTACACGGATAAATACGCGTACGTATACATTGTGCCCGCACGTATATATAAACTTTCAACGCCGTTGAAAGCTTCGGAGGTAAGCTGGGAGGGGAATGGGTTCGTTAGGGGGTAGGTTTCTCTAGCCTCGCCTAGGACCGGCGTCGTCGTCACGACGCGCCGCTACCCACCCGCTCTCGCTGCGCTACAAATGCCGCGCGCAAGGCCATTTTCGTCAAAGCCACCACCCCCTTGTTGCACTGGAAGCAGCAGCATCAGCAGCAGCAGCAGCAGCAGCAGCAGCTACAGCAACTACAGCAAAAGCTGTAGCGGGCGAAAGCAGCAGACCCGAGGAGAAAAGAGAGTGGGTGGTCGTTCTCGCCGTCGCCGTCGCCGTCGCCGCCGCCGCCGCCACCACCGCAACTACCCCTCTCTCACTCTCGGTGCTTTCGACACACACCGGTTGTCTTCTCCCCCTTACACCCCTAACGCGAGCATCTCAACAACAAGTACTCGCTACCGTGCAGCATCCGACAAAACACAGCAAGTCACCCTACCATAGACCTTTCTCTCTTTAACTCTCTTCGGTGCACCCCTTGGCTGTTTTACCTCCCAGGATCCAGAGGCACGGCGCCACACAACGCGCCGGCAACCTCCGAGAGAGTCACCCCCCACACAGGGAGTGAGAGTGAGCCGAGTCTCATCTCATATCCAAACGCGCGCCCTTGCCTTTTGCCGTGTGTATCACATATAAAACCGCCAACTGCCCTGGCGGCCGCGGGCTCTGTTTCTCATAACCGCGACGACGTTTTTTCGCCGCGCGCGCTCTCGCGGCAGGAAAAAAGCGCGCGCGCCAATTCCTTGCCGAACGCGCCAGCACGACGTCATTCTGTCCATTTGCATTCTTAATTCGTCGCACATTTTTCATTGTACGTATATTGACATTTACCCAATATATATATATATGTATATACCATACTCATTTACCATTTACCTGGCTTATACGCGGCATTAATTCGATATTACATTCACGTGGGGAAAAATAGAGTTTTGCTCCGATCGCGGTCGCCCTCCGCTCCGACGTCTCATCATCTTTGAATTCTTACCTATATTCATACCCTTATATACCGAAAAGTTGGATCCATGTACTCGGGCAGTCAGACAATTTCACTCGGAAACTCTTCATCATGCTCGACTGCTGAGAAACTCAGAGCCGAACGCTCACACGCGAAAGCCACACATGTTCACATGCACATGCATATATACACTGTATATAAATATATAGACACTTATATACGGCCTCATGTATACATAGGCTCGCTCGGTGAGTCCAACACGGTGAACGTGCGCTTATGCGCACATCGACGCACCCTCACTGATTTAAGAAGCCTCGACCACCTACCCCCTCTAACCCGCACCCGCATACCTCTCTTTTTCGCCCGGGTACATGCATTCGCCCGTAAACGCGCATACTTTTAATTATATACACATTTTACATGATTTATCGCCTTTAGATCGGATATACGCATCTACAGAGACTCTTTCAACCACGCGAGTGCATAAACATTCTCTCGTTTCCGTTTGTCATTATTGCTCCACTTGAGCATGAAAAAAAAATTGTGAAGCTTCTCTGAAATTTGTGCTCGTCTCGAAATGAAATTTCGACATTTTCCACGAACAATTGCGAGTTTACGCGTCTCGAAAGTACTTTTTTTTCGAAATTGCGGCAAGGAACAGTCGTTTCTTTTTTTCACGCGAGTCGTCGACACATTCGTGCCGCGTGTCAGTGAACTCAAAATTCAATGTGCAAAGTGCTCGTGAGGAGAATCGAGAATCAGCGAAATCAGTGTATTTTCTCTCGACCACCGACAACGAGTGAATTTACGAACTTGGACGAATTAAAGTTTATTCTCGAATACGTTTGGAGAAAAGGAAAGATTCACGTTTTCCATGAGGTGTAAAATGATGAACGAGAAATCTCGTGGCTAAATGTAAAACGCGGAAAAATGTTGGTTCTGTTCTCCGTGACACCCGTGCAGTGAATACGACACGAAAAATGCATCGATGCGCCTCGAGTGATTTTTTTATTCCGCAATAATGCTTAATCGACGATTTAATGGTTTTTTTATTTTCATATACACTTTAAACGATAAATATCGCGAAAGTTGATACGTTGCAATGATCATAATAATAATACTCTTGAAATGAATTACCATGGCTCTTGGTTTTTTTTAATAAATCAAAAAATGACGTTCCGCTAAATTATTGACAAATTAATAATCGATGCATGATTTAAATCGCGAATATGATACGACGTAATAAAAATAATTGCATTTCACGCGATTACTATAATTGTGATAAAGTTGAATCTTTATTTAAATTTATTTTCTTCAATTATTCAACTCGGTCGTACGCGGCTGACAGTCTGGAATTCCTCATTTGTAAATTATGACTCGCCGACGATTCGCGCAGTCAAGAATTTATTAATAATTACGCAAAACTTTGATATCGAACGAGGAATTACTTTGGAAATTGAATCGCAATGATTTCTCTGCCCTTGTTGCTACTCGACCGAGGAATATTAATTTATTTTCAATTAATGAAAGATAACGCCGAAAAAGAGTGTTTGGTCTCCTTGAATTTCCGTAATTTTATTTCAAAAACAGGCTGAAAGATGCATTGATTATCTCTTTCGAAATATCTCGAGGAAGATCGCGCGGCTCGGCTATAATAATTTTTAAAGAAAAACGTTGTGACGTAAAAACAATAACGTTCGCGGTGAAAATAAACACTTCACGAGCTCATCTCGGACTCTGATCAAAGTTTGTTTCAATAATCATGATAATTATAAACTTTCGCTGTGAGCGTAACTCGTGCTGAAACAAACGGTGATATTATCCTGTAAAAATATTGGGAAAAATATCGCATGAGAATATTAGGAGGAGTGAGTGACGGAAATCGAACGAAACGAATTATTCGAGAGCGGTCCATCAAAGTGCGTGCTCGCGAATCGGGCGCGCCGCACGCACTGCCGCGACTACTGAATTTCCTCGCAGCGAAACATCCAAAGGGTGGCTGTATAGCGTTTCGTTGTGTACTATAAACTCCGAGATATATATATATATATATATATATACATCGCTATAAACCAAACGAGAGAGACGAAGAGGCAGAGAGAGAGAGGAGAAAATGTGGAGTAGTACGGAGAGAGCTTGCACAGTGTATCGTCGAGGGCCGTCGCTTCTTTCGCCCGGAATTTCCACCCCTGTGTTGCAGCATCCGATCCTCGACTCTTTCGGCTCCTCTCGCTTTCTCCCGCACGAAACTCACGGGACCATAATAGTCGAGAGCACAAGAGAGATGGAGACAACGGAGAGAAAAGCTCCGAAACGTCGAAAGCTTCACTCCCTCTCTCTCTCTCTCTCTCTCTTTCTCTCCCTGTTTATATATCCCACGAATGTCCCGTTGCACAGCTGTTTCACGGCAGTCGCGTGGCTGACGCGTGCGAAAACATCTCGAGGCAATCAACGCGAAAAGCTTCTTTTTTTGTTTCTAGTAAACCTTTTTTATTTGCACGAAATTGCAAAAAATCTTCTCGTCTCTCTCGTTCTCATCTCCGTAAAGGATCAGGGATGCTGCTCGTCTTGGGGGTGAAAAAATTGAAAAATTGTTTCAAAATCTAATCAAAAAATCGATAGCAATCGATAAAATTGACACCCGAAGCTTCGCCGAGTTGGAAAAATCGTGACAAAAAAAAAGTTCACATTCACGTTCTTCGTATTTCAATTTTCAAAGAATCGAAACATCAACGACTTTCGCAGAGAAAGAGACTCGTACCTCTTTGATTTTTCCCTCGAATGTCATGAATTTTCGCGTTAAATCGCGTCCTTAATCTTCGCGTATAAATTCGAGACATAATATACAGCCCGTGCGCGTTTCCCTCTGGCATTTCCGATGTGGAAAAGCGGCAGCGGAGAAACGTCAGAAAATGAGACCGTGACAAATCGCCCGATACTTTACGAGACAAGTCCTTCTTCTTCTTTCTGGCACTGCTGGGGCTGTTACTACTAAAAATATAGCGACTGTACGTCCGCGTACGACACATGCTACTCGTACACGTCTGTGTGTCCGAGTCACACGTCGATGCATCGAATCGTTCGTGTGTCGCGTCCCATCCAAGTAGAAACGCCCGGCAGTGGACGGACACTCGGTCGTCGCGCACATCCCACGCCGACGACTGTTATAAGCTCGCGATAAGTTCCAAGAGTGTTAACCCGGCGTGAGCGACAAGAATTCTGAATCTCAATCATCCTCCTCGTAATTTTTCTCTTCCTCGTTCACGTCATACCTTCCCTATACCATATAGATATATCGATTGATTAATCTTGACGTATTTCCCAAAGTACCTCCATCTCCGGTAGCTGCGAGATACACGATAAAAGACACTCTCGTTCGTAACTATAATTCTCGGGGTTTTGCTTTTTTTTTGCTCTGCTCCAACTGAGGAATTCAGCTCTGCTCCGATGAATGATAAATCGAGGAATAAAGCCGACGGGAGTTCTTTGCGAAAGATCGAACGTCGAAGCTTTCGAGCTATAGACATGATTTTACTCCGGAGGAAAAAAAACATTTTTTTTCAGAATCATAACTTTGAAAAAATATGCGATGCGGATGTCCGAGTTTTTTCTATATATTTCCATTAAAATTGAACCTCCGCACGGATTGAAATTTATTCCTTGTCTTTTTTTATTTAAAGAGCAAACACACTTGGATTTGCCAATTTGCCGATATATCATTTTTTTTTTTTCATTTCAATTCCTCTCGACGAAACAAGACGAGTTCGTCGCACAAATGCCATCAGGGTGTCCCATTCACGGTGGGAGGAAACGCGACAGTGGAGTACGCGAGATCGCTTTTTTCACCCTTTTTTTCTTTTTTGGCTCGCTCTTGCGGTTGAATTTCGTGCCCGTCCGCGATTGTTCAACCTTTTTAACAGTTTTAAAACGTTTCGTAATACAGCGATGAGTGTTAGTGCAGAATTTTGTACTTCTCTCCGGAATAAAGTTTCTCCTATATAGGTCCTACGTACGTGCGTATGTATTTCAGTGGAGGAAGCTTCCAAGTGAGGGCAAGAGGAAGAGTCTTTAAAAGGGCCACCCCTGCCCTCAATCCTCATAAAGTGTAGAGCGTCAACATATATATATATATATATAAACGTGTGTGTGTGTGTGGATAAAGAGGAAAAATAGCGCGAGGGTCGAGGAAGAACCGAGAGAAAACGAGAGAGAGATGGGCGAATGAGTATGTGAGTACATATTTGTTTAGCTAGAAGCACTCGCGTGCTCGCTCTGGTCTGACCTATACATATATATTACACGATATATATGTATATGTATATACATATATTTGTTAAACAAAGCTTGGTTTTAGCTACCGAGCTCGTGGCACCTCTTTTTCCTCCCCTTAATCTATACGTTTTCCTCTGTCGGTCCGTCCACGAAGGCCGAATGAATGTAAAAAATTGACACACCGGCATTACGCTGAGATTCCCGTTTCTGAACTTTCGTCATACTTTTATGTTTTTTTGCGCCAACTCAAAGCCCAAAACCATGCACTATGTTTTTCTTTAATTTCTCGTAATTGATAAAAAAATGTTTTTTAACATTCTTTCGCACCCTCTCTCTCTCTGTGGTTGTCTCGGCAGTTATCACTGTTCGATTTTTCAACCACGCAAAGTCCAAGCTCAGACACTCAAGTAGGATAGAGGAGAAAGAGAGCCAGCCTCAACAGCGTGAAATTTGTTTCGTACGTCGCCGGAATAAATCGCTCCGCGTTTATATAAAAGCACGCGTTTCACGGTCTTTTTCCACTGTACGTGTATGAAAAACATACACACACACGGTAAGACATTCCGAGTCGCGAAATCTCGTATGTATATAAATATAACGAGGGACAAATGGTGCTGGACCGCGGCCGATGGAAAATCCAGCCATGGGAAAAGTGGCTTACGTACAATGATATTTCGTGGGGATTTCGTGACGGATATCCGCGAGTGACCGATAGATTCGGCAAGTGGATATTGTAGCTGGTCGAGTGAGTTTCGAGCGCGTGTGACTGCAGTATAAACGAGGGCGAGAAACGACGAGGAAAAGTGTCGGCAGAGTCCATATACCCGCACACGAGAGTGTATAAGCTACGTGTACATCACTCGTGTGTGGAAAGATCGGTACTAGTCGCGGGGAATAGTCAAGGATGGAGGACAAAGTATCGTTGGGGTAACGCTGGCAGACGCGAGGGGTGCTTTTTCGAGCCAGCTTTGTATATACGTGTATATACCTAATACTATACGTATATGTATATAGCACAGTTAACCGTCGTATATCGACACTCGAGTATGTTTGCAACGATATTTGGTCCATTTCCATTTGGTGCACGTGGCGCTCTTACGATTCACACCTCTTATCAACCCTGCTGTATTATATCGATATATTTCTGTGTTTATACACATAGGTATATAGAAAACTGCGCGTATGTATGTCCACGTTCACCGGACCTCTCTCACTCGTACGCAGGGACGAAACCACCCTCTTCTATATTTCTCTCGGCGTAACCGGGCTTTTTGTCTCATTCTCCGGCGTTAGTCACGATTCCTAATGGACACGCAAGGTGTTGGTCCACGCGGTATGCAAAAGAGACCTTTTCGACTCTCTCTCTCTCTCTCTCTCTCTCTCTCTCTCTCTCTCTCTCTCTCTCTCTCTCTCTCTCTCTTTTGCGCCCCAGCGGGGATCCTCAACGCGAGGGGGTGGTCGATTAAATTGACCCGCGCTCCACGCGCTACCCACCTTTGCTCTCGAAACACGCGTAAATATTCGACAATTTCCTCCCGAAACTCCGTCGTCGTCGTCGTCGTCGTCGAAAAAATGTAATAATTTCCTTGTTCCTTCGCGAAGAAACGTCATGGAGAAACGGTTCTTCTTCCTCCCTTCTGTTTTTTTCCCTTCGCGATATAAATCCCGAGGGTTGAATATGCTTTGCAGACACGAGCAAAATGGACACACGAGTCGAGAGAGGAAGAATTGATACGCCTCGATATTTCGATGTAATGGCGTCCGAGGACCTCATCCCCCCGCTCTCTCTCTCTCTCTCTCTCTCTCTCTATCCAGCAGGGGTGGCAAGAAAGCCGAGTAGCCATGTAGAGAGGAGGAGGGTGGATAGGTGCGGGGAAAAAAAAATTTAATATATCCAAATATATCACGAGGCAGCAGCGGCAGCAGGCGACGACCGGCCATTTCGTTGCTGCTCTTTTCTTCCCTCTCTGCCCTTCCGCCGTACCCTACCCCCCCGAAAAAAAGCCCTCTTCCGACCTCCGATCTTCGCTCTCTTTCGCCTCGCTATAATTTGATATGCAGCGGAAATGCTGGCCAACGCGAGGATATAGCCGAGATATGGCGTTTTCGGGGGTGTCGAGAACGCGCATGGTCGGAAGAGGGAAGGTGTAGCTCGGGAAACGACTGGAGACCGGAGCAAGTGGAACATTAGCCTAAAATCGCGCAAGAAGGGTCGCTTCTATATACGGATAATACCGATGGTACAATGTCCCCGACAGATGCGAGCATTATTCATCGTACGACTTGACCAATGAACGATTTTCCACGGAATCGCCGGACCCACAGGCACGCAAAGTTTTCGTACGACATGTCGCGACAATTTTACGGCGAAGAACAATTTCAAACATCGTCGGTGATCGTCGCAATCACTCTCGCTTTATTTCCGTGCGATAAGAAATATCTTTGTGGACAATTACCGAGACGTTATCTTTCCGATGATAATTATAATTATGATTGTTGCAACTTGCTTATTTTTCCGCTTTAGTCCACAATCTTCCCATCTCGGTTCGTATGCAAAATAGTTTTTTTTGTCGCAAATTTTTGAAAATACGATGCAACGCAAAGTTGATTTGATTTTCATCGGCATTTCCGGTTTCACACGTGGTTGTCGCGACTCTTCTTGTGCCTCCATATAGGCACACCCGGCTCTCAGTCTTGAGCATGAATTATTTCGTACCATGTGTGTGTGTGTGTGTGTGTGTGTATATGTATGTATATCCGGTGTGTGACTCTCTTGGACGATGCTCCCTCTCTCTCTCTGCAAACGAGAGAGGGTGACCATGGCCCGCGTATTACTCCCCTTCGAGACTCACGAGAGCCCTTTGGGGCTTTATGGCTTAAAACACAAACTTTTCCTTATATTACGAGTCTGTGAAATATGAATACAAGCCCTTTTCCCACCCTCTCTGCGAGAAAAGATGAGGAAAACGACATTGCTTTATATAGCCCCTTGCTGCTCTTCGATGACACGGAGAAGCGTACAGATTGCAAGGTCGAAAAGGAGGAAAAGCACCCCCTTTCGGCGAATCATCGATCACGGAGCGATCGAATGTACATACGAAAGGGTTGCAAAGAGAGGGAAAAAACGGGCGAGGAAACGGTGCAGTCGAAGGGTCGTAGGGAAGAGGTACGAGAGAGGTTCTGAAGGTCCCGATGGCACGACCGCGGTATAGAGGGAATAAGAGGAAAAAGGAGATGGGGAGGGAAAGGAGAGACGAGTACATGGGGCCTCGAAAGGGTGCATGTGGGCGATGGATCCGGTCAGTTGCCTGCCATTACGGCCGGCGCGAAATATTCTGGCGTTGGCAAAGCCAATTTGTTATCGACTTACAGAGGGACCAAATTACTTACTATTACCACAGATTTATTTCGTGCATTAGTCGTACAAGAGTGTACCGAGCACATGAGAACAAGAGAAACGAGTATATATATGTATTTTATTCGGAGGAGAGTGCACCGACGTAAAATAGAGAAAGGAGAAAGAGAGAGAGAGACGATCATGTCGACGTCATACGATTAATCGCTCGACGCGAAAGCTCACACAAACCCTGACGCTTAGTTTCTTCATTGAATTTCGGCGATTACAATTTTGCACGATGGGAAATATGGCGGCGTTTCTTTTTTTTTTCTTCTCAAAGATTTAAACTCCGATTATACATCTACGGAGATATGGAGGAAGGCTCTTTGAGCGTGAGAAGTGGAACTTTAAAGACGTTTTGACCTCGTTGAACCTGAGTGAGTGCACGCGAGAATAAAGTCAAAGCGAGACTAACAACGATAAAAAAAAATCTCCACTTCTCGCAGCGGAGCAAGATCCCCGAGAGTTTGTTTGCACGTCTTTGCGTATTTTACAAAGAAAACGAACGTTTTTACATCGCTCTCGTATGTGCTCTTCCCAAGACTCGTCTTCTATATACAAACATACGTATATATACATGCCCATTTACATACTAGGGATGAGTCGCGCGCGATCGCACGATTGCGCCGGAGCGCCTTGATTTTTCACGTAATTTTATCATACGCATTTGATCATTTAAACAAAATATTATTATCGCATTTTCGGACGGAAATATTGGGTTTTTGATGAAATACCGGTGTGTTTCGTAATCAGCGGGAAAAAATACATCGATATGGACCATTAAAAATCATTTTTGAAATCCAACATTTTTCGTCATTTTCTGCCGGACTGAGTTGGTTCACTAAAATATTTGCCATTTTTTTTTCGTTCGAGATGGACAACCCAACTTGTGCTTATTCTCTTGGCAATTAATGAGGCTTCAAAATGCCGTTTGATTTGCCCGGATAGCTTCATTTTTCGATTTTTGGCAGATTTTTTAAGCAGGACCACCGATTTTCGCCAATTTTCCCATACAAACCCCTTTGCGTTTTTTTCGCTGATTTTCAACATCGATTTTCAGGGTGAAGGAATTGAGGTATCTACATTTAACTTTCACCATTATTTAAGTCTACTCGAGGGCTTTTCAAAACCCCCCCAAAAAATCAATGTAGCTTCATTAGGAAGAAAGTTATGATCATTTGAAATTTCGACTTTTCGACGATTCTGGAAAAGTGGCGAAAAATAAGTCGAAATTTTTTTTTTCAAATTTTCAATATTTCAGAAGCTTATTCGATCGGAAATTTTTCGCTGATCACGAAACCCACCGACTTTTTCCCGAAAACTCAAAATATCAGTAAGAAAATGCAAAAAAAAAGTCAAATTCAAGCAAAAACGAAATTTTGTCACGAAATTCGTTCTTTTTTGACACCGACCAACCAGGGGACGAATAAAACGACAACAAACGCGCGATATTTTTTCGATAAAGCATCAACTTCGGGACCCCATCAAACAATAATTTTTCCTTCGCTGAAACTCTGTTGAAACCGAAGGAATTAAAAAAATATATAGAATAAAATACCTCAGTGAAAAGACATAATTGAAAAATAATCATTCCATGTTCGACGATAGAATTATCCAGCACTTTCGATCCCGTATCTCGGTGAATTTTTTTCAGCCCCTTTGGCACATCTTCGCGATGTCAACTATATATTCATTCGCGTTTATCCAATGCACGTCAGGCTCGTATACGTTAAACCGTACGATGCCAAAGAGCAACGTAATAAAGATAAAAAATAACGTCGACTGCTGTCCCGTCCCTCGTACGTACTTTTCGAAAAAGTGCCTGCTGCTGGAAGTTTTATTGAAAAATATACATGTATGGGTAACTCACGGCTGACCCGTCGTACACGCTGCATATAAACTGCCCCTTTACGGTACAAAAAAAGAAAAAGAAAAAAAAAGACGGCGCGCGATTCGCTTCTTCTCGCGATCGATGCCGAGCGAATCTTTCATCTCTCCCCTTCCATCTTCTCCCTGCTCTCTCAACCTCGTGTGTGTGAATTGTTTCAAAAGACGACGTTTCGTACTGAATCGCCAACGAGACGCTCCATTCAGCCACAAATTCAATGGAGAAAACATTCATTTTTCATACGTGTAAAACACTGCTCCTACTCCAATTCTGTCTCTTTTTCCTTTCCATTTTCGACTAAGCGTGCACGTTGATGATTATCGTTACATTCCCGAACGAGGCTACTCATCGAGGCTAACCGGAAGCGATGTTTTCAAGAAAATATTTCTCCTCGAGCGAGTGGTCCAGAGACCTTTCTTTCAGCCTCCCTCGAAGTGTGCATTTCGCGAGGAGATTTCGCGAGGAAAAAAGCGAGAGGCGCGAGAAAAGGGTGCGCGGAGGGAGAACCGAGCGTCGAGGGCGTGCCGAAGAACTCGCACATCCGAAACAAATCGCGGATGACGCGGGACATCGTTAAACCGAGTGTACTATAAGCCCGTATCACGTATGGGATTCGGATACGGTAACGACGAAAATATTTTCATCCCCCAGGTAGACCCTCGGGAATTGGGGGTCTCCGCTCTGTCGACGGTTCTCGCCTCTCGTCATCTTCTCGCGTATCTTTTCTCATCTCTCGTCGGAATCCCTCCTTATTCTTTTACATTTACCGATCGATATTTCGTTACTCGAGAAAAAAAATCTAGAAACGGAATGTCGGTCCAGCTTCCTTTTTTTTTTTCATGAAAATGTGAAAACACGATTCAAGGAATCAAGACGAGTGTTGACGCATCTGCTTTCTCCCTTGGTCGTCGTTGAATCCGCGCTACTAGAGTGGCACATACTTATTTTTTCTGCATTCTCTTCCGTTCATCTCCTCCAGCATCCATTTTCTCTTCCCCCTCGTTTCCCTCTCTCTCTCTCTCTTCCCGCCCGTTTCCTTCTATTCTCTCTCGTCTCGTCGTAAAACGCCGAGGTATTATTTATTTAATGCCTCTCGTTCTTCGTTACACAACTATTTACCGAGAGCTCGACGTTCGCGACGACGCTCAGGTGACGCTGGAAGGATCTCGTTCTTCTCCAGCGGAAAAAAAATAATATACATAAAATAATGTTTTTCTCTCTTTCCGTCTCTCTCGCGAGAATTTTTTTCTTCTTTTTTTCGTCTTGCGCGTAAACCACACTCGTGTGTACCAAAAGGAACGTTGACGCACCCGCGAGGGACCCACCTAGTTTGTACAAATAATTTCGTCCCCGTACGTATTATGTACATTCGTATTGGTCATGTTTATTTCGCCTCGCCTTCGCGATCAGGCGTTATTTTTACAGCGGTCCGAGTTTCTATTTGTTTCCTTTTTTCGTCCCGAAAAGAAAAAAAAAAAAAGAAAAAAAAGTGACGTACGCCCGTGTTCACTCGTTGATACTTTCAGGCCACTCGGCCGGAGATTGACGAACAAATGCAGTCGCCTCTCGTCGTTCATCCCCGAGTCGAAACTCTCTTTTTTTTTTGTTTCCTCTCTCCTCGCGCGCAATGACATCTTTTTTTACGGATAATCGCGAGCGATTTCGAGCCTCGTGAAAAGTCGCCGCGATCGCCTGATTCATCGACGAAAATTCTCCCGTCCAAACGTTCGAAATTCTTATCCTCGCGCAATGTTTCATACACGCGTTGACAAACCAAACGATCGAAAATGTTATTAAACGCTTTTTCTTCTCGCACGTTTACTTTTCAGGTGAGCTCATACCGTCATCCGCATTATCGAGTGAATTTGGCCGAATTTTCACGATCTTCATAGCCCTCTCCCGGACTTTTATCGGTAAGCGCCATATGTATGACGTGAGACAAATCACGGATTTTATTAAACAACAAAAACGATTCAAATTGCCGCAATTCGCAAAATCAATTCGTTTCATTGAAAATCAACGTTTTCGTCTCGTTTCGTTTCGATAAACGTTTGAGCAAAATTTTATTAAATTAATCCAACCGAATTGCAATGAAAAATGATATTTCCCGAGTGTTCTCGTATATACACGTGTGTGCGTATATACACGCGAATATCCATAAATCTATAGAGTGATTTAGCCCCACTTTCTATTTCTATACGCGCACACCTTGTCTCTTCCATCCGAGACACGAGTGTATCTCGCGTTTATCGAAAATTGCTCGTATCAATAAAGCAAACGACACAAATGTCGATTCGTAATACCTACACGAGTCCATGTGGTATAACGTAACGCGATTCTATTTGTATCTGTATCGCGGCGCACGAGCTTGAGGGAGTCGTCTCGTGATATCGCGTCTGCGCAATTCCGCGGAGAACCGCGGGTAAACTTTGTCCCAATGACGGAACGCTCGTAGGGGGTCGCGCGTCGAGCCGTACTTTGACTATATATACTATATATACTCCATAATCTTACCCCTATGATGATACGTTGAATCCACGTGTATTTATATAGATATACGTAGATTCGACCTTATCATCTTTCCTATATATCAATATTCAATTACGCGAACCTCGGCTAAACTCCACGCGGACGTACAATGCCCTGTGGATCATAGCGAAATGGTTTATTAGGGTGCTTTGAAGATGCGGAGCGTCAGAGAGGGCTAGAGGAAGATCCGGTAGCCAAACGACCCTCGGAAAGCTCGCGATTCCACCCCTTGCGTGTGTATATACGCACACACACACACACACACACCCGCGTATTCCACGAGCATATACGTCACGCGTGGACACGAGAAAAGAAGTGGAACTTTGGGAATTTCTCGATAAAATCCCGCGAGATGTCTCGCTTCTCTCCTCCAGCAATCATTTTCGATGAATCACCCAAGGATTTTGAATGAAGCGTATATTAGTCGGTGACTCTGTCATTTTTCTCTGAAATTTTGCGCAACCTGAGAATTACGTTGATTCGAATAATCGAGGATGAACGAGAGCGTGACAGAAAGGATTGGCCAAAAGGATCGCTTCATCCCGAGATACGAAAAACCAGCAAAGAGTCAGAGGAAGAGACGCGACGCTCTCGAAGGAATTCAGCCGGCTCTCTGCTGGCAACCCTTGAATAACGTTATAACGCCCCGCGCGCGCTCGGTGGAATTCGAAATTTGTTTCTTTATCGGCCATAATTTTGCTACACGCGAATAGCTCGCCCGGTACGAGCTATTCGAGAGAAAAAAAACGCCACCGCGTCTTCCGAGTTCTCCATACGTGCAGCAACGTTACGGTCGAATCGCGAGTACGAATTTTGTGAAAAAAAAAAACGTACAAACGTATACGCGAAAATACACGCGCGTGTCTGTCCATGTGCGTTGAAACGCTGTTTCTACTTCGATTCGACAAAACTCTAAAATTTTATCTTCCACAGGTCGTTTCTTGATTCTTTTTATTTTCCATGGGAAAACTTGAATTATTCTCAGCGATAAACATAGTCCGTTGAATAAATGCGATATGTGCGCCTAGATACGGATACGCGGATATACCCGCGGGGAGCGTACGGTATATACGCATCCATGTTTTTCCGAACTTTTGTCGACTCTCTCCACCGGCAGTAAAGCTAAGAATACCGACGTTTCTTCCCCCCATTTTTTTTTATCGACTCCGAAGGGAACGTTAACGGTTTCGACTAAATCACAAGACGGATAAAACATCATTTCACGCATCTACACCGTGTACCACTTTGAAAACTTTGGCGCGATGGGAAATTTGTCGAAAAAATCGTCCAAAATCCTTTCGTTCGTCAAATTTGTCCAGAACCATTCGGGACTCGCGATTAATCGTTTCGCGACGGGGAGGAAAAAGAAATCGACGTAACGAGGCTCGCTTTTTTCCCTTCGCCGAGTCGCTGGGGTGTTTGTTGTACATCGACGATGCTCGAAGTAGGCCGTGCGCGGACGCGAACGTCACCGTCAACAAGCGCGCGGAAGAAACTTTTTCATCGGCGCAACTTGACCAAAGTACGGTGAAATAAAGGGGGCGTGGTGGTGGTGGTTTGTTGGTCGTTAATAAAAGAAGAACGAGTATGATGGCAAAGTACGTGGACTCGCCGGGTAGAAACGGAATTATTTAGCGGCTTTCGTGACGTTTCGGTTTTTTTTTTTTTTTTTTGAGGCGTATCGTTGCAACCATTGCTGGGAACACGTCGCCCGCGGTGGTTTGACGCGATGACGCAATGCACGAATGCGGGAAAGCAATGACGCGACTCTGACGCGTATTCGGCGTTCGACATTTCGCGGTTGCTGAAGAAAAATGCGTGGATATACGGGACGTTTCACGTCCGAAAAGTCCGAGGCGAGAGAGGATTTTTCAAAATTGAGTCATCTTAATTTTTTCCATTTTGTCACTTGGAGCTTTATTATGAAAAATCGATGTAAAAAAAGCTGCAACGTCGATGAAATTGTCGAGTCTCGTTTCAACGTTCGTCGCGAGCTCGTAACTTTCGTCACCTTGCAAGTTCTTTTTTTAGACGAAGGAAACTTGACTCTTTTCGAAGTTAATAGGCGGCTTGTTTCGTCACGACCAACGCGTCTCAATGCCGATGATAAATATTTCGAGACGAAGGGGAGATCAATTTTTCATTATTTCGATATTTTTTTATGCGGAATAACGAGCGACGAGCGCGATGAGAGCCCGTTGGCAAAATACGAGAGTGATGAAAATGCATTACAAGCCCGTATGGGAAGTACGCGCGAGAGTCCCGCTCGAAAAGACGTTAAATAAATTTGAAAAAATGGAAAGACACGGGAAAGCTCCGCGAATGCGACGGTACTCGGCTGGTTGAGAGGTCGGAGGGCGCAGGGCGGAGGGGCGGGTTGTGTGTCACGTGAAATAAGAGGCACACACAGGGCACGAGCGCATTATGTGAAAAATATGGTAATAATATTGCCAGGGCCAAGCAAAACAGGCCATCCTGCATGTGAAATATGCGAGATCGCTTCGGCTACCCCCTTATGCTCCCACCCCCTCCCTCGAAAAGTCCTCTCGTTCCATAAACATTTTTCTCTCTCGCTGCAACTCGCCTCTCGCCTGCTTCTCTCTGTTTTTCCACTTTCTCATGTTACTCGATGAATCGGAGGTATACGTACGATGCTCTTCTTCAACCCCTTTCCAATCCTCAGACGCTTGCCCCAGCACACCCCTCTGTCTTTCATCCTCTTGGCTTTCGTCCTTTCGACGAGAGCTCCCGCTCCTTTTCTCTCTTTTAAAGCACCTCTGGCCCTCCTCTGTGTTCACCACCCCCGAAAGTCACCCTCAGTCTCGCGAATCCAGCACGAGCCCCTTTTTGCTTTCTCCTCGTGTGCTCTGGAGAGCCAGCACGAGGAGAGTCTTACCTCGCGATACACCGCGGATTTCAAAAATATTCTTGTTGAATACAAATGTTTCTCCTCGTGCGCTTCCGAGCGGGCAAAGAGCCCGGAAAATGAACATATGAAAAATAAACATCGGATTAAACGTATATCGCGCGCAGGGTCATTTTTCATACCGCGAGATATGGACGAGTGGACGTTGAAAAATATCAGTATAAACGAAAAATGGTAAGCAGCGCAAGGGACCGTGGGATTTGCTCTCATCTCGATAATGACGCGGAGGGAAGATTAATTTTTTTTATTTTTCCGAGTACCCCCTGTACAACTCTTGCGACTTATCCGCTCGGCAAAAAAAAAGACAACACCATTCCTTCCTCCGATTATTCAACCTTCTTTATCGTTATTTTCGTGCAATTTTGTAAATCCAGAAAACGATGGGCTTTTTTTTCCATTCTCAGAGCGAGTTAAAGAGTTAAATGGATGGGGAAAAAACGGGTGAGATGAAATAACGGGGGTGAGTTGATGCATTTAGCTGAAAATAAAGCGATGTGAAGTTTACGAGTGGGGATAAGTCGGAGGGAAATTGTCCGGAAAGCGATCAACTTATTAGAAACAGTTAATATAATATCTTCGACGCTGGCGAAAACATAAGCCGAGAACCATCTTTTTATTTTAGCATTATTATCGTTATTATTATTATAATACTCGCTATTTTTAGTCATCTGACAAAATGAGCGTGCTCCTCAAACTCGGGCCACTCGACGCTCTGTCTCTGATCGGGCAGCAGCGCTCCCATTCATTTTTATCGTTTTTCCTTCGCGAATCTTCATCCTTTTTCTCGCAGAAATTTCCGTGACGATTTTAGATTCGTTTAGATTTATATGGATATAGATTTAGATAGATAGTATTTATTGCTGCAAAAGAAAAACGTCCAACAAACTGAATTTCATAAAATTTCATTTTTCTCATTGAAAAAAATCATGTTCGATGAGATGATAATTTTACAGAACGTAAAATCCGTCAGAGTTATCGTTACGCTTGTGATAAAAGTTGAAACATTTATTCTCCGAGCAATACTCGTTTAGTTCTCGACACTAATTTACTTCATTACATCAGCAGCAGCAGCAGTAGCAGCAGTCATGCTGGCCCTCGTCAACCCTCTCCCAGCACGAGCGCAAGGGGATGACGATCCGGCTCAATATTTTTCCGTCAGGAGCTCTCTTTAGTCCCTCATACCCTCGAGCTCGATATCACTACCCTCTCGTTCGTTTCTAATTTTTGTTCTTCACCCGGGCTCTGATATACTTTTCCTCACCCCTTTAGAAAACCCGCGCCAACTACCCCATCGTGTACGGAGCTTTCCGTCTCGAATCACGCACCCTTCTGAAAAACAGAAAATATGGAAGTTCACGAGCTTCGACAGCGACGACACGACGTTATTCCTCGCACTGGGATACATTTTTTTTCGATGCTCAAAAATGCACGTAAAGCGAGACACGATTTTTTCGTAAAAACATGCGTCACAACAGCGATGGCTGCATCGCTGTTTTAACGGGCTGGAATGTCCCGTACGGAGCAAGGATTTTTTTTTGCCCTCGTACAAGAATGGTTACTCGTTCCTCTTGACATGTCCCTCATCCCTTCGGGACGTCTCGGCAAGGGCGTGAAAAATATTGGACAATTTTACGTCTCGGAGAATTTTTCACGGTTCTTACTCGCCTCTCTCCTCTCGCGAGAGCTTAATTGTATCATCAAGAAGAGAATTCGGTGCCGGCCGGTACCCCGTGGCCGAAGAATCAAGGTGAAAAAAAAGGGGTTGCTTTTTTCTTTCGAGTAATACCATACAATTTTTAACCGCAATCTCATCCGGTATTCTCGGCGTTGCCCGCTCTAGCTCTGACGAGACGAGAGAGACGAGAGAGACGAGAGCCGAGAAGGGGATGAGAAAATCAAAGTGCGTCTTGTAGATTTTTCGGCTGGGGCAAACTCGGGGAGACTCGGCGCGAGTTCTCGCCTTCCGCGTCCAAACTTTTGTTACTTATACGTATATACTTGTGTGTGTATCCAACACACACACACACACAAGTATACAAGAATAGCGCGCCGTGAACCAGATTCCAGCATTCGGAAACTACCCCTTTCTCCAGTTATTATCACGATTAATCATCCCCCGAGAGCCTCCACCCCTTGCCGCTTTATTACATCGAGTGCCCTCTGTTGTACACGAAAATATTTTACGCCTGTACCACGAGCTTGTCAAATTGGAAAAAAAAAACAAAAAAACTGGAAATTTCAACGAAAAACTTGTCAAAATCGTGTCAAGTTCATTAGGATTTTTCAGATGCTTTTGTTTCAAATGATCTCGTCTGTTTTTTTCCGTTCCATCATCGCGTATCGCATTCCTGGATCGCGTTTGCCTCCGTTGCGGGCGCAACGTTTTTTTAAATTTATTTTTCTCTTCCTTATTTTCTCAATGGAACGTACGGGGGACGTAATTTTATTCAGACGCACAAAGATCCCTGTGGCGAGGGACGAGGGTTGAAAATTTCCAGGACTCGATAGACCCAGGCGCGACTGGAGGAGATTGAACGAAGGAATGCAAAGTAAAGTGCCCCGAGTGTGCGTACGAGTGGGAAAAGGAGAGAGAGGGTGAAAAAAAGGATGAGGGCAAGAAAAAAGGAGAGGAGAACGCACATTTTGCGTGAACCAGCCGCCGTGGACCAACGTCAGCTTGACGGACCTCGCGCACACTCGTTTGTGCAAACAAACCAAAATGGACTGCGAATAAATATGCGTCTACAAAGAGGAGCGAGAGAACGATGCGAATTCCTGCCCGTATGCTTGGTCATGATCCACAATGTCGCATGCCGTCGTATGACTATACCAGACACACGTACAGATACACACGCACACGCGGACGCGCTCGTGACGCGGGTAAGTGGCCAGCATCCGAGCTCCTCTTGCTTATACAGACGTGAACGTACACGTATGACGTTTCAGAGATGTACGCACGAGAGCAGAGAGCGAATAACGTATATAACACGCTCTCGGAGGGATTTGCGATACCTTTAATGGACCTCCCGTAATCTACATAGTAGCAGGAAGCAAAAAGCAGCCTTCGTCAGCCTGCTCGTCTTTTCGCCCATTCGATATTTCATCAATTTTATATTCGTCGAAACAATAAACGCGAAAGGAGAAACGAGATGAAATACGGACGCGGTCCATTCGAATCGAGACACTTGTATTCGTCATCTCTGAAATTTCGAATTTTCGCGAAAAATCTTTTGAATCCAAAATACTTTTGCCAACAACGGTTTTTCTTCATTTCACGGTGATTCTCGGCTTCGTTTTTTTCATGCAGACGGCGGTAAGGATCGAGTATGATTTTCCGTAGGTTGCTCAACAGAACGACGCGGAAACTTTGTATTTTACTTTCGCATATTTATTAATAATTCGGTATCAATTAGTGGCCGGGATAAATTATACAAAGCCAGCTGGATTTTCTTCCTCCCTATTAATTCCGGCTTCTCCCGCTGGCTTTTCCGGTTTCCGCGATACGCTCGCGCCGGCGAAAAAATACGATCCTCGACGCGAAACGCCGATTCCCCATCCTCGGTATTTTCCATTTTTTTTTCATTCGCGAGGAAATTCAGTCAACCTGATCGAAACAACAGGCTCGAAGGTGACGGAAGAATATGCTCGGGAGGATGCTGCGAGACTCGAAATTCCTCATCTTCGGAGATGCGTCACGCGGTCCAACGTCGTAAAATCGTTTTCTTTTTTCTTTTGACTTAAACTCGAACGCCGACAATCGAGAAAACTGAATAAACAAAGAAACAACATAAACAAATAATACTCGAAACGCCCTCTCGAATGCGCAAACATCAAACAATCGCCGGCTCGAGAGTCTACACACAAAGCCCGCCGCATATCGTATGTCCATTCGTGTGTGTAGCATACACGCGGCGTATGAGAAAAATTTATTATCCAAGTAAAGTGAAGAGGAAGGACGATGGGAAAAGCCACGCGGGAGAGGATTCGAACAAATAAATAAAACGTGAACAGCAAAAATGCGAGAAATAAGAAAAATTCCAGAAAAATTGCCAGGGTCGCGGTTCTTTCTCTCCGGATCCCGACGACCCGCAAGGGCCAAACCGCGAGTCAACGACGCGAGGAACCTGGCAAATCGGAGGCCAAAAGGGCTGAGCAGGCTCAAACGGAGCGCCGAGAGATTTTCCAACAACGAAACGGATAATTAACCTTATTCCTTTTTGGAACGTGGGAAAAGGTGAGATGATGAGGAATCGAAGAGGAGAAAAGTGTAACCACGCGGCCGAGGAGAAGTCGCGGGAGCATCAGGAACGAAGAAACGGGGAACGCGGCAAGGATGAGTTAACCGAGCAAGAAACGAAGCAGCCCGAGTGAACGTATAATTTTTCCGTTGTTTGATTTTCATTAACGACTCGCTGCTGCCGTAGACGAAGCGGCAGCAACGAGAGCGGGAAGAAAATGACGAGAGAGAGAAAGAGAAAAAGGGTGCAGGAAGAGTACGAAAGAAATTAGACGGTCCTTAAAATTCGTGGACCTTTAAATTCGTATCATACACGCGTGCGTTACTCGTGAACAAATGACCTGAGATTCTCAAAGCTTTGCCTCGCACTTTCCGTTTAAAAACAATAACGCAACGTTTCTGCAAAAAAAAAAAGAGCAAACGATTCTGAACAATCTTCAGCGAGTTTTTCGAAACACCCTCGTTCATTTCAGTGAGAAAAAAGCACGCGTACGCGCAAGGAGGCTGCGAACACAATGGACCAAGATGAACCGACAAACGCGTGGCGAATTCATGCGTCTCTCCGAGGGATGGGGGTGGAGAGGGAGAAAAAAAAACGTTGAAGAGAGAATGCTACCACCGGGTATATAAGAATGATGAAAGGAGAATGAGAATGGGGCCAGGGGGTTGAGTTTGGTCCGGAAGAGGCTATAAAAACACGGCTACATAGTTTCTCATTCTCATGTTTATATTATTTTTTCATTACACACTTTTTTCTTTCCTTTCCCTTTTCGTGATTCCGAGAGTCCTGCCTCCCCCCCCTTAATACACATTCATCTTACAAATTATTATCGCAGCGCATACAGACTCGTTTCGCCCTCTGGCTCATCGACAACCCCGATCTAACAAAAGCAATTTCTTCGATCTCCGCGACTTGAACTTGAACTTGAACTTGCGATGATGATTTCGCTCGAATAGGAAATAATCCGAAAGTAGATGCAGATCCAATCGTTTGGATCAACGGTCCATGGGTATCGAGGGGGATGCTGCGACAAAGGGGAAGCGACGAGCAAACCCGCAGAATGCCAAAATTACTCTTACCCCTATAGGCGCATTTGTATCCATTTCACCCCCATATCGCGCCGATCCGCACGAGCCTTTGCGTCTTCATCCCTCGCGGCTGCTGGAAAAGCTCGCCTTCCCCGCTTTTCCACCATTAGTGCAGTGAGGAAACGTCATGTACGATCCCGTATCGGCGGTGCGCGGATTCTCGCCTTTTCTCACACCCCTCGGGCAGCGTCGTATGCACTTGAAGCCGAACGGAAGCTCATTATCCGCCTCTGGCCGTTGTGTGACTCCGTTCAATGATGGGTGGGGTAAAATGGACCACCGAACGAAGACAGACGATTTCTCCAGTTGATCCGTCCTCCGTCACCTTGCGGGTATACGATAAACGCAATCTTTGAAACGGACAATTCGTCCCACGTGATAATTTCTAAACATCAGGCAGATTGTGAAAAATTGTATGTTCGGCGTGTTTCGATGCCTCGATGGACGATACGAATTTTCTATCAAGAGGGTCAAGAGGGTCAAGCGCGTCAAACGAGATGTACATTCGTTTCACTCGATCTTTGAGAATTTTTCTTTTTTTTTCTTTTTTTTTTTTTAACAAAATGGGTCCGTTTTACCCCACACGTGCTCAATACTCGCTGTACGACGTGTGCGAGCTTTCGACCAAGCGACCTTCTGTATCTCGCCCGGCCAGCTGCGACAATCCCACCTCTCTCTCTCTCTCTATCTCTCGGTGCGTTAATTCTTGTACATACACAGCCAGCAGGGAGGAAGAAACACGCGAGAGGGAAAGTGCGAAAGAGACAGCAGTTGGGTGAGGAGTTTTCGTGGTTGCGGTGGAGGTTTACCTTGCATAATGTCACCCGGTCCTTTGTCTCGTATCATACACGGCAAACTCTCAGTCCGTGTACCTTGGCGTTTATTCCCATCGTTTAAAAACCCAAAAAAAGAAGGGAAAACGTACTCACGCCCAACTTATCCTTTCCTCGATTCGTGTATTTTTCCACGGTCGAGCGCGGTGTGCGGCTTATTCGCCTCTTTTTCCTCTCACGTTTACCATTTTATTCTCCTCGCTTAATTCTCCTACACTCCGCAAATCATCACTCGAGGGATACACGCTTGAATTGTACAGCCCGAGCGAAAAGTCGCGTTTGAAAAGCGACCAATGCGAATTTACAACGATTATTTTGAATTTCTTCGAGCAAAATAATCATCAAAACCGTAAATAAAAATCCCTACCGCTCGGACGCGTTATTGCGGCTCTTTCCCTTCCGGATCAAATGAAATTCGTTCAGTTTTTTTCAAATGTCTTTCCTTCGACCGTTCATGACGATTATCTCGCGTGATTTACGTCAATTCCCATTACCGTGAAAATCAAATCGATACCAACAGATGAATCATCTCGACACGAATCTACAATTTTCCGAATTTATCGAGGACACTGCGGGACAGGATTTCGTCGCAAATTGTTGTCGACACATGTGCCATTCTCCCTCTTTCACCGTCGGCGAATGACAGTTTCGTCCTCCCCCCCCCCGACCCTCGAGCTGTCGATCCTATTAATTCAATTATGCAAAACCTCCGCGCTCGACACAAAAGCCGCGCCGTACTTTCAAGAGTCTCTGACAATTTCGATAGATAAATACAAACGGACCAAAGGATTTTTCAATAAATTTTTTTGGCGACAATAAAATCGTCATCCATTTTTCTTCCGAATTTCGAGGCTGAATCAATGTGTCGCGTGGTCTCATGGACCGCGCGCAGCATCCGTCGTGAATTTTTCCAAATTTCAATCTCGTCGTTGCATCTCGCGTCTCAATTTATCCGAACGGACACCGATCCGTACTTGGCTGCGATGTCACCTTGCGTGTATTTTCCTCGGGCATTTCGCCGTGACATCTCGCAACCCTCAACGGATGAGAGAAAGCGACGATCCGCGAGATACGCGGACGAGACACGGCGCAGCATCAGCCGGCGATGGACCGCTCGAACGCGACAACGTCCCCGACGCTCTCGGAATCGTTAATTCCCTTCAATATTGCAGATGCTTTTCAAAGCCACGAGGATTCTCTCTCTCTCTCTCTCTCTCTCTCTCTCGGCCGTGTCGGACGTCTCATTCCGGTGAAAATGTGCCCGACGAAAACGGCGCCCCTCGCCCCCTTTGTTTCTCCTTTCGAATCGGTTTGACAACGACATCGAGCTCCCCCGCCGTATACGACGCGATATGCGCTCCATTCTTTTTTCAATCCACGCTGAATCTCTCTCGACGCTTTCGATTCCGCAGCTTTTCGCGCATTTTTCTCGTCCTTCCGCGTTTGCGTCAGGTGCTGGCCAGGTCCTTCTTTTTCCAACGTCCATCTTGCAACATCGTCATTTATTCATACTAGAAAATTCCGCTGGACGGGCGAGAAACGCTCAGGACGTTCAATCCGCTTTGTTCGTCGACGCATAAGATAGAAAATTCGTGTATATTTTCAAAGTTGCATCTGCGCGAAAATGACGCCTGATGACGCAAAAACTTTGGCTGTCAATTACGAATAAAAGATATTTTTTGCCAAACTTTTTTGGGCCTCAAAAACAATACGAGATACTTTGAAACGCCAAGATGCGCTCGAAACGTATCCCCCTTGAAATTTATCTATTCTACGGGTTGTCTCTGTTGATCCTTCGCTCCGGCGGTTCTCACCCGTTTGCTCAGCACCGGCAATCCAGAGGACCGTGCATTTACACCGTCTACACATATACACGTAAATGTAGCGTTTATGCGAGTCTGATTATGCGAACGCATGACTGAATGGTAACGCGATTTAATATTAAAATATTATAACAAACGTAAACATACGGGAACAACGCCGCGTGCGTTATGCGGTGAGGAATTCAACGATGGATTTCTCGAGCGTTTTCCAAGCGTCGATAAGTTTTCGCGAGCTTCCAGGGCGTTCCATACTGATTTCCCCGCGTGACTCGTCTGAATATCAAACGTCAACGAACGTCGAGTCTCGCGTCAAAAAAAAAAATCTATGTACACCGCGTATTCATCGTATTTGCGCTTCGTCATCCCTTAAAAACTGACGGAGAGACAAGTTTCAATCTCGCGCATCGCTCCGCCTCGTGTTTTAATCCATAAGATCGATAATTCGCGAGAGCCATTGATTTTTCGAAATTGTTTTGTTTTTTTTTTTTTTTATCAATAAAACTAGCTCGGACGCGCTTTCTCGATTTGCATTGATTCTCTTCGTTCTACATTTTCGCGTTTTCGAGGCATGCGACGGTGGAAATCATCGTCGACGATGTTGCACAAAGTATCGAGATTTCAACGCTTGTCGTTGGCTCGACTCTGGCTCGGGATTGAGCTTCTTTGTACGAGTTTTGATAGAAAAGGTTAAGAGAGGTAATCCTTTGCTCATACACGCTCTTCTTCTCTCCCTTCTTCACCATTTTTCCCGTCTTCATCGACGAGGGAAAAGGAGAAAAGGAGAATCCAAACGGTAAACACCCAGCAGGGGATGAAAGCGAGATGGAGAAAGCGAATGGAATTTGGTCACCGAAAGCCAGAGACGCTGGCGGCTCGAAGATCTTTGGAGAAGGGCGAGTCGAGAATTTTCGTTGTACGAAAAAGCGATATGAAGATTTTCGTCAACGTGTCGTCCCTCGCTCTCGTCGAAGCTTCCTCGATTCGACTTGCCGCGCCTCCTTTCGCGGATTCCGATGAAAAGAGACCGAAATATTCTCTCAAAGACGACGATAGCTCAGAGAAAAATAGAGCGAGAGAGAAACTCGAGGATTTATGACGAGTACAGTCTCGACAAAACCAAAATAGATTGAAAAAATTCCCCGCACGGTAATTTTCAACGACAAGCGTATCAAAAAGCTATGGACGCATCGTCGAAAGAATAAAACGTTCCTCAGCTGGACTCGAATTTTTTGAAAATTTCGACGGTATTTCGAATTTTCACGCCGTTTCTCTAATTTTCCCAAAGATCGCATCAACGATAGCGTCGAACATTTTAGCGCAAGAGAATTTTTCAAGCATGCGCATTGTGTATTTCGATTTTATCGAGACTGTACGTGCTTGAGGGGGTCGAGGAAGAATTCTGGCAGAGACGGGGAGAGACATCAGGGCGAGGGAAAGTGAAGAAAGAGTAGCTTCCTTGAGATTTCACTCGAGACCTCTTTTCGTATGTATATAAGCTCTGTACTCTGTATGTGGGCCATGTACACGTATTACACGCGGATGAATGACGAAACGAGAAAACGTCGGAGGAAAATCTGAACAGCCAACAACAAGGAGCAATGGCGCTTGGAGCATTTTTTTTATTTTACATTTAACCTCTTCTCAAGACAGCCTCGGAGAGTCTCTCTATTACTCGTGTACTTTCCTCGCAGCCCCTGTGTGTATTTCATTCTCCCGGTCGTCGCCGGCTGTATCTCTTCTCATCTTATATCCGTCGTCGGTGGTCGATGGTCCTTCAGCATCTTCGCGTTTCCCTTTATTCCTCCTCCTGGCGCAGCATCCCTTGAAGCTGCTCCTCCGCCTGCCTCCTCGCACAGAGAAACCGCGAAAATTCCTCGATTTTTCTCCCGTACAACCCCCGCGTCGACTCTTCGAGATCCTCCCCCGCGTTTTATTCTCGTCGTTCGACAATGTACACACCGAGAGTCTCGTAATTTCTTTTCTTTTCCTTTTTCGTTAACGGTCCACCCGCGCGCGAGGTTTCCCTCCGAGGGACCTTCGGGAATATCCGTGTCCCTTTTCGCGAGATCGCAACCGCGACATTCAAAAACGCCAAAGGGGTGGCCGATTCTCAGAGGAGTCTCGGTATTAATTAGCAAATTAAAACATTCGAGATTCCGAGACTTCCGCCACGTTTTTCATCCCTTTATTTCTCGTTTCAATCGCGAATTTTCCATTCTTTACCGTGAAATTCAAACGTTTGCGGAAGCGGAGAGTGTCTTTGCCCTCGCGTCCACTGTCGCGAGTCGGACATTTTTCTTTTCCTCCCGCGGCTCGAGAGAAATCATCGGTCGCGTCTTCCATGATTATTTTTTCTCTCGAAAAAAAGAGGAAAAGGAAGAACGGAAGGATAAAAATAAAAATCGCCGAGACGCAGCGGTGGATATATGTTTATATAGCGCGTGTATAGTATATAAATATATATGTATTTACGAGGACAAAAACGGTACGCCCCGCGAAGCTCCTGACTAAACACTGATAACGCACGCTCGGAAATTTCTTTGCATGTTATAAACACACGTATAATCGTACACAAATAAGATTAGCATAGAACCTGGTGTGCCAGATTCAGCAAAAGAGGAGACAACGAGTGAGAAGAGGCGCGCGGACCAGAGGGAGGGGAAGGGTGGAGGAAAACGTCGAGGGATGAAAAAGGAGAAATTACGGCGATACACATTTTCATGCACGTAAATTGTATATGTAATACAAGCACGGGTACGCGGTACACGCAAGCAGCAGCGGAGTACAGCATCCCGGAGAGTCGCGAACCTCATCTCCCGCGGCAATGTTTCCCCCGTGGACCAAAAGTCTCGGAAGTTTGTGAAAGCTCTAGATCGCCGTTCGAAAGTCGGACGTTTCTTCCGGTTCCAACTGGCGAATTATTCCCCTTGAACACTCGATGCCAATCCTCCAACTTGCATTCCCAGCAATTGTGAAAAAAAACATCGAGTCTCGAGGAAGATGGGTCGATAATCCACTGGATTATCGACGAACAAAGAGCTCCGACAGAGCAGCGGAAGAAGCAGCACCGACGACGCAAGGCCCAGCCCCCCATCAGCCCAGCCGATTTCTCTGATTCCGCCGTTGTTCCTGATCTCCTCCAATTCATCAAAAGCTCTTCTTCCACCTTGCTCCTCTCCATCTCCATCGTCTCTCGTTCTTTCACTCGCAGCGATGTATGCTTAGACTCTAAAACCTACTCTGTGCTGGGAATAGCATCAACTTAATAAAACAAATTCCTCGTGCAGAGTGTAAACAGTGCTGGGTATACATGTACCTACCTACCTGAGCGGAGGAAACGTTGTGGAGCGAGTCAGACAACGGGACGAGAGTAAAGCGAGTTTTCATTCCATGTTATATACGCGGTTTGTACTATATTTACAAAGGCACACACTCGTGGACTTTTACGGTAAAAGACGCGTGTCTGCGCGTCCCTTTGGAGCCGAGCGCCAAAATGTTCCCGACGTTTTAGCGGGTACCTCGGCGCGTAAAAGCTCCTACCGCGAGTATACGGGAGAAAGAAGAGCGCGAGAAGAAGAGAGAACCTCCGAACCTCGAACACCATTAGACAAGATCAATATTGTTCGAAATACAGGACCGAGAGTTTAAGGACCCCGCGGTTGTATAACCGCGAAAGCGAATTCATTAACGGACCTATTATTACCGGTTGCGATTCTCCATGTGCCGGCACACGGGGCTCTCGATTCTTCATCCCTTTTCCCCCCGTTTTACCCTCTCTCTCGAGCTCATCCCCGTTGATCGAGCGGGGCTGTGGCTTGCTTTCGCTTTTAAACCTCCTCCGTGTATATTCAGCCAATTTCCATTACCATTTTCCATCTCTCTCTCTCTCTCTCCCTGGTCCTGTCTTTTTCTCGCCGTTTCCTCATCGGTAAATTCGAGGCTCTTACAGCAGCCTGCTGGATACATGGAAATTGCGATATTTGCAGAGCGGGCATTTTTTTCCTCTACCGGAAATATTGCCGACTCTATCGTCCGATCTTTCGAACAACAGTGAGCCTCGCGTCATTAACGGTGTTTCCCGGCGTGTGTTTCCAGGCGAGCACACTGTTTGCGGCTCTGAAGCAGCAGCAGGCGAGGGAATCGACTTGGGAACGCGAGAGTCGCGAGAGAGATCGCCAGGAAAGACACTGCAGGGACAGAATACAAACTGGTGGAATAGCGGACAACGATCAGTTGCATCAACAACAGAATCAGCAGCAGCAACAGCAGCAGGAAGCAACGATCGAATATCGAAGCAATGGGAAGGTCAGTCCGGTTGGACACACAGTGACATCAGCACCCATGACCCAGCAAAAGCAACCGATAATCTCGCAGCAGTCGCAACAACCCAGCTCGGGAGTTGTTTGTTTGCCGGGCTTACAGACGAGTCCTCGTCACAGTCCGCAGGCCCCACAACGGGGCTCACCCTCTAATCCCATCCAGGGCCAATTGACGGCGGGAGGACCACCAGGGGGTCCCCCGTCTCAGACGCCTTCGCAGATGATGCTCAGCCCGGCAAGTGGTCTCCATCAGATGCAACAATTGTTGCAGCAGCATATACTCAGTCCGACGCAGCTGCAGTCTCTTATGCAGCAACACACGCTGTACCTTCAGCAGCAGCAGCAGCAGCAGCAGCAGCAACATCATCAGGTTGGTCGAACGAGAGAGAAAACGAACATTTCCCACCACCAATTTTCCCAACTCGATTATCACGAAAAAAGTCATTGTCTTTCTTTTCCAGGAGTCCGCGTCCGATCATGGCTCGAACCACGAACGCTTCGGATACTTTTCGTCATTGAAAAACGTGAGTGAATCCGACTCCTCTTTTTGTCTTGTGTCGATCGAGCGATGGAAAAAAGAAAAAACGAATTTCAAAGAGCGACCACTTTTGCCGCGATGAAAATTAAGAGAGTATACTCGGATCCCATCAACGACGTGCCTGTCCACCTTCCACGGCAGCTTCCAGGGCCAATCGGTTATTTTAATCAGGAGGAAGGAAAAAACAGAGTATAATTATAAACTCGATTAAGAATCTCGATCCCCGTGTCGTTTCCACTCGGCACGAACCCTCCGATCCTATCGTTGAGATATTTGTTTGAGTTTCGAGGGAAAATAAGTGGAAAAGAATCATTACGTTAATTGATATTTTAGCAAAGTGCGGTTGCGTCCACCAAAGGAGAAAAATCTTTTGCGGAGAACATTTTTATTTTTCCTCTCCGCGAGTGTAACAAAGAAAAACGAATCTTCCATCTTGGCGTCGCCGTGAAACGAGCAAAAGTCCCTCCACCTATTTCTCGTCTTTTTTTTTTTTTTCAACGGAATATCGAATCCGTGAAGAAATAAAGTAACGTCCATAAATTCCCCCGCGAGATAAGATCCCGCTGACCGAAATAAGCGAAGAAAAAAAAGACAGCAACGAGAGAACAAAGTTGCAAAGACCACCGAGACTCGGATTGATGTCCGAGTTTCGCGCTGCAAAAGCAACCTACAAGACACATTCGCTGTTTCGTGAAAATCCAGCTAGGAATCGGCCATCGCTCGAGAGAATGCCAAATCCCATATTAGTCTTGGCGATCATGATCGAAGGTGCTATCGCGTTCCGAGGATCTCGGGCATTTCGTGGAGTGTTTACGGTCGAGCGAAAATGGAGAAAGAAAAAAAAAGGGGAAAAACGCGATAAGGTTTTCCAGGCAGCGCTGGACTTTGGTGGGTTCCCGAATTCAAGGGTGGTTTTGAGAACATTCCGAGGGTATCTTAAAGGAGAGACGGGTAAAGGGACCATGAGAGGGAGAGAGAGAGAGAGAGAGAGGCTTGGGGATTTTCAGTCGACTCGTATTCACAATGGCCGTATCCAATATTTATTCAGCGGTCAACTCCCGTGTACCCACGGATATTTAGATAGTCCAGCATCCGGCTTGGTCGCTGTCGTACGCGGGTACACTCTGGCCCATCCAGCAAAGACTAATTACCATCGCAAGACACTCTGCGTTGAATTTTAATTGAAGATACATCAGCGAGTACAAAAAGCAAACATTGTTCGTCGTCGCGTCGTAACAAAAATGTGAAAAAAAAAAAAAAAAAACAATAAACGGATGAAAAGAAAGAGAAATTTATCGGCAGCACAGGCGCTCGCGATAACTCGGTTAGGAAAACTTTGGTATCTCATTTTCCTTCGTTTTCCTCTCTTATTATTTATGCTGATGTGATAAACGTTGGCTCCGTGAGTTTTCACGGATTCTTACATCTTGAAATATTCCCACTGGCTGTAGCGAGGGATGGAAAAAATTTTAGGGCTGGTATTTACGGGGGAAAGGGCAGACGGGAATACGAAAGAGAGCGAAAGGGAGAACCCCACGGGGGTGGGGGCTCTGGTCAGGGCCAAGGGATGAAAGTTATACGTATATATATATATATATATATATAAATAATGTCTCCAAGGTTTGTCGGATAGGGGTTGGGGTTGGGCAATTAAGCGACGCCGTCAACCGTTGTGTCTCGTTGTTTGTCTTCGAGGTATCCCATAAAACGCTACAACCCCCTACCCCCCGTCTCTCTCTCTCTCTCTCTCGCTTTTTCCCCTCTCCCTCGCTATTTTTCCGTTCCTCTTCCGCTCTCTCTCCCGGCCTTAAACTCGCGTTCGGCTACTCTCGCCCATCCCTTATTTTTTCCTCCCCCCTCGTCTTCTTCGTCATCGCCGGAGACACCGCGGCACCCTCGTGATTTATTCATCACCGTCGAGACGCGCGAGCGTTATTCTTTTGCATCTGCTTCCCAACCCCACCCCCAAAACTCCCTCCACCTCCGAAGTACACGTTGGCAGGATTTTCGAAACACGTCGCGTCCGTTCGCCGACGTCCGTCTTCCTCCGACTTTTTGCAAGCCCGTTTGGACGTTGATTCTCTCTGGGAATTTTCAATGTCCGCTTCGATGTTTCGCAGCATCAGCATCAACTTGCCGAACTCGGTCGAAAGCAGCTCGAGCAGAATCTCCAACAGCTGCAGGAGCAACTGCAGGTCAATGTCATACAGCAGACGCATCTTTTGCAAACGGCGGACAAGAAGAAGGCATCAGCGACGTTGCAGCAACTCGCGTTGCAGCAGCAGCAGCTCATACAACAATTGCAGATCACCCAGAGGCAGTACCTGCTGCAGCAGAGCCTCGGCCTCCAAGGTCACAATCATACGTCGGGTAAAACATGATTTTTTCGTCGAGCAAATCTGTCGAAAGTCTGCGTGTGTGTGTGTGTGTTTTTATTCATTCCACTTGACGCGACACACGGAATAATCGAAATATCTTTTGTCACGCAAAAATACGAATTTCCCACGAAACAAAGTGGATGTGCATTAATTTTGAGGAGAAAAAACAATTTGTTCGTCAGGCATGCAACCGAACGACAGTCTGCCCTCGTGGAAGTCAGAGTCTTCGGAAGGAGGCGAGAATCTTCAGAATTCGAGTTTGCCAAAGTCCGCGTCGGGCCTGAACGGTAAGCGGGCCTTCTCGGCTCGAAACTCGCGCGTTTCTTTCAACTTTCCATGTTGACGTAAAAAAAAAAAAAGATCGCGAAATTTTTGTCGAATTTTGAAACCGACGAATCCCGAAGGTATCCTGAACTCGATAGCGTCGAGTCGTCGCGGTGACGTTAACGGTGCGACGACGACGCTGGACGAGAAGCCGCTCGACGTTTCGTGCAACGACAAGGCGCATCCCCTTTACGGCCACGGCGTGTGCAAATGGCCCGGCTGCGAAGCCATCTGCGAAGACTACCAAGCATTCCTCAAGTGAGTACGCGACGTGTCTTTTTCTTTTTGCAAAAAATTCTCGCGCGAAGCAAAAACATTCGTCGCGAAGAGCCTACCGTTTTACTCATCAATCGAGGAGAAGAAAATGAGAAAACAACCCTTCGATGTCGAACGAAGCGCGAGAGCGGCGTGTGGGAAAACCTCGGAGGGGTGGCGAACTTTTTTTCAGTAAAGATTGAGGGAAAAGGGAGAAAAAACGCGGAGGAGGAGGAGGAGGAGGAAGAAGAAGACGAAGAAGAAGAATCATCCGCGTCAGCGTATCTCATTGACATCCGGTTCTTGCCTCCGCCTTCGAGGAGCCGCGCTGCTTCCTTCCCAAAATCCCCGGTAATCGCGTATAGCCCCGCGGAGGCCGATTCGACCCCGCGGGACTCGCCTCCCCCCTCCCGGACCGACCAAACAAGCGGTTGCTCGGGGGGGAAAAAAAAAGAGGAATAAAAAGACGAAACGCTAATTACCTTTGTCTCATTAATATTCACGACGTTGAACCGCATCGTTATGGACTTTTCAGCCTTCTCTCCGCGCTTCTAATCCCGACGGCTCTCCGTCACTCGGCTCCGGTGCCTTTCACCGACCTGCAACACCACGTCCTTGCATCGAAATCGACTCAACCCTCACCGCGATCCCGTTTCTTCGCGACGAACTTTACAGCCGGAAATCTTCGTCTTTCCATCTCTCTTTCGGCCCCTTTTTTCGCCCCTAACAAACAGAGGCTCGCGATCGCTTACCGCCGTCGCAATTTTTCTCGCCCACCACGAATCGCGACATCAAAGTTCGACGTTTTTTTTTTTCTGTCTTTCCAACAAACGATTCTTTCGTATTAAATTCCTTGATTCGATTTCGTTTGATTGTACCCGTCCGTTTCCTCCTGCTCCGTCGGTCGCTCTCGTCTCTTTGAAGTTTATCTCGATGTCGCGAAATCTCATCTTTTCCCTCTGCGATCGATGAATCGGCGAGAAAAAAAAATGCGCTCGCGTCATTTTCGCCCAATGATCGTTTCTGTCGTTCCTCCGGTGCAGACACCTCAATACCGAACACACGTTGGACGACAGGTCGACGGCGCAGGCGAGAGTTCAGATGCAAGTCGTCTCACAGCTGGAGATTCAATTGCAGAAGGAACGCGACCGGCTGGGGGCGATGATGCACCATCTTCACGTCGCCAAGCAAATGGCCTCGCCCGAGCCAGCCAAGTCGTCGGAATCGTCGGTAAGTTTGTATCGAAAAAAAACAAAAAAAAACCCTCCAAAAACGTCGCGTTGATCCACGAGAGCGATTTTTTTCACGATTGAATTCGGGGATGAAAAAACTTTGAAACTTTCTCCCCGGCACGCGTGTGTGTGTTCGTCGAAAACCGCGAGAGCGAAGGTTCGCGATTAACGCGGAAATTTAACGAGAAAGTTGGCGTAGGCGCCGCGCAAACAACACACGCCGCCAGCTTCGGATTTAACGCGTCCAACTCGCTCCGCGATTTTATACCGCGCTAAAGGAGAATCCGCGGTACCGAAGCGAGTCGCGTTAATTTATACACCAAGTTGTAATTAATAATTCATCGCGGACGCTCCGCTCCCTCTGGCGGGTCTGTGCGCGTTTCTCCGCGCGGCCGGGCCCGCTCCGCGATTTATATCGCCTTAATTAAAACCCCCAACAAGTTGCCGCAGTCGGTGAATACCAATATCGCATTAGCCACAGCTCTGGACAGAGCGATATTACCTCGCTCTCTTGGCGATCTCTCGGCGAAAGCTCTCCGCGGCGCTTTCTTCCGCCCGAGACGAGGAGAGGCAAGGGAGAATCGTACAAGCCCGGAGAATAATTACCCCCTCGTTTCCGGGGATTGCGCACTTTTTTTTTGTTTTTTTT
The DNA here is from genome assembly GCA_959613375.1 of Heteropelma amictum. Lineage (NCBI taxonomy): Eukaryota > Metazoa > Arthropoda > Insecta > Hymenoptera > Ichneumonidae > Heteropelma > Heteropelma amictum. The sequence continues at coordinate 16,653,717 of OY390724.1, forward strand.
TTGTTTTTTTTCATTATCATCGTTCGTTTCTTCTCGCGTAAACGTGAGACAGCGAAGAGAAGCGCACGGTTGTGCTTCTCGAGCTTGAGAAATCGCGCGTGTGTGCGTGCGTACGATAAATGCGATAAAACGATAAAAGGAATGGGTGATTTTGTTTGATTCGCAGACGGGCTCGAGTTTACCGAAGCTCGGCTTGTCCTCGGGCCTGATGAGCCAGCCGCCGCCGAATTTCGGCGTCTCTCAGGTTTCACCGGTCTCGATGTCGGCGCTCGTCTCTGCGGTGAGATCACCCGGCGGTGGACAATTGCCACCGTCAGCCGCGCCGATGCCACCGATGCCAAACATGTCGAATATACCGGGCATGCCGTTGATGCCAAATATGCCCGGTAGCATGCCGAGTATGGCTGGACCTATACGAAGAAGGATAAGCGACAAGTCGGCTCATTCGTTGGCAGGAGGTGAGGTCGCGAATATTATTCTCACGATTTTTTTTTCTCTCTCTCTCTCTCTCTCTCTCTCTCTCTCTCTCTCTCTCTTGACGAAAATCCATCAATCTTCGACTCTTTTTTTTCTTGAAATAAATTATTCCGGAAAATAACTCTGCGAAAATGAGTCGTCAAATTTCGCGCGACATCGTCTCAATTATTTGCAACCCGATTGATTATTTTCCACCGAAAGAAAACTGTCTGTGTCTCTGTTCTTTTACCGATGCTTCTGTTGTTTCTTCGTTTCTTGTGCTGCCTGCCCTCTTCCATCGTGTAGGGCTGCCCTACATGCTGGAGCGCGCTGGCCTTGATGTCCAACAAGGTACTGTCCAAATTTACTCATCTCGTGCTCTTGCGAATTGTGAAGAAAAGCGAAAAAAGTCCCTCGTGGATGACCCGTGCGCATGTCGGTGACGCGCGATTCCGACTCTCTTCCAGCTAATACCCCCTCGCGCGGATTGATTCGACTAAAAAAATCGTGTGCGAATCGACGAATCAACGTTTTTTTCAATCGAAACGAAATATTCGTCAAAATACACGGGAAAACTAAAGAAACCTCTCCACGAGGACGATTATTTTTACCGATCGACGTTGATCGAGACTGATTTTTTAGACGGAGAGACAAAAATATCAAAGACGAAGAATTTTTCGTCTTTTTTCTCTCGATCGCCATTTTCTTTCCTCTTTCGATGTTGATAAATTATTACTCGGCGACGTTGATCGAGACTGATTTTTTAGACGGAGAGACAAAAATATCAAAGACGACGAATTTTTCGTCTTTTTTCTCTCGATTGCCATTTTCTTTCCTCTTTCGATGTTGATAAATTATTACTCGGCGACGTTGATCGAGACTGATTTTTTAGACGGAGAGACAAAAATATCAAAGACGACGAATTTTTCGTCTTTTTTCTCTCGATCGCCATTTTCTTTCCTCTTTCGATGTTGATAAATTGTTACTCGGCAGGATTTTGCGCTATACTCGGTCTTAAAGAGAAAATGGATATTCTCGGAGACGACGCGAAGCAATTTTGTCATTTTTTATCGTGATTACCGAAAAAGTCGTGAAAATGATATTGTCTCGAAAATACAGCAGACATTTCCGTCGGAGATTGAAGCAAAATTCAATGAAATTCGAGAAAGTCAATGTGCCTCGTCAATCGTTTTCTCTCAATTTTCTTTTTCTAGAAATTCAGCGAAATCGTGAATTCTACAAGAACGCCGATGTCAGACCACCGTTCACGTACGCCTCCTTGATACGCCAGGTCGGTCGATGAATTATGAAAATTGCGCATAAAATTAGCACCATCGCGAGCTTCGTCCTCGCGATGATCCAACGAGAAGAGAATCAATGCTTGGCTCGTTCGCCATTTTTCGTTTTACCAAACTCTGCCATTTTGTTTTTTCTCACCAAACGACTAAATAATTTCAGTCGATCATCGAATCGCCGGACAAGCAGCTGACGCTAAACGAAATTTACAACTGGTTCCAAAACACTTTCTGCTATTTCCGGCGGAACGCTGCCACGTGGAAGGTATAATTTCATAATCACAGTAAAAAAGAAAACGAAGGGAAATCTTCGAAACCGTAGACTCGTAAGTTTTTCAGCGTAAAAAGATTGAAAAAAAAACGAAAGAAAGAAAGAAAACAAAAAAAACAGGTAAAACGGAAACGCCTCGATTCGGCGGCGCGTCGCCGAGAATCGTCGGTGAAAATCGACGCAAAGATCCGTAGGAAATGCCTCGCGAAATGCTCGTGCTAGAGAGAAACGAAAAAAAAAAAAAAAAAAAGAAAAACAATTTCACAAAATCCCATCGGGCGATAACGTTGAATGCTATTTTTTTCAATTCTCCATCGACGTCTCGGGAGCATCGTTGGTTCGAAACGAAAAAGACGGATAATCCGATGAAAAACTCGTATATCGGTAGGGGTTGAATGCGAGTCGGATGCTTCCACACCTTTCACTTCCGGTCTATCTCTCAGTGTCTTTCTCTCTCTCTCTCTCTCTCTCTCTCTTTCACTCTCCATCTCTGCCAATTTCAAAATCGAGAAGAAACAATCTTTTCCAACCAGAGCCAAGCGGGAAAAATGATACCGGAAGTGGATCGTGATCGAAGCGCGAAGAAAAAAAAGAATAAGAAAACGTCTCGGACCCTTGGTGAGAATGTGGAACTCGTACGAGTGGGTGTATGTTCGCGAGTGTGTGCGAGTGCGAGTGAGTAATCGACGTTCGCCATAAAGCTTCGCCTCGCATGGTTCTGTGTTTACAAAAAACCACAAAAACAACAACAACAACAACAACAACAACAACAACAGCAACAACGACGACGAGAAACTTGAAAAAAAAAAAAAAAAAACGGTCAATTCCCCTCCCCCTCCCCTCTCCCGAGTGAAAGCCACGAGGATTCGGAAGAATGAGAATTAATCGAATACAAAGGTACAGGTTTCGCTTCGTCGTGGGCGAGGATATAATATACCATAGTGATAAAGGGGGAAAAAGAAAACGACGGATGCTGGAGATGAGAGACACGGGGCGGAAACGGCGTTTCGGAGCGGCCGGAGAACGATGGTAACCCAACCTCGAGGGGAGAGAAGCGAGAGACGAAAAGAACGAAAAAAACGACGACGGAAATCGGAAAGAAAATCGTCCGTGGAACGTCGATTTTTTTTTCTTTTTTTTTTCTACAGATCTGCGGCATGAATAATTGTTGTTGTTTTTTTTTCCCCCATAGAATTTAGATTACCCATAGCTCTTTGCATTAACAGATAAACAGGAATGCCACATAACGTGTCTATCTATCTGCTCATCTATCTCTTTCTGTCTGTCTCTCTCTCTCTCTCTCTCTCTCTCTCTTTCTCTCTGTCTCTCGATTAATTCCGTTAAACTTTACGTTCTCCTCGGTTCACTTACTTTTGGTTTCCTTCTTTTCGTCAAACCAAACCAAAAGTGTACGAATGTCCGTTATTATTCCATTTTTTTTTCTTTTTTCGTTTCACCTCTCCAGTCTGAACACGAACGCGACAAACGTACACGATATTTTCGCAATTTTACGATTTTTCGCTCAATCGACATTGTCATATCATTTTCACACATTTTCATTTGTAAGGACGAACAACGTCGGCGAAACTGATTTTGAGCCGAAACTTGCGTGAAATTCCGCGTCGAGAGCTTCTCGATGCGGCATTTCGCCAACTCCAATTTGATTTTCTCTCTCTTTTTTTTTGTTTTGTTCTCTCTTTTTTTTCGACACAACCTGTATGCCTACTCTCGAGCAACACCATTTCACTCATCGTCACTACTGATTTACCGACGAAACCGTCATCTTCACTCGTAAATGCCTGGCCTTGTTGTATTTTCCAATTGAATTTTTTCTTTTTCAACGACTTGTCGATTTCTCGATCGAAACAAACCTCAAATAGCAGCAGCAGCAGCAACAGCAGCAGCAGCAGCAGCAGCAGCAGCGGAAAAGAAGAGAATAAAATTGGAAAATTCAATGAAATCTTGACAAGTAACGATAATTTATTCGAGCAGTATGATCCGCTTGCGAATTCATCGCAACACGGTCGTCCATCGACCGACACGGTCGCGCGCTCACCTTTGCATCATCGACATTTTCATCTCCGGCACTTTATCAGCAATCGAGCAAAAAAGCCGAATAACGAAAGAAAACGAGAAAAAGTTTGTTCGAAAAAAAAAAGAAAAAAAGAAAAAAAAAAAAAAAGACTACCACTAACAGCCCGACCGTCAAAAGCCGTGATTGAGTTGGCTTCGTTCGTTTTTGCGTTGCTTATTTAGTCTGTGTATTATTTTGTATAGAACGCAGTGCGACACAACCTGTCTCTCCACAAATGTTTCATGAGAGTCGAAAACGTGAAAGGGGCCGTATGGACAGTGGACGAGGTGGAATTTTACAAGAGACGTCCTCAACGCGCTTGCAGCACGACCGGGTACGTTACCCCCCGACACACTCGCGCGTCTCTCGTATCTTCTTCTTCTACTTCTTCTTCTTCTTCTTCCACATCTTCTTCTTTTCTTCATTTTCCTTTCTATACTTTTTCTCATTTATAACCTTACGTACGTGTCATTTCTTCTCTCTTCCGCATACTACACGTATACCATATGTATATTATATACACACTTGCGCCTCTTTATGTATTTAAATACCCATCTGTCTTACTAATCTCTGTACTACACGCACGCACGTATATATATACATATATACATATATACATGTATATATATGTATATAATACGTATTTGTGCTATTTTCATCATCTTTGTATCTCCGCATCACGCCCCAGAGAGTCGGTGCCGCGATAAAACTTTCGGGAAACCCTCACGAGTGTCCCCACACTGACGATTAACGTTAATCACACTCCGAACCGCGTAGCCTGCCTTTAATCGCAGAAACAGCTTTTTTTCTCTCTTCTCTTTTCGCTCTTTAACGTGTCGTACACTTTTTACGATATCTATTTATATGCTATTTTCATACTATACGTGTCATATATTTGTATTTTATGCGTGTATACGTTTTTTCTTTTTTTTTTTTTTTTCATAATTCGCGAATATGAAAATCTGCCTCTAGTGCTCATAGCCCACCCCCTGCATTCTACACCCTTGATTCCGCGGTGCATCTCTGCGCTCGAATGGTTCGTCGACCATGTTTTTGTCCCTTTTTTTTTACTGCAATTTTTTCCCACTTCGCAATATAGCGACAGATCCGACTGTGTGCTCCAAACGTGTGATTATTTATTCGATATGAAAGCAACTTTTCGTGCAAGCACAATGTTTATCGTCGTCGTCGTCGTCGTCGTCGTCGTCGTCGTCATTATTCATAATATTTTAATATGCACTATATATATATCGCCCCCAAAGAGCCTTGGACAACGTTCCTTTGTAATTTTGCCGAAAAATCTTTTGCACTTTTTATATATATATATCACACGCATCGATACTCGAAAATCACGTTTAAGCATCGCCCCATCCCTGCTGAACAAAAAAAATACACGACTCACGCTGTATACGTATACCATGCTTTATATTATATATATACATATTTCTCTTGGATATATTCATACTTTTTTACGAAATCTCTTACTCATTTTTTACGATTATATTAATAGTATATAGCCTTAACATACCTTTTCGCTCTCTGTATACATATTTTTGATAATTAGGCAACTTTTTCATTCTCTATTCGACTTGTCGCTTGTTTCTTTGATTTCTCTTCTTTGATTTCGTAACTTGTGCGTGTGCGTGTGCTTGCGTCGAGGCTTGGGACTCTTCGAGTGACGTTAAACGTTTTATCGTGAATTAACGCTACACACTCGATTCGCATATAAATTTATACATGTATATACGATGCATATCTGTGTATGTTCTTTTTCGTCAAACGATCAATCTCACACCGACGCGCCAGTGAGAAAACTTGATCGGAGCTTTTCAGGAGTCGTCGATATTGTCGCCTCCGTTTTTTTGTCTCGTCGTGCGCCTCTCGCGCGCGAGTTTCATCGCAGTTTCATCGAGAGGGCCAGTCTGCTGCGCGACACTCGCGTACACGTATTTACGGTGTACCGTATGAATGTACACGCGCAAACGCGCATACGCGTTTATGCAAAGGGTGCGAGTGCTCGAGAAAGTACGAATGAGTCGGAAATGAGTCGAATGAAATGCGAGAAAAAAAAATGCAAAATGAGACGGCGTGGTTTTTTGCATCTCCGTGGGTTTGCGAGTGTGCGTGTGTGTGTGTGTGTGTGTGCTTAACAAGCATGCGGGCTTTTGCAGCGACTAACGAGAGAGAGGAGATCGCGAAAAAATGGCAAAAAACACGGAAACGTTGAGGAAAAACGGAAAATTTCGTTCGACTCGAAGGGCGAGGGTAAAGAAACGGAGAAGAAAAAAACAGCGAAACCGAGAGGCGAGTATCCCAAATGACGACACTCGTGGATCGAGGAGTCAACGTACAGATCCTAAAATCGACGGAATATCATCGATTTCCAAATGTTTTTTCTTTTTTTTCACAACCGATCGTTCGATTCGACAATTTTGTCGGCGATCGTGCAAAGAGGGAACGTCGAATGAGATCTTGCGATGAAAGAACAGCGCTGAATGTTGCACGTGTGACAGGTAGGGTGAAGGTGAAAAAAAAAAAAAAAAAAAAGGAAAAAAGCTACGGAGGTTTCGATACGAAGTACAAAATGTTACGATTTTTTTTCTCTCTCTCTCTCTCTCTCTCCCTTGATAGCAAACCACACCCACCACTTTTTTAAGATTCTCCATTTCTATATTATATTATATATTTATATATATATATACGCATATTATTGCCACACAGTAATGGTGTCGCGTTGGTTTCTCTTGTCTGTTGCGAAAATTTTATTACACCTTCTTTTTTCTCTCTCTCTCTCTCTCTCTCTCTCTCTTTGTCACTCTCTCCCTGGTACATTTGTCATTACGTGTATTACGCTGTGTAATTGATTTTTCGTACAGTCGAAAAAAAAAAAAAAAAAAAAGAAAAACCACCCTGAGAGAGACGAATTTATCGGGGGGGTGAGCATCGTGCACCGACGTGGACGAAACAGCAGCAGCGGTAGAAAAGGAGAGAGAGACGGGAAATGCGAAAAACAAAGAAAAAAAAACGGGCCGGAAAGAGAAAAAGGCCGGGTGGGATCGGCCAATGAAGGATAAAGGAAATGAGAAAAGCGTTTGCCGAGGAAATAATCGACGTCGAAAAAAAAAAAACAGCGAAAATCGATGGAATTTTTTAATTCTTTGTTTTTTTTTTTTTTTCTAAAACTCTTTTTTTTACTCTCTTTTCTCTATTTTCTTGGTGGTCTTGTCTGTGTATACAGAACGCGATCCGCACCAATCTATCATTGCACAAGTGTTTTGTGCGCTTTGAGGACGACTTTGGCTCATTCTGGATGGTGGACGACGCCGAGTTCGTAAAGCGGCGGCATCTTTCCCGCGGCCGTCCCAGGAAACTTGACCCAACCCCATCACCCACTCCACCCCACCTCTCCGCACAGTAAGCACTACCACTTTTTAGAATTCTGGCTGGCTGGCTGGCTGACGCGAGAATCTCCTGAGATCCGTCACTCTTTTTACATACATATATATATATATATATACACTTGGCCGTCCACGTATATATATATACGTATGTATGTATGTATCTATATACATATGTGTGTGTATATACGAAAAATGAAAAAAAAAAAAAGAAAAAAAAGAATTTTGTTTCTCAATTCGCACGAATCAAGGAACGAATCGCTCGGTCGTTGTTCCTGCAACGCTGAACGAGCGCCTATACGCTTGCTGCCTCGAAAATTCATCGTCAATCTCGAGAAAAAATCCGTGACGAACGATTTCCCATACGAATAAATTAATCGCTCGTTCCCCCGTTTCAATCGTTCGCTCTTTTCGGACATAATTCGCGCGGGAATTTCACGTACTGAATATCTCCTTTTTTCGTTTCCCTCCAATCACCGTGAATTTCCATTCGAACATAAACGACTCGAGAAAGTTTGAATTCCTTCGAAACGCGTCGCGATTCGACTGTTTTTCCATCTTTTTTTCCTTCTTTTTCCGGCAGCAAGGTATCGCTCATCGCGGTTCATCCCCCGATTCCGAAAGGAGATGAGAAAAGTACGGAACGAAGGGACAAAACCTTTGAAAAGACCAATTTTGCTCCACGCATTTTGCCTGCCTCGATCGCCTTGTAGAATTCCGTTAACTCCCCCCCCCCCCCCCCAAACCCACCCCCAACCCGCCAACACCCCGTCATAAATTATTTTTGTAGAAATTATGTGCCGTGTTCGAGAGACAAATCCATGCTTGTAAAGAAGTGAAAAAAAATCAATGAAAAAAACGGCGGATTGCCCTGGAAAAAAAGCGTACTCCTCGTAGTGGCAGATTAGTACTTAGAGTGTACTTCCGCTTTAGGTATACGACTTTTCTTTCGTTCTTTTAGTTCCATTTACCCCGAAAGTCTGATTTTCAAATCTCTCTCTGTCCCGCCCTTCTCTGCTGAAAAAAAAAGAAAACGAATAATTCATGGAAAATTTCAAAGTTTATCCAAAAAATCGACAAAAACAAGTCATTTTTTCGTAATTCGCGTTGGGAAAAATATTGGAAAATAATCTCGGATTATCGCGTGAATCCGTCGTGCCGAGCAGAGCCGTCCTGAATTTTCCTCGAGACGTTTTTTCTCGTTCGAAATATTCGCGCGTAACAGTAACGAAAAAAAAAGAACAAAAAAACAAATCATCCCCCGCCAAAATTCAGCAACCGGACGATCGTGCCGCGGGATAGGTTCACATTTTTGCTTCCTTGATCAGGCTGATTTTACGCGCGAAAGATATCATTTCGGGCGACAAGAGAAAAGTCGATTGTCGAATTAAAAAAAGAAGAAAAAAAAACAAAACGAAGCAGAGTTTCCTCACCCCTCGATTTCCCTCGAACTCGCAGAGCTTACGTGGTGCTTACGTGGTGCTTTTGTGGTGCCGTTGTCTTTTTATTGTTTCACGTTATCGTCTTGTCATGGCAAATGTATGACTGTGAGTACCGTTTTTTTTTTTTCGTTTTTTTTTTCGTTTTTTTCTTTGTCATTCCTTGGTACGAACGACACCCCGGAGGAGCACACCCCAAACCCGGAAAATCCTCGTTTCATACATCCAGCGAATAACAATTACGATTATTTTGCCGCCGAGTTGAGGTTCTCAAACGTTTATTTCGTTCGTTTCTTCAATTAATTTCAAGCGTACTTCTATAGATCCTTAGAATCCGTTGATGATTTTTCCTTTTTTTTTTTTTGCCTCTCCGAAATTGCTTAAACGTTAGCGATTTTCCCGAGGTACGAATGCGTCGATCGTGCGAATGTTCGCGTACTTTGTGTTTTTTTTAACCGCTATCTGCGCATGAGTAAAAAGTATCACGTGTGTATCGTTGTTGTCACGTGTGAAAAAAACGACGCAAGGAGGAGAAAAAAGTCGTCCGGAGAATCGACGGTAAACTCCCATCGAGCCTCATTCAGGTACAAGCTGAGAATCCTAAAAATACTTGAATTTTTTCAATAGACTTTTTCATCTTCTCGTGGTAGATTAGACATTTTTATAAAATAAAAAAAAAACCAATGATGGAATAAATAAAATAAAGGACCATGGGGAATGGTGAGCAACGATAATTGACGGAAAATTATATGGATATACAAATGGAATAATCACGTTATATCCGCATAATATTTAAACAAATCTTTTTCATATTTATTACATGTATATATATATATAATATGTACATATTTTTCAAAACTATTTTTAAAAATCTCTTTTTTCATATTTTTCTCGTACGTCTCTCGTTTCTTTGCTCGCACGAACGCTCGATGATATCGCATTATAAACGTTTCGAGGAAATATTTCTTTTCGACTCTCGGCATGAAATTTTAATCGCTTCGTTGACGAACGTATTAGCGAGAAAAAGAATGGCAAAAACGGAGAAAGCGAGAGGAAAGATCGGATTCGACGTTCGACAACGAGCAGCCAAAGACCCCTCGTTGAAACTCGATCCTACTTTCGTATCGATTTTTGACCTGGGTGTGTGAAAAGCAAAAAAAAAAAACCAGCTCGGACAAATCGTACACCAATTTCGCGGAAGAAGGGACGAAAAAACGACGAGGTAAGCGCAGCTGATGGTAACCGAGAAACGTTTAATAAGCGATATCACACGTTTTTCCGCGATCGTCGCTCGATCAATGGCGTCATCGCTGATTTTATTTTCCCAACGATAACGCCATCGTGCAACGCCATTTTTACGAGACGATCGAAAAAAAGAAAAACGTAAGCGTTCGTTTGTAACACTCGTAGATTCGATAGAGTAGCTTTTGTATTTGCGTGAAATTCGACCAGCTCTCTCTCTCTCTCACTGTCCGACGATCCTGCGGCGTTGGGAAGTATCGTCTCGCGACGATAGACGACCATCCTCGCTGGTAAGAAAGGCCCTCTCATCTTTGACGATAGTCGACTTTTTTCCATCTCTTTTTTTCTCAAATTTTCTCGTAATAACTCTAACGTATCTCACTAACGTAGCGATATAGAGTAATATTCGTATTTACATATATCTTTATTCCTCTCTTTCTCTCTCTCTTTTCTCTCTCCAAATTTTCTCGTGTATTTTGTCTGTTTAATATTTATCATCCTTTTCTTACATGTTATTTATACACTATTAATTATACGCTCCAGTACACGAATCGTTCTTTCAATGATGTACCACACACGATGGATGTAAATTTTTCTTATTCGTTTCCTTCTCCCTCTCTTTCTCTCTCTCTCTCTCTCACTCTCTCTCTCTCTCTCTCTCTCTCTCTCTCTGTCTCTCTCTTTCTCTACACGTACGAACATGACGAACATTCTCTCCAATCACTTGTACATATGTGTATGTGTCTTACGTGTAATTATCCACAATAATCACGATAAACTTTTCAGGAAATACAAAAATCTATACACGTTTTTTTCGTCTCAATGAAGAAAAAAAGACTGAATCTGTCGTAAATTGCCATTTCGTTGTTTTATCACGGTGCTTTTTCTGTCGATCGAAACAGGGGTGTACCGTCCAAGAGTCCAACGCTGACGCACAGTCCGACGATGTACGGTGATGCCCTCAACGCCAATCTCCAGGTATTTATCACATTCGTGAATTTTACTCGTTACATGAAAAAGACATTTGTTTTCCAAAATTTTCTCTTCGAAACACGTCAAAAATCAGCTCGTTTTTGTACTTTACGAAAATTTCACGTTCCAAACTGCCGATGACTAACGATCTAATGCAATTTGAGTATTTTCAGGCTGCGCTCGGTGAATCGAACATGGGATTTCTCAACAACTCGATGTGCACGTCGACCGCGACGAGTCCCGACAAGGAGCACGCTCTACCTCACGGCGACTTGATGTAAATATCCGTTTCTCCAGCGAGGACTTTGAGCGAGAGAAAATTACGCGTGACGATTGAAAAAAAAAAAAAACAAAAAAAACCAAAAAAAATGTCGCAATTCTTCCTCTCCCAGGTCCCACCTGGATGAACCGGGGGGTGTACACATAAAGCAAGAGGGCCAAAGTCCGGAGGGTGGCAAATTATCGAGATTAATAAAGCGGGAATTGCTGGAAGCCCCGACGGATCACGATCACGAGGACGACAACGTCGACGAGCGAGAGTATCCAGAGAGCCACGAACAGGACTCTGGCCAGGACGAGGACATGGCGGAGGATCTGTCAATGGCACCGGACATCATGAGTCCGGACGATCAGATCGAGGCGTAGTACGACCGAGTCCGCGACGTCGGCAGGAAAACGATGCCTCCTTTTCACGCGAAATAGATTCTTCTACGGAAGAAATGGCGAAACGAGAACGAAAGATCGAAGAGAAAAATGCATCTTCTTTTCTTTTTTTCTTTTTCTTTTTTCGTTTTTGTTTTTCGTTCGTCGGTTGACTCCAGCCGCTCCTTCCGGACAGTGCAATTTGCGGAGAACGACGATGAATTATCGATCCAAAATGAGACAAAGATGAAGGGAGAAATCATCTCAATCACCATATCCAAAATGCGACTTTGAGGTTGCCAGAGACTTTGAAAAAGCTCGTGTAACGATTAGAAAACCTCTGAACGTAATGAGAAGCATAGAGTACGAGAGAGAGAGAGAGAGAGAGAGAAAATGTCGAAGCCAAGTGCGAAGCAAGTGTGTCTGTGCGACGAGCGAGGAATGCGAGAATAAAAAAAAAAGTTACAAAGTATAATGATAAATAAATAAATAAATGAATGAATAAATAAATAAAGTAGAAACGCCAAGGGAAGCGCGACGCGGTCGATTCGATATCGTAGATCGTCTCGACCGTCTTGGCGAAATCCATCGATCCATATCTTTAGCCCCGAGCATTCTCTTAATGGAGAATCAACGACGATTCAGGATGAAACCGAGAGACAACGATTTGTGATTACTTTTTACGTTTTTTCTTTTGCCAATCCCGTTTGAGCGGCGATTCGACTTTTTCCTTGTATATTTCGTACCAAATTTACGTATAACGATACCATGTATATACCATATACCATATAGTATGCATACACGTATGCATATATACACACGTACATACAGATTCAATGTGAATATCAGAGTGGTCGAAAGGGATGAAAATTTCCCTTGAAAAAATTCCTCCGCAAGGAACTTTGCCTCACCCTCAGCCTGGAGCTGGTGCAACGGGGGTCGTTACGTCAAGTTACGAGGCCCGAGTATCCCTTCTCGAGGGGAATTACGGTTGATGCACTCGTTGAAAGAAAATATTTCAAACGTCCCGAATCGAAAGATTCGCCATCACTTTTTCGCGCGCGAGAATCGAAAAAAATTATCTAATCTTTTTTCACGACCACCCTAATTGCGTACGTACATGTATGTGTGTCTGTATGTATATAAATGGACTATCTACGATTATACACATGTGTTATGTGTGTGTATATATATATATATATATATATATGTATACATACATTTATATTTATATATATATATATATATATATGCACACACACGTAAAAATAAAAAATAGTGCTGCGAGATTGTAATCCTCTCGTCGTTTTACCAAAATACTTTTCGAGCCCCGCGAAAATACATTGACACCGATATCCTGACCCTCACTGTGCACGTATTGAGAGAAAAAAAAAAACTTTCAAAAAGCCGAGAACGAAAGAAGAAGAATTTCTTCGAGACGCGTATTGAATTTGGCGCGTCGTGCGATCGAGGCGCGATCTCGCGGTACGTTGGACGAAGGTTCCTCGTGGTGGGATTCCCCGTCTTTTCTCGTGAAATTTCGATGCGCGGTAAAAATTTCAAACGAATGAGAAAAAAGTGAAAACAGACGAAACCACCGGAAAACTGGAGAACTCCGGGGGAGATGAGAAGAGGGAAAAGTTTGGTATTCGATTTTTCTTTCTTTTTTTCATTCGCGCAACTGGGAAATTTTCGAAAAAAAGAAGAAGCGCGAAAAATTCGATCGTAAAACAGGTAAAAACCGCAACTACCCTTCGTCTTGACGCTCAATCCCGTAACCCGTGTAACGGAGAAGAAAAAAAAATTGAAAAAACAAATTGCACGTTGTAGATATCTAACGATGATAAATAAAGTGAGCGTAGATCGTGTAGCTTGACACCATTCGGCATTTTCACATTTCGCGTGTAATTGTCTTTCTAGAAATTAAAGGGGAAGGGAGGAGGGGGAGGGCGGAGGAGGAAATCATATGTAAAAATGTTTAATCGGCGGATCATTGTGGACGAGTGCGATAAAAAAAAACGACGAAATGTGCGTGTGTGCACGCGTTTATGTGATGATACTCGATCGGTCAAGTCAAAGATTCAACCGCTCGTTTCGATAGAATTTAGTAAAATATTATTATTATTATTATTATTATTATTATTATTATTATTATTATGCATAAATATTATATATTTATATGAATTAAATTTATATGAATTAAAAATTGTTTGGACAAAGAGCCGCGTGATCGCCAAAATCAAGAATTGAGCGAGTCTAAAAAGCAAAAAGAGGTACAATAAATAAATTACGTAACTTTGAAGGAATTATTGGCATTTTGTTTTAAAGGCCGACGATCCGATGGAAAGAAACGATTTTACAGACATTTTTCAAGCATCGATACATCGAAAGCTCAAATTTATTCTCACGGCAAGTTGTCACGTTTTTTCAAACGTTTCTTTGCAGAAAAATGCTAGCAATTGCGAGAAAATATTTTGCCCGAAAAATCATGGCGGTTTTTTCGTCTCTAGAGAGCGAGCTACGATTTCGGGGTTGACAGAGTTTCAGCGTTTTGCCTCTCGCAAGTATTGGGTTCCTATTTAATTTGTACATTGGTAAATAAATGGAGGAAAAAAGACAGGGAGTAGAATTTATAAATTGTACACGTAGGCGATTGAAACAATAAACGAATTGCGTGTTAATGGCAAGAAGAAGTGTGTGTGGGAGTGTGTGTGTGTGTGGGAGGGAGGGAGGCAAGGAAACAAAAAGTAAATACGTTGCAAAAACCCAGTGTCGCGCAAAAATAACTTTTCAAAGACATTTTACCGTCGATAAATTGAAATAATAAGAAAAATAGCGAAAACAATCCACAAAACGAAATAAATCATTATTTTCATAAATGCACCTTTCCAAGATCGGATGTCCAATCAATTACATTTACGAAAGTTTACTTTACGTCACTGGGAAAAAATTGAAAAAACTCAACAGAGTTTCGATATCGAACGTGATGCGAATGAAAAACAATAGCGGCGAGTTTACGCGCGCAAAACATTGACCGATTCGAGATCTCACGATGAAAGAAGGGGGAAAAAAAGAGCAAAACTGCCGCTATCAAAGGGCAAATTTTCGATTTACGCATAAGCCGATGCTAGGAATTCCAACTAAATAAATTAACAAATACTCTGTATTCGTATATGAAATTATACATATATATGTATTTGTATGTACATATATATGTGTATATGTATTGACACACAATATACGCATATCGGGATATAAAAGTTACGTGTCAGCTCCCCCCCCCCCGGCCACTACCGACCGTTCCTTCTCCGGATGAATTCAAGTTTTTTCCATTTTTCAAATTCATCGTTGCGTGCTTGATTCAATGTTCTTGAAACCAACGATTCGACGACGTAACGAACAAGAGCTCGCAATCTCTACAGCGTCATTTTTCACATTTTTTCGTGTAAATACATTATACTTGAAGCGAACATTCTCAAATCGACATTATTAGAGCTCCAATCGCCGATATTTCGCTCGTAAAACATGGGAATTCCCGAACGAAACGCTTTGATTTACGAGATAAAAAATGTGAGTAAACAGGTGCGATATCACATTTTTTAAATTGGCGCATTTCCAGCGGAATTATTTCCTCGGTCCTTTCCAGAGAACATTTTTTATTCACGTTCCGATGAAAATTGAGATGAAAAAAGTTAATTTCTTCAAAACGATATATACATTATATATACATATATGCATCGTGTATTTACATCGTATATATCGAGAGGATCGAGTTGATGTCGATTGAAATCTCCTGGCGAAACCACCCCCTCCCCATCCAACCCTCGCACAGTCAGGATTCGAATCTTGACGAGACTTGTCATTAATAATAATAATAATAATAATAATAATAACAATAATAAATAGTAATAACGTTGAAAATATTTAGAAACGATTCGGCATCAGCGTCGATCGTTGAACGACGAACATAAGACTCGGACGAAGAATTGTGAAGAAAAAATCTCGATGGTACGGAGCCCACAATTCTTCTCTTCTTCGTTATCTTCATACTTCAGTTTCTCAAAGTATCACCGTTGATTCGCGTTGATGCGAGGACAAGACTAATTGAAAAAAACGCGTAAAACCAAAGGAGAACGTTGCGAAAATGTCTTTATTCGATATAATCGTTATTTGTGATAATTCGTTTTCCGTTTTTTTTTTTTGGCGCAATTTTTTCGAAAAAAAGAAAATAATAAAATTGCGAGTTCCGTGCTGTTGAATTCTGCGTTTCCCACTGTAACGTACTATCGCTATCACTTAGGACTATGTATTGTGTATAATGAACTAAGGACTTGATATAACTTATGATATAGAAGACTCTCATGATGTACATAGGTGAAGTTTGAACGAAAAAGATAAAAAAAACAAACAAACAAACGAAAAAGGAGGGAGATGAAAAAAAGATGATGAAAGATCGAGGCGATTAGGAATTTATCGAATACACGAAAGTTTGCCAACTGTACATGTTTTTTTTCTCCTCATTCGTCATACTTTCTGCTTTCACACACCGTCTTGGGCTCCGGCCTCTCGTGTTTTCCCACACCTCCGTTTGCTGCAGCATTCGTGCATATTTCAAAATTTTAAGGATTTTAATTTAAAGGTTTAAAAAAAGCTGGAAAATCGAATCACCTCGGTGTCTGAATGTCTCAATCACGCCGCAAAGTATCGTTGTTGTTATTATTATTATTTAACGAAGATTATATACATGGTCCAGAATTTTGCGAGCACCAGCAACAAATGACGAATTTTGAAGAATTTCACATCGAATCAACATCGCTAGTTCATTTTACATTTTTGATTACCGATAATGTTTTCAAAATAGCATTGCTTGTGTAAACTGTACGATATATTTATATCTCACAGAAAGCGTCACGACCGTCGGTAAGGCAGATTGCTCTCTCGTGCTTATCGACGGATGCTGGTGTGTACACACCGCGCGCGCGCGCGCCGCCGCGGAGAAAAAAGGAAACACATGTCAGCGGAAAACCTTGGTCGCATTCTTACCGACTGAATATATGCAACGTTGAGAAATAAATCGTCAACCAATAATGAAGAAATTACGAAAAAATATCGAAACGCATACCTTCGTACGATAAGAAGAATACTGTGGAGAAAAAATAAAGAAACAATATGAAAAAGTAATAAACGTAAATCATTCACCAAAGGATCATTGTTAATCCATTCTTTTTGTTGAATATCCAAAAAAAAAACGACATTTCTACATAAAATCTCCACTGGATCAAACGCACTGTTAATTCAAACAGTATCATACTGAAAGTTGCCGCGTAAAAATGTACCGATTTAAATAAGAAATTAAATGTGTTACCGAAAGAAGGTGCTACACAAAGACTGGAAAAACAGATTTCAAAAATTCGAAACCCTCGAGCCATTTCCTGATGCTTCTTTAGCTTTGCTAGAACACTATGATTAAAATTAGATGAAAATAAACAAACATCCAGAATTATTATAATTATTCAATCACGATGATGGACGAGAGCTTCGAGTCACTCTTGACACGCGATGTCGAATCGAATTCTTTAATTTTTATCGGATCTCACTGATGGTATTTTTTTTTTGTTTTTTCGCCCCCCCTCTTTATACATCGATCATTTGATTCCAACGCAAGCCATGTCGTGCCTGGCAGGACTCAGTTTGCTTTGCTGTCTCGCTCACGAAACACTCTTGCTCTCTCACCACGTTTCCCTCTCGTACTCGACGAAATTTCGTGTTTGCGGAAGAAGCAAACAAACGAGAAGATCATTTTGTTCGGGTGATGCGATGGATAACGGTCGCAAAGTATTTTTCTTAAAAGTGAGTGAATTATTCGTCAACAGGGCGAATCATCGTAGAGGCAGGTGTTTAAAAAACGAACAATCAAAACGGAGAAAGTACGATAAATTCGCGGGAAGATGATGATCTTCTCTGGCAATTTTTTCCTCCGCCGGTGACGTCACGCGCAACGTAAAATCACGCAATTCATTTTTCACTATTTCCATCGTCAATAATCACGTAAATTATTATACCCGGATGTATATATCCATTGCCAATATTTTCACCAATCGCAGCATCGTCTTCGTGTTTAATTAAATACCCGCTCTCGAGACGACGAAATTTTGACGTACAAAATTTCGATCGAACGTTTTTTCTTTTACCGAAAAGTTGATTGATGAAAGAAAAAGGAAGAAAAATGTGAATTATCATTGCGAGCAGAATGGACGTGAGCTCGCTGGTACCAGCGGGTCTTCAGCCTGGATTGGATCTCCGCGTCGTGCAAGCTGGCTACACTAAATTTTCGGAAAATCTTCGCAGATTCACGCCAATAGCGATACAATGCGCGATATTCTGCGGTGGCTCGCGGTGCAAGTACGAAAATCCAAAATCCTGGCCACCGGTGCACATGGCTATACAAGACATTTTTTCTCATTGGTGAGACTATTTTTTTTCTTTCATTCGTCCTTGCAATTTTCAACATCAGCGTTCGAGAGTTTGTTTTTTTTTTTTCCCAACAAATTCCGTCGAAACGTTTAAAATCCGACGGATCCGCGTCGCGAATGATTTCTCCAGGGTGACGGACGACGTCCTGGCGATGGCGCGACCCAGCACCGGCCAGCTCATCAAGAAAAACGTTATAGGACAGTTTCAGGGTTGGAGCATAAAGACGATAATCAATTTGCAGACACCCGGCGAACACTCGAGCTGCGGTGACAATCTCGAAGAGAGCGGCTTCACCTACGAGCCGAATTATTTCATGAAAAACGGAAGTGAGTCGTTTCGCTTCGTTTCTTCCTTTTTTTCAAACAAATTCGACAAATTCCAACTATCTTCCTCTCGTAAAAGCCGCAGGATAGACCGCGGCGAGTTGCTTCCTCGACATTGAGAGGAAAAAAAAGGAAAAACTTTCGTCCTCGTGCGTCCCTGAAATACAAATCGTTTTCCCCTCACCCTCGGCGTTTCTCCGCGTATATTCCGACCTCTCACACCGAGGATCGAAGTTTTCGGTTGAAACATGCGATGCAGTTTAATTCTCGCGTAGCTATATCTATGTATCATCGATAACGAATTTCACAGCGGAATTGCCTCGGTATATTATATAACAAAACAACCCTCGCTCGCGGATCGTCGCTCCTATCGAATAATTGGACCGTATATGAGCATAGAAAAATATAAAATGTCGCCAAAAGATACAAACTCAAAATACGAAAAAGACGCAAATATACATCGTAAAATTTCCGTGCGATTAATCCCGTCGCTGAGAAATGATCAAATTTTCATCCGTAAAGAGTTTTGCCACCGACGAAACGTTCGAATGAAAAAATAAGATCGAACGACGATGAGAGGGTGAAAAAAAAATGGAGGGCAATGTTGATTTCCTCGTGATGTATTTTTATTCGCAGTCTATTACTACAATTTTGCATGGAAGGATTACGGCGACGCAACGACGACGAAGCTCCTCGACATGGTTAAGGTCGTGGCGTTTGCCGTGCAAGAGGGTCGCGTTGCCATTCACTGTCATGCGGGTAAACGAAGTTTCATTGAGGAATGTCGCGAAAAAATATGGGCGAGAAAAAATGCACTCGCGTGACTCGTTTTATGAAAATTCAACCGCGGTACTCGTCGACGCAGGCCGATCGATAATCAATGACAAACACCCCGACTCTTCCCTTCGGCCGATGACGGAACGACTTGACTATTTTTCACGAGCTTCCCGGGATGCATCCTGGGTAGAAAACTAGCGAGCAATGACGTATATAAATGGTAAAATTGGCTCACCGGAAGTCGAGGCGCTTTGTCAGCGCCGTTGAGATAAGAGCGCGAAATATCGATCGGACAAATGTTTGCGCCTTGAAATTATCGCTCCTGCGATGAGTACCCTGATAATTATTGTTTTTATTCGTCGTTTAATAAAAATGAGGCGAAAAATCACGCGAGTGTATTGACTCGCCGGTATGCTTTTCAAATTATCGAAAGACACACGGTGATGATTTGTAAAGAAATATCGATTCATCCGTATTGTTTTTAACGCGTAATTTTCATTGAAAAATTGGCCGGATAAGTAGACGTTGTATTTTTCGTGAAATTTTCATGGGAATGATGAGTTGTCATTGCGATTCTGATCAAAGAACGTCGCTTTCGTTGTGACGTTAATAGACAAATAATGAAGATTGATATTATTTTTATCGACGTGACAATTTTTTCCGTCGAGTAAAAATAAAAACACGAAAAACACGCAATTGTGTTGGCATAATTTGTACTTGCGCGCACTACCGAATGATGGCTAATTACCGATGATATTATCGTCGTCACTGTCATTGTCATATCGCGTGTGAAAAACTTGTGGAAAAAAAATCGTGTACACACTCGTCGCGGCGACAAATTTTTATCGCGCGCATCGCGATTCTACGCGACGTGAAAAGAACGTTTTTCGCATTTTCTCCACACGTATTTTCGCGATAACTCGTGCGGAAAATGCTCACGAAATAATCGTTAATGTCTCAAGTGCATGCTCTTGAGGAATGAAAAAGGTTGAGGAAGATGAACCTGGCGATTTAACGAATGGACAAAGTACACAGACGTGGAAATTGTCGGATACGCGGTGCATGAATCGATGATTAATATCGCTGAAGCCCTTATTATCGCGGGAATAAAATCGATATTCGTGGATCGGCCATGAATTATCGCAGGATCGCGAGCGGTCTTCAATTTTATAAAATATTCATTCCACTCCGTTCGTGTACGTCCGATAAATCGAGCGCTCGTGTGGGTTTTGACGATACTCTACGCGACCTCGATAAGCAAACATTACCCGAGATCTTTCCGCACATCGCGACATTTGCGCTTATTTCTTCAAGAACAAAATGCATAAACTTGTCACGGACGGACTTTTGTTTTTTTTTTGTTTTTTTTCAAAGGATTTTGCAGGGAAAAGAGAATCGTGAAATTCCCGATCGTCGGAGAAAAATTCGGGCAAATGTGATATACTTTTTCGTACTTTTTTGTTTCATAAATCATTCCGTTTCACCGTCGTTTCGTTCGTTTATCGGTATTTCGGTGCACGAACCGCGCGATGATACAGACTCATCGGTGTTTTGTAATCGATCGTTTTTGTGATTTGAAAAATTGGAAAAAAACAACAGGTCTCGGAAGAACCGGAGTTCTGATCGCCTGCTATCTCATTTATAGCCTGAGAGTTAGAGCTAGCGATGCCATAAGATTCGTGCGTATGAAAAGGCCCGGTGCCGTACAGACGAGAGGACAGATACGATGTATTCGGGAATTCGAGCACTTTATGTTGCCTCAGATGATTGTTTATTCGATGGCGGCTAACGTCGAGAAGCGCCAAACGCCCGTCAGTCTTCAGACTCACCTCAGGCGGCAGTGCAACGCGCTACACGGTTACGAGCAACGCAGCTTCAAGCATATCCCCAAGGTATAAAGACGGCGCGGAGACTTTTCTCTTAAACTCGAGCGCTCAGCGTCAACGGGATTTTAACGATTAAGATGATTATAACGATGTTTCCAGATTGTTTTCGTAATATGCGAGAGAATTCTGCAGCTCTGCGACTGCCAGGACGACAATTCCCCGGCGGACATCAAATTTCAGCCCGGCGATGTATCATTCACCCGTAAATTCATCTCCAACGTTCTCGAGAGGCTGCAATCGAAGGAAACGACCGAGCTGGGACATTCGCACTCCTGGACCGAATCTCTCTCGGACTCTTCTCTCGATTATTCCAGTGAGTTTTTCGCGATTCGCCTCCCGAGTCTCGCGTCGCGAGAATAATTCGCGTTTGCCGCAGCTTCCAAGATCGAAGCTGGAGCGGAGAGCAACTCGTCGTCTCGCGATACTTCCGAAGACATCAGAAGGCTCGGCGACGTTTTTTGCCACTCGCCGGATTCGCCCTCTTGTTCGACGAGTTACCCCGGTTAGAATTCGACTATAGTTTATTTTCGAAAAAAAAGCAACGCGATGCGCTCTTTTCGAACTTTCGAAAAATCATTCCGTCAAATTCGTTATGTATATTTTGGAAACACAAACATCGCGAGCAGTTCTCGACGACAGCTTCGTCGACGAGGTTCTCGGCGATGGTATCACCGGACAAACCCTGCGCGACAACGATTGCTACAAGGAATTGCAGTTCCAATTGAATCTCAAGGCCGCAGCGGGGAGGAACAATTTTCGCCCGTTGGACGTCGAGGACGGAGTAAGAGCCTTGCTCTGCGATCACGCGAAGCTGCCCGACGAGACGAGAAGACAAATTCTCAAATACCAGGTCACAGTTTGTTCTCTGAATAATGCGCGTAAAATGAAAAAAAAGATGATGGTTTTCGTCATCTCCCGCCGATTCTCGAGGCGCGTCTTGGTACACGAAAAAGAGAGGTTTGAAGACTTTAAAGACGGAGTGACATTTTTTGATATTTTTTTCAAGGTCGATCTGAATAACAAACAATCGACGTGGCAGAGGCTCGATATGGAGAGAGACCTCCGAGTTTTGTCCGGCCTGCTGTACGAATGGCTGGAAACACTGAAAAGGCCGATTTTGGACGTCGACGCGTTGAGTCAAATCGTCATAAGAGGCTCGAGACCGAGGCACTGTCTGCAAAAGTTGGACGTCTCGAGTCGATATCTTCTCGAGTACCTTTTGCGCTTCGTTTCCCGTCTGAGGCCCATGACGATGGACGTGCAATCTTTGATCGTCAAAAGAATGACCGCGGCACTCACTCATCAGCTCGTTTGGATACAAAATACTCTACTGCCCTCGGGTACGTTATTTCAATAGTTATTTCATCGTATCTATCTGTGGAGATTGAGGCAATAACTCGCGTTCGAATTATTCAGGCAAAAACTTTCCAAAGCTTCGTAACGGAACAGCGGGGAAAGTAAATGACTTTCTCACGCTCCTGATGTACCTCATCGAAGAGATAAACACGCGGGATCTCGACGAATCTTGGCCGAGATCGAGATGGGAAGTCGCGAATCGTTCGCGCAAACTCCAAGACGTTCAAAGCGAATGACGCGACAAGATGGTACATTATTGTTTATCCAATTATCGAAACAACATGGCTTATATTCGCAAAATTATGTATGAAAATAAATGAATGCAACACGAAATATCTCGAGATATCAAGGAGCCGGTTGAAAATATCGCAACGATGCGTTCAAATTTTTGCGGGCGCGAGCCACCGCCATCTCGCGTCGATGAACGGAACCTGCAGAGTTGAATGCGCGCGCGCGCGCCGCTACGCCACCTCACGTCGGTCAACCAGAAACCGCTCGGCAGAGAGAAAGATTCAATTTTTTGTTCCTTGTATCTCCCTCTCTCCGGAGAGCTACAATAATGCATTGGCAGAATTTTCATAACCCTCTCGGCAATTAATGACTTACCGTCGATGGGGTCTCATCAACATTATTAGAAAAATAAGGCAATAAGAATAACAACACAGCGATCGAAAATATAATAAAGTATTTCCAGAGCAGCAGCAGCGACGGAGCCAACGTCACGCCAGTGAATTTTTGTCAATATCGCCCCCTTACTTCAAGGGTCTCGGGTCAATGCCGAGGCGGATTGTTTTTTTACGGAAAAAAAGGGACGGGAAGGAATGAGAAAAAACGATTATGATAATTTGATCCTCCTGGAAAGAGAAGCATCATGAGTGCTTTGTTTTGAGTGTTTACGAATCGAGTTTGTGCAGCCTCTTTTCCGTCATACGATCATCGTTATAGAATGTCCGAACATTTTTGGGAACCACTTGCTGAAATTTACATCGCCGAACAGTCCGATGTGCGGGAACCCGACGATTACATTTATTGTCTCTGCAGCAGAGTCTTCATACGGTAAAAATCATCACGTTTAATCCTGTCTGAGGAGAAGAAATAGCTTCATCCCGCGAGTGCGGCTGCGTTTTTTTCCTACTTTTTAACAACAATTGAAACAAACATACCTGATGAGGTTTTCCGTTTCACCGTGTATCTATTTATCGATCATTTTTTACGCGCGATCAACAGCGTTAGCTTCTGATTCGAAATTTTTTCATTTTCATTCGAATCACACTCTGCTCCGTCGATCGTAATGAAATTGTTTTACAAATTTGCCAATTTCACGCTTGGCGCACGCTGTTTGTATTGCTTATTTCTCGACTAATCCGTTTGTCAGCCGCGAGGCACGAAAATTCATAAACCGTTTGTGCATTTGACGTTCAAAGAAACCCGGAAGTCTATACCGTTCTCGGGCAAGATGAGGCGAGCGAAGGGGAAGACGCGGAGAGCGATTTGTTGGGCGAAATGTTGGATCTGCACAAGAGATCGTGCGTGGAGACGCAGTCGGTCGAAAAGCACGACGTAAGAATTTTTTTGAAAAAGCAACAAACGGCAAGAGGCGCGACGAAAGA
The DNA here is from genome assembly GCA_959613375.1 of Heteropelma amictum. Lineage (NCBI taxonomy): Eukaryota > Metazoa > Arthropoda > Insecta > Hymenoptera > Ichneumonidae > Heteropelma > Heteropelma amictum. The sequence goes on from OY390724.1 coordinate 16,677,932, forward strand.
AAAGAATATATAATTTCAAATTTCGTCCTCAGGAAGAGCCTGTGAGTTGTTACTGCAGCGCGTCTCACACGGACAACAATTATTCGACGGACGAGCACGACTCCGTGCGAGATTCGGCCAATCGTCCGACGACGCAATCGTTGACGCAGAAGCTCGGCCTCCATCAGTCGGATTCGGGCGCCGATTTGTCCGAGTATCACGATCATCACGAGGCCAAGAGTATACACGAGCTATTGGCGACGTACGAAAAATCACTGAGCACCACCGTCGACAAATCATCGAACGAAGCGATAAACGTGAAAAACCACGCGAGTTATCACGAAAACTGCGATTTGAGCTCAGAGACGATAGAGCGCGAGTCGATGGACAAATTCTTGTCCGGCGAATCGACGACGATCGATCGCGATCCGAGCGGCGGACTCTCCCAACGAGCGTCTTTCGTCCTGGGCAACGCGGAGGCGAAAGAATCGGCCAACGTCGAAATTTTGCGACGATCGTCCGTCGTTATTACGAACGATACGCCGATTTCGAACGAACGGGTGGTATATCCGCTGCCGAGGAAAAGCTGCTTCGAGCTCGCGTGGGAGAAATTCTGGTCGGAAAACGGCGAGCAATTGATATGGGCGGCGTGGATCGAGAAATACGTCGACTATATAAATCCCGGTTATTTGCCGTGCGATTATCAAACGCAGCAGCAGCAGCAGCAGGAGGTCGAGAGAAATCGTTGCGAGGGGAAAGAACGCACCCTCGACAAGTATCCCGAGCAGAACACGTGCTTTCCCAATCAAGCGCACAAAAATTGCGAATTGGGTCGTTCGAACTTTGAAGGTTTGTTCGGGAAGAATAGCGAGACGGAAAACGAGGCTGCGGCAACGAGGACGATAAACGCCGAGGATGGTGCGATTAGCGTCAATTTTACTTTCGACAACGTAGAGGCGAGCGGCATCTGCGACCGCGACGCCCAAGCGAATCGTACGAAAATTTCCAACAACGAGCCGTCCCCCGAAGCCGCCGAAGGGTGGAATCCTCTGAGTCCGTTGAGCGCGGAGGAGAGTTACGCTCAGCAAACGTCGACGGGCGGCGAGGAGGAGAGACTCATCGCCATGTCGCGTTGCGACTCTCTCAATGGCTCGATCGCGAAAACCAACGCCACGACCGATTCAATGACGAACGTGACGAAAATGACGCTAACGAGCTCCAGTTCCGACTCGAATTCCGCTCAATCCTTCAGCTTCGTTAGTTCGATAACGAGCTCGGTCGAGAGCAACGTGACCAGCAACAGTTCCGATCAGGAGCCGGATTTAACCTCCGAGGACAATGACAAGTATTGGCAGCACCTGTGGAAGGAAAACTTTCAATTGCAATATCAGCAGCAGTACGATGAATTTTTGTCGAAATATTGCAAGGTACACGGAGAACAAACGAGGAGTGAGAAGGTCGGGGCTGCGTCGCTGAATAACGCGCAGGCGGGCGAGAACGCGAGAACGAAACATTCGCGCAAGAGCGGCGAACCGTCGAAACGCTCGACGGCGAGTAACAGGAAAAAGATGATCGTCGAGTCGGTCGGTGCTTTGATGAAAAACTTGACCATGAGGAGCAACGATGGGAAATCGATGGAAAATGAGACGACGGAATCGCGAGAGAACAATCGGGAGGGTCGCAATGGACAGGATGAAAATTCAACATCGCGTAATAGCAACGAGAGGGGAAATCACGTTGATCGTAACAACGTGAATAATCAACGAAAATCATGCAGCGGCGACGTCGGTGACGGTGACGGTGACGGTGACAAGCCACACGACGATAAGCCAATTACGCTAAAGAGAAGGTGAAGGAGCTCGAATTTTTCCACCGCGCACGTGCTTTAGCGAATAATTTTGTTTTTCTCCCTCAACTTTGATGTTTCAGCCACGAGGCGGACTGCGACGAGACGGAGGAGGGTCTGGAGACTGTGAAAAAGGCATTTTCCTTGATGGGCTACACGTTCAACGAGAATCAAAAGCAAACGAAATTGCAGGGCGAGGTCGTTTACCGGAAGCGAAACATCAGATTGCAGAACAGACAATTGAAAATGAAAGTCACGAGATCGAAACCCTTCAACAAGCACACGTATTTCGACGACAACGGTATCGAGATAACCGACACGATAGACAAGGTAACTCGAGTCGAATGGGATCGCTGTCGCGCGTCGCTGAATAAAAAAACACGAAATAACGCCGAATGTTTCGACAACAGGTTAAACATTATCTCTCTTATTGTCCAATCGCACTTCCAACCGAGACGGAATTGCAGCCGTGCGAAACAGGTTCCTACACAAAAGTACAATTCACGTCGAGCTCCGACGACGACTGCGATCCGAGTCTCAACAACAAGCTGCACGCAAAGAGGCTCGTCTTCAGCAAGCCCAGCGCGAGCTCGTCCGATTCGAAGCCGGACGCGATCGCTATGACCACCGAACATTGTGAAATTTCCCTCGATCCCGACGAGGTTTTTCACTCGCCGGGCGTCGAAACGAACAAAAGCACGGGTGGCGGCGGCGGCGGCGGCGGCGGCGGCGGCGACGTCGTTGTTAGAATCGAGGCGACGACGCCGTCGAACGAACCGAAGGAGCACGCTTTCATGGACGTTGACGGCAGATACTGCAATAACGAGATCGTCACGATGAAAACGTCGGACGAGGACAGCGTGAAAAAGACTCTGAAGAAACGTCGTAGAAAGCAAACGAAGAGAAACGTCAGTCTTCCGGTCGAGATTGACAATGACAAAGAATTGATGAAGTATTGGGTAAAAAGGTATCGTTTGTTCAGTAAATTTGATCAGGGCATCAAATTGGACAGAGGTAATTATTGTCATCGGAAGCATTCCTCGATCGATGTTCTTCCGTTGTTCGGAGAGAGCTGAAAAAACCTCGTTATTTCGCAGAAAGTTGGTTCTCCGTGACGCCTGAAAAAATAGCCGCTCACATCGCCGAGAGGTGCCGCTGCGACACTGTCGTCGATGCATTTTGCGGCGCTGGCGGTAACGCCATTCAGTTCGCGTTCACGTGCGAGAGAGGTAAGAAATTATGCGATTCGCATACTCGCGAGAAACGCGCGGTGTATACATTTTCTTTTGTTTCCTCTTGTTCGCGACAGTTTTCGCGATAGACATTGACCCAAGAAAAATCGAGATGGCGCGCAACAACGCGCGGGTCTACGGCGTCGAGGATCGAATAGAATTTATCGTCGGTGATTTTTTCGATATCGCCGATAAATTGATAGCCGACGTTGTGTTTCTCTCGCCACCCTGGGGCGGTCCGGGATACGCCAGGGACGAAACTTTCGATCTCGGTAATATCATGCATCCGATCGGTGGATGCAGACTCTTCAAAACCGCGAAACGCATATCCGATCACATTGCGTACTTTCTTCCTCGAAACATCGACACCATACAGGTATAAAAGGCATTTTTTCATCGTTTCGCGCGATCATAACGAACCGAACGCCGATGTATAATCCGTTTTCCTTGCTCTTAGCTCGCCATGCTCGCTGGTCCCGGAAGCGGAGTGGAGGTCGAGCAAAACTTCTTAGACAGGAAGCTCATAGCTCTGACGGCGTATTACGGTGAACTTCCGCGAGACTGTTAGTTTACCGTTTTGTTTCATGTATTTATTTCGCGACAAAACGCACGAGATTGATGCACGAACGATCCGTCGAAAGATGAGAAAATGCGAAAAACGGAAACGAGTTTTTTTCTTTTTCTGTTTTTCTCTTTTTCGTTTATCGCACGACTGATGTTTGTAAATAACGAAGGAATGGAGGGAAAATTGAGAACGGTAAGCGATTAATTTGCCAATGACTCGAGTTGAAAAACAAATTTTACGGAAATATCGTGGAATCAAGAGGTAAACGCAATTTTTCCTTCCACTTTTCTCTTACTTTACTCTCTTTCGAGGGTATCGATGCAAAGTCAACAAAATGTTCGATAAAATTAATTTTCAAACGAGAAAGCAGTCGCGTCGACGTTCGCGATTGCGCTTTCAATTGTGCGCAACGTCGAAAACGAAATAAGGAAAAGAAAACAGCTGTGTAAAATATTTCCTCACCACTGTTGCACAACGATTCTCACGTGATCATTTCAAATCCTTTTTTCCTTTTTATTTCAACGACTACCAAACTATCATTTTACAGTTTTTATGTACACTTATTTACCGATAATTACGAATAAATAAAAACGAAACACGAAAGGCATCGATTATTCAGCCCCGGCTGTTTTTTCAACTGGGACATTTTTTTGTTCCCGAAAATCCATCAACGTTTCCACAGCCGAAATTTTTTAAGACGAAAATACATTGTAAAAAAATACACGAAGCAACAAAACGAAATTTAACGGACGAACGTATGTACATGCGCTCCTGACTAGCTTCTTTTTCTCTTGTGATTTTTTTGTTTTTTTTTTGTAAACCTTCTTTCCCGCGAGAATGAATCGTTGAATTTTTGGTAAATTTATATCTCGAAAACATAAAGCGAATATCCTTTTTTTTTCAACTGCCCCGATAATAACAATTTTCGCGTCGTTCTCGCGATATTCCATGATCAACGAGCGTCGCTGGTACAAAAATAATTCGAGAGACAAGTCCCGAACGAGCGAATTTGTTCGAAACGCCGTGGCATCTTTGACGGGACGATGCATTTTTTAAAAAAGTGGAAAAAACAGTCTTGTTCGCTCGTTTGGGCTTAGCCGACGATTATAGCCGCACTTTTGACACTGAAGCGAAAACGTTTCGAACGAAGCAACAAAGAGCACGCGTCTCCGTCAGGTCGTAGCGAGAAAAGCAAATATCGAGCGGGAATCTCGATAACTCGGCAATGAAAACTCCAAGGAAAACAAACACTCGAGTCCATCGACGCAAATTTGTGTCATGATTTAAAAAATATATAATTTATCGAAAAGTTTTTGAAAATCGTGCTTTTCAAAGTTATCCTCGTCGGTATCTCGCGCTCGATCGACGTTTCTTCTCATTTTTGTAGCATTGCCGAGTGCACGAAAATTTCGTTGTTACCGAAATCAATGCCCGCCGTACGTTCTCGGTCCTTAGTAGCGAAATTTTCGGTTGAATGTACGTATGTCGTAATTATGTTTAAAAGAGAGTCGAGCGACGATCGAAAATGAAAAATATGCGGGAGCTACTCAAGTGTCCACGGTAATGAGCGTTGTAGCGTCGTCTTCCGGTTCCGCCGGTATCGTGATTCCACCGGTATCGATGTTCTCCTCCTCCTCCCTCGGTATTTTCAGAAAGCAGTGCATCGTCTCGTCGTCCTCTTGCTCGATCGAGGGACACTTGGCGGTGGCGGCCTCGTCGCTCATCGGCAAGGAACCTTCGAGATGCTTCGACGGTATCTGAATCGTGATCGTCTGCGAGGTGCCGTCGGCCGAGGTCGACGACGACATCAGACTGGCTTCGATGGTTTTCCCGACTTTCGAGAACGCCCCCAAACAGCTGTAAATTAGCTGCGCAGCGGCGATATTGCCCGGAAACACTTCGACGTTTTCCCCGTCTGAAACAAATATTGCCGACGCAATATTTTGTTAAATCATCGAGAAACGCATTTTTCGCATCGTTTAATCGCGATCGCGAGGAGGATTACGCACCCTTCTTCGGCGCTGATGACTTGATCAAGCCTTTCTGATGATCGCCGACGTGCTGCAAGTAACTCTCGTTCTTCACCGTCTTGAAGGGACACAAGTCGCAGGTGAAAAGACCCGAGAGTTGAGGATGCTTGGCGCGCAAATGGTTCTTGTAACTGTTGCTCTGTATCGCCGAGTAGGGACAGTGGGGACACTTGTACGGCCTGACACCTTGAAAGTAACAAACGATCGGCGCTGATTTACGTTTTTCCCGTCTCGTCCCTCGCTAGGGACGATCTCGGTCGATCGAATTTCGGGCTTTCTCTATTCTCTACTGTTTACCGGTGTGTCTCATCATGTGACGACGCAGCGAATTGTGATCGCCGGTTTTGTACTCGCACAGCTGACAATTGAAGGGCTTGTCACCGGTGTGCTGTCGCAGATGCATCTGCAGCATGGCTTTGCGGGCGCTCGAGTGCCCGCAAACGTTGCAGACGTACGGTCGCAGTTTCGAGTGCACGGCTTGTATGTGATTCTTCAGGCATTTCGAGTCGGCGTACGTCTTGCCGCACAAGTCGCACGTCTTCGAGGTGTACCAACGCGGCACGTCCGTTGTTTTTCTGTCCAGGTGCATGACCCGGTGATTTCTCAATTGGCTCGATTGTTTGAAGCGTTTCCCGCAATCGGGACACTGAAATTCCCGATTTTCGCTGTGGACCCTCATGTGCGTCAGCAGCTTGACCATCGTCGCGCTTTTGTACACTTTGCAAATATCGCAGGGAAAAAGATCGATGTCTGTAACGAGAAAATTCCGACGATTGTTGACGTTTTTTTGTTGCCCCGGAAAAACGATAGAGGCGCTATTTTTCAAACGAATTCCTCCTCTCACCGATCTGATGCTTCTTCCAAAGATGGAGACTGCAGGACCTCCACTTTGCGAATTTCATGTCCTTGCACATGTTGCACTTGAATATATTCGAACAGTACGGGACATCAATGTGGCACACCGCGTGTTGCTGCATCGTTATATCCGTACTGAATTTGTATGGACAGCCACGGTAAGTGCACCTGTGCGGTAATGATCAGCGAATCATTCGCGTGTAATTCAAAGACGTTATCATCAAGGTATATATAAGGAACCGAGCGCTCACTTGACGTCGCGATCTTTCACGTCGAAAGACTTTTTTTCTCGTTCGCTGGATTGCGCGCTTTGAATTTTCATCGTTGGATCGTCTCGCGACGACGGTGATTTCGGTCGTCTCGCGCCTAAAATACTGGGCTTGAAGCTCGATTGGTTCGATCGTTTCGGACTCTCGATTTGCTTCCTCACCGACCTTTCGTCGCTACCGCGATCCGTCAATTGATGATCCTGGAAGAACATTTTCAGAGAATGCGTGAGATATCTTTTCAACGATCAACATCACGTGGTATCGAGGAAAAAGGGGATTACCTTTATCATGTGTTCTCTGCAGTCCTCCATCGAGGGGAAACAATTGGAGCACTCGCCGCACATGTACACGAGTTTAACGTCCTCCGCACTTTTATTCGCATCGTCCGTCTGTAAAATAATCCTCGTATCAAAAAATCTCTCCTCCTTGGGGAAACTCTGGATAAATTTCAAGGATACTCTTTCGACTCACTTTGGTAACAGGATTTGCGTGAATATTTTGAAAATGTTTCAACAATCGCTCTCTGTCCTGAGTCGTGTACGGACATATTTTGCATTTGAAGGCAGTGACGACTTCCACAAAATCGTTAGCGTTGAGATCGTCCTTGGCGACGATGTACAATTCTTCGCTGTCGTCCGATCGTACTGCCGACTCTTCGTCATCGGGACCCAACTGAGAATCGCCGTCCGATTCGTATCTCTCAACTTCCACACGATCTTCTTCGTCCTCCGAGTCCTCCGCATTTTTGGGTACAATAATTTTGTCCTCGCTCTCTAGGCTCTCGTACTCGAATTGACCAATGTCCAGGGCCTGAAGTTCGCCGTTGTGCACCGCGTAAATCTGACCATCTATGTAAACCAGCGGAATGGATTCGCCTTCTTCACCGTCCTTTGCCGCTCCGTCGACGATTTTAGCGTGATTCTCATAATTCTCCGATCCTCCCAGTTGTACAAACGTTTCCCGAGTATTTCCCAGGGACTGAATGATGAACCGAGAGCCGTTTATCTCGTAGCTCAGGAACGACGGATTCAAAATTTCTTGATTGCCACTCATCATCCGGGCTTGTCTAATTTATCGGAGAGTCAAAGTTTCTGGAAAAAAAGTCCATTGCAATTTGCCGATGCGTCGACTCGATGACCTTTTTTGATAGAAAAAACAGCATAATGATGATAACGGCGGAACCCGAAGAAAGTTCATGTGGAAGCGATGTTTTTGTTTACAACGATATTAACCTAATTGCAGTAGAGTATACTTTCGTCGCGCGTAATAACGTTGAAATATGGATAGCGGAGGTTATACCAATAGCGGTGTCGCTAAAAATATCATTAGACACATTTTTATAAAAGAGGTTATCTCACACCTCGCGTTTTTCGTCGTCGAATCCATCCCCGACGGTGCGTGAATTACCAACGACAAATATTACGAATTGCGAAATGAGAATTGAGAATGATGACTTTTTTCTTGCTTCAAATTCGAAAATATCCTTTCTGCTGTATTTACATTTTTATTTTGGGGCCGCGCGTGTAGCGGCGTCTGGTTCGAGGTTTTCCGCAGGTCGGTTGACTAATTTTTTGTTACGATTTTACTACGACAATGCGACCTGTGATAAAAGTGATGATTCAAAAATAATATCATACGTACCCCAACTGATGGAGATTCGAGGGCACTGATTCTGAATTAAACTCGTGATAATACATCCGCAATGTGTTTCACTCTCCGAGAGATAATAATCTACAACCTTACCGGGCAGCCATCTTTATTTTTTCTGCGGTGACGAAAAAAAAAAATGGAAGTGCGCTAGCACTTTCGACACGCATATATGTATTATTAACCGGCAATTGACAACTTTCTTTATATCCGTTTTGTATTTTCTACAAACGATACACAATAATAATTATAATACAATCGATTTTTACATCAACATGTTGCATTCACGATTTTGATCGTTTTTCTACATTCTGTCTGGCTAATTCCGGACAAAATTGCGAGTTATATTTCTGTCTGATGACCGGCTTTGATTGTTCGTTTTTCACCGGAACCGGCAAGGTTTCTCCTCTCAATTTAGCGAGGAGAGCTTCGGTCCGCAATTTTTCGCTCTGTTCTCTCTGTAATCTAGCAGCGCGCAATTTATCGATATCGTTTTTGGATTTTCCATTAAAATTCGATGATTCGTCATTGTTGCGTTTACGAGATTTATGTTTTTTCGATTTTTTCTTGTTTCTCTTGTGTCTTTTTTCAGATCGAGTTTCATCTTCATCCCGATCGCTGTCGCGTTTTCTTTTTTCGCCTTTAGGGACTTTCAATTTTGGCGATGACTCTGATTTTACGGAAGTGGACGACGAGGAGCCCATGAGATTCAAATATCTGCGTACATTTTTCATAGGGTCGTCGAAGCTCTTTTTCACCGTCTGTATTTCAATTTCGGGCTCATTATCTTTCATTCGTCTCGGCAATTCGTCGTACCAATTGGTCTTTCCCGTCGCCTCATTGGTATCCTGACCAAGATACGTTAAATATCCGATTTGCTTCTCGTACTTTTCCTGTTCCGCTTTTTTTTCCGCCTCGTGCTCTGCGTTTGGTCTATTGTGATCAATGTTTCCGGCCTCTAGCTCGGCAAAGAAATTCACGTGTTCCAGTCTCTCCGGTTCTTTACGATCCGCCTCCTCATCGATCTTTGTCTCCTCTCCGACGTGCTTACTCCTGGCTTGTTCTCTGAGGAAATTGATTCTCGCCTCAGCTTCCTGCAAACGGAGAATGCTAATATTGTGACCCCTGCAACTTGGCAACGATATTCAAATACATCAAAGTTGATAGAAATTCCCACCGCTTTTCGAACACGAGCTTTTTTCGCATCTTCTTCCTCCGCCGCTTTTGCCTCGTCTCGACGAACGCGAGCTATATTTTCCTTTGTCCGTACGTGCCACCTTGATCGAACGTAAACATTATTTATGAAATAAGTCAATGAAAATTGTCGTACAGTCGACAATGTTGACGATTATAAATACGAACCGTTTCTTTGGTAAAATGTTCATTTTGCCTCAGTTTTTCGGTTGCAACTTTGGTTATTTATCGAAAACGGTGATTATTGTTATTTCGTTATTTATCATTGTAAATATTCGCTGACATTGCGCATTTGTTGCGCGCATACCCGCCGTGTTTTTTGTTTTCGTCGTAGTCTCTCCTCCACCTCTCCGAACATAGTAACGAATGGAGAATCGATTTTGGCAATATCGAAACAAAGTAGCAGCAGGCATACATAACCTACCTTTTTTATCGTGCAGCGGTGCAGCGCAACATAACCTCTTGTCTGCAAAGTTTACGTGTAGAAAACTTGTTGTTGCTATGAAAGCTTCTGACGATTGTAATTTTTAGTTTAAAAGACATTGAAAATGTTGTCAGCGTCGCGTTTAAACGTTTCTTTAAGATCGAGTGCGATTGGTGTGAGATGGTATATCGCAAGTGTAAAAAATCGCCGAACCGCACAGTGTTTTGTACATGCGAAAACGCACGAAAACGGGCCGCATATTTTGAACCAAAGGAATTATCATTCAAGTGTGATCGTTCGTGCTACAAATTTTAAGGCATTCCATGCGAAAGTCTTGTCGCGCGATGAAAATTTCCTCCGCTTTCAATCGCATCCCGTGCGTAATTGTTCCACCGAGCGTCTTCCGGAGAAAGCCGATGTTTTCGGTGATTTGAGCGATCGCCAGTTCGAAAAAATCGAGCTTGACGAAGACGAAAAGAAGGAGGAGGATTTCGTGGAGAACGAGGCGCGAGTCCCACGTAGTAGAAGATTGACACCCGGCGGTTACGCGAATCTCATCAAATCTCACATCGGCAAGGGCAACCTGAAGGCGGCTCTCGAAGTGTTGGACACTATAGCGGCGAATCGCGACCAACCCAACACGCACATGTACAATCTTTTGCTGAGAGCTTACGCCGTTGCCGGTGATTTGAAACAATCGCGTTCCCTCTACGCCAAGATGAAAAAACGTGGCTTGAAGTGTAACGCCGCGACTTACACGAGTATATTGAACGCCTGCGCCAATTACCATCACGCGCCGTCGGCCCTCGATTATCTCGAAGATCTCAGACAGCAGTTTGCGGAAAACAATGCTGTTCTCAACGAAACTCATTACAACACGATGATAAAAGCCTACGGACGTCACGGCAAGATACTGGAGGCTTTTACCATCGCGGATCTGATGAGAGACTTGCATCTGCCCACGGGCGAAATAACTTTCAACTCCTTGCTGATAAGCACCATTTCCGAGCCTTCGTCCGGCCTGAGACACGCTCTGGTCACTTGGCATCAGATGCGAAGACACGCGATAAAACCGACTCTGGTCACTTATAATTTGTTGTTACGAGCCATCAGAGACACCAAGCTGGGAGATTTGAGGGTGAACGACGTTCTCATCGACAAGGAGCCGCGGTGTCAAGTTTTGTTGGTCGAAGATGCCATTCCCGATGTTCTGAGTTATCCGCCGCATGTAAACAGTCTTATTTTCACGGAAGTCGCGTTGAAAGCCGAACAAGTCGAGAATAGCCAAGTCCCGTCGGTAAGAAAGAAAGATGTTAAGAATGTACCGGCAAACGTTAATGCCGATAGCGAAAAGAGTCTCGTTGATGCGCGGGAGGCGATATTGAAAACTCCGTTGGACACGATTCACAACAAAAACCGCCTGATACTGTTCGGCGGTGCGGCGGGCATACTGAGAAGCATGGAGAAAGACGGCGTCACTCCGGACATAAAAACCCTGACTCTTCTCATGGAACTCGTGCCTCCGTCCGATAAGAACGAACGCGCTATTCTCAGCGTAGCCAGAAGCTTGAAGATTCCGTTGGACATTGATTTCTTCAATATGCTCATGAAAAAAAGAAGTCTCAGGAGAGATTACAAAGGCGCCAAGGTAAACGCGAACTTGGAAATATTAAATTTATATCAATTCCAGAGAAAAATGGAAAATGAATAAATCATAATTGAGAATAAAAACGAGATGAAAATTTAGGAAATCCTCGACGATGTTCAACGCAACGGGTTGTGCCCCGATATGATAACCTGGGGGGTATTGGCCCTCGGTTGCCACACGGCTCAGGATGCGAAAGATCTCATAGACGGAATGCGCACCACGGGACACACGATGAATCCCGTAATCGCCGGCACGCTCATCAACAACGCCTGCAGGAAACTTCGTTTTTACTACGTTCTCGAAATAATGGAACTGATGCTGGATCACGGCATACAACCGAATTACGAATTGCTGACGAGCCTTGAAAACTTTCGAAAACACACGAACGAAATAGTAAAGTCAAAGGTTAGAGAAATATCAATAAACGAATCGACCATCGACGAGATACAACGTTCGCAACGGCGTTTCCCTCATTTTCGCATTTTGTCCTTGTTTTTTCAGAAATTCTCGCGAACGGTCAAACTTCCGGCATTCAAAAGCGGTTTCGCCAAGTTCCACTTCAGATATCCGACGTGGAAGGCACAAATGGAGGAGAGAAAGGAGCAGGAGAAAGAGAGGAAGTATCGAATGAAAAAGCGTTGAAGGAATTACGGCTGATATGTAAATACGTATATTTGTACAAACGAAAAACTCGATAAAATTGACAAAAAAAAAGGGAAAAAGAACAACCGCCAAATACGAAGCGTCGGGCGCGACGGAGAATTTATTTCTTGTTTCTTTTGTCCACGAGAATCCGGAATTCGATGATCTTTTCACATATCTTTCAAGAAAAACGTCCAAAGACATTGAATTATCGAATAATTTACACGGCGACCGAGAGAGTCATCGACGAAATACAAAAGTTTACATTCGTCTTCAAACAGTGAAACAGCGCCGTTGGGGCGAGTGTTGTTTTTCTTTCTCATCGACTTTCCTCACCGAAGATAGGGCGAACGGGGCTCGGAGACCCAGGGACGACATCTCGTGCCCGCTATGACCCCTCTGGGTGGACACGTACCTCTGATGCTCAATTTGTTGTATCCCGTTGGTCCCGTAGGTTGAGCCCCGCAAGTTTCCAAAGCTACGAAATCGTCAACGTGAAGAGAGGGCGGTCTCGAAGTGTTTGGTGGTCGTGATCTGAAAGGATCGCTCCCTCTGCCCGCCCCACCGGCGGTCGAACCTCCTCTCATCGAGTTCACGAACTGCGCCCTTCCTCGCATCGGCGTGACTGTCGTTAAAACGTTTACGAAGAGATGAGAAAAGTACATTGCGCGAAATTCCCTCTATTTGTTTCCTCGGAACATTTTTCCATTGCGATTATCGAAAATTGACAAGTTCATGATTTTTTCAAAGACTCCCGGATGAAAAAAAGATATTTTTCGGCAATAGTTGGAAAAACACTCCGGGAACGCGTACGTCGTCGTCCAAGGGCATTCGTCGCTAGGGAATAAAACTCACCAAAGGGTTGTTTCGTCTTGGCAGTGGGCACGTTGGTCTGTTTCTGCGAGTCTCTCGCATCGTCGTTTGTCTCGTTTTGCCCCTTGGGTTGCATAGGCTGAGTAGAGTCGTCCGGTGGTACTTTGGAGCACAACAGTTGCACCTCGTTGAGAAGATTGAAATCCGGAGGTAAGAGTTCGGCGGCAAGGGCGATGAGATCGACGGTATTGCTCATTTGGTTGTTTCCGATCGTCGAAGCGTCGACGAAATTGCGCTTTCTCGAGGGACGGCGGTATTTTCCACGTCGCACGACGGACCTCTGCGAGAACTGATTGAGGAGAGCTTCGGGCGTTGGCAACAGAGGCTCCAGCATTTCCGGCACGGTATCCTTGTCGTCCTTTCCATCGACGGACGTTCGCAGTTTATCCACGAGCTCCTCGGCGCCTCTCAATCTCTCGAGCGGATGCCGCGCGCCCTTTTCCCAAGAGACGAGGGAGGCAAGCTGCGATACGCGGAGATACAACGATCTTTCCGGATTTTTGCACGAAACGAGACTCTCCAGAAACGAAACAACGAGCAGCGCCAGCGAATCCTCCTGGTCGGGCTCCTCGCGGTCGATCTTCTCGTTTTCGTCGTCGCGACGAGAATGTTCGAGCAGGGCGCTCAGGGCGCCGGGATTATTCTCGAGGCAGCTTTTAACGTGATACAAGCCGTAATTGTGTCTCGTCAGGGAAACGAGCACGCGCAAGACACCCTCGAGGACGATCCTCGCGTATCTGCCGGGATTGGCGATTACGTCGATGAGAGCGGCGAGAATCGAGAGCAGGGGATCCTTGCTCGGTACGGAGTGACTCAGGCGAATCTCAAAGGCCTCGCCGTTGGTCTCCTCCTGCGCGAGGCTCAGTCGGTCGTCGCACAGTATACCAAAAGTCTCGAGAATCTCCAGTTGCACGCCGCTGGAACTGCTCGTTTTCAAGGTCGCGCACATCATTTCGACGACCGGCGGATACTTTTGGTCGGATTTCACTTGGGCCCTCGAAGTCGGACTGAGGAGGGTCAAGAGCGTCGCCTTCATCGGAGGATGCGAGGACAAATCGGCGAGCAAACTGAGCACCGGTGAATCGTTGTTCTCCAGAGGCGTCGAGGCGAGAATTCGATCGAGGAGACATCGGCCGACGAGCAGGGCGCTGGGTGCCGCGAGGTCGCTTATCTGTTTGCACACGGTCGACAACAGGCCGAGCAGAGTCTCGTCCCAACTGGCGCACAAGAGGCACAGGGTGTCCGTGAGACAGGCGGCTTGGGCCTGAAGATGGGCCGACCACAATTTCCTCAGGCCCAACTCTCTGGTGAGCTCCTCGCTGGGGTGATTGTCACGGCGAAGCTCCATTATCGGCGGCAACAAGCGCGACAACAATCTCATGCCGGGTAAAAAGTTGGCCGGACAGGAGGATATCGTCTTGAGCACCTCGCCGATCATTTGCGTCCACAGTGATTTGGCGACGTTGCCGGAGCCGTCGGAATCAACGGCGCGCGTGAAAGCCAGCAGGGTCTCGGCGATTTCGTCGGTGAGATAACGAAGGGAGGACGAGGACGAGGGTATCGCCTCGACGAGCGACCAAACACCGAGGAGAGGCGCGACCGCCGTTAAATCCTTGAAATCCGTCGCCATGCACTTGACCAAACGTTCGACGAGGGCTCTGACGAGCTTGACGCAGGGTAGGAAGAGGGCGACGAGCGCCAGTCCCCTTCTACCGGTCAAGGAGGCGCGATGGACGCGAGGCTGCTCGTAAAAATGCGTTATCCTCGTGAGGACGCTGACCAACACGGTCAAACCATCGGCGGCGAACAATTGCGTCAGGGCGTTCCGGTGTTTGAGCTCGATGTAACTCTCGGCCGGGTCGACGTCGGCGCCCGAGGGAAATACGAGATGATGCAAGATTCGACAAGCGGTCAAGAGCTCACCGGGCAGCGAGGCTGATTTTTCCGCGTATTTCCTGACGATCGCGACGAGAGGCGCGACGTCGTTGTAATTCCAGTTGGACGACTGCGCGGCGATCGTAAGATGAGGCGCAATGTCGCGCAACGCTCCGTTGTTCCGCGTCTCGTCGAGGATCGTCGCGGCGCGATTCTGCAAAATGTCCACTCTCTCGGAGTAACGCACCGTTACCGATATGATTTCCGCGGCGAATTCCGCGAGATCACCGTCACCGAGATAGGGCGTCAGACAATCGATAAAACCGTCCAACGACAGGACTTTGACGACGGCGTCGAGACCCTCCGGATAAATGAGAAAGGTGTGCAATTTTCTCAAAGGCAACCACCAGTCGTTCGACAAGGACGTGTTCCCTGATTGTTGATTCTTGAGGGCAACGAGACACCGCGTCACCTGCAAACGCCAAGCCAATCTCGAGCCCGGGCCCGTCTTCTCGTAACGCATCGATTTCAATATCGACACGGTGACATCCGGCTCTCGAAGGAGATACAAGAGTCCCTCGGCCGTGTCAGCGAGACGCGCGACTAATCGCCTCGCCGCGGCGATCACCGCTCTGTCGGAATCCGGCGAGGTGAGCACGAGCAGGAGACGACGCGAGAATCCATGATGCTCGAAATACGAGATGAGATGCTTTCGCGGGTTTCTCGTTTGTTCACGCTCGAATTCCATCTGCTTGCTCGCCGGCAGTTGTCGCTTCGGTTGGGCCATCAACGTCGGCGCACAGACGTAAGTGCGCGTCAATTCGTCCAGTGTCAGTGCGCTGACGTTGCGACAGTCGCGAGACTCCTCGAGCAGTTCGTAAACGTGAATTTTCCGCAACATGGACGTCAGGGCGTACTTCAACCTGGCCAATTTCGCCTCGTCCAGCATCTCCACGGTGAGGCGATAGAGATTGTCGTCGGATCTGAGGAATTCCTCGACGATCATCGGACTGAGAAGCGAGGCATCGAGCGCTCGTAGAGCGGCGAGCTTCACCGGCAGGGCAACGTTCTCTCGCGTGCACAGAGTCAAGAGTCTCTTTGGCGCGGAGACGCGGAGCAATATCTCCGGACCGCCGACGATCGACGACGCCGCCTCTGCCAATCTAACGCCGACCTTGACGTGACGCACTTTGTACGCGGGTTGCGGTTGTCCGCGCGCCAGCTCGTGACTCAACGAGGCGTCTACGATCGCCTCCAGATCGCGAAGATCATCCTCGTCGAGACGGCTCGTCGAGCTCAGAAGCGAACACAGCGTCTCGCAGTTGTGCACGAACGATTCTTTTTCCTGGCCCGGCGCGGCACTCAAATTCCCCGTTGATTTCGCCAACGAGCGTATAGCTTCGCGCACCTTCTCCAACGTCGCCTCGTCCTGACTGTGCGAATCGACGACGACGACGACGACCATACTCCCCCCCGCCAATTTATCGAGTTCCAGCAAATCCGGAGGTTTTATAGCGTATAGATCGTCGGCCTGTAACGTCTCGCACTGATAATCGATGGACGACGATGGAACATCGTCCGTCATTAATTCCTCGTCGGAAAGAATCGGCTCGAACGGCTCGACGGTCGTTGCGTTCGTCGTTTCCTCGCACTCTCTGTCCGCCCGATCGTCTTCCTCCTCGGCTGATATGGATTCGGGACTGAGAGACACGAGAGACTCCGACAGGGGCGAGGACGGACGTTTCGTCGACTTTCGAGGTACCGTCGGCGTCGTCGGCGGTGGTGGTGGCGGCGGCGGCGGCGGCGGGGGCGGTGCTTCCTCCTCGCTCCATCTGGATGGTTCGGGCTTCGCGGGCTCCACCGGCGTTAATCGCTGCGTCGGCTCGACCGTCGGTATCTGTTGTATCATCGGCGACGCAACTTCCGCCGTGCATGGTTCTTGCTGCAAATTTCACAAAACGCATCGACTTTGTCCCGTATCGTTTCGATCGCGAGAAATTTACAGCTCTGCGGCGGTATACAATAAAAAATTGTATACGCGAGTAAACATTTGCGATCGATGGAGTTGAATACGCAATAAACGAAAGTACTAACATTTACCACCGGTGCGCTCGGAGGATTATCAAAGTACCAGTCGGGCTGCGGCTCGGGAGCTTGCGGCATACTCTCCGTCGGTTGTTCGGTTCCGCCGACGGGCAAGGCCGTCGTGGCTGAAGTACCGGCGATCTCCTGAGGATTGCTGATTGATTTCGTGAGAGAACCGTAAACCGCCAGGGTAATCGTCGTGTACCAACCGCGCAGGACCAGGCCGTCTGTAGGAATTTGCTTTCTCTCGCATTCCAATTGTATATGAACATTTTGCTTGTACTCTAATCCGCCCAGTGATTCGAAAGTAGACGCGCCTGGCTTGCTGAGATCGTTTACAAAAAATTCTATCTCAAACTGAGACGGATTGGTCGCCCTACGATGAGAAAACAAAAGGTTTTATCGTACGCGAACACCACTTGTTTTTTTCATGGTACTTTGCCGAGTCATGTCGTGTTTACCCAAGACGAACGCCACCCGGAAAATCGGCTTGAACCCGCGCACCTAGCGGTATTATCCTAACCTCACTTATGTACACTGGCTTCGGGAACTGTACCAAATCTAGATTGAGTTCCTGCGACAATCGCGTTAAAATTATTTCGCATGGTTTTTATCGCCTTGTTTCGCGCAAACTTTGTTATTTTTAGTAGAATACTTGGCGAACAAACCTCCGATATGTCGTGAGAAAAAGTGTCGAAAAACAATAGTTCAACGTTATCCATATTTTGTTTGCTCCCTTCGTCAAACGAATCGTCGTTGATCAATCGTTCTCTACAATATTGTACGTTCGTCGAAATTTTCATACGGACTTTGCTTCAAAATTCTTTCAATTACAGAAAAAACGAGTGTAAATAAATTCTTTCAGCCAGCCAAATCTCATAAACTGTATACCGTCACCTGGCGCGCTCTCTCGTCTCCGCGATAAGAATCGTTTGTGTCCATACGCGCCTCTGTGTGTTGTATGTTTTTCTGTTTTTCTCTACACAACACTATGTAGCCGATTCCGCGCGGCGCGGAAAAGACGTTTTTTACCTTACCGACCGACCCGCCACCCCTCTCCCCCAGAGCCACGCAGGAAAGTTCTACACACTACAGGAAAAAAAAACACCACAGATTTTTTTGAATATGTGCGCCACTATTCGAACGATGTTTTCATTTTATTCAATTAAAATTTGTGGAACAAACATGAAAACACGCGTGTACAATAATCTTGATTATTTTAAATATAGGATATATTTAAAACATCAACAATATAAAAAAATCAACGCTCGTACACAATCAATACGAGACATCGATTAAAAATACTCAACAAAACACATTCCTTTGGCATTGATCGTCAAATAAAGTCTTCTTGGGTATATAGCACCGATAGTTGTCTGTTTTTTCATGACAATTTAAGTACGCCCGAGGTTTTGAAAGAATTTCTTCGGTGTTTTAATGCAATTTTTGCAAATTTTCCTCAAAGGCGGTAAAAAACGGTAGCACCCGCGTCAAATAGTACAGGTAATTATGAATAATTTGTAATTTTTTTTTCACATTTTCCAAAACAACAAAAAATTATGTCAGAGCGCGAAAAACGTTATTAAAAAATTTGAAAGTATCGAGAGAGAAAGCATAGATTAAATCAATATGGCAGAACCGGAAGAGAATTTCAGAACGGCGAATCTGGCACTAGCGTCGTTTATTTCCGCGCTTACCGGCCTTTGCCGATACGAATTTCTTGATCAACCCGGCCAATTCTTTCTCCGATTGTCCCATATCCGCGATCGATTGTGCGATCTCCTCGCGCAAGCCCTCCTTCAACAGAGGCTCTCTTCCGTGGGGCGACGATTGCTCCGTCGGTTCTGCGGCTGCCTGGCTCATTTCCATAATCTGCAAATGACGAAGAACAGCGATTTGAGAAAATTGCACCAAGGGCGATCGATGGATATCCGGTTGAAAAAAATTTATCATGAATCTGTGAAATTTGTTCGTATTTTCTCACCTCAAGATAGGCAGAGTGAATAAAGGCCACTTCTCGGGCATTCATCTCGATCTTCCTGACCAACTTGAGTAGCACGCCCAGCCGCATAGAGATGTTCGAGCTTCGTTTGAGCATCGCGGTCAATTTTTGGTGCGAATACGTATTAACCGCGTCGAGACGACAATACAGTTGTTTCAGCTGAGCTTCTCGGCTCCTGGTCATATTGCGATATTGCCGAGTCCGTTTCGCGGCCGCTTTCAATTTGGCCAAGACCGATCTCACCACAACGTTGCTGTTCGCCACCTGTCTCTCGAGATCGTTCAAACTCTGGTGGAGACTTCTCGCACCTGTAATACAAACGGAAAATGACGAACATCGGTCGAGAGGGTCGCGCAATTTCACAAACGAGACTATGTTTTCTTTACACGCATATGCATGATCGTCAAATGCGAGGCGTTTTTCCATATTTTCATTGCGTACCTTGGGGATGACGGGTGCGTCTCGGCCGGTCCCGACTAGCGACGAACTCGTCGTCGTCGTCGTCGTCGGACAAACTCGTGGATTCGTCGGAAGAGTTCTCATCCGGCGAACCGGACGAGCCTTCGGCGTCCTGGGCCGCTTTTGTGACGGCGCTCGTCGAGTATCGGAGCTTGACCGGCATTTGCCTCAGAACGCGGCTGAAAATTCCAGCGCAATTCAGCCTCACGTCGCGGTAAATAGCCTGGGGGCTCCACTTGTCGTGCAGGTCGCGACTCATCGCTCGCCACACGGGATGCGTATACTTTGGAAATTCATCTTTGAAAAAGCATCGAATGTACCGCTTAAGGACCACTGCGGACTCGGGGGAAGATGCGAAAGTTATCGACGGGATTTTCGTCATCGCGAGACCGAGGACGCGTTATACACGCGGTGTGTTATTGTACGCACAGGATGCGGAATCACTTTCACAACGCGAAATGACAAACTTTCAACGGGACCACCGATAAATCTTGTATGACTTTGCACTCCGGAAGCCCGTCCTTATATGACCTTGTGCCACGAGACGCGCATAAAGGGACCATAAACAGGGACCGCAATGGCGGTGGGGGCCACAACGTCCCTGCCGTGAGACCCGTCGGCCTATGACGTCGCCGAGAATTATATCCACCATCGACGAGGCGGCTGGCTCATCCCCTACGGGACCCCGAATTTACGTCGCTACCCTTCATTTTCGGCCAATATCTTCGGTGGATTCTCCCCTCTTTTGCCAGAGGTCCGCCCTGGTCCGACCCCCTTCCGCGCGCCATTTTACCAGTTGTACTTTCTCGTTTCTTTGAATTTTGGCCTCTCGTCAATTTTCCTTTAACGTACACACATCGAAAACATGCAATTTAGGTCCGAAAACCATATTTCGCGCCCTGCGATTTGCCGTAGCAACGTATTTTTCCGTTCGATCACCGCGCTTTAGCGATAATCCGGCTGGTATAATCCCGAGAAAGACCGAAATACCGAATGCGTTCGACTTTTTGTTATTATGCGAAATTAACGTGTTTCCTGCTATTATGTATGCGTGATTTTTTTCGTCGATTTCGCATCATCGCCATGGACGCTAAACTCGCGTGATCTGTTTCGATTTTGCCGGATTTTTACCTGCTGCATGAACAATAACGCTGACAAAATCTCGAACGAATTTCGCGCGTGAATTGAGAAAAAGGCATATGAAAAGCGATACGCGGAAAAGGATGAATAATATGAAAATATGTTTCGGCAAGCGAGACAGCAGGTATAGTTGTCACGCGCGGTTGACCCGTCCGAGCTCCAAAATAGTCATGATTGTTTTATGGCTCTGCTTTTCTTGCAACAATACTCTTGGAAGAATTCATTTATGTATTTCGATTATGTCGGGGTTTTTCTTGGAAGATCGATTGCGTAAAGGAACAACGGAGCCATAAAACAATCATGAAAAATGGAGCGCGGACGACACCTGCTGCGGGTCAATAATCACTCTTGACCAACGGATTGTTCTTGGGTTTCTTTTTCATTCACGCACCACCCTTTCTCTCTCTCTCTCTATGAACAATTTTCAATTACCTGTTTGTGGAAAATATGTATAGCGGGACATTAAATTGAGAGCACGGTCAATAAAACCAGATCTATAAACGCGGCAGCGTCTCGACACCGAGTAATTAAACAAAAGACAACATTTTATGACCAGACGTCAGAGACCTGCCACGGATATTATACAGGAAAATGGGCTTTCAGCTGTCACACAAGAAAGAACAAGAATACATTACATAGGTGTACATTTTTTACTTTTTAAAGTTTCAAATGTGCTCGATAATTATAGCGGACCGATGAGCTATAACATGCGATGTTACTTGCTTGGTGTTTTTTATTTCTATAGAAACAATTATAGCTTACCTCAAACGGTTTCAATTTATTTAAGAGCGCATCTTCTTTCTTTTGTGTATTGCGCAAATAACGATAATTTCAAATTAATGCGCGCAATTGTATCGCTGCTCGTATATATATATGTCATGATGGACGTCTAGTTATTTTTTCGCTTGTCATCTTTGCCGCGGCGAGGCGCGGTTGTCGCCACGACATCTCGCGATTAAAATTGGCACTGTGGGCTGTTTTTTCGCGGGCAGAATTCTTTCTACAGCGATCTTGCACGTTCTATGGACACCGCTACCTCCAGACACGAGAGACGCGCACAAATTTTTGCTTTCGAAGGAAAATTGAGTCGCGATACACCCCCCCTCGATCAGCAAGTATATCATCGCGGTAGAAAAAAAGCCGGCAAGGTGAATTTTCGTTAGAAAAGAGAGCTTTGACGGCTTTAATTTCATTCCAGTAATCTCGAGGCAAAATAGTCATACGATGGAAAGTACGGAAGATAACGAGCACGATGTGCTGAAAAAAGTTTTGTCGAGTGAAGAATTGACGCGGATACCGCCAGAAATTGGCAAAAAGCTTACAACGTATTTCACCGAAAATTTCGAGGAATATATAACGGCAAAAGCGGTTTTTCAACATGGACGACAGACTCTCGGTATTGTTGACAAATAATACATACATCTTGGTCGATTTGCTTGTAGAAAATCCATCTCCCGCCTTAACCTCTCGAAAAACAAAGTATCTTCGCCGAGCTCTGCCCCCCACCCTCCCTCACCGCACTCCTCCCCTCCACTGGAAAATAAACTTTTGAAAACGGTCGTTTTGACAAAAGAACGAAATACCGTCGATGCTCAAGGTCAAACGCGCAAACCCTGTACATTTTCTCGTTTTTTTCTCTCCTCCAGAACAAAAAGTAGAGAAACTGCAGAAAGAAAATGTGGAACAAAAGCTCGATCTCGACGAATGCAGAGGAAAATTGGAACTTGCCGAAAATTTTACCAGCGAACTGCAGAGTAAACTCGACGAGGCAAAAAATGATATATACAAATTGCAGGAATCTATCAAAAGGTACGCATTTTCGTCAATGTTTCTCCGAAGCTCCGTCGATTCAGACGCGTTGCTAATCTTCAACGAAACGAAAATACAGGTTGAGCAAGGAAAATTCAGAATTCAGAAGACAGAGAGACGCCGCTGTCGACGAGAGAGACACCCTGCAGATGCAAGCGGAGAGGAGGGACAACGAGGTGGAGAGACTGCGTACGGAACTGACGTCTCTCGGCGCGCAACTGCAGTCGGCCGTAGCGGCAAAGTGTCAGGTGCTGTCGGAGGTGGAGGAAATTCGTAGTCACGAAATGACGGTCGAATTCAAGTAAGTCGACGAGATACTTTCTAAAAATGCAAAAAAAAAATCCGCCTCTCGCCTCAACCGGCGCGTTTGTTTCTATCCAAAGGGAAAAACGTTTCACGCAAGAGCGTGCCCTGTTGACCCAGCAAATAGCCAGTCTGGAGGAGGAACTGGCGAAGCGAACTTCGGAGCTGCAAGCGACTCGCGCCGAAACGTCGGCGCGCGCATTGCTGACGGACACGCGTTTGCAGCAGCGAGACGAGGAATTGCGAATCGCGAACGAGGCGGTGGCGCAACTGCGCGACGCCGTGAGCAACTCGCAGCGTCGCTCGGACGAACTCGCGCAAAAGCTCGAGGAGCAAAGGAGTCACGAGCTCTCGATGCACTCGTCGTATCGCGAGGAAGTCGGCGCGCAAACGAGACTGGCGGATCTGTACAAGGGTATGGCGGACGAGGCCAATTCAAAGTCGCGGGAATTCAGCGACGCGGTGAAGGAGTTACAAACGCTGCTGGAGGAAGCCACGGAGCAGTACGGAAAGCTGGAATCGGAATACGGACGATTGAAGCAACAGCACGAGGATACGATCGTCGAGAATACGACCAAGATCGAGGAACTCGAGAGGGAATTGAATCGCGCCAACGAGTTACTGAAAAACATCAAACAGGAGAGATTGGACCAGGCGGTGGAGCAATTGGCGCCAACAGCGGCGATCGCCAGTCGCGTTCTCAAAAAGGGCCTCAGTCTGACGCAGATTTACACGCAATTGGTCGACGCTACGAACGAGCTCACCTTCGAGAGGGAGGAGAACGAACGGTTAAAGTCGCAGTTGGACGCGATACTGCGCGAATTGGAGGACAAAGCGCCGATCGTACAGCGCGAGAGGGAAGAATTGGAATTGGCGCTGGAGAACAATTCGACCTTGGCGAGTCAACTGGAGGAGACGAACGCTGAGAATATGCGCCTCCGCGATGCTGCCGACGAGTCCGATCGCATAGCGAAGCATCACACCCGTGAGAACGTGCGTCTGAAGAGCGAACTGGCCGATCTCGCGCGACAAGTCTGTTTCCTCCTCAAGGAGATTCAAGAGAGTCGAGGTAGCGGCGGTGGAATGCACAACAGCGGTGGTGATTACTCGACGACGATGGATACGGATTTGGCCTCGTCGCAGATAATCAGCAAGAAGCTCGTGACGTTCCGCGACATCGAGGAACTCCAGGAGAACAATCAGAAGCTCCTGTCCATCGTGAGAACTCTGTCGTCCCGCCAGGAGGAGATCGAGCGGGCCACGGACGAGATCAACATCGGCGAGATGAAGGAGAAGCTCGACACGTATCTCGAGCAATTGAACGAGATGCGTGCGGCGATGGATCGACAAACCAAGATCGTCGACAGTTTGGTGAGGCAGCGCGACATGTACAAAAAGATGTATCAACAATCGTTGAAAGAGCCGAGTAACGCCCGGGCCGATGAGGAAAAGATGGAAGAGTCGGCGGCGGTGGTGGCGGCGGTGGCGGCCGAGAGCGTGGAGAATCGCGCGAGCAACGACGAGGAAACGGCGGAAACGAGCAAGATGGTTGCCGCCGCGGCGTCGAGCGAAGACAGAGAGGCGGAGAAAAGATTGGAGAAACAGGTGGAGGAACTCGAGAGGAAGCTGAAGCTCGTCAGCAACGAGTACGAGATTTACAAGCGGGAGAAAGGCGCGCACGAGCGCATGCTCGGCGAGGAAGTCGAGAGACTCCGCAAAGAGGCCGAGTCGAATTCCACGCGTTGCTGCCGTCTCAAGGCTCAGCTCGACACGTCCAACGAGCGCTTCGGTCTCTTGCAAGCCAATGTCGCCTCTTACAAAACGCAGATCAAAACGCTCGAGGACAAGTGCTCGAATTACAGCCTGACGATCGGCAAACACGAGCATAGTCTGATGATACTGAAGGACGAGGCCATGTCGGCGCAGAGTCGTTTGTCGCGCGCCGAAGTTCAATTGGAAAACCTGCGACAGGAGAGGCAACTGTTGCGAGACTCGGAGGGTCGCTTGATGAAGGAACGCGAGGTTCTCCATTCCGAGAGACAGACTCAGGCGCTCCTGCGAGCCGACGTCGAATCGATAAAAGCCAGCATCGAGCGTTCACAGGCTGAGGGACAATTGAGGGCCGAGCAGAGGCTCGACGACGCTAATCGCGAGTGCGCCGCGCTGCGACGTCGCCTGCAGGAGGAACAGGATCGATTCAGGGAGTTGTCGGCGCACCTGGAGCGCCAGCTCACCGCCGCGCAGGAGCGCCTCACCGAGGAGCACAATTTGGCGGAACGCACCAAGATCGAGCTGGAGGAGGCGCGCGTCGCCAAAGCCGAACTCGAACGTCGCGCCGAGGAGCTCGGCGCTAAATTGCGCGAGACCGCCGCGAATTCGCGAGCGAAACCCATCACCGGTGAGTACGAATTACGGTTTGTCCTCGCCTCTCCTATTTACCGGATAACTTTGGCAATTAAACGTTGGCGATTTTCGAAATTATCCAATGTCACGCGTATGCGATTGTTTTTTGTCTTTTCTTCTGAATCATCGTTGTTTCTTCGCATCAGGCGACGAAAATCTAGCCAAACGGTTGAAGGAGCTCGAGACGCAGTTGGCGAACAGCAACGCCTCCGCGAGATCGGCGTCGGAGCAATTGAAGGCGGCGAAGCAGCAAATTCAGCAATATTGCGATATCGCCGAGAGCGCGGAGACGCAACTGCGCGAATTAACGAGTCAGCACGAGCGCGCGAAGCGAGAATCACAGACGGCTCTGGAATCGTCGCGCGAGGAGGCGTTGAACCTCGGAAAACGAGTCAAAGAATTGGAGGCCGAATTGACAAAGGCACAGAGCGGCCTGCAAGAGACGGACGCGGATCTGCGTAAAAAATTGAACGCGGCTGAAGCCATGCTCGAGGAACTCGACGAGGTCAAGGGCGATCTCGAGCTGATAAAGAGCGATCTCCGGAGCGCCTCGCAAGCCGCCAAGGGAGCCGAGGAGAAATATGCCAGAGAAATGGTCCTTCATTCCGCAGACCTGCAGGTAACGCGAACAAAAATTATCCCGAAAAATGTATAATCTTGTTCCTTCCATCGACGATGCAAGTCGACCTCGAGTGTGCTAGAAGAGAATAAAACTCGAATTGACAATTTTCCAGATGCTCGGAAAACTGAGATCCGAGTCGGAAACGGTGCGGGAGCAGATGGCCCAACTGAATCAGGAGAGGATATCGGCGATCGAGGCATTGGAAATGGCAAAAGCAGCCTGGCAGGAGAGGGAGAATCGTTTGACGAGCGAGATCGAGGAGACGCGGAAGCGCGTCAACGATCTCGACGCGCAAAACAGCCTCCTTCACAATCAGATTCAGGAGCTGAGCAACATTGCCGCGATAACGCAGAGCAATCGTTCGTCCCTCGGGCAGCAGCAGCAGCAGCAGCAGCAGCAGGACAATCTCGACGCGAGTATGGAGTCGATGAATCGAAGTTTCAGCGGCCTCGAGGAGGATTCCAAGTCGGCCGAGCAGCTGCTCAAGATCATCAAGTATCTGAGGCGCGAGAAGGATTTCATAACGGCCAAGTTTGACGTGCTTCGCGCGGAGAATCTTCGCCTAAAGTCGCAGAACGAAGTGGCGGAGAGACGTCTGAAGGAGGCCGAGGCGTTGCTCAACGATCAGCGGGAAAAAACGGAAATCGACGTCGTGACGACCTCGAAGCACTCGGAGCTGCTGCGGAAGGTCGAGACGCTGAACGCGATAACCGATTCCAACAGAGTTCTGCGCGAGGAGAGAGACGCCCTCGCGACCAAACTGGCCGATCTCGAGGGCAAAGTCAACGCCCTGTCCGCCGAGGTGGTACCGTTGCGAAAAAAATCACGCGATTTAACGGCCAAATTGGAAGCGACCATGCAGGAAAACGCGAGTATAAAGGCGGACGTGCTGAGATGGCGACAGAGGGCCAACACCCTGGTCGAGAGAGCCAACAAAGCGAGTCCCGACGGTCCCGACGATTGGCGCAGGCTTCAGACCGAGCGCGAGAATCTCAGTAAGCTGTTGACGTCGGAGCGCGAGACCCACTCGAAGCGCACGGAAGAATTCAACGCGATGAAGCTCGAGAAGGTCAAGCTCGAGGAGCAATTGTCGCAGTTGCAGAAGCAATCGCAGGCTCAGTCGGAGCAAATAACGAAATTGTCGGAGGAGGTGCGCAAACTCGGGCAGGATTTGAGCGAGTCGATCGTCGACTCGACGACGAAAATCGCCGGGATGAAGAAGGAGCTGGCGGAAAAAGACGCGACCCTCAACGACGTCAAGAACAAGGAGATCCAGATAAGGAAAATCGCGAAAAAGTACAAGATGCAGTACGAGGAGCTGGCGAAAACGGTCGAGGAGGAAAAATCAAAGCTCGAGGAGACGCAGGGGACGACGGGAGCGTCGAGCAACACTGCGGAAGAGGCGGGACAGTCGAATCAGGAGCGCGAGGACCAATTGCGCGAGGAGGGTCGACTGGAATTGCGCCGAGCTAACGAGGAATTGACGTCGAGGGTCGAGGAGCTCAGTCGTCAAATATCGACGGTACAAACGGAGGCTGACGCGCTCAAGGCGGAGATCGAAACGATGAAGCAGTCCGGCCTGGAGAAGGAGGAGAGAACGAAGCATCTGTTGAAGGGGGCGCGAACGAAGATCGTGCAGTTGGCGGAGGCGAAGAAAAAGTGCGACAGAGAACTCGCCGAGTTGAAGCAGAAAATCGACTCGGGAAACGTCGATCAGGATGCGAGCGAGGCCGACGCGAGATTGACCGCGCTCAAGTCCCAGATGGAGGGAAGAATATCGCGGCTGGAGCACGAAAAGGCCGAGGTACACGCGGAGAAGGAAGCGATGCTGCAGCGAGTCTCCCAGTTGCAGAGGCAACTCGCCGTCGGTGCGGGAAACCCCGGTGTCACGACGGAGCCACCCACGGCGAACATAAAACCAATGTCGGCGAGGGCCGAGACCCCCCTGGCGAGTATAAGACCGATGAGCGTGATACCGCAGTCGCGTACGGCGGCGGTGCTGCCGACTACGGCGGGCATACCCGTCCTCGTGAATCCTCAGCAGCAGCAGCAGCAGCAGCAGCAGCAACAACAACAACAACAACAGCAACAGCAGCAGCAGCAAGTTGTTCATACGACGGAGACGAGTTCACCGACGAGCAGCCATACGGATTATCAGCCTGCGAGTACGAGCAGCAATTCCGTGTCACAAGCGAGTAATTTGAGACAACTCGCGGTGCAGCCGCAACTGAGCGAATCGGCGGAATCGACGCAGCGAGAGGACGCGGAAAATATCGAGAGTATAAACGCGTCACAGACTCTGCAGCAAGTTCAGCAACAGCAGCAGCAGCAGCAACAGCAGCAACAGAGTTGTCAAACCGCTCAGCAGCAGCAGCAACAAATTCAGGCCCAACCGCAGCAGCAACAGGACCAACAAACGCTGACCGTGGCGCTCGTTAGTCCGAGAATCGAACAGCAGAATCAACAGCAGCAACAGCAGCAATCGACGGCCGGCGATCAGCAGCAGACGGTAGCTAGCAGCTCCACTCAGTCGGTCAGCACGTCGCAAACGTCCACGAGTCACAAACGTCAGCGATCGATCGAGCCAACCGCGTCGGGCTCCGCCGACGGTGAAACTCCCGAGCACAGCAGAGAGGGACACGAGCCGAGTCCCAACCCCAAGAGAAGTCGCACCCAGGAACTGGCCAGTACAGCAGCTGCCAGGAGCGGTTCCGACGTCGAGTATCAGGTTGGTATATCGTTTGCAAAACAAAATTTCAAAATCTCCTCGAAAGAATATCACTGTTTTCTAAACTTTCGAGTTGCGTCCGATTTCGTGCCTCTCATCGACATTCAGGTGCCGACTTCGAGTCAGCGTGATCAGGACGAGGAAGCCGAGGACGGTTGCGTGGTGGTCGTCGATTGCGACGAGGGCGAGGGTGCCGGTAATCACCAGATACAGGAGGAAGAAGAATTCGACAACGATGCCTACGAGGAAATGGAAGAGGACGAGGAGGAAGAGGAGGAAGAGGAGGAGGAGGAGGAAGAGGAAGAACTCCCTTATGGCGTTGAAGTCGAGGTCGAGGCCGACAATAACGAGGTCGAGATAATCACCGAGGATGATTCGAGAAGCGTCGAAGTACCCAGGCAGCAGCAGCAGCAGCAACAGCAACAGCAGCAACAGCAGCAGCAGCAGGCTACACCGACCGGTCAATCGCAGCAGCAACAGCAGTCCGAGGCAATTAGCAGCGCCGGACCGACCGGTGAACCAACCTCGGCTTTCTCCGCGAGATCGACGCGCGGAATCGCTCCGATGCCCAGACAACAGCAGCATCTTCTTCTCGTAAGTTTTTCTTCCATCAATCGTACGAAAAACGCCGGCTACTTCATCAACCACAGACGTATACACTTTTTATCACGCGACGTGCCTCGAAACATTGGACGAAAATACAAAATTGCTATAACTTTGGGAATTAACGTTCGACAAGACGCGTTCGTAATGTGTATGCGGGAATTGCAGCCCCAGCAGGGCTACGAGGATGGCGGCGACGACTGCATAGTCCCGAGTACACCGACGCTCTTCGTGCCCCGTCGCGGTGACGGTTTCGGTGAAGCGGTGAGCTCACCGCAGGTGCCTCAGGGACGTTTCACGTTCGGCGACGCAGCTGCACCAACCGCAGCCTGCTCGACTCCGTCGCTCGCGACTCCGACCGGATCAACCGCCCGCGTCATGTTCGGCTCTTCCGGCTCGGGCCTGGCTCAAGTCGCCCAGGAAGGTATGGACGACACGCGAATGGATTTGACGCAGCTCGAGGACGGTGGAACCGGCCGCAGTGTTCCCACGACGCCGCTCCAAGTCTCTCCGGCGGCCGATTTGCCACCGACGGTATGTCAAACGGGACTAACGAGTAATTGACGAGCGTGGAAACGCGTCTGACGGCCGGATTTATTCGCAGACCAGCGGTGGTGGAAGTTTGGAGGAACAGGAGACACCGGTGTCCGGCACCGGTGCTGGAACGATCGCGACCGGCTCGTCAACGGACGACGCGAATGGACGCGAATTGTCCGTCATACCGAGCATACGCGTGACCCCGGACGTACAGGACGTACAGCACGCCCACGTGGAATCGATACCAGGTTCGAGCACGCTGACGACAAATGACGGTACGAAGGAATAACTTGATCATACGAATATCGTTTCACGATTGTCAAACAATACAACAAAATCGAAATTCTTCATTCTCTGCGTGCAAAGAAAAGAGAAGAAAACAAAACAACAAAAACTCGTTCGTTATTTATCGACCTTTCATTCTCCGATGCGCTCCCGCTTGTCGTGGTTTTTTCTTTCAACTTTGCGCCTCTCGTTGTTTCCGCGTCTACGCTGTCCCGGGAAATTCACGGGGTCGCATCCTCGACTCCCGTTCCCAACGCCCGGACAAAGGAATGACAAAAGGTGAAACAAGGGGGAATCCTTCTCCCTCTTTTCGAGATTTATTCAAAATCATCGACGTATTTTCAGGTGTGACTTCGGAGAGCGATCAACAGGCCGGCGAGACCACCGGAGCATCGGCAGCGGGGATCGCCGATGACGACGCTATGGATGCCGTCGTCGACGACATCGAGGACATCGAGGAGGAGGGCCGCGAGGCCGAAGCCTCACCGTCCAGCAACACCCGACAGAGATCCGTGAGGGCAGCAGCCGCCGCTGCCGCCGCCGCCGCCGCCGCTGCTGCTGCGACGGCGACGACCGCGTCCGGCAGTCCCGCGACACGCGGAACGGGCTTGAGGCGAACCAATCGTGGCACTTACAGGGTCGCCCGTGGCTCGAGGCCGACCCCCATCGTCTGGGAGAGTCAAGGGGGACGAGGTCGGTAGAATTTTTTTTTTTAATAAAAATAACGTCGCATTATCGGCGATCCAAACGTCATTGGCACAGAGTTACTAGTCGCGAGGCATTTTTATCGTTGAACGCGCGCTTTGCAAACCCCGTGCTTTTTTCTTCAGCTCCGTGCTTGTCTTTTATTCCTATACAGGTCAAGCGCCGATCCGTGGACAAGCGCCACGTGGCGCGAATAACGAGGGCGCGAGGGGACGCGGCGTTCGCGCCAGAGCTCGCAACATGCGGCTAAAGTACAATTACAATCCGCGATATTGAATCAACGATCCGTCGCGCGCCGATGGAGAACCAGTCGTCTGGAATAATCGTGAAAAAGTTTATTCGCGTGGAAAACAGTGGGATTACGCGTGGAAAAAAAAAAAAGGATTTTGCATCGAAGACTACCGAGACATTCTACGAATGGGTACGCCGAGTACGAAAATCTTCGACCTCCGCCGACGACCTCTGCGATATAACGCACACGTACACATGTATCTCTTTTATTTCGTTATTTTTTTCATTTTTCGCTCATAATGTCGTTTCAGCCAACGATCGGCCAAGCTCGAAGATTCCTCTCTCATCGGTTGACAATTCGACGCAAGACGCATCTTCATTCCGAGAATATTTTGTTATTTGATTTTTCGTTTTCTCCTCCTCTTTTCATTGTGATTATTTTATCGAGTATATACAATGCCGTATTTTAAC
Source organism: Heteropelma amictum (assembly GCA_959613375.1). Taxonomy (NCBI): domain Eukaryota; kingdom Metazoa; phylum Arthropoda; class Insecta; order Hymenoptera; family Ichneumonidae; genus Heteropelma; species Heteropelma amictum. The sequence goes on from OY390724.1 coordinate 16,709,394, forward strand.
GACATCAGTCAGTGATCAACGTAAACGAGTTGAAAAAAAAAAGCAGAAAGAGAGAGAAAGTAGAGGAACGTGACTCGGGTATATTCGTTTATTCTTAAATGACGCGTACGAGATTTTACTCGAGTGATAAAAGAGCACGCTCTGTACAATGTCGCTGTAGCGTTAAGCTAGCATTAGAAAGATACAAAAGAGAGAAAATGGGCAAGGAGAGGAAATTATGCATTTACGACAAATAGCTGTTTGAGCATCTGCTCGTCGTCGTCGATGAATAATAATAAATAAATAAATATTGAAAAAAATTAAGAACGAATGTACATAAGGTGGCGAGGGAAGAGCTTGTATCGCGCAGCGTTCGCGAGTTTCGCGATCTTTTTTTTTTTCGTTTGTACTCTGATGGGAAAAAAAACTTGCTCTTTGACTCGCAAAAGTCGCGCTGTGCGACGAGACTCGACGGGATTACTGTTGTATTCGAGCTCGAGTGTTGTAACTAACAAAAACGAATAAAGCGACAGACTTCTTACACGTGTAAGTAAAAAAATATACACTTGGAACTTGGTTCGCTTAGAAACTAAAAGTAAAATATTATACCGGATGAATGAGAAAAAAAGCCTTTAAATCGATAACTCGTGTACGAAAAGTTGATCGCCGATTCACAATTCGTGCTTTTCGATCGATCAAATTTTCGTAATTGTCGAATAATTTGTAAACGTTTTTTTTCTCCGTAGTCGAAAAATGCCATTCGCAAACGTTCGAGTCGCACGAGGAAGAATTTCAATGAATATTCCATCGAGTCGAACGTGTTTCCGCGCATTTAATTAATATCACAATTTTATCGTTAAATCAAACGTCCAATTCCAGATGGCTCCAGATCGCTCCAGATGGTTCGGTTCGGGTGTACGTTCTGTATTTCTCGTCTCTGCAATTCCGGCTTGTCCAGAGGGTGAAGATCAAGGGGCGAAGAGGAAGAAACATCTCGTCGGATCGAGGATTTATTCGGATGTTGTGGCTTCCGCGCGATATTTACGTTCACCGAGAGAGAAGAAATTTATTGGCCAGATGGCCAAAAACGTTTGAAAGGTATTTTGCAACGAGTCGCTTACGGCGCTCGATCCTTTTTCATTCTCGCCCACGCCTCTTCGTTTCGCCACGGTTTCGCAAGAGTCTCCGTAATCCGTATTTCGTCTCGATGCTGCTGCTCGTAGCTCAATGTATTTCCTCGATTCGTCAATGTTTTCACGCGGAGCGGCCGACGAGTCGGGAAAAATCGTCGTCACGGTAGTAGCACGCCGAGAAGCGATCAGAGAATCCTCGTCCGCGATATTCAAACGGTTTATTTATATAACGAAGAATTTTCCCTCCGAGCGCACTCACCCGCGATATGAATATTATACGAAATAGATATACGCGTGGCCATCATACACGGGCCAGCCGCACTATGCCACTTTTCATTTCCAATAATAACTTGGTCCAGCCAGCACCGCTCGCGAAATTTCACACTGAAATTTCTCACTGAGAACAGTCCGCCGAATGTATTGGTCGTCTTATCGGAGAAGCCTCATGTTCGGCTTTGACGATTCGAGCTTCTCTCTATCGGCGAAGCTCATCAGCTCGCAGACGCAACTGCCGTGCTGCTCTACTCTGATCCACTGTCTCTTGGCCATGCCCCTCGGCTTGAGGCACGAAACTTCGATCTCGATGTCCTCGTAATACGTCGAGTTGGCCATTGGCGTGCAGACTTGGTCGGGACTGGGACAGCAGCCGGAATGACCGTCGCATCTCTGCACCATCAGGTAAATCGGCTGGTTGGCGCTCTCCCCGGGATTGTGAAGATTCAGGCTCTGCATGAGGTCGCGAAGATTGTACGCTCGCGGCTGTGGAGTTTTGCACGCGTATTCCCGCGACAGTTTCCTCGAGCGCTGAAGATCAATCTTGTCGCGCGGTATCGCGTCCTCGCTCGTCGAATGGCTCGTCGAATAGCTCGTGGAATGGCTCGTAGAATCGCTCGAGGGACTGGTGGAGGACGGGACGGCGAGACCGTCGGCTCGAGTCGTCTGCGCCATCAGAACGAGAAGAAGAAGAAGCAACGAATTGACGAAACCACCACCGGCACCACCACCACCGCCAACATCGCTACCAGCACCACGTGTTACGGTACGCATCGTTGCACTTTTCTGCTTCTTCACCCGAGAGAATATTCAAACGTTCTTCTCCCCCTGGATCGTTGAAAATAACTCGTTTCTTTGTTTATTTCTTCGATAATCGCAATGTCGAGCGGCAGCGGCGGCGACGTTGTCGGAATTTCATTGACGGGAAATTTGGAAAGAAGCACGCGGCGAGTGTGTCTCCGCTGCGACGAGGAGGCGATGATTTCTTCTTATTCGCCGTTCAACCGAGACTCGACCGACTGAAACTTTCCTACCCGGCAGACGAGTATTTATACGTGACACGAGCGGAGAACGACTTTGAATAACGCACACACCAGTGCGGCAGCCACCGTGTGTGCTTTTTATGATCGTTTTATTATTATTTCTTTTTTATCGTCGACGTCGACGTCCCTTTTACGTGTGCGCGAGAGATAAACGTCGCGGGTTGTCCTTTTGTGTCATTCGACGCGCGTAAAGAGCTTCGTCGCTCGAAAATTCGAAGCAAAGTCGTCACTCGTTTCCTGCGGTCGCGGCTACTTCCGCTTCATCTCCGCGTCGTCCACTCGCGCTTCCGCGCGCGCGGATAGCATGACGAATTCTTTCCGGCTCCTCCGAGACCGGCGTCTCTCGCCGCGCGTTCTTCCGCGATTTTCCCGCCGCAGCCGCCGCCGCCGCCGCCGCCGAGACCCCTCGTACTTTTCCCACGACCGTGACGGGAGGAAAAAAAACGCTTTTTCGTTTGTGAATTTCAGGGGGGAAAGAACCAAGCGATTAACGCTCGAATCAACGAAAGAATTTCATAATTATCGCACGTGCGTGATCGTTCGAGCAAACCCGCGTGGAATGTTATTTTCTCTCAGCGATATCCCCGTGTGAATCACGACCGCAGGCCTCTCGTTCGAGTGAAATGCGTCTGGGACGATTTTTTTATTTCACCGGACGGCACGGGGAAATTCCCGCTTTCGACTCATTTTAACCGAGAATTTCTCGACTACGGTCGAGGAAAATCGGAAATCTACCGTCACCCGGGTGATTGCGCCACTCGTAATTTCGACAAAAAAAAAACATTGAGAAAATTCGTCCTCTTGCGGCGACGAGGAAAAGACGCAGAGACAAAACGTCTGGGAATGTAGGTTTGCCGGGGATTAGTCAGTCGCGTTGTTCCTCCATTCGGGTCCATGTATTTAGTTATAGTTTGAAAAAAAAGCAAAACGATTCGCGGTAATGAGTGGCACCCACCGTCATGACTTGTTCCTCGAGTTATAAATAACCGCGGATAATTGGAAATTCGTCGAGGAAAGAAATTGCGAATACGCGCTCGAGTGGGTAATGAAAAAATGGGAGAAAAAAGTCATCGTCGGCATTTGCATCAATCGACTTTTGGTATTTTCGAGTGACTCCTGCGAATACCGAGGTATCTTGGATGTTCGCGATGACGATAAAGTGAGGAAAAAGAATGACTCGCACCGATGGTCGCAAAAAAAAACTCGAATTTTTGTTTCTCGGGCTGTGACATCGCGCGTATCGCGAAGAAAAAAAGATGCAAAAACCGGTACGTCTAACGAGTCCCCCCGCGCGGCGTTTGTGAAATTGGTCGTCGCGTACGCGTATCATTAGTACAAATCGGTGATCTCCTTTGCTCGAGTCGGCGGCGACGGCGCCGCTCGTTAAAAATTTGGCAAATTGCCGAGAATTTCGCCGCGTCTCTCGCTGTCGTTTGTCGCTTTTCGATTTCTTCGTCCCTTCCTCCAGACCCCTTCGCCACCTCGTTCTCCTCATTTATCTCCAAAATTTGTACAAGTGTACGTTGGAATAATTCGTGTTATTCTCAACGCATAGTTTTCCTTATCGCCGTTTATGATTATTACCCGCGTACCGTATCCGAGATAAGATTTATAGTATCGGCTGTTGAAACATTTGATAAAATATCCAGTCGAGAGATAATAATGATGTGATTATTATTCGCTCCGTTTCGCGTTTTTAGCGTCGACGTTCGTAAATCATCACTCGCGCTTTTCGACTCGAAATTCAATGTCTCTCGAAGCTTTTGCTCCCCTTTCAGGGACCTGTTCGATCTTTCGAATTGCCCTCGATTACACGCGTCTGTCGTTTGCTTCTTTTCTAGAAAAAAAAAAAAATCCTCTCCGCGTTTTATTATGTCTACGGGTACAGCACGCACGCGTATACACGCGGGGAGATTCGAGCCTGTATCGTCGCGCGTTCGATAAATTCAACATCCCCAAACGACCCGAGATTCTTAATTGTGCTGGATTTTCGCGTGTTTCAGGCTCGCAACGTTCGCCTTCTCACCGTCAAGCGGGAGCAAGCATCTCCATCGTACGCGGGATTCCCTCTGACGCGAGAGATCTCGCGGAGAGCAGAGTCGGACGCGACGGTACATTGTTGCATTGTTTTTTCATACTTTGAAGCGTCGCAATTTTTATCGCACTCTTTGGCGTGTTTTTTTCTATTCAAAAAATTACCCGATTCGTTATTTACAGAACGGAGTGTGTGTGGACGACCGTCGACATCCCGGTTGATTCGACGCGGAATCGCCCGTATATACACTTTTTAGTACGAAGACTCTCACGGCGATGACTCACGTGAGAAATTGAAAGACGATGATCGAATCCCCGTAACGGTGTTGTCTGGTCCTGACCGCGAGGCGGACGCGTACGAGCGTGCAAACGATCGATTCTTTCGTCATTCCAAACTTTCTCGTCACTCGGTCGGCATCTCGAAGCGAGAATCCGAGATTGCGATACTCGAATCTTGTTTTTTCGCTGACGAGGCGCCGTGATCTCATCCGAGGCGTAATCGCATCCTCGAGGATGCGCCTTGATCCCTAAAACCGAGATGCAACGCAAAATTCGCATCTTTTTCCTCAACCCTTGCGTCAACAAATGAGATTAATACGGCAAGAACGAAGGAATCGTCATTTTCGATGAATTATTTTTTGCCAATTGCGTCCGCGGAAAAACGAGAGACGACCGAGTTTCGAGGCACTTTGAGGCGCACCGCGAGGTGGGCTATGGGCAAAAAAGTTTGCCGAAATATAAAAAATGATTGCCGTACACGCGAGAGTGATTTTTCGCTCGCGAGAGCGAAGCACACGTTCGGGGAGATTCGAGAGTTACCGGCTGCGCGCGTACACCTTTGCCGATAATCATAGTCATCATCGTGAGGATTTTCCGAGAACGATTCGACCGACACCTTTCTTCCCACCTTTCTTCTCGTTCCCTCGTTGCCCCCGTGTGCTCCAGCCCCGCGTACCGAGAAACGCGAAACGGAGAAGAAGACAATCAATTTCATCTCCGCGCGTTGGCTCGAGAGAATAAATTGCGGCGGAGAAACAAGGACGAATCGTGCAACGCTCGAGGAGCGTGAGTCAAAGCGCGACGGAGAGAAAGGGGAAATTGCCGATGCGGTCAGCGATGCCGGGGATGAAATCCGATCGAGTCGTCGGGAGCTTGGCGCGTTGCTGATTTTTATACACGTACGTTGCGCATTACCGGCCGGCGGTTCAACGACTGTCGCGTACGATTGAAAAACACATATTAACAATCGTTCGAATTAATTCGACTCGTTTAATTTGTAGAAAACGATTCATCTCACGGATATTTCGCGAACGATCTTCAACCTTCTTCCGGACGTGTATTTCACGTGTTTACGTCGATACATCACGCACACGCCGCGATTAAAGCCGCGTACAGCGCGTGTATGCGTTTTGAGATCAGCGACACCAGTCGGAAGTCGCGACTGCATCGAAGAAGTGGGATCCACAGAGCGAGCGCCGCTCTCCTCCCCCCGAGCATCGCGGCGGATCCTCTCAGAACGTTCGTGGATTCCGACCGAGGTGGTGGCAAAAACATCTTCGGTCCATCGGAGCGCGTCGTGCGTCGTATCTGGAATTTGAAAAATCGTTTTTCTACCGAAACATCGCGCGGAAACGGAAAATGAAATTTTTCGCGCTGCTGGTGATTCTCGTCGGCACTGTCTACGGTGTTTGTTGCAAAATTCATCGTCACAGGTGAGCCACGTGTTATTTTTCCATCTTTTTTTGCGGATGCGGAGAATTTATCCTTTTTTTTTTCTTTTTTTGCTCCTCAACAGAGATCGCGGCTATTTGAATCACGCACAGCTGGTGCGCGAATTTCGTTGCTCGCTGCCGCAGCCGCGAGCGATAAGGGTCGAGGAACTGTTGAAGGTCGGCCCGAGTCCGGACGAGATATTTTATCCAGCGTCGACGGTGCTCGCCCGATGCAACGCCTCGGGATGCTGCGCAGATCCGAGTCACGCGTGCCTCGCGACGGAGACGAGAAACGTTAGCCTCGTTTTCATGGTGAAACATCGGGTCGACAGCCAGCGCGATCGTCATCACGAGATTATCCACGCGACGGAGGACACAAAGTGCGCTTGCGGCGCCGAGGTTCGCGAAAGACTCGCGCGTTCGGCCTACCTCGGGTAGAATATTTTCGTCTCGATTTATCGAAAAAAAACTGTGTGAATTTCCGCTCGGATCGAGCGAAACGCGAGTCGGGCCTGTGACGTGTATTTATTCACGCGAATCGCACGCTCCGTTTATCGTCGGTTGGCTGTAAATGTTTTTTTTTGTTTTTTTTTTGTTTTTTAATGAATAAACAAATGCGGCTTACGCGGGTTCGAAGATCGTGGGAAAAACTCGCGCTTTCTAATGCTTGATTTGAAAGTAGCTCCTGGCTATTCGCAGATCGCGCTTGATCGTCTCGTTTTCCGGCGTGAGCTTCAGAGCAGCCTCCAATTCCGGTATTCCGTGCTGAGGGGCAGACAGTTTGCAGAGAGCGGCGCCGAGTCGCGCGTGACAACGAGCCCTCGAGTCGCGATTAGCCTCGCACTTTGGTACCATCAGTTGCAGCGCCTGGAATTTTAACGCGTCGCCCCTGTGATTTATCCCGGCGAATCGCGAATGCGAGATGTTTCTCCGAGGCTCACCGTTGAACAGTCCTCGGCGCATCTTCGATAATTTTCGTTCGCGTAATGAGCCGCCGAACGATTCGCGTAGAGCGACGACATTTTTTCGCTCAGCTTTATTCCGTGGGTGTAAGCGCTTATGGCGCCGAGATAATTGCCGGCTTTGAAGAATTCACTGCGAATCGACGGAAATTAGTGAAAGAAAGCACAATTTCCTCATCGGAAGCTGCTACTCACTCGCCCTTGTCCTTCAGCCATTGAGGATCCCGCTCCTCCGGTCGCAAGTCCTCGGAAGCGAAACCGCACTTTCTTCTAGCTGCCGCCTGTTTTTCCAGCCACTGTCGGGGTGGCGACGAAAAGGCGATCGTGAGTGATGAAAAAATCAACGAGATTCTACGAAAAACTCCGCCGCTTACCTCTTGTTCCTCGAGATGATGGCTCTCTCGCGCGGGAGTCGGAAATGACCTCTCGGTGAAGGTAACATCGATGCTGCCAGCGGCTCTCGGTCGCGGAATGGCAGCGCCGTTCTCCTCGAACATCCCGTCACGATTTTTGCCAAGAAAGTTGGATTTCTCGGTGGACAACACTCGTCTGACGATTTCGCGCCCGCGATCGACGCTCTCGCGTTTTTTCCTACGACGAAACTCTCGGCGTATTTTCTCGTCGTCGTTGCCTCCGAATGCCACTTTCGGAGTACTCGGAAAATCCTCGGACTCGTTCTCCGAACTCGAGGAAGCCGACGACGCGCTCTCGCCTCCATTTTCTCCTAACGAACGTAAGATCCGAGCGATTTAAATCTTCATTCGTCCTTTGACGGAACGTTAAACGCGAGGCGGTGGCGCCTCGAGCTCACCTTGCGACGGAAACGCGCTCGATTTCTCTCCGGCTTTGGTCTCGTCGACGCTGCAATTTTCCACCGACGATGTCGCCTCCGTCGCCTCACCTCGCTCCGTTTCCTCGTCTTCCGAGACGTTCCGTTTTCTCCCGACGTTCGTTTCATCCGCCGCGCACGCCCTGGCTCCCGAAATGCCCTCTCCTCCGGAGTTTTCCTCCTTGGCGAACCACTTGGTCAGCGGTCTAGAGCGACAAATACACGATAAATGACGAAATAAAGCGAAATAATACACGAAATAACGAAGCGTCATTCGCGAAACCTGTAGGCCTCTCTGTTCTCCTGTAGGGTCCCGGTGAGATCGTCGAGAATCGGTTTTTCCGACTTTCTCCGCCAGTCTTCGAGATCCCTCATGGCTTCTCGTCGATGAGAATCTCTCACGGTTTGAATTTTATTGAGAATCTCGGTGTCGAGATCGATCTGCGCTCTGACGGCCGCTCTCTGCATCGCTTGACGTTTTTCTACGGGGGAGAGAGAAAAAAAAAACATTGCGCAACGTGAAAATACCGCACGGTTCGACGACTCGGGAGGAAGGTGCAGAGAACGAAGCAACAAAGACAACAACGGGCGGGGGAAAAAAGAGGCTCACCGCTTCTGGCTTTGGCTCTCTCCTCGGCGTTGACCCGCGCCATTTCCAACGCTCGCGATCGTTCGAGACGTTTTTTCTCCTTGTCGAGATCCTGCATCGATAAACTCGGCCATTCAACGCCAATTTCCCGTTTCTTCAGTGTAAAAATCGCTCTGTCGTCGCCAATCACGCACTCGCTGGTCTCCTCGTCGATCGCTCCCCAGAGAAAAAGCTCGAGAATAAACGGAGGATAGCTGGCCTGTGGTTTTTTCTCTCTTTAATATCGGCCGAGTAAAATAACTCGAAGGAATCGAGGCAACAACGGCGAGTTGTTTCAAGTATTTTCTACTCGATAAAGTATTTGTCTCAACGGAGGAATATTGAGATCGCGATTGAGCATCAATTGCGGGAGGAAAATTGCTTTGAACGAAACCGTGAGAAAAGTCATTTAATTACCTTCATGTAATTACCAACGGCGAATAAATCGATTACTCTCGGATGTCCGACGATGGGCATTGACACGATAACGGAATCATGATTCTGTCGCCACTGATGATCATCAACGATTATAGCCGGCATATTTATTTATATATACTTTTCTGTTCAATTATCTTTGTTTTTTTCCACCTCTAGCTCGTCCCGACCGCGACGTCTAGTTGCGCTGGAAGAATTATCGATCAAACGAGTCTCCATCATTTGTTCTCGCGTGGAGAAGAAATGGTAAAACAGAAACGAGCGCGCGTCTTTCGCGCGCGCGCGCGCGCAATAAAACCTTATTCACGCAAATTCACGTGTGCATAAGAATGATTTATTTTCGTCATTTTTACCCACGCACGCAGATATAAATGGTCTCTTGGAGAGAGAAAAAACCATGATAAACAGCGGTTGAAAAATTTGTTGACTCCATACAGCGACGGAATATTATGTAGAAATACTCGCAATTATCGTGTTTATAGTACGAAATTTCTTCTTTTTTTTGTTTTCAATTGATAAACGTTTTATTCCGACAGAGAATATTGGCATTCGGTAATAGCCGATAAAGAGACGCGGAGACATGAAATGGGCGCGTATTCGGTAGCGCGTTGGGAACGTTTGTCGATTTCGATTTGGCGTAAAGTCGAGAATTGAAAAAACGATAAGAAGAAACTGGTAAACAATGATAAGAAGACAGCAAGATCCGATCGAGTTAACGAGTTACTCGTACAATTGTTTTATCCTCCTCCTCCTCCTCCTCCTCCTCGTCTTTTTCGCTTATACATCGTCGTTGCCTACTCGCACACTCCCTAACCCTCTTAAACTTTGCACGCTCCTTCTCGCACTTGAGATATATAATAGTACATACATATTACACTAAAAGTACGGGTCTTCTTTAGTCGCTTGTTTCTTTTTTTCGGATTTACAAGTCGAACAACTTGATTGGACGGCCGTCCATCGTGTGGAGGGCCGCGACTGAACGAGCCAACTCGAATGTTATTTAAAGAAGATAAATCAGTCGTTTTCCGCTGCCTCTGGCTGATTGAAACGGCGGAATACTTTGTCACATCTTGTACAGCAAACGTAAAAATCTCTCTCTCTCTCTCTCTCTCTCTCTATGTATATATATAAAAGAACAAACGATCGAAAAATCATTGGCTTTTTTGGTGCGTTCAAACGTGATTTAATCATACGCGTGAAAGAGAAGAGCCTCCGATGATTCGTTTTCTCTCGAAGAAAATAAAATCTCGCCGGAAAATCGTGCACGTTGCGCAAAACGCATTTTTCCCGTGTATATATTTTCGTTTTATAAAATGGAGGACATTCGACAATGATGAGCTAATACGATGCACTGCTATTATGACACTAATAACGTGGAAGAAACGGCTCCACACCGGTTTACTCTTTCGATCATTGATTTGCCCGTCGGTGGATGATTTCATCGTTCAGTGTCAATACTACGGCTAAACATAATCGTTATAATCGTTAAATATATTTATATATATATCCTCACACGCATATACCTATATTGCGGCATATGCATGCACACACACCCTCCCACCCACACACACACACACACACACACAGACACACACGCACACACATGTATGCATGTTTTTTGTAATATATGTACACATTGTTGTTCGTTTATCGTTTCAATCGTCGAAAGAATGTATACGTTCCTTCGAGCGCTCTTGCAGCGCGGAAGGAGCAAACTGTCGACGATCGACGACAGGCGGCGCGAGTTGCAATTTCCGACATGGACGAATCACCAAAACATCCTTTTGCCCGCATCGAGGGGTCAAACTAATTGTTATAAATAACGCGGAGCTTTTCGTACGCGTGACAAAAAAAGAACTACACCAACAATCTCGACTACGTGCTTCCGTTACGAATATTCAACGAAACTTCTCCTCGTTCCGTCAAACGTCTGTGTCTCGTGACTTTTTTTTTTGCGCAACAAAACAAGGCAAAATCACATCAACCGCGTAGCGTATATTACGGGTTGTTGCTTCGAGAGTCTCCTCCCATGTGGCGGAATGTCTCGACGCGACAAACGGACAAACACAGGGATAATGCAAATATCGATGCAAGATCGATTTTTCTCCCCTTCAGTTTGTTCTTCTCGCCTCGTCTCTCCTTTTCTATGGCAAGTGCGAAATGCTCCATCGATCGATATGGCGAACGCGCGATTACGCCGACAATTATCTTTCTCGTCGCGTCATCATTGATATGAAATGTTTCTTTGAGCAAGA